>CM053582.1:386635389-386660965 GCA_028627135.1 Pseudochirops cupreus
GAGCCGTACCAGATTTTAATCCCCTATTGACTTTCAGTGCATTTTGCTAACCTTTTGTCCCTTGATTTCAATATTTTTGGGAAATTTTCTTGTTGTATTTCCTTTTTTAAAAGAGGCAGTTAGACTCTTGCTTTCTTTCCATTTGAAGAGAGTCCAGTGATGCTTAAATTATCTGTCTAACCTGTTTTTTATTCTCATCACTTTTGCTTATAAACTTGTAAAGATTTCTTCCAAGTTAAATTGTTCTTTTATCTTTCCTTGCTCTATATCTAGCCATGTATTTGTCTTCTAGGATACTAATTTTCTCATTTATTTCATATTGCTAAATTAATTTTCCCACATTTCCTATTGATATTTGTCCTCTTTTTGTCATGTTCCATTTTTGCTAATATTTCTCCCCTTATACATCAGATCCAGTGATAAATTCTATTTCAGTTTCCTCAAAGGGTTTAATGTCCATTTTGGTATTATGCTAAATTTAGCTTTGTTGTTGGGGTCGTTCTTAATGTTAATTTGTTATTTTTTTCCTTTTGCTGAGTTTTCTTCAGAATGTTTCATCTATAACTTTTTCACTGTTAGGATTTTTTAAATTTGTTTTTCCACATACTTTTCCTTTAGATTTTCTTAGAGAGGTTATTCACAGTTTAGGTTCTTCTATTATGTTCCTTCACATCTCCCTATCTGTTTTTATTTTTAGTTTAGATGCATTCTTCTCAGTTCTCATGGGGAATATTGAGGAGCTAGGCTCTTTCACAATCACTGCCATCTTCATGGTTTCTTAAAAACAAATTCAATCAGACTTAAATTTTTATTAATTCATAATTATCAGGGGAAGGGGTATCTGTTTGAATCAATGAACAATTTATATTATTTATGATTTTGGTTTGAAAGAAAACCCAACTGTTTTAGACCTTCACATTTTAATAGTCTAATATTTCCCCTCATTTATACTAATAATTTTCTTAGAAAATTGATCATATTTTCAGAAATATAGAAAAAGACCCATTATGAAAATTTTGTTCAAGAATGTTTTTACTGTGACTGAGTAGATGACTTGTAATAACTAAAATTTATTAACTTGATTGTAGGAAATAGTTACAATTTATAGTATACATATAAGATGTGCATATATATATGTAAATATATATATATATATATAAATATAATTCATATTCTGCATAAATAAAATGACTAATTTTGTAATTTTTACCTTCTGTCCCAGGAAAGGAAGAAGGTAAGCCAAGCTATTTAGTATTTTTATTCTGCCATTAGTGGTAGTGACTTTTCTGTGTACATGTCTATGTATTTATCATCTTAGTTTCTCACTGAGAACCTGGAAGTGACCAATAATAGCATAAAATAATTAGAAAAGGAGGTTGATACCTCACTTTTCCTTCTCTTGGAGAAAACATTCCTTGTTTGTTGCTGATTCCACAGGATGTAGGGGGCTAGGTTCAATCAGATCCTTTAGAATAAGAATAGTATTCCTCCCTCTTCCCATTTCCCTTCACCTCCAATAATGCATATGTCCCACTTTCCCTGCTCTGGACCTAGCAGTTCTAGATGGAAGGAAGGTAAGTAACCATTGAACATGCTGATCCAATTATCATTGGTTTTCCGGGAGTCATTGGATAAAGAATCCATGGGATTTTACCCCAGCCTGCCTAGAGGAACTATCAGCACCCAGATATTCCAACAATACTCACCTTTGCCTTACTAGTCATTCTTCCTGTATTCAAAGCATCCCCCAAATCCCTTTCCAGTCCTGACTATGAGGACAGTTGGGTTGGCTTTACACACTACACCCATATGAGAATTGTGATTTGACAAAGGTGACTTTGCAGTCACCTCTGCCTCACAGAATCTTACTTTCTTCCAGACCCAATTCATGTGCCACCTCTTTTTGTTTTCAACATTCACTTCCACAAGATTTCGAGTTCCAAATTTTCTCCCCATCTCTCCCATACCCCTACCCCAAAATGGCAAGCATACTGATTATTCTTTTCCCCAGTCTGCCCTCTCTTATATCCCCCCAAGTACCACCTTCTTTATGTAGCCCTTTCTGATCCTTCCAACTGCTGGTGCCCTCCCTCCCTATCTTGTATTTAACTACCTCATATATATTTTGAATTTATTCTTATGTTTACATAGATACATATCACTACTGGTAGAATGTAAGTTCCTTGAGATCAGGACATTTTGTTTTTTCATTCTTGTATGCCTGTCTCCTAGCACAGTGCCTGGCACAGAATAGGCACGTAATGCTTGTTCAATGTTTGAAATAAAGGCCGGGGGTTCCTCCCATTGGAATGCCTAGATCAGCTCCCTAGGCAGCTGTTTTGTGTGTCAGTTAAGTGTAGGATAATGTTGACATCCTTAAACACACAACTGAAGATGTATTGGCTAGCCTAAGGAGCTTTGATATTCTCATTGTAAATAAGAGTCAGAAAGAGTCCTTGGAGATGGGCAATAGAAAGGAAGGGCCATATGTGAGGCCGGGTACAACCACAGCAGATGACAGGTAATGAGCTCTGTGTGTTGCAGCAGAGGAGGCAGGATGAGGCCTTACCTGAGTATATTGATGAGTTATAGGAACACCTTTTGTTGTGGTGGCAGTTGGCCTGTATCAGATGAGGTACTTTGAAATAGCTGAGTTTTTTGGTGCATTGAATAGATTTGTGACCTCACTGATATGGATCCTTCCAATAATACAGCTCTCACTCCATCCCAATTTATCCTGTGTTTTTTTTACTCATCCCTCCCATAACTCGTCCAAAGGGAATTGATGAATTGCACTGCACATTTTCCACAGGGGTTGTTTACCATGTTATGGTGACCAGTGAATATTCAGGATATCCGTCATTTATCTTTCATTCTGCTTACAAGACTACCTCACGTCCTTTTCCAATGACACTTTTCCGGGATAAGTAGGGTAAGAAAATGCAAAGACCAGAAATATCCTGAGTTTTCTTCAAGATTCATATCAAATGTTACCCTTCCTTTTTAGGGGGATATTTTCTGATCCTCCCATCAACTTTTCCACATGGGAATACATGGTTATATGGATATAATGCTACCTTAGAAATACACAGTATTTATTTTGTCTATTCATATAAATTTACATATATGTATTTATAATCTCCATTAAAATGCATGCTATTTGAGAGTAGGAACTGGGTTTTTTTTGTGTGTGTGTGTCCTCAGCACTTAGCACTATGTCTGACATACTTAATAAATGCTTCTTGGTTGGTTGATTGAAATGCCTACTGCCTTGTTCCTTAAATACTAATGGAGATGCCTTGGAGAACCACAAATTCTCACCTCCACAGGTTTTTGTCCTTAATTCTACATGGATTTTTATTCATTTACATTTTGGTCTGTTCTCTTTAGCATACCATCCACATTCATAATCACAAATAGCCTGTGGATCTAGACACTTAACAAACTGTCAGAAGGAATGTCTAGGTTTTGGGATGGACTCAAGCTAATGACAAATCTTAGGAGTTGATTCAAATCTATATTTACATGTGAACTGACAAACTAGACTAGAATGGCCCTAAATCAGTCAACATTAAAGGTAACTACTATCCATGAGGAGTACTGAGAAATGATAGTAAAAGTTATAATTTTATTCATAGGAATTGGGTCTGGACTTGTGAATTCATTGTCACAGAATATGGAGGTTTTCAAAAACCCTACTCTAATGTCTCATGGTAGCATAGAAATGACCCTGGGTTCTCCAAGACAATGCCAGTGAAGAAGCTCTGGCAGGTTCTGCCACGATGGAGAGGCTGTACATATGACCCCAGGAAGAGACTGATTCTGTCTTGCACCTCTAGTTAATCATGGAGAGGCACATTGTCCGTTGGAAAGGCTGGCTGCCTGATAATGAAAACGTTTTGGCCAGGACAGCACACGAAATGGGGAATTTTTTTAGAGGACCTTCAGGCTTGGATAACTCATTTCTGTTTTTGCAGCAATGGTGGCAGAGTAATGAGAAAGAGAACAGAGAGTACTAAGAATCACACAGTTTCTAGACCTTCCATAAGCTTTAATTTGACTGTTGATATTCTAAATGTGAGATTCTTTTCCAGTGACCAAGAGTGGGCATATTTCTGGAAGAGCTAAGTCATATTGATCCTGACATTCTTTCTATAACCAAATCCAGAAGTACTACAGCTAGTAGAAAGATGAGTCGTAGGTATTCTTGGGAGAGGCCAAAGAAGAAATTGGTGGAGTCGGTTTTCTTGTACATCCAAAACTACAAGAAATATTATTCGCGAGACATTTGGTCATCATGTATTGAAGTGCTAGTGATAGCTATTAGCAAAAAAAAAAAGATACTTATGGAAATAATTACAACTTATAACAATAGTTATAATAACTAACATTTATATAGCATTTACGATGCGCCAGGTACTGTGCTAAGCACATTTTACAATGATTTCATTTGATCCTTACAGCAAACCTGGGGGACAGATGCTATTTTATTCTCATTTTATAGATGAAGAAATTTAGGCAAACAGAAGTTAGGTGACTTTCATAGCTAGTAAAGTATCTGAGGGTAGATTTGAACCTCAGGCCTTCCTGATTCCAGGTCTAGTGCTCTATCTGCTATGTCATTTAGCTATGCCATTCTCAGTTGCTGAGGATGAAGTGGTAGAGAAATTGTATGAAGAACTTGATAAGATTCACCAAATCAGATTGACATATACTCTCTGATCATTAGATAAATTCAAAGTAAAAGTGGGAAGAGATGGTAAAAAATATATGGGAAATTAAGGTTCAGGAAAAGGAAATATGAGAAGCCAAAGACTCGTGGATTATGCAGAAGCCTCACACCTCGATATCATGAACACTTTCAAACAACAGCACAAAGAGCAAAAGTTGACATTTTAACAGATGGAAAAATACTTATGGATGTGGCAGTTACTCTGGGTCAATTCTCTGTGCACAGTCAAGCCATTGACTCCTCAGAGCTAGGATCAGAATGTATAATAAATACGGTATAAGAATAGTAATAAAAAAGATATAATGTACAATTAAGATTTAACCATGAATTATTAAAATTAACTGTTAAAAATTTTTAAAAATCGACATTCCATCAACACCAACTATAATAATTTCATACAGGATTAAACCAATGTAACTTAATTGCTATGACAAGACCAAAAGAGTCTAAAAGGTTCCTTGGTCAGCAAACATTTGATTTATTGGCCAGTCAGTCAACAAACAGGTATTCAGCACAAATTATGTCCTTGTCCACTGAACTAGAGATGGAAGTCAAAGACAAGAATGAGTTTAGATTATAAACATATCTGTAAAATCTTGCAGAGAAGAATGATGGACAACTATGAGCAATATCATTGCATAAACCAGGATAAAGAAAGTTTGGCAAGACATTTAGCTAAGCAAAGTCATTCTAAGGGTATTCAATGATGAAAAAGCACCACACAGAAGAAAAATGGAAGATTTGTAAAAATGATTACAATTAAATTGCTTTCTCCATTAAGGATAGGGCAACCAACATATTTGGACCCTAGTAACAAACATAATTTGTTCCTGAGGTTATTACAGAGGAAATTGAAATGGCACTAAAGATGGGAAAAGCAAAAGGATCTAATTAAGTATATACAGAGGACATTGGTTCTGGAGCCAATACAATTGTGGAGGCATTGAGGAAGTGATTTGCAAGGTATCTAAAGGTGAAGAAGATACCAAAGGTGTAGAAAAATATTTTAGACCTTATTGATTCCCAAAAAGGATATTAGAGAAAACATCAATACCTATTGTATGCTTACCTTGCCATCTATACAAAATCTTTAGGAGGGTCCTTATTGAAGGTATTAGTAGGGAGCAAGCACGTTTCACAAACTATATTCGATAATAGATATCTTTATCATTTCACACCTGATTAAAATGTATGAGATCCTGTTGTGCTTGTTGTTTATTGATTTGACTCAGTAGAACAAAATACTGACTAAAAGGCCCTTTTTATAACAAGATATCTTCCATCCAAATATTAGTATCAGTCAAGATTCCTTAAAAGATGCAACAGAAATAACCCTGTTCAATGACCCTCTGATGTGAAACATCGAGAGAATATCAAGAAAAGAGCTAAATAGAAATGCACGATTGCCAGTAGTATGAAAGAAATCTAATATAGAATCCAGACTGAAGTGGGAATGTCTGTGGATGGTGAAGACCTGCTCCTATAAGTGTATGACACATTGTGTGGAATGTATCAAACACCAAGGCATTGCAGAGTCTTCTAGAAATGATCCATAACCTTTCAAAGGAATTTGGCTTCTCCATCCACACAGGAAAGACCAAATGGATGAATAATGTCTATTGTCCATATTTCAACATTAACATCTGAATGAACGCTCTATAGAGCTTGTTCAGCAATATCTGTAGCCAAGAGAGACAATGTAGATGGACAGTAAGCTGGGCTCAGAGTTGAAAATGTGGAGAAAATGGGGCTAGATTGCTTTCAGTAAACTATAAAGCATTTTTGCTGATCCAAAGTTTCCCATAATAGCAAAGACCTGTTGTTTTAATACAAACATTTTATCAGTGTATGATAGCAGGATTTGAATCCTGATTGCCTCTGAAATCCTAAGATTAGCTTCATAATGGAGGTTTATGGTAGGTGTGAACAGGCTGTGACCTACTTACCAATGAGGAATCCTAAAGAAGGACAAAAGTAAAGGATGTCATCAAAGAACTATAAGACAAAAAGAGAAGATGGGTAGGTAACATGGAAGAGATGACAGGTGAGCTGTTGGAGTGTTCCAACTGGACCTTCAGGATGTCAGGAGAAATTAAGGAAGGGCTCCAGAACATTGGATGGATTCCTTGTGGTGAGCTCTTGGAAGGAAATGGAAAAAAGTCACACAATATGGACAACATGGATGAGCTGTGAGTCGCCTTCTTGGAAGGAACTCCCATGATCACAGATCCATTTGAATACTGAGTAAACTCCCTCTCCTAACACAAGACAGTACCTTCTTGGCAATTCTTGGTTTTATGCAGTTGCCCAGAGCACTGAGAGCTTGTGACTTGCCCTTTGCCAAATAAACACTATGTAGCAGAGGCAAGACTGGAAACCAGAAATGCCTGATTCTGAAATCAGATCTCTATGTTGTACTATGATGTTCAAAGTAATACTAATTAAATAAAGGTAGAAGCTAAGTGAATACTTTGAATTTGCAGACAGGATAACAACTAGGAAATAGGAGCTGTTAAAAACCAGTATCAAAGTGACTGAGATTAGTTATCTGAAGAATATCTCAATGTATGTTTTTTTGAGTACCCTTTATGTGGTAGGCAGGCCTTCTATATACTTTTCTTTGGTACACTCTGTGCCCCTGTGGGAGGAACTATAAGCTATAGGGCAGTTTTATGATAGTTCTATGTCTTTCCAGCCAAAGTTACCACTTTGAAAATCTTCCCTTTGCTTCTTGGGTATTCTAGAGGCAGCTAGGTTAGATAAATTGGATAAAGTTTGGAGTCTGAAATCAGGAAGAACTGAGTTTGCTTCCAGCCTTAAGACTCTTCCTTGATGTGTAATCCTGAGCAAATCACTTAACTTCTGTCTCAGTTTCCTCATCTATAAAATGGGATAATAACAACACCTACTTCCCAGGATGGTTGTGATGATAAAAATGACATATTTGTAAAGTTCTTTGTAAGCCTTATGCACTATCTAAAAGCTAGTTGTTATTGTTGTTACTACGTGAGATATTGTCCACATAGGCTATTGGGAAGATGAATGACTTCTGAAATTCCCCAAAGGACATACTATTTAAAATATTAAAAGCTAGATACGATCGACTTAACTCTATTTTAAGGTGTTGTCAAGACAGAAGGGTGACAATTTGTATGGAATCTTGATAAGACAAGCAGCTGCATCAGAATTTTTCCATGTTTCACAGCTTTGATACTACATAGATGGTAAGTTCCTTATCTTTAGATTGTAATTATGCCTGTCATAGGTGGGCCCAGAGAAGACCCTAGACTAATTACTCATTATTTCTCTCCATGTATACAGTGATCCAGCCATGTTGGTCTCCTTCTGCATATATAACACTAAAATTCCTGTTACCTCTTTTCCATTTAGTATCTTAAATATACACATTTATGTATGATATCTCCTCCATTAAATTATAAGCTTCTTAATGGCAGGTACAAATTTTTATTTTTCTTTGTATCCCTAGTCCTTAACACAGTGCCTGGCATATGCAGGCTTATAGGAGCTTAATAAATGATTGTTGATTGATGGAAATCAGTCATTGAGAAAAACCTACAGCCTTTGTCCTAAATCTATGCCCAACAAACAAGCTTGTGGTTCTTTGTAAATGAATCTCCTAAGTGCTTTTGCCCACCAAAAGCAAGGTGACCTCTTCAGATGACTGATTTCAGTTTTCTTGCCAAGCTATCCATTAATAAATTGGGATCCTGGTTAAATGGTTTTTGCATCTCCTTAATATGAATAATTTTCCTATAGCCTATCACCTCTGAATGGGCAGATATATTTGTGGTCCTGAATCTTTGAAGATGAGGATCAGACTGTAAGGTAACCTCTTAGAATTCCGTGACTGTGAGATGCACAGCCTGAGTAATTAAGCTGATCTCCATCTCTAGACCCTCTCTTTTACTTCCACATCTTAAATTTGGAGCGTTCTTGATGCTTTTTGAAGCAATTGTCCGTTCATTCATTTCTCATTTGAGTCTCATAATAACTCCCAGATGTAGGAGAAATTGGTATCATTGCCTTCATTTTACAGAGAATGAAATTGAGGCTCATAGAGGTGAAGGGACTTGATCAAGGTCTTGGTGATGTTAAAGGGTGGAGATGGGATTAGAACTTTCATTTTCTGTCTGATAGAGGAGAGCTCTTTCCATTCTTCTTTAGAAAGGGAAACAAGATATGGTTCCTCCCAGCATGGAAGGAAGATTTTTGATAGAATCAAGAGAACAACCCATTAAAGTTTAAAAGTACAGTAATCATTCCCTTAATGGCCCATTCCCTCCTCATGAGTTTGTTTGCTTCAGTCACTATGGAGATGTTATGGACCCTGCAGGTTACTTTGCACTGACTTCCTCCTAGTCTGTAGTTCTTCCAGTGATCATCAATAATTACTGTGACTATTCATTCACTCAATATGTGTTTATAGAGTGCCCCTAACGTGGTAGGCAGGCCCTCTATATATTTTTCCTTGGTACAATATGTGCCCCTATGGGAGGAACTATAAGCTATAGGACAATTTTATCAAAGAGTGTGACTTCTCTCCACCCGAAGTTGCCATTTTGAAAATCTGCCTTCTGCTTCCCGGGCATCCTTTTAGCCTAAAAAGATGAAAAGTTACCCCTTCCTCAACATGTTTTTCTTCAGAACATTGACTTTCAATTCTCCTCTTTAAAAAGAGTGCTGCTAGGAGGTATTGCCATTATGCGTTAGTGCAGCTCATCAACTCCATCTTATTCCCAGAAGGCAAAAGTCCAACTGCTTTCTGTACCTCTCTGGGCCTTGCAGAACATGTCTTCTAGCAGACAGAGACTTGCCTTCTTTTCTTGGATTTGCTTCTTGCCTGTAGCTGGCAACTCTGACTCCATTGCAGTTCCTGTGAAAATCATAAACATTGCTGAGCATGATTGAAAGCATCACTCCTACCCTCACCTCAACAGTCTCGTGCTCTCTCAGGTGTCTCCCTGGCAGAACTTCAGAATGGACCCAAGTGAATCAGGGTCAGTGCAACTAGCATTAGCCTGACTCACTGTACCTTATTTATAGGTGATGGGGTATAAGCAACATTCATACGCCAGATATCTCAGCTGGTGGGCTGATTTAAACATCAGCTATGAAAATTATTACTGGAATAAAAATCATGGAGAAAACACTTTTCTAACAGATTAAACACAGTTCCTGATTTTATGGGATGATACTCCTGGTTCTTAATCTCAAATCTTTTCAACTCATTCTCTTCTACTCACTCCAGTCACTGTTTTAAATGTACCCTTTACTGCTCCTTCACTGGTGTCTTCCCTAAACTACCTTGTATTTTAATTTGTAGTTATTGTACTGTATATATATTATCTTTTCTAATTAGACTACTTTGAAAGCAGGAAATTTCTATTTTTCTTTTTATCCCTCTTACCTAATCCAATGTAAGCATGTCGTATTTTCTTAATAGATGCTGGCAGATTGATGGATTTTACGTGACTAACATTCCTTAGATAAGAAACCTACCATCTCTTTAGCCCTGAGTAAAATGACTATGGATTTCACTGGTCAAATTAAGGCAAAGGCAGAGATAAAGAAAAATGGGAAAGGAAGGGGATATAAGGAGAAAGAAAAAAGGAATGGAACATTAGGAGAGACGTGTTGGAAGCAAATGAGGCACATGGGGATTGGAGTATTAAACACATACTTCCTGAAACGAACTAAAGTGCTACCTTGCTCATCTGTTACCATATTTTGAGAATCAATCATTGATGTTGAGAGTGTAAATATGGAAAGAAATTGATCCAGATTATTCCTGGGTCTCTTCCTCCCCTTCCTATGTGATGGAAACTCTGCCATTGCTTCTGTTTGGATAGAGTCTTCAAATTACTGGAAGAGTAGACTTTGAGAGATAGAATATTTTTATCAGTTCTAAATTTACCATTTTACAGATGAAGAAACTGAGATTCACAGAGCTAAATGAGCTTCTAACTGCAGTCTCTCTGTTTCTCAACCATGCTGGGGCGGGGGGTCTCCTGCCGCTCATGTCTTTGTTCATTCTTTCCTGAGAGCTGATGTTGCTCAGGGCCTTCTTGCCCACGGATTCTGAAATTGTGTTTGTCTCCAGACTTTCTCCCTGTTGCAGCAATTGCTAGGTCATGTGACATTAATTCAGTCTCTGTTCCTTGGTGGTGGTGAATTGAGGTGGATCTTGTCCTGGAAAGTACCAGCCCCAGAAAGTACTATTCATCACTGGGCGCTTCAATTCATTGCCTGCCCTTTAAAACAGTGAACCACACTAGGAGTATTCCTGCTGCATTGGGATCTATACAGGCAGACTTGACAAGGAGCTCCCTTTTTAAGATTCACCTCTTTGTTTTAAATTTTGGGCTTATGTGCCTCTATGTGCAGGGCACAAATCTTGGCTTCTACTTGAAACCACTGAGCCTAGGGTTGATTATGTCTTCTGGTGCTTTTCTCTTGGTGGTGTCTTTGGCATAAAACACATCTAGTAGTTGAAACCTTGCTTCACTGGAAAGAGATGCTTGATAAGGGCCTCCAAAGTAAGAAACAATACAATCAACCAGTTGGCCATCCTTGGTCTTTCTTTGCCCCTGGCTCCTAGGAGAGCCCTAATATTTTCTCCTCTTTGGCTTTTGCTTCTTCTTCTGGGAGGGTCTGGACTTTGGGGGTTGGGGGTGAAGGAGTTTCTCCTTTCTTGGATCCTCACATTGATTTCCATCAGCTGGAAGTCTGTCCATTATCTCCATTTATTTTGATTAGTTTCTTATGAAAGCCTCCATACTACTCTTCCTTAGTAGCTTTGCCTCATAGATTGACATCTTCTTCCAAATGGATCTGCATCCAGATTCAGTCTGCCACTTCACAGCTGCAGCCATCAATGTCCTGACATTAGTGTAGTATGCATATGTGACCCATTTGTCCTCTGTTGCATTGACTTTCTGATTAGAGGAGACACATAGAAGGAGCTCATAAAGAAGCCAGCATCCCTCTCAGCCTTCCTTATGTAGAAGTAGGCTAGGGACAGAGGCACTTTCAGAGGTCTGGGTATTGATGGTCCAGGTTGCTCTGAGAAACCAAAGAAAATTCAATTATCTTCCCCCTGGCCCTCCTTTGCAGCTGTTCAGATACCTTCTTCCCCCACAATATTATGGCTAAGGGAGGGAGGCAGAACATGGTAGAAAGCTGTGCTGCTTAGAGAGCACAATCTACTCCCATCTTCCTATACAAAATCATAGAATTTTGAACCCAAGAAGGAGAAAGGGAGTTTCTGTTTCTCACCTGGGTATTGTATCACTATATTGAGACATGTATTGTAGGTATGGTGGGGAAGGGGGAAAGGACTGATATGGGAAGCAGTATAGAGAATTGAAAGGCAAGTGTTTCTTAATGGCAGAATAAGGAAATTGTAAATCTTGGCACAGTTCTGTGTCCTATCTGAACCATCACACAGCTATTAGAAGAGTAGAATGGATATTTTCTTCATGTAGAATGGATAGGGAAAAGAGGAAACACTGATACTATGAGCCCTCTACTGGCACACAGAAATAAGTGTCCATTAGTACTTTGAGAACAAATTACCTACATCAATGAAAATTTCTAAGGGAATTACATTACTTTTAAAAAGAAATTGTGGTAGCCTTTTTAAAGTGAAGAAAGTTTAACACAATAACATTCAAAACAAGACTTATGCTGATAATATATTAACATTATCTATTTGTTAATGTTCTTGCAAGCAAAGACCAGTCAGATAAAAAATGCTGTAGTACATTTTGAACATCTTTCGCTTCTCAGGTCTGTTGTCTCATAGAGAAAGGTAAAGCAAGAGAGACCAAGAGGAGGAAAGAAAGAAAGAAGGATAAGAATATGAAAAATGAGGGAGAAAGAAGAAAGGAACAAGCCATGGGAACAAAAGCCTGATGGGTTTGAGAACGTGGTACAGGAGCCAAATAGGACCAACGACACGGGTGAAGAGCTCAGAGATGGGAAGAAGGGTCACTGAATTAGGCATGCCCTTTGTCTCTTTTAGAGTAAAACTGTGAGAAGCAGATCCAAGGGTTAAGTTTAAAATGAAATTTTCTTAAACATTATGATGGGAAGGAAGATAAAATTAGACAACCTATATAAAAATAGGGTGAGGGTTCTCACCTTTCAGTGATAAACTATCTCCCCCCTTCCTCACCTCCATTCTCCCCCCTCCAACACATCCTTGATCACATACTCCAAGTTTATTCTCAAAGTAAGCCAGAGTCTTCAGTTCACCCAGGTTGTCCTTGTTTTCCTGGTGCTGCAGGGTCGTTGTGTTCAACAAATTACCAAAATCATATTTTAATATGGCTGGTCCTCCACAGACACTCATCTCCTTCTTATCTGGATGCATTTCCCAGGCCCCTACTGGTGCCTTCAGTGTCCCTCACTAGGGTTCAGATTCTCCACTAGGTGACAGTTGATGGAAACCCAGAATTCTACCCTTTTGGAACTTAGATTTCCAACCCTCCCCCAACACATTCCATATTCAGGCCTCTTTCTCAGTCCCTCAGCCAAAAGCCTCTGATTTCAATCGAGGCTTGAGATTCTGTTGGTCCATGGTTGTGCCAATCAGATCTAATTTTCTAGCAGCTGTTGCTGAATATACTAAGGATAAAGGGACAGGGGAACACCAATAGCTCAGACATTAAAGCAATTTCTTTCAGCTCTCTCACCCTCACCCTCACTTTCTCCACAGCTCTGCCCAGTGGATAGAGAGCTGGGCCTGGAATCAAGACTCAAATTTAAATTGGGACTTGAACACTTATTAGCTGTTTCACCTTGTACAAGTCACTTTACCTCTGTCTGTCTCAGTTTTTTTCCACTTTAAAATGGAGATCATAATAGTACCTGTCACCCAGGATTACTATGGAGATCAAATGAAATACTATTTTTAAAGTGCTTAGCACAGTGTCTACTTAACAAATGCTTGTTTCCTTCTCTTCACTCTTCTTAAAGCATTCTCTGGTCCTCCAATCTGTGCCACCTGTTCAACCTCTTTACCCAGATTTCTAGCCCTATTCTTCCCCTATGCATATTCCTTACTCTAGCCCACAACCAATTCCTTCTCTATTGTTCCACTACATGGGGTAACTTGTTATTAATGAAGATATGATAGAATCATAGCACTGGAGGCCACGTTATAGATCATCACTTTCAAATCCATCACTTTAGAGTCATGAAAATAAGTTTATTAACTTACCCATGGTTGAGAAGGAAATAAAAGTGGCAGAGACAAAACCAGAATCCATGTCTCCAATGCCAACCCCCTTAAATAAATGGAATAGGTGTTAAAAATAACTTCACATAAATAAGTAAATACGTGAATGAATGAATAAACTAAATCCTTCACAATTTTAAAAGTCTAAATGCTATATGTATTTTTTCATAACTTTTCCCATGTATTTTTTAATCTTCCACTGGACCCAGACCTTGGTTTTAGGGTCCTAAATCTTGAAAAGTATGTTTTTTGATAGTTTTTAGCAGCCAGTCAGACTCTGAGTAAAAGAACATCAGAAAGACAGAACAACAACAGAAAGACTCTGCTTGTATTTGGACACCTAAATTCTACACTCTGTTCATTCTAGAGTGTTTACAAAGTGCTTTACAAATACTCTGTAATTAAAAAAAATGTTACAACCCTGGGGGAGTAGGCACTATTATCTCCATGGTCACACAGTTAGTATCTGAGACTGGATTTGAACTCATTCCTGATTCCAGGTTTAACACTCCACTCTGTCACTTAATTGCCCCAGAAGCCTTAGGTAGGATGTCTCTTTTAGTATCTCATCTGAAGCCTCTCTGGGAATGTCAAGGTGTTCAGTCATTTTTTAGTCATGTCCAACACTTTATGACCCCATTTGAGGGTTTTCTTGGAGAAGATCCTGGAGTGGTTTGCCACTTCCTTTTCCAACTCATTTTGCAGATGAGGAAACATGCAAACAGGGTTAAGTGACTTGCCTAAGATCACACAGCTAGTAAATGTCTGATATTCATACTTGTACTCAGGAAGTTTCCCCTGACTCTAGGACAAGCACTGTATCCACTGAGCCACTAGATGCACAGTAGGAAGGAGGGATGGCAGGCAAAAAAAAGAGAGAAAGGAAAGGCCAGGATTGTAAGAGGGAAGAATTTTTGAAATTAAAGGAGATTAGAGTTAAAAAGCAGAAACAAGAGGCAGAGGAAATCCAAGAATGGAATGGAGTAGGATAATAGAGGAGAGATATAGAAGAGTTGGAAAGAATCTAGTCACACTTTATGTCCCTGATATCCAAAGTAAATCTCTACCCCAAGGAAGCCAAAGATAGAAAGAATGATCCCATACACAGCAAAATATTTATAGCACTACTTTTTGTAATAACAAAAATCAAGAAACAAAAGAGATGACAATAAAATGGAGAATGGTTAAATAAATTGGCTACATGAATATAAAGAAATAGCATTGTTCCATAAGCAATGACTAGGATGAATATAGAGGCATTGGAAGATTTATTTGAACAGATGCAAAATGAAGTGATCAGAACAAGGAAGAAGATACACATGGACTACAACAATGTAAGTGGAAAGAGCAGTACAACAAAATGGAACTTAATAACAATTACAATGATCAACTTAGACCCCCAAAGGAAACTATGAATATGTATTTCCTCTTTTTTTTTTTTTTTGCAGAGAAGTTCTTCCTCTCTTATAACTTTGCTGGCTTTGCCTTACCCAATTCTGATTTTCAAGGAGTCATTTTCTTCCTTAAAATTCTCGATCTCCTTTTCTAATTGGTTGAATTTCTTGTCATAATCTCCTTGTTTTTCTTGTATTATTCTTATTTTTTTCAAAAATTTTCCTCCATCTCTATCATTTGATTTTAAAAGTTTAAAAAAAAACCTTCAATGAATTCTTTTTGTGCAGGTGACCATTTGACATTACTCTTTGGAGCAGAAGGGGTTTTTTTTGCTTCTGTATTCTCCGCTGAAAACAAACCCTGGTCTTCTCTATTCCCATAGTAGCTCGCTATGGTGGGATTCTTTCTCCTTTGCCTGTACATTTTTTAAAATTACTTTTTATAATCACCTCTACTCCTGGGGTATGTGGGATGGTGCCTCTGGCCTCTGTTCTTCTTCAGTTCTCCCCTCTGACCTTGAACTTAAACCAAGACCTCCAGCCTCCTGTAAGTGTGCACAACCAGCAGAGACTCTGTCCCACTACTTCTGCATTCACCTGGCATGTCCTAGTTCCTTCTAGTCCTCCATTCTCCACAGCACAGCTGAGTCTGGTCTTCCTTGTCAGCAGAGGTTCCCTAGATCTTTCCTGACTCATATGCCTAAGTACTGTTACTGTTCCAGGGGTAAAAGTTCCTATGGCTGAGGCCCAGGTAGCCTCTCAAACCAACTAACCCCAGGGTTTGACACTTCTTGTTTAAGCAGACCCTAGTCTGGAGGTGTTTACTCTTCACAGGGAGGAAATCTCATCCCAGGATTTTTCTGTAGGTTTTCTGTGATTGTCCCAAAAGAACCCCTGTTCTGCCCCTACTCTTCCTTGTTTTCACTGCCTTGTGTTTGCTGAGAGGCACTATTTTATCTCCTTTGTGGAAGACAATCTTGAGAGCTTGAAATTTTCTGACCTACTTTGCCATCTTCCCAGAATCCTCTCCAAAATGTTATTTTCAAAGGTGTCCTGCTTTTCTGTGTTTCCTGATTGACCTTGGTTATGTTCTCTTCTGTGCATTTTAAATACTTCAGTGATGACTTTTTCTTTCTTTTCTTTTTTTATTTTGATAACTCTATCTCTATCCTCTCCCCACCATAGCATAACTCTCATAATATATGCTTAGTCAGGTCAAACAAGTCTCCACCTTGGCCACATCTGAAAATAGATGTCTCCTTCTTTAACTTGGAGTCCGTCTTCTCTCTGTCAGGAGGAGCTGGGTAATTTGCTTTATCATTGGTCCTTTTGGAATCATGACATTGACAGTCTACTTAAGTCTGAGTTTCTTGTTTTTCTTAACAGTTTTATTGTCCTTATATATATTATTCCCCAGTTTCTGCTGACTTCACTCTGTGTCAGTTCATACAAATCTTCCCATGTTTCAGTAAGTGAGTTTTAAAAGCTGTACCAGTGGAGCACAAGCTTGGGCAAGTGCTTCTAAACTGGAAAGCCTTTGAGTATGAGGAGGCCTAGTGATGCTTTTCTTTCAAAGCCCAAAGCCAAAAAGGCTCTTGTCAACAGTGAATTATCTCCCAGGTCAGCCAGTCAACAAGCTAGAATGCAGAAGGGAGGAGGGGAAGCATTCCAGTTATCCAGTTAAAAAGGCACAGAGTTAGAAGATGGAGCATTCCATGCAAGGAGTAGCAGAAAGGTCAGTGTGGATGGATCCTAAAGGATGTGTAAGGGGGTTTATTGAGTTGAAGGAAGGCTTGGTCATATCTGTGCTTTAGGAAAAGTACTTTGAGTAATGAGTGAAGGCTGGAAACAAGTGAGGAGAGACTTGACACAAAGAGACCAACCCAGACTATTCAGGCATGAGGGGGTGAGTTTCTGCATCAACGTGGCATGAGGGATTTCTGGGGTCTAGGCTTATGGCCATTATCATGAGACCCTTGATTGGTTGCTGAACCAGAAGAGATGATGATGTGGGGTGCCAGACTAGTAGAAGAAGAGGCCACTTTCACCTGGTGAAACAGATTCCTCTGTTTGACAAGATAGATAGATAGCATCTCTTTTCTGCCCTGAGCATGGGCAAAAAACCCAGTGACCCTAATACCACCTTCCATATGGAACATGCATGGAACTATCTACATTTGGCACCATGGCTGCATTTACCTCTTTGGTGTATTTCCTTTCTTTTCCATTGATCTTGTGAGTATCAAAAGGTGTGCTGCTAGTGCTTTCTCTAGCACCTGAACAACATAGGGGAGAGAGCACCTGCCTCGTGGCAGAAGTCGGACCACAGAGAGAGGACACCAGAAAGATCAAGATTGATAGTTTGATTAGATAGTTGACCAGATGTGGAAAATTAATAATTGGCTCTAAAAAATTTTAACCAGGTGCTTAGGGTTGAGGCATAAATACCCACATGTAGTTTCAAGAAACAAGACTTAAAATCTCAACCATTTCCCAGTAAATAAATGGTCAAAGGATACAAATAGTCTTCCAAAGAAGAATTGCAAACTACTAACAACCATATGAAAGAGTGTTCCATATCAGAGAGAGCATGAGAAATGCAAATCAAAGCAACCCTGAAGTTTCATCTCACATCCAGCAAATTGGCAAAGATGACAAATGACAGGAATAGTCATTGTTGGAAGGGTTGTGGAAAGACAGAGACACTAATGCATTGTTGATGGAGGTGTAAATTAGTATAACCATTCTGCAAAGCAATTTTGAATTATGCAAAAAAGGTGACTAAAATCTTCATACCCTCTGGCTCAAAGATCCTCTGCTAGGCATATACTCAAAGGAGGTCAATGACAAGTAGAAAGGTTCCATATGCACCAAAATATTTACATCAGCACTTTTTATAGTAGCAAAGAACTATAAACCAAGTAGATATCCATCTTTTGTTAATGGCTAAACAAATTGTAACAAATGCATGTAATGGAATGTTACTGTGCTAAAATTACAAAACAGTGAACATGATGAATACAGAGAAGATGGAGAGACTTATTTGAATTAATGCAAAGTCAAGTAAGCAGAGCCAAGAAAACCATATACTCAATGACTACATCAGTATGAATGGAAAGAACAAAGGACAAACAATCACAAAACAGCAAAAGATAAATGTTACAAAATTGTAAGGAAGCATCTTGGCCCCAAATAAAAGATATGAGAACACATTCTCCTTTACTTATCTGCACAGGTAGGGGAATGACGTGTTGTAAATAACATCAGGGTTTGTCTTTTTGGGGGGGAGGGAGGTGTATTGATAGATTTTGCTGGTTTTCCTTTTATTTTTCTTTTTATAGATTAAAAAAAAATCTTTGTTAAAAAAAGATGGCTCTTTAGGAGGGGAATAGGAAGGAAAAGAATACAAGGAGACATCTAGGTTACTTAAGAACAAAACATATCAGTAAAAGTCTATTAAGTGAAAGAAAACATAATAAAAAATGAGTGGTATGAACTTGGATTTTTTTTTTAATGAGGACGCTGCTGGAGGCTCAGCGTTAGAGTTGAGTAATAGACGTATAGCTTCCCTTAGGTCACCTCTGGGATGCCGAGAGTAAGCTACAGCAGTGTGGCTGTCACTTTGGGGAGTCATCCTTATCTGCCATTGTGGAAGCAGTGTAGAGGAAGCAAGCCAGCCCCAGCCTAGAAAGAGAAGAGTTGCAGGGAGTGGGTATGATGTTCATTGGCCACAACCATGCTTCTCTATATAAATAGACACATTCACCCATAGAGAAATATATGTAAACTATGTTATACAAACAAACATATAGGATTACACATACTTTCACAGTATTCCATAAATTTGTGTGTATGTGTAGACATACATAATATATAGTGTCCCAAAAGCCTTAGTGCAGTTTTGAACTTTAATTGCTTCAAGTTTTTTTTTTTTTCCTGGAAATCTTTTTATTGTAGGTGGAATGGGACACAGCTGGACACAAGTAAGTTAGATGATACTAGCTTTGTTGGGAACATCTATAGAATCATAATCTGGAGCAAGACAGACATAGGCCTTCTCTCCATCAGGCTGGATCAGTGTGTTGACCTTGGCCATGTTGATGTCATACAGCTTCTTTACGGCCTACTTGATCTGATGCTTGTTGGCCTTGATGTCCACAATGAAGACTAGAGTGTTGTTGTCCTCAATATTCTTCATAGCAGACTCAGTGGTCAAAGGAAATTTAATGATGGCATGATGGTCAAGCTTGTTTCTTTGAGGGGCACTTTTCCTAGGATATTTGGGCTGCCTTCAAAGTCTTAGTGTCTTGGGTTACCAGAATGTGGGGGATGTTCAGATCTTCTTCTTTTTGTAGCTATGGACACCCTTCAGCACCACCTTCTTGGCCTTCAAAGCCTTGGATTTGGCTTCCGTCTTGGGGGGGCAAGGGACAATGGCTTCCTTTTTTTGCCTTTGCCGCCATCTTGGGGGAAAGGGTCAATTGCTTCAAGTTTTAATAGCTTAAAAATACACTAACTGTACCAAAACTTTTGGGACACCCTGTATATATTAGAGATGTATAAATGTGTTTATATATGCACATTACATGCAAGGCACTGAATCACAGACTTAGAGTTGAAGGGACCTCAGGATCAACTATTATTACAACATGTATCTGAAAAGTAATCACTGGCATAGCACTCCTGACAAAAGTTCATCTAGCCTCTGGCAAACCAACAATTTTTATTTGGGAAATTGTTTGTACCTGTGTGAGTGTAGAAAATGCTATGAGCTATGTGACTTTTTTTCAACCATAGAATTTTTCTTCTATTATCACATTAAAAAAAAATAAACAAATCAATGAATAAAACTCCTGAAAATTTTACTCTCTAATGGGGATTATACAAGATAGGAATAAGAAGTTCTGCCCCTGACTGATTCTTCCTTGTTCCCTTCTCGTTTTCCTTTCTTCCTATTATCTCTCTTTCTCTTGGCATCTTTCCTTCCTTTCTTCTTTTTTTCCCCTTCCCTCTTTTATTATGGAGAAAAGAAAATTTCTATACTTGGGTTCATATAATCAGTTGCAAAAAAGCTAATTCAACATTCATTGAGCACCTAGCAGGTAGAAATCATCATACTATATACTGAGGATATAAAGTAGTTGGTGTTGAGTTGTTTTTCAGTCACACCTAACTCTTCGTGATGTTTTTTGCATTTTCTTGGCAGAGATACCTGAATGGTTTGCCCTTTCTTTCTCCAGCTAATTTTATAGATGAGGATCTGCAAAGAGGCATAAGTGACTTGCCCAGGATCACACAACTAGTGAGTACCTGAGGCTGGGTTTGAACTCACAAAGGTAACTCTAGAATTCCTGACTCCAAGCCAAGCATTCTGTCCACTGAGCTACCCAGTTGCCTCTAAGGATATGAAAAGAACATTTAAAAAATAGGAGGTGTAAGAAAGAAAAAGAAAACGAATCAAGTTTACATTTTCTAATGTAGAAAATGAACAAATTAATATAGTAAAATCCAACAAAATTATGTCATATAAGTAAAGAAAATCAGGAAATCGACAAAATGAAAGAGGAAGAGAACAAAATGGAGAAGGAAATAATTGACTTGATAAAACAAATAGCTGTTTTCTTAAAAGACCAATAAAGTTGATAACACTAACAAATTTAATTTTTGAAAGAGAAGAAAAATAACAAAAAGAGGAAAAAAAAGAATACAAAAGAAATAAAGAAAATGATCAGATTTTGCTACGTTTTGCTTTATGCCAAGAAAACTGAGGATATAAGAAAAATGAATGGATAATTTCAAGAATATAAAATGCTCAAATTGAGAAAGCAGGAAATAAACCATTCTTAGAATGAGAAATCAAAAAGGCTAGTAATGAGCTGTCACATAAAAAGGCACTAAGATTGGATGGATTCACAAACAAACTGAATAAAACATTAAAAGAACAAATAATCCTTTCACTATTTAAACTATTATAAGAGTAGAGAAAGAACTCTATGACTCAAGTATGATTCTGATCCTCAAACCTGATAAGGATATGGAGCAGAAAGAAAACTTCAGGCCAATATGACTAATGATGATAAAACTATCAATCAAATACATTCTATTTGTGATGATTAGGAAGGATTTAAACCAGCCATGCAAGGAGAGCTTAGTTTTAGGAAACCAAGCAGGACAACAGCAAAAATAACAAAGAAAGCCTATGAGGATTACTTGATTATATTAATAGATCCAAATAAGGATTCTGATATGATAAAATACCTATTTATGTCCAAAACATTACAAAAGATAAAAAGAGCAGATTTTTTTCTTAATGTGATTTAGTTTGTGCACTCTAGGATCACTTTCCCAGAGCCAGGGAATTACATTTATGTTCAGTCTGTTGCATTTCCCCCTCAGGGTTCTAAGGAAACTTGAGTGGTTGGAGGTATCTTTTCACTATCTGTCCATTCGCTTGACCCCTAACTAGCTGTGTTTGCCCCACTGTTAGGTGTCAGTGACTAGCTCAACAGTACCATTTAACCACTTCTCAAAAATAGCTTTGAGAAAGGAATATTTATGTGAATGATGAAAATAAAAATGTTTTCCCCATCACCTCAAAGACATATTCTCCCCTACTCTACCTTTGTCTTTGGGGAAAGTGAGCTCAAACTTAGCTCAATATTTGCATACTATTAGTCCCATCAAGTTCTGTTCTGATGTGGCATGCCTCCCTGATGAATCCTCATCTCAGCTACCACTGGGTTGAGTCCCAATGGTCACTTTTGAAAATCACTCCCTGCTTCTCTCATCATTAATTTTGAACTGATTCTAAAACCCACATGTTGGGAAGCCCAGACCCTTGTTGCCCTGACCTTTTGAAACTCTCAGGATTAAAGATTCCAATCCTTTCACCTAGAAAGCAAAAGAGAAAATCCAGAAATAAAGAACCCAAGCCCCATTTTTTGAAGCCATGTGACATTGATAGGGAGAAGGCCCAGGGGCCTTTCCCCTTACACATTGTTTCTCACTGAACACCGTAGGAGAAGGAATCAAACAGCCTGAGTGTAGCTAAAGAGAATGGGGCTCAGAGACCAGACTGAGGCTGATTCAAGTCTTCTTGAAGACCATGATTCTCATTCTGGTCAAGCAGCCAGTCAGGAAAAGTCTTCTAACCACACCGGATGGCAGACTACAAGGAGTTACAGAATGTTGATAAACACTCCATAGTTTCTCCAAGGCAGATCCATTCCTTACCTTTGCAGCTCTCCCAGAAGCAGGTTCCTCAGCCTCTCCTCTGGGGAAAGGCTGTGAGGGGTATGCTGTGTATGTTCCCAATGTTTGTTGCCATGATAAATGGCATTTATGTGAAACCTTGAACCTCCCTATGTAATGGAGAAACACTTGAGGCTTTCCTACTTAGAACGGAGAGAAAGGAGGATTCATCCTTTAATAATTATAACGATAACAACAACTAAGCATTTATATAGCACTTTAATGTTTGCAAAGTGTTTTACAGGCGTCATGTCATTCAGTCCTCACAACAGCCTTGGAAAGTGGATGCTATCATTGTTTTTGTTTTATGTGTGAGGAAACCAAGGATCAAAAGGATTAAGTGGCTTATGGATTGCCAAGGCTTGTCCTCCCTTCATAACCTTCTTGCGTACTTCCCCTTCTCATTGCCCACATGGCTGCTACCACCATGGTACCGGCCCTCATCACCTCTCCCCTGAACTATTACAGTAGTCAGTCAGTTCATAAACATTAAGTGCCTGCTCTGTTGCCAAGCTGGGGATCCACCCTCAAGGGGCTCCTAGTCTAATGGAGACACAACAAGCAAATAGATAGATACACACACATCTGTATGTATTTATGTGTATGTCTATCTATCTATCTATCATCTATCTGTCATCTATCTATCTATCTATTATCTATCTATCTATCTATCTGTCTATCTATCTATCATCTATCTGTCTGTGTCTATCTGTCTGTCTATCTATCTGTCCACCTATCTGTCTGTCTATCTATCTATCATCTATCTATCTATTATCTATCTATCTATCTATCTATCTATCATCTATCTGTCTGTGTCTATCTGTCTGTCTATCTGTCCACCTATCTGTCTATCTATCTATCTATCTATCTATCATCTATCTGTCTGTGTCTATCTGTCTGTCTATCTATCTATCATCTATCTGTCTGTGTCTGTCTGTCTGTCTATCTATCTATCTCTCTGTCCACCTATCTGTCTGTCTATCTATCTATCTATCTAATCAATTGTCATTTATGTCTGTCTTTCTATGTAATGGATAAGTAGGAAATAATTAAAGAGGGAAAACATTAGAATTAAGAGGGATTGGGAAAATGCTTCCTATGTGAGATTTTCGTTGAGAATTGAAGGAAGATGGGGAAACCAGTAAGCAACGCTCTACCTTCCTCGTCTTTGCTTAGTGGTCATACTGTCATCCCCTAGTAGGCTGACCTCAGGGGCAGGTGCAGCAGGAGATAAAAGGCTCAAGGCCAGGGAAAGAACCTGTTCCTCTTCTTATTTGAAGTTTTGTATGGACATAGTTGTTTGCATGTCATTTCCTCTATTAGAATATGAGTTCCTTGAAGTCAGGGACTGTGTCTTCTTCCCTTTCTTTGTTTCTCTAGTGCTTAGCACAGTACTTGGCACTTAATAGATGCTTCTTGGGGCAGCTAGGTGGCGCAGTGACTAGAGCACCAGCCCTGGAGTCAGGAGGACCCGAGTTCAAATGTGGCCTCAGACACTTAACAACACAAAACTAGTCCTGTGACCTTGCGCAAGTCACTTAACCCCAATTTCCCTCCAAAAAAAAAATAGATGCTTCTTGACTTGACTTGAAGTATCTAAGGGAGATTTGAACTCAACATATTTCTGAATCCAAGTCTAGGTCCCTACCCTCTGCACCGCCTAGCCGCTTCCTCTATTATTTCTGTTTGCTAGTTTTAGAAATGTTTGCTATAGAAATAAGATAAGAAAAAGAGGAAATTAAAAGAATAATTATAGGCAAACAAATAGTTAAAATGTGTCTAATTGAAATTAATAAAAAAGTTAAAGAAAAGTTTCCACAGAATTAAAGGAATAATTAAATGATAAGAGAGATATACAGTTCCTATGTCTACATGGAAACCGTAGAGGAAAGGTAGTAATATCACCCAAGTTATCTTATGCTCAGATTATCCTGTGGGAAACGTAATGTTCATGGAGTTGAAACCAAGCAGAGCTGCTGATGGAAAGTGAAGTATAAGGAGAAAGATATGACTATAATGCTGATTTTTGCAATCTAATTTGCTAAAAGTTTTTATTGAAAAATAAATCCTGTTGTATGTCATAATCTCAAGTTTACCAAATACTAGTCTGTTGTATATCTTTAATTCTAGTTTTAGTTCTATGCTACCTCTCTCTCTCTCTCTCTTTCTCTCATCTATCTATCCATCTATCTATCTAGTTGAATACCATATCTCCCATCTTGACATGTAGAAGGTACTCAATAAAAGTTTATTAACTAACTGACTAATATACTCCCACCAAAGAAAGAACCTTCAAGATAGTTTTAAAAATTTCAATGAGCTATAAAATGGACAAAAAGCTGAACTCTCAGAGAAATACAGTGGAACAGAAAAAGAACAAAAATGTAGAGATTAAAAAATAAATAATGTAATAATTAAAAACCCAGATAATAACTGGTGCCCAACGATTGGGGAAAAAACAAATTGTGGTTGATGAATTGAATGGAATATTATTGTGCTCTAAGAAGTGATAATTATTAAGAATTTGGAGAAACAACATACATAACTGCGATAGTGTAAGTATAAAGGACAATAAAATCAAAGTGAACATTAATTATAGAGACAAAGCTCAGCCTCAGAAAACACGAGAAAATGCTCACAAACGTGATTGACGTGTTGGATGGTTTTGCTAAACAGTTTTCTTACTCATCTGTGTTAGAACGGGAAGGTCTACTTAGTAGGAGAGGGGAAGGCATATGTTCAGAAATGAATGTGACATAACAATAAAGGGAATCAGTAATAAATGTCTGAGATTTGAACCAAGGTACTCGTTTCAGAGCCAGTATTCTTTCCAATGTATTAGGCCAAGCTCCTATTAATAGAAAGGGCATCGATAAGGCTTACACATTAAAAGAAAAAACAACAATCCTGTTACGTTTTTAACAGGGTCATATGCTC
>CM053582.1:386661465-386684919 GCA_028627135.1 Pseudochirops cupreus
ATATAGACACATAGGCTATGTACATAGAATAGGATATAGATATGATACTAGAGATACAGATGTTCTATATATCCTTAAATTTAGTTTGATCAACCTAGAGAAGATGACCTGGAGGATATGAATAGCAATCTTCAAATCTGAAGGGGTGTTATTATGAAGAGGAAGTAGATTTGTTCTGCTTGGTACCAAAAAGTGAAATTTATAGTAATGGAGAGAAGTCACAGAGAAGATTTCACCTTTATGAAAGGAAAAACTTAGCAATGATGAGTATCCAAAAATATAATGGATGCCTTGAAAGGTAGTACATTTCCTTTCAATGGAGCTCTTCAGAACAGTCTGGATGAAGAGTTTTGGAGATTTCTATTCAAACTAAGCTTAGACAAGGTAACTTCTTTCAGCCCTGAAATTCTCTGATGTGCTTTCTCTTACTGCTCCAAATATATACCCTTTTTTTCCCACCTCCTCACTCAACTTTAGCGCCTAGGGCTTACTTCATGTATTGGAATGATGAGCTACAAATCTGTATGGCGAAAAAAGAGTGAGCTTAATAATTCCAGTTGCTCTGTATCTCTGGGCCTTGACAGATTTGACTTAAGGCCTGGGTCCAAGTTTCAGAGTGACAGCAAAATGCACTTTTCTGGCCTTATAGTGTTCACCATTTACCACCACATATAGGTAGATATTGCTTTAATTGCTACAGATACCATCACCAGATCAATCAAAGATTAGGGTTTGATTCATGCCAGTCACTGAGGTGAAGCATTCTGCCTTGGAGACCAAAAGGATGTGATGGGGTTGGATCAGACGCAATAAAATTTTATGTTAAAATAAAAAGTATTCTCAGCTTGTGGGACATACAAAAATTAATAGTGGGTTGAATTTGTACTGTGGGCCATAATGTGCCAATCTCTGGATCAGAACATCCCTCTTATTACAAATGCTGCCCTTTACTTTGGAGGAAGAGTCATTCAGAAAAAAGAGGTATGGATTTGAAGTCTGAAGACCTGGCTTCAGTGATCTAAGAAAAAACTGTTGATCTCTAAAGTCTCTTCCAGATCTAAAAATACTGGAATCCTAGAGTGTTGGGCCTGCAGTCAGGAAGATCTGAGTTCAAATTCAACTCGCATACTTACTAGTTATACCCTGGGCAGGTCACTTAATCCTGTTTGCCTTAGTTCCTCATCTGGAAAATGAGCTAGAGAAGTAAAGAAGAAACTACTCTGGCATCTTTGCCAAGAAAACCTCAAACCAGGTCACAGAGAGCCGGACATGATTGAAACAACTAAATGACAACAACAGAACACCCCTTCAAAAAAAAAAAGGTGTCCTTGAATGTTTAACCTTACCCAGAAATCAACTGATCCTTCAATAAACGTTTATTAAGCACCTCTGCTGGACCAGGCGCTGTGCTAAGACAACAAGGTTACATGAGATGGCAGTCAAAGAAAAGCATCTGATTTGAGGTTTCATTAAGAGAGGCGGTGTCCAGAATGAAGGAGTAGATAGTCTGTCTTCACTCTGCCCTCGTCAGATCCCAACTATAGTGTGATACCCAGTTTTAGGCACCATGTTTTAAAAGGGACATACTGAACCACATCCTGGGCAGGGTTACTAGGATGGTGTGAAGACTAGAGGTCATGTCATTACAACCCAGGTGGGAGCATGGTAGCCTCCTTTGGAGATCTGAAGGGTTATCACGGGGTCGAACAACCATGATTCAGCTAAGCAGACTCTCAGAACCCCCTAAATTGGAAAGATACCTAAGAGATCATCTTATCCAGCCTGCAACTAGATAGTAATCTCATCTACAACATCCCTGACAAGTGATTGGCCAGGGTCTGCAGAAGACTTCAAGTGAGAGACTTTCTGCCTCCTGGGATAGCTCCCATGTTAGAAATGTTTCCCTCTCATTGTCCTGTAACTGGCCTCTCCATATCTTCTTCCCATGGCTCCTGGTTATTCCCTCCCAGGCCAAGCAGATCATGTTTAGTTCTACCATGTGATAACTCTTCAGACATTCAAAGGAAGTTACCATGTTCCCCCTGGGGCTTCTAATGATATGCCCTCTACTCTTCACAGCATCCTAGTAACCCTGCCCAGGATATTCAGTATGTCCCTTCTAAAACATGGTGCCTAAAACTGGGTATCACACTATAACTGAGATCTGACCAGGGCAGAGTAAAGACAGACTATCTACTCCCTTGTTCTGGACACAGCCTCTCTTAATGAAACCTAAAATCAGATTCCATGTGTATGAATTCTGTAGTAAGGAATTGGACATTGATTTCGTACAAATCAATTGTATGACCTTTGACTAGATATAGTCAAAGGACAGAATCTTATCAATTTCCTTCAGTCATATATTGCATTATATCTAATAAGCTTTTCTTTCTGAGGAATCTAAAGCTCCTTCAGAATATACCCCAATTCTTTCTCCTGACCAGGGTCAGAGTTAAAAACATAGAATCACCATTACATCATGGACACTATGGTAGCCTGATGATACCATTTTAGACCCCTTCACAGAATAGTGTTTTTAAATTCACAGACTAAAATCTATAAGATTACAAAGAAAACCAACTATACTGAAATAGTTATTTTAAAAGTGAAGGGAAAAAAAAAACCAAGCTCACCGACCTCAGATTAAGAACCCCTGATCTAGTCTAACAGATAAGGGGACATCTTCAGGGCAGTGAAGAACACAGAACGATTCAGGGGACTGAGAACTCTCCACCAACCCCCAAAGCCCCACCCCCAACCATCAAATCGTCCTCCAGTAGATTAATAATTTTCTTGTTAATGGTCCTAATTTGGGTGAAAATGCCAACATCCCTGGGGGTCCTTTTAAATGTCTTCATTCATGCACACTTTAGTGTGCAAAGTAATATTTAATTGGCAGGGTCAGAGTGGGAATCCTTTGGGACTTGGGATCCTGAGATGTAGAGAAGTGGTAGGCATGAAATAATAATAATAGTGATGGCTAGTTTTTATAAAGTGATTTAAGGTTGGTAAAGTAATTGTTATCAATATGTTATCTCAACTGATTCTCACAACAACTCTGTGAGATAAGTGCTATTATTATCTCCATTTTACAGATGAGGAAAAAAATGAGGCTGAGCTAAGTACAATGACTCACTCAGGGTCATACAGTTAATAATGACTAAGGCAGAATTTGAACTCAGATCTCAGAATTTGAACTCAGACTCCAGACCCAGTGAACTATATACTTTAGCCTACTGACTGGAAGCTGCCCAAGAAGAAAAGAGTCTAGTACAGGGAGGGTACAGGTATAGACATCAAAGCAATGAACGTTCCCATTTTATCATTGGCACGGAGCCCTGTTCCTGTTCCAAAGCTGACAATGGAGTGGGTGGTCGACACGTCTGTCCTCATTTTCTTGTCTCTGTTTGTTTTCCTGCTGATACATATTTTTATCAACTCAGTTTTTCTCTACCTTAATGATTTGCTTCACACTAATCTAGATTGCCAGCTATGACCCCACACATGACAGGGCCAATATTATGTGATTCCTCAAAGATGCCTGAAGACAAAAAAGGAGAGAAGAGTCTTGGCTATTTCTTTTCTTAAAAAACCAAAAAAAGTAATAAAAGTTATGACCCCGCTCTCTTTCTAGTGTTCTTAGCACATATTTTGTGGGCATAAATCTTGCTAGGGTTTCTCAGCTGGCCCATGGGGCAATGAGGAGGGATTACTGAGCCCAAGTGAGTCTATGAGGGAGTTAAGAGGAACAATCCCCAAGGGAGTGCATTAAAGAAATGTGTGTGCAGAGGAAAGGAATAGAATCCTCAGGGTGGAGAGGATCAAGTCCAAGGTTCCAGGTTCAGTTTCTGGCTTTTCCCCTTACAAAGCGTATGAGCTTTGACCAGGCATCTCCCCTCTCAGGTATTCAGTTTTCTTGTAAGTAAAATGGGAGGAATCAGACAAAATGACGGCTAAGTCCTTTTTAGTTGGGGTTGGACTCTGAGACTCTTTCCAGTGCTATGACTATGATACTATCAAACCAGAAGATTAAGAGTTTATAATCCACTTTAAAGTTGCAAAGCAACTTCCTCAGCACAAATATTATCACTCCCACTTTCAAGATGAGGATATTGAGCCATAAGAGATTAACTTTAATTATCCAATAAGTATCTTCGACAAGATTTGAATCTAGGTGTCCAGACAGCAAAGCAAGTGTGGCATATTGTCTCTAAAGGAAGCTTATTTTTCAAACTTGTAATGTAAAACAGAATAAATAGGCAGGGATCACAACAAACCCAGGAGAAGACTTTTCTGATTCCGTATACCTCCTCTGCTGATACCTGTCCTTCAAGACCTAGCTCAAATCCTACCTTGCCCAAACCTCTTTTCAGCACTTGTATTCTACAACACTTCATTTGACAATTATATAGTGTTATTGTTTTATAATCATATTGTTATATAAAATAATAGTATAATTTTAAAGTTTTATCATATAAGTTATATAATCATATTGCTAATCTTGTCCTTTCAACTATATTGTAAATGATTCCATGTCAAGGACTGATTTCTACTTCTCTTATAGTCTCTACCCTGCTTAGTACAATATCTGGCACAGAATATATTTGCACCTCTCTCATGTACTTAATATGTTCTATTTTATTTTTAATATCTTTAATTATGTATCTGTTGTATCTCTTTGCTCTGTGGGAACATAATTAATGAGTATCATTTCCAGAGCCTCGTATAGTGATTCTGAAAATAGTAGGTGCTTAATAAATATTTGTTCATGTGGACTCAACCAAACTGAATAAATATGGGAGAAGGCAATGGGTAAGTACTTGTTGATTGATTTGGATTTTTTTTTCCCTTCAGATTCAAAACCCCAACTGGCAAAGCGAATTTTTAAATGATATATTGTAGGGAGAAGGGATAAAAAGAAAAATATTGGAAATAGCATTGGAGGAGCCTATAGAATACTCAATGTGGCCATTTTAAGTAATTAGTCAGGGCACAATATATCAGTGTGCTGATAAATGTTTAACAATGAGCTCTTTGTTTAAAAAAAAAAGGACCCAAGACACACTTGAAAGCTTAATATGCATAATTAGCATTTTCTCTGTCACTTTAAGTCTAGACAGTCAACAAAGCAATAAATCAAACCTATATTTGAAGCATTTGTCAATTACTAAAGAGTAAGTGCCTGCCCAGAAAGTTTAACAATCAACGTTTGGGAGCTGTTTGAGCTGGTACATCAATGAAGGGACTACAGTAAGAGCCAGAGTTGATCATAAGGTAAAAAAAGGCCTCCCATTTAGAATACTAGAATGGTGAGATACATACAGCATGAAAATTAACATAGGAAAGACAGAGCAGAACTCTGATTAGAAACTCAATCTCTAAAGGAATTGACTTAATTCAGGCAGATGAACTTGACAATTCACAATTATCACGGCTCTTAAGCTCAAAGGGACCTCAACGACCATCCACTCTCACCTCCTCATTGTACGTTTGGGGAAATGGGGCCCTGAGAGTTTAAGCCTTTCCCAAGGTCAGGTGAGCTGCAAGAAACAAACATGGTTCTGGCCTTTGCTTTTATTATTTTGTTGAGTTTAGTGAGTTTTGTTTTAGTGGCTTAGTCACCACTGAAGTACTGCTCAGAAACCTCACCATGATGTACAGGCCACCCAGGGTTCTTAAAGGCTGTGTCAAAGGAACATAAACTTTCATAAATATTAGCAAGATGGAAGACTTCAAGTGCAGGGATCCAATGACAGCCTGTTACACGTATGTTGTCTAAAAATCAGTCCAAGTCTGGAAAGAGTCATGAGTAGCCACCAGCTGATGGCTTGTTTTTGGTTTTTTTTCAGCCACAGCAACTCAAAGACTATCTACTAAGGTATGGAAGCTTTGTACTCTGCAAGAGGGAGTACCCTCACCAAAAAGTCGTGGATCTTGGAAATATTGAAATAAGGTTGTGTTACAGAAAGATTCAGGAAATCTATGATTCATCCCAGTTCTTTCCAATGATGAGTCAGGGATGGAATTGACAAGGATGAGGACTGAAGTCTCCTAGGATAGAGAAAGAAGAAAAAGGCCAACACCAGCAAGTTCCTATTTCATTAGACACATTATTTTGGATAATTCATGTAGAACCCGAAGTAATTCTCAGTGAAATGTAGTACAGAGAACTGGCAGAAATGGAGGCAAAACAGAACTCAAGGAGTGGATAAAGATGTGAGATAAGATGAAACTTAAGGATTTAATCCTGATTTACTACAGTCATCTTCAGTGTGGCCCTACTAAAAGCTATGCCCAGGTTCAAGGCACTCTTTGGATCACCATCTATTCAACAGTATGTATGAACCCCTATCTGGAGCTTTCATTTTACCAGTCCAAACATAAGATGCAGTACATCAAAGCAAAAGCATTTAATTATACAGATAGCAAAGTAACTAGAAAGGAAAATCACCACCAGCCACACTCATACACACACACACGCACACACACACACACACACACACACACACACATACACACACACACACACACACACATCACTGTATATACAGGGGTATATCTTCAGATAGATATCCAAGCCACTTGTGGAAAAGGACCACTTGGAGTTTGAACAACATATACTTCTGGGGCTGGATCCTGCTGGATCCTCTGATGATCCTACTTGCTACTTCCCTAAAGAGCTTTTGATACAGTATGATAATCTGCTTCCTTCATAGCCTTCAAACTGTGGGCTTCTATTGTCACGTGCTCAACTCCTTTTTCAATGAAACTGATGCTAGTTTGTTCCACTGCTAAGATGCTACTGTCATCTACTACTTTTCCACTGAATTCCAGGACCCAGGTACCTTTTTCACTACAAAAGATAGTTTAATGTTTCTTTTATGAACCATAATTTCAGGGATATTTCAGTTCTTTTGTGATTCAGACCTGAAACAGTACCCAGCTAGCATAACAATAGGTACTCAGCTCTGCTTTTTTTACTTCTGTTTCTTCATTGAGAGGAATTCCTCATTCCTTCTTGATATATCAGGAGAGGTAAATAAATTCATTTCAACTGCCATCATGCCTATGGACACTGGTGATGGAACCATACAGATTACCAAGACATTTTATTTAGCCAGGTTTAAAGGATGGAATGGAGTAGACAGCCTTTGTCCTGAATTCCTGAAGTTGTACCCAGATTTCTGCCCTCCCTAGGCTGGTATGTCAGAAAAGGTCAGCTATCTCTGTTTTCAAACTCTTCTCCCTATAACAAAGGTGCCTGGAGAAGTCATCTTTGCATTTCCCTCTAACTTTCTGGAGGGCTTCAAAAAGAAGATCAGGGTAATTCCCGTCATTTGGTCCAAGCAAACTAGGTGAAGTCAGGTGGCAAAAAAGTAAATGGAAGGAGAATGAAAATTGCCTTTTTGAATTTCAAAAACATTCAATAGATGATGATAGGATTCAGAACCAGAAAGCATCTCAGAAGTCATCCAGGTCACACTCCCCACTTCACAGACAGAGACACTAAGGCTTGGAACGATTTAAGAGTTCAAATGAATTTTGACTGTGCTCTGAAATCTGATTTTTGAAATCAAGTTCTGTTTTCATTTGTTTCTTTTATGAACTCATTTCCTGACCTTGGGAAAGCCCCTTTTCCCAATCTCTACCCCCCTGCCTCATCTACAAAATGAGATCATCAGATCAAACCAACCTTAAAATGCTAACATCCTACAATGCTGTGAAATCTCTTTAATGCAGAAAACACACCATGAGGATGCTCACACTGTATTCTTTATTTTTAAAAATTATTTTAGACAACGTTAAACTTCAATATGACTAATTAAATTTGCCCTGAGGGAAGGGATTGTTTTTTGTTTACACTGAAATATGTTAGTGTCAAGGCATAAGATGTCATAATAACTCTTCAGTCACTTATTCTGTATTCATCAGCATTATTTTCTTTTCTCACTCATTTTTCCTTATATGATCAGTGGTAATATATACTCTCCCAGTTTTGATTTTTCCCTTTGTATTACTGTATTTCATAAAAGTATTTCCAGATTTCTTTGTACAAACTTTCATAGTTCAGTCTTAATTGTATTAGAATGTCCACTTATATTAATATATAGCAATTTATTTAATCATTCCCTTATTATTCAACAGTTAGGTTGCTTCCAAGTCTTTTCAGTTGCAAGTAATGCTACTATGAACATCTTTGTACAATATTTTTCTCTAAACACTTTCAGAGAATTTCAAAACAATTGAATTATTGGGTCAAAAGCTATGATTATGTTTGAAACTTTGACTGCATACTGACAGATTCTTTCCCAAAAGAGTCTACGTTCTACAATTCTATGTGTAATGTCAGCAGTGAATAAGTTTACTTTTCCCTCCATGACCCTTCAACATTGAGTTTCATTTCTTCTAATTATTTCTGACAATTTTATGGGCATGAGGTGGTGTATATTCTGGCCAAATCACCATTATATGGATCTTCTAAATAAGATACAACCTTATTAAGATCTTAAATTTTGATTTTGATCATTGATTGAAACTGGGTTCTTGCTTTTTGCTATTCTGTACTTCAAAACTTGTTCATCTATGGGGCAACTAGGTGGTGCAGTGAATAGTGCACCAGTCCTGGAGTCAGGAAGACCTGAATTCAAATCTAGCTTCAGACACTTGACACATTTACTAGCTGTGTGACCTTGGGCAAGTCACTTAACCCCAATTGTCTTGCCTTCACCCCTCCAAAAAAAAATCCTTAAAAAAACCTTATTAATCTATATAATAAGGGTGGCAACCAAGGAACCATATATTGCTTTGTATGCCCTATATTGATCTATTTTCAAGATTGCATTTCAATTTTGGATACAGAGTTGTGCCAATAAAGAGCTATCAGTTTGATAGAAAAGGATATTTAACCACCAGGTGGCACAACTAGCCACTAAGTTGATTAACTAAAGAACTGGGGAGTCCATACTTATTCCAGTATATATCCACCTTGAAGGGGACAATCACTGAAAAAATGCTATGCTTTCTACGAGCTTCAGAGAGTGATCCACCTTATATCCCCCTGCTTTGCCTCTGTCTTCAGAGCAACATCAACTCAATCTCTAAAGGGTATGAATTATTGCTAATTTACCCACCAGAATTAGCTCTTGATCACCCAACTCCGGTAAACCCCACTAATTTCCCAGACTGGTTGCCTTCCAAGGAGTTTTTGTCATGTGACTTTGGCATAGTAGACCTGTTCCCCACAGAAGCAAACAAGTGTCTTTGCTGTACTTCTATTTTTGGTATAAAATCAGTAAAAATTGATATACAATACATAATGAAACATCTACCAAGTGACTAAGTACTTTCCACTCCTCTAGGCTTGGGTATCTCCAAACATGGAAATTCCAGCCAAAATACAGTATTTTGTATTGTTACTATTTAATTCTTCGTGACACACCTCCTGTCAGCATAAAGGGAGTGCAGACAATACAGTACAGTTATCATCCATTATGGGATGGCTAGATGGTACAGTGGATAGTGCTCTGGGCCTGCAGTCAGGAAGATTTATCTTCCTGAGTTCAAATCTGGCCTCAGACACTTACTAGCTATGTGATCCTAAATTACGTAACGAGCTGGAGAAAGAAATGCAATCTATTTTAGTATCTTTGCCAAGAAAATCACAAGTGGGGTCACAAAGAACTGGACACAGCTGAAAATGACTAAACAAAAATAATTCATTATCATCATACTTCTAGCAAGACCTGTCATTAGATGAAGATGCAGGAAGATGTGTAGCACAAGTCATGGAACCTAGGATCTGATATGAACTCGAACTTCTGGTTTTCATGGTCCTGACCATCTTATCCCAGGTGGAGACCTCTGCCTGACTCTTGCTACATCTACCCAAGCTAGGAATAGCAAGCTCCCATGAAGAGCAATGCTTCCATTTCACACTTAGATTCCCCTTTGACCTTCAGACATTTACTCAACAACACTTCCTGTCTGCAATTTCTGCTTACTCTTACTCTGATTTCCCCTTCCTGCAGTCAAAACCCTACCATTTTGTTCAGTAGGAATAGGGGTGCAAAGAGAGAAAAGAGCTGATAGCAAGAAAAGCTTAGTATATCTGTGTAACCCAACTCCCAACATAGCTGAGTGAGTGATTGCCCTGTATGGCTTGCTACCAGCTTACTGTGATTCTAGTTTGGAGAAAAAAAATAATGACTTAACACTGCTAACAGACTTAACAATTCTGTCCAGATGAGGAGAGTAGTTAGCATGAGACATTATGGAGAAGAGAAACGTTGTGACTTCCTCCTTGGAGAGAGCACACACGTGGTTCCCAATCTTCTTTGGGGAGAAATCAGGAAAAAAACAGAAAACAAACCTCAGAAGGCAGGCATGCAGAAGCATTAGTTCTATTGAGGAAAATAGGCTAATGCGCATTTTAGAAAGTGTTCTTTAAAAGGATTAAAGAAGAAAAACATTTTTATTTTCACTCTTTTCATAGACAACTTTCTAAACTATATTATATATTTCTCTATGTTCCCAAATGTTTCATAACTTTAAGAGTTAAAACTTCAATTATCCATAAGATTCATTCATGTGGATCAACTCATTCCCCAGCAATGATAAACAAGGGGTTGTTCTATGCAAGAAAGAAGTTTCTAGTCTTGTTTTGCACCCAGATAACCTTCTAAATAAACGTGAAGAAAGAAGAAGAGCCTTTCAGCAATCTTTTGGGTCAAAGGCAGAGATTCAGGCCAGTAAGACCTTGCTTTGGAGAAAGTGACAAGCTGTAAGACTTGGAACAAGGAGATCTAATTCTCAAAATCAGCCTGAAGGATTCTGTGTCCTAGAGCTCTATCTGCCAAGGCTGTCAAATCCACTTTTTAGTGAGTAATACATCTGACTGCTGACACCCATGGAACTGGATTACTGATCACCAGAGCTAATACAGATGAAGCCCTTTTCCCAAGGAAAAAGAGAACACTTTTTCTTTTAAGATGCAGATCAAGAGCCTCCTTCTGCAGAAAGCTTTTCCTAATTCCTCCAAACAATAGAGCCCTTCTGTATTTAACTGTTTGGTATATATTTGCATTTATTAATTATGTTTATGCTCTAAGTACTTGTATAGGTACTTGTTGTCTCCCTCATTAGAAAGTAAGCCCCTTGTGAGTCGGAGTAGTTTTATTTTTTGTGCTTGCACCCTCCGCACCAAGCTCAGTACTTGGCACATTAAGTAGGGGTTGAACAGATACCTGTTGACTTGATTTTTTTTGAGCTTCCCAAATTTGACATGGTACATGGCCTAGTTACTGTACACCAAGGGACAGGGTGCGCCATATTTTCGCTTCTCCCTCATCACTCCCAGGGGCATGAATAGGAATAAAGGAAGGTGTCCTTTATTCCATAAAAACACATAAAGAATGGCATCCTGTTTAAAACCTTTATCTTCCCCTAGTGCCCAGCACAGGGCTTCTCACCCATTAGGGCAGCGGTTCTCAACCTGTGGGTTATGTTCAATTTAAATACATGCTGCATATCAGATATTTACATTACGATTCGTAACAGTAGCAAAGTTATGAAGTAGCAATGACAATAATTTTATGGTTGGGGGTCACTACAACATGAGGAACTGTATTGAAGGGTCGCAGCATTAGGAAGGTTGAGAACCACTGCTTTAGGTGTTTAGTTAACATTTGAATTGATAGATTGAACTAGTCATTTGGATGTTAAAAATCCTGTCTTAGACAGTGGTGAAAAAACTCTCAATTAATCCAGCCATGGAAAAATCATTTTCTGATAGCAGGGATCCCCAAAGAAGTGTCTCATGTCACATAGGGTTCATCATGCATTGCAACTTCCCAAAAAGCAAAAAGGTTGGAAAAATAGAGATAGGGAATGGACCTATAATATATGGTATTCTTACATAAGAAAACTCCTGCTACCGATGCAGGCCAGCACCTTCTCTAAAATGTGCAGCCTCAGAAAGTTGCCCGGAACACTTAAAAGGTTAAATAACTTGTCCGGGTCACATAGTCACTGTCAGAGCTGGAACTTGAACCCAGACCTTCCTGGCTCCAGGCCTGGACTTGAGAGTAGCATCTCTTGCTCTGGAACTATGCCTTCCATCAGAACCTGCATGGTCTGTAACCTATTCCTCCACATAAGGTTGTTAGGAATATCAAATGAGATGGGATGGGAAAGCATGTTAAAAAGTGTAAGGCACTATGGATGTCAAGGATTATTATTATTCCCTTAGGACTTTTAACTCATCTTTTTATCTACCTTGGAAACAAATATCAAGAATTAGTTCTTAGCTAAGATGTCAAGTTTAATTCATCACCTCTCCTACATACATTTGCATTTTAAAAGGGCCTGCTAGAGACATAATGTCATAGTCTCAAGGCATGATTCTAGTGGGAGGATTTTAGGCACTGGCAAGCTGGTAAAGGAAATAGCTCGAGGCATGCAAAATCTTCCCCAAACCTCTCAAATCAAGAATGCTATCCACTACCTGTTCACACATACCAATATTCCCAGGTACAGCGCTCATTTTACAAACGTGTACTTTTCCTGAGGCTGCACTTCTTTGGACTCCATCATCATCCCCCCTTTACCCCAGGAACCTCACTATCAAGAACCTTATCATCCTATAAGACTGTAACAGCCTTAATATCCATACCTCATCAGTACCTTCTGCCCCTCTGACTGGAGGGTGGGATGACAAGGTCGTCTCGAAACCTCAGTTGAAGGAAGGCTCCCAGGACGGGCATCTCTTTGTTTCCCACCTGGCTGCACCCCTTTGGACCTCTACATTGTAATTTCATACAGGATACCTTCCCCCCCGACTTCTGCTGAAAGCTTCCTTTTGTGTGTTGTTTTCTTCCATTAGATTGTAAGTTCTCTGAGGACAGGCACTTTCTTTCTTTTTCATATTTGTATTCCCAATTGCTTACTACAGTGCCCCGCTTTATATATGCTTCCTGACTAATGGTTGCTATTGTTCTTTAAAATAGGATGAAGGCCTGGATCTCTGGTTTCTTTGGATTCAGGGACTCCAAGGTAAAGTAATTCCTTCTACCAAACAGGTCAGCACCTTCTCTACAGCTTAGAATACTGAGATGTTAAGTGACTTGGCCAGGGCCACTTGGGCAATATGTGGCAGAGATGAACCTTGAACCCAGCTCTTCGTGATTTTAAGGATAGCTCCCTATTCATTATGTCACCTACCTCTCTTAGAAAAAATACATTAAAATCAAGTATCATAAAAAGACATGTTTCTTGAATTATTAAGTGTCACATGTCCATTATATTATCTGTGATAGATTGTAAAAAGCTCTGGACTTGGATTCAAAATCTACTTCTACTATTTGCTACCTCTGTGACCATGTGAAGGTGATGATTTAAGTTCTCTGGCCCTCAGATTTCTCATATAAAACAGCAAGGGAGGTTCCCTTGGTTCAGCAACAAAGACTCCTCCAAACAAACAGAAGGGCAAGTGACTGTGTCTGAGGCCACCAAGGCTGAAGGCACTCTTTTTAGTGCCTATTCAGAGCCAAGGATTTGGATCAGTTGACCTGGAAAAGGTGGTTTTCAGGATAGCTAATATAGTTGTCACAGATTAATTACATTATTAATCCACTACCATCCATTCTGCCTTTAGCCACTAAGTGGCATTGCTAACCAGTATTCCATGAGAAGGATTAGGCTCCGGATAAATTCCGTACTCAACCTGGAAGTTGAAAGCTCTGACCCCCTGAAAGGAAGTTCTGTGGAAGGGTTAAGCTCTCCATAATTCTCAGAGGGTAAGCAACCTTCTCTCTAGCTCTCCACCACACCCACAATCACTCACTGCCCCTTCCACACACCCCCACACACCCCTACACACACCCCCCACACACACACCCACACATCCCTACACCCCCCCACACTCACACACACACACTCACACACACATCACACACACCCACACACATCACACACACATACACATACATACGCATACTGCTTCTCTGGGTTACTGAATTCATCTTTCTAGTCTGAGGACTGTAGTTATTTTGAATTTCCCTAATCAGATTTAGTTGTGATCTCCTACCTACCAGAAACCTCACCTCCTCCACAAATTGAAGATTTCACGGTGCCTTAGTCCTGTAACCATGTTCCCTCACAAGAACTGACAGGCATGACTAGATGCTATACACAATGTTTTACTCCCTTGCTTAGCGTCAATGAAAGGAACAATTTGTATTAGAATATCTTCCACAAACTTCTCCAAGATAGTAGAAATAGGGAAGGCTACATGAAGGAGACAGCATCTAAGTTGATTTTCCAAGTAAAATAAAGATTCTGAAATGCCTAGAGGTAAGGAGACAGTGCATTTCAGGAATCATAAGTAGTCTTCGCACATTGCCATCATCGTCATCATCATGTATACACTGTCTTAAGTTTTGCAAAGCACTTTGTAATATGTTACATATATGTGTGTGTGTGTGTATATATATATATATATATATATATATATATATACGTATATAGATAATATGTTATCTTGCTTGATCTTCACAACACTGTGAGATAGGTACTATCATCTCTATTTATAGCTAAGGAAACTGAGGCTGAGAAGTCGGGATGACAGTTCAAACTTGGATGCTGGTAGTACTTTTGGTAGGAAGACAATAGATGTATGAGATACTGTAGAAATAGAAGTGATCAGACTTGGCAAAAAAAAATGGGTATAAAGTATGAGAGAGAAGAAAGACTCAAAGGTTACTTTGAGGTTTTGGATCTCAGTGATTTGGATGACAGAATCATCCTCCATGAAACAAGCATGTTTAGACGAAATATAAATTCCATACTGGGCATGTTGCCTTTGAAGGTCTAACAGCACATCCAGGTGGAGATATTCAACAGGCAGTTAGCAATATGGGACTGAAGTCAGGAGGGAGATTTAGGGATAGAGCTAGAAACCTGGGAGTCATCAGCATAGAGGTGATAATTATGCCCATAAGAATGAATGAGATCATTAATATCTTTTCTACAGACATGGAAGCAACAAAACAACAAAACAGTTATGTGTATATTTAATTGTGTGTGTTCATTTTCAAGCAAGGGAATATAGGTAATAATGAGCCCCAGACAGTCACATGATACCCTTAATAACTGGTTAACAATCTATTCACTCAGTGACAATTAGGGGAGGAAAAGATGTCAAGTGCCTTGCATATAGCAACTTGCATAAAGATGAACCGCTCTTTCTTTCAGTGACAAATTATAGTCACCTAGCAGCCTTTTAAAAATTTCATAACCAATTATGCATTATAAGATTTTGTCTATCCTTCCTCTCCTTCGGAGGCCTCTTTTATCACCCCCTATAAATTGTAAATTCATTGGGAGCCGGGATTATGTCTTATTTATCTTTGTATCACTCTTGTTACCTAAAATAATGTTTCATATATGACCACGATTAGATGTATGTTGAATGTTGAATGCAGGTCCTACCTCCTCTAGGAAGACTTGTTCAACACTCAGAACCATAGGCAGCAAACTGTGCGAAGTGCATCTTTGGGAGTGAAGGACCTAGTTGGAATCCCAGCTATGCAGCTTTCTTGGGCAAGTCACCAAGTGTCTTCGAGATTTTTCAGTGACAACCTCTGAGATTCCTTTAAGTTGGAGGTTGTAGGCTATAGCTCCTAGATGAATATAGAGCCTAAGTACAGCCCAGCCCCGAGGAATCTCTTTACTATTTCCTTTTTTTCTTTTCTCTGCCCTCCAGGATCTCTCAACTCAGAGACGGTGCTCAATCAAGGAAGGAGGATCCTCTCAACTGGTCATTCCCTTATTACAGCTGAAGAAATTCCTGGCTCTTACTTTCCTTACCTCTTGATTCAGTCCTTTTCCCCTTCCATCTATCTGTCCCTGTACTTTCATCCATTGCTGTTGTTCATTCTTCATACTAAAAGAGGTGTTTGACTGTGGTGATCAATCTAATATGATCTTGGGAGGCTGTACCACTAGTTGGGCACAAATAGTCCATCTGAACATTTGTAATGGAGATATCTCTAGATTTGTGTGTCCCATGTTTCCTTTGTGCTACTATGATTCTTCTTTGCTCATAGAGCACAGAGCTTTCTTTGATATGAGTACTCCATGCTTGGTAGTCCTGGACCAGCATCTTCCATGTCTCACAATCAATACTAAAGTTCTTCAGAAATACCTTGGGAGTGTCCTTGTACCACTTCTTCTGACCTCTGAGCACTTGCCTAATGCAAGTTTTCCATAAAATAGTCTTTTAGATAAACATACATTTGGGCTATGTGGCCAGCCCATCAGAGCTGTGCTCTCTGCAGTAGAATCTGAATGCTTGGCAGTTCAACTTGAGAGAGGACCTCAGTGTCCAGCACCTTAGCTTGCCAGATAATCTTCCTAAGACAATTCAAATGGAAGCAGTTCAGTTTCCTGGAATGGCACTGGTAGACTGTCCAGGTTTCACAAGCATACAACAATGAAATCAGCACAACAGCTCTGTAGACCTTCAGTTTGGTCTGTAGCCCAATATCTCTTCTCCCCCACACTTTCTTTCAGAGCCTCCCAAACACTGAACTAGTGCTGGCAATGCATGCATCAACCTCATCATCTATGTGGACATCCCTGAAAATTATACTGCCAAGGTAAGTGAGCTTACCCACAGCATTCAAAATTTCTCCATCTGACATAAACAGTGGTTCCATGTAGAGATGGTGCCAGACAGGCTGGGGAAGAACTTCTGTTTTCACATCCATATAATCACTTCAACCCTATGCCTCTACAATGCATACCTTCCTGTTCCCTCAAATTTCATTAAAACTGCTCTACTGTTCACAAACACCCCCTTTGTCTGAGATCTCTTCTTTCACCCTACATACTTTCCACTGTTGTCTGCTATTATCTCTCGGTTTTCTTTTTACCTGTCTGAACAGTTCTTAAGTTACCTTTGCTGGTTCTTCATTCTTCACTTGCCTGCCAAGTGTCAGTGTTATCCTTCCGTGCTCTGTCCTACACCCTCTCTTTTCTCTCTAACAAATTATTTAATCTGATGGCAATACCCTTTAAGAAAATCAAATTACTGCCCTCCTTATCCAATGTTCTCCAAACAACCTTTTTGTTCTTTGTAATTCAACTTTTACAACCAAATGGGAAAACCCTATACAGATAGATATTCAGTTCCTGTCCACTTGACTGATGTCTCTCATATTTTCAGTAAATGTTCCTAGTTTATCAATTTCTTTTAGGTTTTGTTCATCTGAATCCCTTCCTCAAAGCCTGATCACCTATAAGCAGACTGATATAACTGAGTATCTGAGGCCAGTGAACTAAAATGAAATCATGACCTAAGGGACTTTATCACCAGCAATTACCATTACTAAATCAGTCAAGCCTTCTCTCTCTTCACCATATCTCTTCAGTTCAACACCTTATTGTTGTGTAGCTCTTTATAATTTCCAAAGCACTTCTGTCTATGCACCTATGTTTCTAACACTCTCCCTATTCACTTCCACCTCTTGGAATGTCTGGTATCCTTCAAAACTGTTATGAAGCACCACCTTCTACCTGAAATCTTTTCCTATTCCACTCTTCACTTACCTTCCCTACACACACACACACACACAGAAACACATATATACAAACTACTAGTGCCATACCTCCCCACATAGCCTGGTACTCGTTTTGCATATATTCTATATGCATACTTACATGAGCTCTTTGAGTTCAGGTACTTTTTCACTTTTTTTTTCTTATATTTCTCGTGCTTTGCAGAATGCTGGCATATAGTAGGCACTTAATAAATGTGTGTTGTCTTTGGACCCTACATAATAAATAATGAAGGGAAAGTACCACTGTCCTCGTTTTGGGGAGGGGAGTTATCTAAGGGTCGGGGATGAAAACAGTCTGTCCAAAGTCACTTAGCTGATAAATGGTAGAACTAGAACTCTCATCTTAGGACTCCTTTTCCCTAGCTATTTCCACAACACAGTGTGAAGTTGGTGGATATTTATGGAGAGGATCTGGAAGGAAGTTGAGAAGAATTCTCAGAGACTTAAAAACATTGTAATGATTATCATAATATCCTACTCCCAACTTTCAACTACTTTGGCTTGTTTTTGATGCCCTGAAGGCTGCCAGACAGATGTGTGCTGCTGGCTCCTCTGAGCTGTCTTCTTAGTCTCTAGACTTGATAATGAACAACAAAAAGTCAGTGTGATATTTTCTTCTTATTCAAACGCATATTTATTATGTGCCTTCTTAACAAGGCAATCTGCTTGTACTGTTTAACATTTTCATGGGTGGTGTCCTAAGGAGGAGCTATGACAAACTGATAGGATTTTTCTCCCAAACAGTGTCTCTTCCCTTATCCCTCTCCCAAAAAAAATCCCCTCCTGCTTTCTAGGCATCATCTCAGAACAGGAAGAAGAGAATCTGTCCTTTTTTCATGTTGTTTTTGCTCTGGCAATTTAACTTTTAATTCCTCATTGCCGTGGCAAGATGCTGTTCCGACCATTGACATTTCCAGGCAGCGACATTCACCATCCCCTGAAACCTCTAGGAATGTCAAATAAGTCTTTACCAATAGGCATTTAGGGTTCACTTTTCTGACTACCAGGGATTGGCAGAGTTCCACATGCCCCTCTTTTCTGGTAAGGTTGACTTTCTTTGTGGCTCTCTTCTCTCTTTTAGCTTTTGTAAGGGGAGTCCAAAAGGCAGTATCTTGGGGTGGAAGGGTGGCAGGGGAAAGATATATGGGCCTCACCTCCTCCCCAAGCTCAGCTGATGTAGCGAATTACTCAGTATTAACATGTTAATCTCTTATAACAAAGTATGGACGTCTCTCTCAGATTGAGTCAGAAGGAAGCAAGGCAGGAGGAGGCGGAGGAGAAGGAAGAAATATTGGTGAAGCTTTACAGAACTTTAATGAGCCCTGAAGACGTTCAGCAAGCAGCCTTGGTGAAGAGTGACCCCTTCAGGGGAGAATGAAAGGATTTTACAAGTCCTGGCTCTAATACTACCTGGCTGTGTGACCATGAGTAAATCACTTGACCTCTCTGAGTCTCAGTTTCCTCGTACCTTCACAGGGCTGTACAAAAAGCACTAGACCTATTCACACCCTCATTAATAGTCATGTCCTAGGATACATATCCAGAGTAAGGTCACTGTCAAGGACTTGAGATAGAATTCAAATCCAAGGAAAGTTAAATTAATACATGTACTAGGTGGGCACCAAGTTGAATTTCTGCTCTTTGGACACAGTGTTGATATCCTCAGTAAATAATAAACATGAAAGCTTTTCTCCAAGTAGTAACTCATGCCTGCTGATGGCTTCCATTTTTTCTTCCCAGACCCATGTCTCCATATGTCTTACCACAGGGATCCTGGTATTATTGTTTGGTTCCTCACTGTACCTCAGAGGCCCTATTGCTATTACTTTGTGTAAGGACTATGGAAGATTCTGAGAAAAGAAAGGTTCAAAAGGCCAAATGATGGTAATTCTGCAGATTTTTTTTTAAACAGTTTTTACCTTTCACCTGTACATTATAGCCCTCACTCAGAGGCCTGAGGGACACTGACATTAAACTACTCTTTACACTCTGGGTTTTAGGGGATCTTCATCCTTCTGAACATTCTCTTCAAATTAGATTATAAACTCCTTGAGGGCAAGGAATGGTTTTTTTTTGTTTGGTTTGGGGTTTTTTGCCTTGGTATCCCTAGGGCTTAGCAGTGTTTCTGTACCAATGCCTGGTACAAAATTAGACACTTAACAAATACTGGTCGACTTGATTTCACAAGAACTATGTACAATGATCTCTTAAGTCATCTATTTCTTCATACAGATTGCAACATGATCTTGAAATACAACTTACCATATTCTGTTTTGAAAAACTAAAGTAAGACAATCATTACATAAGCCCCATATTACCTTAAGCTTGCCATCACAAAGATTTAAAATCTTTCTCTCCTATGGAAATAATCTTCTTGAGAATTTTTGCTCTTCTGTGAATGACCAGCTCTCTCTAATTCTTATTCCCCTCCTTGTGATTCAGGACTTGCTTGGGGACTTTGGGGTGCTATTAAAGAACAAGGCTACCCTTCCTTCATCTTGCTTTATGCCCACAGAAACACCCCATGCTGATCCCTCCATTTCTGAAATGTCTGCCCTCGCTCTGCACAGGGAGTAGAGTAGGTCAGCCCTCCCACAGTGGTCAGAAACATTGCCGCATTTAGCACCTTGTTTCTTTCTCTCTTTACATTGGGGTTTTAGAAGCAGGGGGAATTCAAAATCCAAACACAGTCTAGGTAAAGAGCCCCTCCCTGGACAGAAGACAAAATCAGTGAGATTTCTCCCCTGGAACACTGCTAACCATAGACAGCTATTATTACCTGAGTGGTTCCAGAGGCCTCCACAGAGTCTATGACATCAACAGAGATGGGACACAGGCTCCAGGGATTCCTGCATTAAACTCAAACATAGCAACAGTGGGATCCCTTCATTTCTAGTCAGACAGGAATGGAGTTCCTTACATTAGAGATGGCTGTGCCCTAGAATCATGGTGAAATCCTTTGTCTCATGTCTGTCATTGACATGGAATTGGTTTGAAATGTTCTGCATAGATGTGATCCTTCCCCACACACTCTGTACCCTTGAAAAGAATGTCTTTTCATACTACCACAAATTGGCAGCTATCATACTCAACTCAGTTGGAATCAGTGAGGAAAATTAGGGAGCAGATGCTGGACTAGAACCAATGCCTCCCTAAAAAGAGCAGTATTCTCAAAAGAAAAAAATGGGAAGAGTTGGGTTTTCTTGGCCAAATCCCTTCATTGCCTTAAGGGCCAAGTGTGAAAATAGAAATTCAGGAGTGGGGCCAACAAGATCTTGCTCTCAAGCTCATCAAACTTCCCACATATTTATTTCAGTCAGAACAAAATCCCTATAGATAAATGAATTGATCTGGATCAGATAAATAGGAGAAAGAAAAGCCAAAAAATAGAAGTGTCTCTAGAAAGAATTCCCACTGATTCTCGCAAATTCCAATGAAAATTTCTGCAGCCCCAAAATAGAGTATTAGGTTATTAGCAACAAGAAAGAGTTCTCTGGAAAAAAAAAAGTCAAACCAAAAACTGGGAGGCGAAGGGAGGTCTAGATCTGAAAGGGCAGAAGGGAATTGAGCTTTGTCTAGTGGTTGGAGAGTGGGAAAATTAAGCTTTGTCTGGCAGTTACATATGAATGGAATAAAAAAGACGGCTGTACACATGAGAAAGAGCAAAGGGGAGAAAAAGAAGAGGGGAAGGAAATAGAACGGTGGGGAGGGAGACAAAAGGGAAGGATAGAGGGGAGGAAAAGGAAAGGGAGAAGGAAAGGGGAAGGAAAGGAGGAGAGAGAAAAGTGAAGAGTAATCATGGTGTTTGGTGATTTCTTTTTCAAGGTTACTAAAGCAACTTTTTGTTTACCTGATACCAATAGTGGAGAAGTAGGTCAATTGTTTTCCTGGGTACACTTGTGTAAGACACAACAGAACCTTCCAAGAGTTGTGAAAACAGATGACTACTACCCATTTTTTGTGATAGATGTGAACAGAAATTACAGAGTCAGAAGTGACACTGAAAGCATAGCCAAAGAATACAGAGTCTTGGGAAAGAATTAAAGACCACAGAAGCAAGGTACCATTTTTCTCACTGATACCCAGTGAAGGCAAGGGATACAGAACTATAAAAAAGAAAATAAAAGAGGAGGGAGTGGAAACAGCTGACCAAGAAGGTGGTGTCTGTACAACATCTTCAAGTATATAAATGATAGTCTTCTGGCCAGGAATAGAGTACTTCTAACAAAGGTTGTTAGAAGGTATGTGTTGCCTTATACGTGGCATCCTCTTCAAGACCATTTCCCCAAATCTCACTAAGTTTGGCGGGTTGAGTCCCCAGAGGGTGACTGACTGCTACTCTAATGGTTCTAGGGCTGATCCTCAGAGTTGCTAGGGTGTCTAGTACTACCACTCATGATCCCCATTGGTAAGCTTCCCATTGATTAAGATTCATATTTAATTAGCTTTTAGAAAGTGCATTTACTTACCAATATAAAAAGGATAGTTGTTACACAGACAATTCCACTCTTCCCTACAAAAAACAAACTAAAACAGTATTGTACTCTTCCCCTCAAATACACACAATCCTTGAGGCAGTGGGCTCTGATTTAAAGCAGGGAGGCAGATTTGCAAAGAACACATGTGGCAAAAGAGTAACTTGCTATTCCTGGTCACTGGAAGTCCATTTTTCCCTTTACAGAGCCCTCAGGTCTGCCTAGGTGCGGCTCCCTCCTGGGCCCCAAGGCTGGGTCACTTCTATAGAGTCCACAACTTGCATTTTTTTCCACTCGTGCTCCCTGAAGCTGACTTTACTGTGGTTCTATTTTGCCCTTAGTGAGTCTCAGCTCAGCTTAGTCAGTCAAACCAGCACTCAGTAAGCACCTACTATGTGCCGGCCACTGTGCTGAGTGTTAGGGATGCAAAAAAAGGAAAGAGAGTCCCTGCTTTAAAGGAACTCACGTATAATTTCTAATAATATTCACAACTAATGTTTACTATTTATTTAGAATCAGATACTGCCTAGAAGCAACATAGTGGATAAAGCCCTGAACCTAAAGTCAGGAAGATCTGAGTTCAAATCTAGCCTTGGAAGTATACTCGCTTCGTGACCCTGGGCAAGTGACTTAACTTCTGTTTGCCTTGGTTTCCTCAACTGTAAAATGGGGATAAGAATAGCCCCTCCCCCCCAGTTGTTGTGAGGATCAAATGAGATAATATCTGTATAGTGTTTAACACTATAACTAGTACACAGTAAGTGCTATGTGTGTTAGCTATTGTTATTTTTAAAACAACATTTATAGATATTATTCAACATTTCTCTTTTTTCACATTTATCTTAAACATTTTTCCTCCTTTCTCCTCGCCTCTAATCCCCTCCTGTTCCCTCTTGATCATCACAGAAGCTTTGACCTGCTACATTGCTGAAGTGGATCAGTTCACCCCCTAGGCAACCTGGTGCCCACGCCCCCCCCCCCAGCCCCACCTCCTAGCAGGCTCACCGTATTGACACCGCACTCTGTATGGTCATTTAGCTTTAGCATTATTACAACTCAGAGATGAGCTAAAGAGACCCACCAGGCTCAGCCCTCCTCAGTAACAGGGATCACAGGTGTCTGCCTCCACACAAAGCTACCTCATGCGTTTTCTTTTTTTTTTTTTAATTAAATTCTTTATTAAATTTTTTTGAGTTACATCTTTTCTCCCCATCTTTCCCCCGCCCACCACCCCAAAACAGCCATCCCAGCATTTCCCCCCTCCCCCAGTCTATTCTCTCCTATGTCACTTTTTGGTAGGGCAGGATGGATCTCCCAACTGCAGTGCCTGTGTATCTCAAGTTCCAGTTGGATGTAGTCAA
>CM053582.1:386685419-386702945 GCA_028627135.1 Pseudochirops cupreus
GACGTGGCAAATGCCTTCTTCACCATCCCATCCTCGTCGCCAAATGTATCAGCAATGCATTATTCACAATGCCTACAGTAACTATAAATATGCTGATATAGTTATTAATCACAAAATGTAACAGGCTCTCTACATAAGAAATATAGATAGCGCATTCATTTAAATACCAGAAAACTGAGTCCCAAAACCAGAAAGTCAAAGCCAACACAGTAGTTATGAAGTTGGCACGTGTAGTTAAAGTAGTAAACACCCACATTCTCAAGCCTTCAAACAGCACAGGTTACCTCAGGCAAAGATCCTCCTCTCCTCACGCACGCAACTGCTCAGCGTCCAGGCAGCTTGCTCCCAGCAGCTCTGGCCCCTGGCAGTTCTCGTCCCAGGCAGTACTCAGCAGGAGTCCTTAGCAGAGACTCTGGCCAGCTCAAAGCAAAAGGAGTTCACAACCACAGCCACTGCCTCTGATGCCACTTCCAGTCTGCACCACATGGAGACTAGCTTGGTTCCAGTGTTCTCTTGCTGCACCCCTTCCTGCTACATCAGCAAGCTCAAGGGGTGTGGAAGATCTTCAGATCCCAGTATCGTTACAGGCACTTACAGGAGGCTGGAGGTTTGACTTTGGTTCCAGGCTAGTTGGGAGAGCTGAAGATCTGGAGCAAGTGGCACCATCCGCCATATCTCAGGGCTAGAGGTGATTACAAAAATTAAGCTATTACTATAAAAATTGCACAGGCAAAGGAAAAAGTATCCAACCATAGAAAGCTATCATAAGATTCCTCTTCAGAGGAGGATATTGAAGCAAAGAAACCCTCAAAGAGTAATGTAAGATGGTCACCTGCCCAAAAAGAATTTATAAAAGAACTTAAACAGACTTTAAAAATCAAATGATAGAAATGAGAGGAAAAACAAAAAAAATCCAAGAAAAACAAGAAGATTATGAAACAAAAATCAACCAATTAGAAAAGGAGATCCAGAATCTTAAGGAAGAAAATGACACCTTGAAAATTAGAATTGGAAAAGTTGAAGCCAGTGAAGTTATAAGAAATCAAGAAGTAATAAAACAAAGTGCAAAGAATGAAAAAAATAGAAGAGAAAATGAAATGTAAGAAAAACAACATCTGGAGAACAGATCAATAAAAGCAAATCAGAATAATCTGATTTCCTGAAAGCTATGATCAGAAAAAGAATCTTAATACAATAATACAAGAAATAATTAAAGAAAATTATCCTGAAGCATTGGAACCAAAGAGGTTTTCACAGTTACCTTGAGACCTACACGATACAAGAAGTATTATTTGAATTTTAAAGATCAGGAAAATAAATCAGAGTCTGGTTAAAATATTTGCCTGGGATCTCACAGCTACTAGGGGCCATAACTGGGATTTAACCCGGGTTTTCTGACTTCCTGCAGGAAGGTTACAGTTTTGGTGCTTATCCTCAGATATTTGCTCTTGTTTCCATCTTTCTTACATTTTGCTTTAAAATCTGATTTGGTTGAAGACTTCCTCCTAGAACCGCTTAGGTCTATTTAGAGAATTTCCCCTTTTCTTCTTCTCAGTACAAATTTCCCCAAAGTGTGCTAGTCAAAGGGACCTCACTTACTGTTTCTTTCAACTCCCTAAAATTCCTTAGCATGCAGTCAAGAGAGGGGCCAGGTGCTAAGCACTAAGAAAAAAAATTATTATTATTATTTTGTCTATTCCTATGATTCCATTAGCGTAGGGAACTCCTTATAAAGAGACTCCTGCTGTCCATGCAGTTTAGTTACTGACCTACCACTTGTAGCGTTAGAGCTCTTTGAGTCACTATTTAAGCAACATTCCCTGGGATAACACAGCTAATAGATGTCAGTGGTACAACTTAAATTTTGGTCTTCCTTACTCTGAGGCCAACTATCAAACCATTATACTGTGTGACTTTTCAAAAATGACATTATTATGAAATGGCAAACTTCTTAAAACAATACAGATCCTTAAACTAAAATCTATGCAATTGTTTTTCCAAACCAACTCACCTGAATGAATTATGAGCAGGCATTATTGATATTTATAAGTCTGACTGCTATAGCCTCACCACGCATGAATTTGTTGGAGATCACTCAGAATCGAGGGAGTGAAATTAAAAGGAAAAATTAACTCCCATTCTCTTCTAAATTCTCTATTTTGGTTGTTCACTCATTTTCAGACTCTTCATGACCCCATTTGGGGTTTTCTTGACAGAGATACCGGAGTGGTTTGTCATTTCCTTCTCCAGCTCGTTTTCCAGATAAGGATACTGAGGCAAATAGGGTTAAGTGACTTACCCAGCGTCACAGAGCTAGTAATTGTCTGAGGCTAAATTTGAACTCAGGTCTTCCTGACTCCAGTCCAAGTGCTCTATCCACCCAGCCATCTAATTGTCCTTCCTAAATTCTCTATAGCTGTGGCTAATTAAGAAGGCATTACCATTTAAGAGCTCTGGGTTAAATCTCCCAACTGTAGTGAAAATGCAAACTGTGAGAAAATCTAGAGAAGACAAGATATTGACTTGGATAATGGAAAATAAAAAGTATATTGCCCACTTCCAGTTATCCATACTAATTGGGGAGAATAGCAAGATGGATAACAAATCAATGAGTAATTGTGAAGTTATTTATTTTTACAATTACTTACACATAATTTCCCCTTCAAGTATTCCCTCTATCTTATTTTGAAAAGGAAACCAAGAAAAAAAAAGTATTTCTTTTCCATTTTCAGGACATCTAGAATCCAATTAATTTTGCCACTTAGTGTCTGTATAACTCTGGGAGTCAAAAATCTCATATATTAAAGTTCACAGTGTAGTGGAGAATCCCAGATTTGGAGTTCGAATAACCTGGGTTTGAATCCCAGTTTGGCTACTTACTACCATGTCCTTGGACAACTCTCAGCTTTCCTTTCTGTACCTATTAAAAAAAAAAAGTGGCATTTGGACCAGATTTCCAAGGTCCCTTTCAACTACAAACCCTGTGAACCTAAGGTGGCCACGGTTGTCACAGATGACCGTCAAATGTTTGTATCATTCCTCCTTTTCTGGAAATAAGAACATGGTGGGGATTGATGGACATTGGACATTAGGTTATCTTGGTAACACATTTGTGATCAATTTTGTCAGTTTCCTATTAACTAACTTATCTTTTTCAATTTTTTTATGAAGCTAATGCTAAAATGAGTTTGTATTCCCTGAACATAAACTGATGAGGTAATTGCAAGGGTAGCCCCCAGGAACCAGTCATCTAGTGGGATTAAAAACATACCACAGATAATTGATAAAGTGGATAATCTCCCTTCAGATAATGAAGAGCTGACAAGATCTCTACTAACCTCTAGTCTGAATAGGAAAATTTATTCTTTTTAATTGTGATGGGATAACATTTTATTGCCTTTCACACATACTTATGCTCTATTTTAAAATTATAATCATTTTTGCAGCTGTTGGTATTTCACAAAGACTAATAGGAAAAATAAATCTGTGCGTTCCAGAGGGGTCCAATACATACAGCCTCCTTAGTGCCTGACTGTCTTTCTTCATTTCATTGCCCCTATGCCCCAAACCCTAGATTAAAGAGGAAAGAGGTTAATTAGTCAGAATGCACTCATAGGATAGTTTTTATTTTTTAAAAAAAGAGAAAGAAACAGCTTTGAAATTGAAGTGAAACCTCTTGGGACAGAAGGTAGAGTTTTGTAGGGACAAGATCCATGACACTATTTTGCTTCTTGGCAATTTGGGGAAATGGGAATTCATCTGGGCTATTTAGGCCTTAAACTATCTCTGATCAGTTATGTTGCTCTGAAAGGTGGTGAAGCACAGAATTGTCAAAGTTGAGACCAGGGATAAAGATAATTGAAGGGAGCCTCGTAGGAATTGTAGGACAAAAATTCAGAAGAGCAAGAGATTACTTTTATCATCAGCATCTCTAGGAAGTCTTCAGTGTTCTGTGTGCCATATTACACAACACAAACACACACACACACACACACACACAAAAATGTGGTCTTTGCCGTTGAGTAGTTATTGCTGTGAAATTGGAAGACAGCAGGAAAAAAGCAACGTGAGACAAGAGGCTACAGGACATGGGTACTATGCTAAGAACACATCCCAAATGGAAGCAAATCCTACCATAAAAAGGCAGAAGTTTCGCTAGCCACTCCTCATGTGAATATAGAAATACCCTCAATTGACAAGCATTCATTGCCCACTTATTAAGCACTGGAATCGTAAAGACAAAAGCAAAACTTAGTCTCTGACTCCAAGGAGCTCACATTCCAATGAGAAGATGAATTGGCATAGACATGCTACACGTGGAGTAGCTAGAAGATAACATTAGAGAAGAAGGCACTAACAGTGGATCAGGTGGATTAGGAAAGGCTTCTGGCTGATGAAGGTGGGGTTGAACTTCTGAGCTGGATCTTGAAGGAAGCCAGGGCTTCTAAGACATGGGAGGACAGAGTACATTCTAGTTATAGGTGGGGTTACCAGTGCAAAGGCATGGGAATAGGATGTGCAATGTCCTTGGTAAGAAACAGTAAGAAGAACAATTTGGCTGGACTAGACTCCAGTTGCAAAAATGATCATGATTTTTAAAAATTACCTAAAAGTAGAACAGCACATGGAGTGCAGTGGAAGCTAGGAAAGGGTCAGGTTGTGAAGAGCTTTAAATGCCAAACAAAGGAGTTAATAGTTTAACCTAGGGGGAATAGAGAGCAACTGGAGTTATTGGGGGGCGGGGTGAAGGCAGACCTGTGCTGATTAGTATCAAGAGAGTTCAAGTAGGGAAAAAACCAAATCAAAACATGTTATTATAGGTGGGTTTCACTTTTCCTAAGCAAAATCTGAATCAATAGTTGTTTTTTTTAAATGGAGGCGATCCAGAGATGCAAGGAACTCCCAGTGTGGAAACTCCCTCTACCTACTGTTACAAATGCAAGTCATCTGTAATATTTTTGTTAAAAAAATGTTATTGAGATTTGTTAGGTGACTGAACCTTGAGAGATTAAGAAAATGCCATCCTCTTCCCCACCCTCTCCTTTCCTTCCCTTCCTTCTTCTTACTTCCCTCCCGTCCCCTTTTCCTCTTTCTTTTTCTCCAAGTAAACTCTGAGTCTGGGTGTTGCTCGGGGTGAGGAAGAGGACTGTACATCCATATGCCAGTATAAATACCTTTTTTGTGGAAGGGAATGCGTTCACCTTTGCATCGTTTACCCCTGTTTGGGGTTATTTTTTCACTGTGACCTTCTGCTATACCCTCGCACTGACAGGTGAGGGTGTCAAGTTCAGGATCTACGTTATGCCCTGACAGTCACATCTCGTGACCATTATCCATCATTTCCTCACTACGGTGACTGACTAAAGAAAGGAGATTGTAAAGGAAGACACTGAGTCCCGATCTAACTGCGGGTGGTGAGTTCATTCCTTGTGACTTGTCGCCATGACCCCCAAAATGATGGGATGGAGAGATGCATGTTTCCAAGTCCCAGCTGCTAGCACAGCTGTGAATGAAGCCTGCAACTAATCAGTATGACAAGACTTTTAGTCACACTCATTTCCATCCCAAGCAACCCCAGGGCCTGGCACAAGCTCCGTGTGAGTATGTGTTTTACTGGAGGTGATTTTTGTGAAATTTGTTCTATTTTTTCCTGGCTTCTGTTACTTTCTAACAACATAAAATCTGGTAACTGCTCAAGAATTAAAATTCATGGTGTTTTGGAAAGGAAAGAAATCTTAGTTGTTATTAATAGAACATAAGCTCCTTGAGGGTAGGAACAATTTCTTTTTTTTTTTGTACCCCTGGTGCCTAGTATAGTACTTGGCACAGAGTGGGCACTTAACAAATGCTTGCTGAATTGAATGAAATCATGTAGTCTACCCATATCATTTGAAAACTAAGAGTTACAGACCTATTACTAGCAGTTACTTACAATCTAGATTCTAGGTCTGTCTCTTTCCTCCATCCCCTCAGTGGTCACTTTTACAGTTCAGGGGTGACCAGAGGATCAGGGACTTGCAATCCAGATGAAGGATCTGACTAGGCTTTCTAAACATGACTTCCCAAACTGTTATCACTGTACTGGGGGGGAAGGGAGAGAAGAAAGGTAGAGAAGGGAAGGTATGAGGATAACCCTAAGGCATAGAACCCAACCTAACTCTCTATCATATGCACATTTTTTCAGGCAAAGTTTCCACACCTCAGGTTTGACATACACAGATTCTCTTCTTTCTTTCATATACTCCATATCTTATCTGAAATCTCTTCTCTCCTCCTTCTCCTTCTCTCCATCACGGTCTTTCTCAGTCTACCAATCTGTCTGCCTCTCTTTTTCTTATACACACACAAATTTAGAATTACTTCTCCCTTTCCTCCTGTGAACATACCTCTTGATTCTGTTTCCTCCCTTCCTCCTCTCTACTACGCAGGGGATAAAAATATCAGTAAGATCTCAGAAAAGAAATTGCCACTATTCTCTCCCTACCTTCATAGGGTTTTATCTGGGCATGAGTTTTGTGATGTTGAAATAGCATCACATTCCTCCTAAAAGTTTTTTTTTCATATTGAATATATACATATATAAATTCCTTCTTCTTCATCCACGATATCTTAACTCTTTCTTTGGCAGCTGCTTTTTACATCTCTCTTCTACTGTATGGCCTCCTCCTCTGGCAATCTCTTCTTCTTCTTCTTCTTTTTTTGCTTTTTGGAGGGGGGAGGGCAGGGCAATTGGGATTAAGTGACTTGCCCAAGGTCACATGGCTATTAAGTGTTAAGTGTCTGAGGACAGATTTGAACTTAGGTCCTGTGACTCCAGGGCCGGTGCTCTATTCACTGCGCCACCTAGCCGCCCCTATCTCTTCTTCTTTTGTTTTTGTTATTATCTCCTTTTATTTTTCTCTTTCTGCCCTTATCCTTTTTTGTTTTCCCCTAGTATTTCCTGATATAACATTCTCTGCTTCAGTTCCTTGCTTAAAGATTGCCTAAGCAAAGAAAGGGCAATATGGTGCCATAGACAGAGATCTGAATTTGGAAACTAAATTCAGTGTTTAGTTGAGCTTGGGCAAGTCACAAATATCTTTGGGTTCAGTTTCCTCATCTATAAAATAAGAGGGTTGGACTAGTTGACTTGCCCATCACAAGGCTTTAGTTCTTTGAGTTTCCTGTCCTGTGAAGTATCTAATTCTGTTATCCAACCAGTCCACCAGACCACCCTTCAGCGTATCAGCAGAGAAGCAGCAATGTCTCCTATTCTTGAAGATATCTAAATGTCTTTCAAAATTCAGTTTCAAAATTCTTGTAATTCCCCAGCAAGGGGTTATCTTTCTCCACCCAATAACAATACCCAATCCAATGCAGTACCTCCAAGTTTATCTCTGACAGGCTCCCCAGGCCTGTCTAGTTGTAAAAATGTAGGACTGGGTCCTAAATACTAATCTGTGCTGTCCCCCAAAATGTAAACATCTCCTCTCACTTCCTAAAGAATACAGGAGAGCATCCGAAGACTGATTCCTCAGAAGTCTTGAGGATTGTGGACTCAAGCAACTTGACTTGTAGCTTCAAGAGCTTGGCAATAAATGCCTGGTGATCTCTAGGGTGCTTCTGTAAGCTGACCACCATCATTGCTGATCCTCTAAGGTGACTGGATGGGGAGACAGAAAGGTGCTGTGGTGATAGCACTGGTGTTTCTGTCACAGTCCCACTCACAGGGATTCATGTCTGAAGGCTTAGGTCTCCTTGTGCTCCCACAGGGACTTGCTTTTCCCTTGTGAGGATGACAGTGAGGGCAGAAATTTGCCATTCAAATATAGAGTCTGATGAGGCTTGCTCATCATAGCTTTATAAACTTATCACTGCCTAATAAAGTCAGTAAATGGGGAGGAGGCAGATTAGAACTTAAGGCACAGTCTACCTCTTTGGCACACAGTTCCACACTGAGTCTCTATACACTCCCAGGGGCTATTGACCCTGGCTTTCACATATCCTGATTCTCTCAGACTTGATAGACACTGGTTCTCTCCCCCTGACTCATGCCACATCAAGTCTAAATTCATTCCTTTGTCTCTGTCTTTCTGTTTCTGCCTCTGTCTCTCTGTGTCTCTGTTTCTCCCCTTCCACACCCACAAACAAATTCACCTCTTTTTCACTTTTTCTTTTTGCATATACACTTTGTTCCTTAACCCTCTCACAAAAACAAGGGTCAGTGCCACTCTCTTAATTAAGGTCTACCTTATGGAAACTGTGATTGACCATGGGATGATACTCATTTTTCTTCATAGTCATCTCCAAGCACTACAGTGGCTCTCTATTACTCCCAGGATCAAACGTAAATTCTTTTTGGCATCACCCAGTCCCATCCTGTCTTTCCCTGCTTTGTACACCTTTAGAGTATCCACCTCAGTGCACTCTCTGATCCAGCAGTGGTCTTTTTGCTTTTCCTTGTACAGGGGACTCAATCTCTTGCCTCTCTGTGCCATGTTGTTTCCTATGCCTGTAATGCATGCAGTCTCCCTCCTCATCTCCTCTTCCCACTGCCCCCGGCTTCCTTTAAGGCTTAGCTCACATCCCACCTTCTGCAGGAGTCCCTTCCCAGGCCTTCTAGATGTGAATGTCTTTTCCTCTGAGATTATCTTCTAGCTCTTCTATGTACATCTTCTGTGTACCTAGTTCTTTAGTTATTTATATGTTGTTCCCCCTATCATGAGGCATGCTTCTTTAGGGCAGAAACTTTTTTTTTTTGCCTTTCTTTGCATCCCCGCATCACTTGGCACAGAGTAAGTGCTTAGTAAATGCTTATAAATTGGCTGATTTCATTCAGTCTTCTTTTGGATGTTGTATCCACGTAGGCACATTAACCTCAGACCTAGTCCTGTCATTATTGTGTTACCACTTCCAGTTTTTCTTCAAGATCTTGAAATAACCTCGAGAATGCATGTTAGACCAACCATTCTGTCTTCCAAAGTAACTTTTTCGTAATGTAAGGCTGGTTGGAATGATTTGCCTCAAGCTGTAGGGGTGGTTCCAGATGAGGACTGGAATGAAACAAGATACGTATAGACCATCTAAAAGTTAACAAAAGGAAGATTCCGTAGCAATAGCGTGAGAAGGATACTCAGCATTGGTACAGCATTGCTATAGCTGGGCAGAAGAGGCTGCTAGGTAACACCATAATGCACAGAGCACTGGACCTGGAGTCAGGAAGATCTGAGTTCAAATCTGATGTAAGAAATTAACTAGCTTTGTGAGCCTGGGCAAGTCACTTAACCTCTGTTTACCTTAATTAATTTGTTATTAGTTAACATTTATATAGAGCTTACTATGTAGAGATATATACCATGTATACGTATAACATTTATATAGAACTTACTATTACAAAAAGCTAAGGCTCTTTGTAATTATTTTCTCATTTGATCCTCACAAAAACCCTAGGAGGCAGTTCCTATTATTATCATCCCCATTTTACAGTTGAGGAAACTAAGTCAGATAGAGATTAGGTGACTTGCCCAGGGTCACACAATAAGTATGTGTCTGAGGCTGTATTGTTGTTGTTCATCCTTCACTCTCACAGAGGATGGTATTAATTGTGGACACGAGGACTTCTTGTTTGTTTGTTTGTTTCCATTGCCTTGCAATAAACTGGTACTTTCTAGTCTTTGCTACCAATATCATGTATAACCTTGACCCAGCTACTTGAGCTCATTAAGCCTCAGTTTCTTTATCCATAAAATAAAAGGCTTGGACTAGATTATCTCTAGACTCCTTCTGCCTCTAAGACTCTTTTCTCCCCAGTCTATGTCATCCCTAACATTCTGTTCTATATAAGTGACCCCAAGGGGGGTAAAAAAAACCAGGAGAGGATGAATTAAGGATGACTATAAATGAAAACAAAGCAGGGGCAGTAACACGGTGTAAAATAATAATTCAGAGAAGGAGTGAGTGTGGTCTGACCTGCCAGTTCTCTTTCCTGAGTACTCCAATCCTCAGGAGTGCTCAGCAAGTACAAAAAAACCCAGGATTTAACCAGCATGGCCCCACTGCCTTCCATGTCTGCTTTTGAAATGAGCTGTGTTTTTTTTTTGTTTTTTTTTTTGTTAACTAAACAAACAAAATCCCTATCTCTGCCGCCTTGGAGTCATAATGACAAGTAGGGAACAGTGCTGTCACTCAAGGCTGCCAAAACAAGGGGGAAGATGGAACACAAAAATAAATCAGCTGGTGATTATCCTGAAGAAAATGATCCCGTTAGAGAAGTCATTAAAGGAAAGTCAATGCTAGTCTGTAAATACTGTCACATTATTACGCCACTGAAAAACACGACCTCCTGCAATGTGCATGCACTTAATTACTTTAAAAGCCTTAAATTTAAGCACTTGGTTTTGTGCCATTATTAGTTTATTTTTGTCAACTAATCAGTCCTCAATGGCAAAAAAATCATATCCTACTACTTCCTACTAAATTTCATTTCCGCAAAATTCAAATGCAAATAAACCATCACGTGCCATTTTTCACCATTTCCACAGTGGGTTCAAGAAGTCAGGCAAAAGATGCTGTGTGACCCTCGAGAAATCACTAACCTCTCTGAGACCTACCTTCTTTATTTGTAAGGTAAGGCAGGTTGGATTAGTGATTCCTAATGATTAAATAAATCTAGGATACCAAAATGTAGAGACCCATAGAGTGTGCAGGGGAAACACACATTGGAAAAGCCAGAGATCTAAATCAGAGTACCATGGGCCTAAAAGGTAAATTTCTTGTTCACCCACTAGACTTCTATATTTTTTTCCTAAGGATAAAAAAGAAAACGGTTTTGTATATTTCTAACTTCCCTTTCTGAAGCCCAGATCCTCAACTTATTAACTCAACTAATTAACTATTAACTATTAAAATTATTAACTGTTTGACCATGGCAAGTCATTAATGTCTCTGACCCTCAGTTTCTTCAAATGCAAAATGGGTATACTAATATTTGTAGAGTTTGCTTTACCAGACTACTGTGAGACTAAAAAGAGGTAACAGACATAAAGTATTTTGCAAAGCAGCATAGTGTAGTGGAAGGAGTCCTAGATTTGGAATCAAGAGACCGGGATTTAAATGCTAGCTATTCTATTTGCTACCTATGTGATCCTGTATTTAATTTAATTTTTAATTTTAACATTTAATTTCATTTTAATTTTAAATTAAACATTTTAATTTTTTAAATTAAAAAATTAAAATTAAAATTTTAATTTTAACATTTAATTTTTCTGGGCTTCAGATTCCTCATTTTAAAAATAATGGCTGTATAGTTGATCAATTTTAAAATTCCTGCCACTTCTAAATTTATTATAACCCTTTGACCTTAAAATACTATATGAACATCGGATCTTCTCAGAGGGCGGACTATGTGGGGCCTTGCCCCAGATTGCCAAAAGTCAGAGAATGCTTATAGCAGCTGTTGCAGTTCTGCAGCAGCGTAAGAACAACTGAATACAAAACTTCCTTGGCAGGAATAATTAAAACAGGAATCTACACGAGAGCAACTCACCCTTTTCCAAGTAAAGTTTGGTCTGAGCTCCTTGCTCTGACTGCTTGTCCCAACTATAAATATTTGTGTCTTTGGAAGTGGTTGGTTTTTTGCTCTTAATAGTGACGACATTATTACTGTTGCTGTTGTTGTCTTTGTCTTTGTTATCTTTACCGAGGTTTTCGTCTCGGTTGTTGTTAGCATTGCCATCATTGTTATCCATGGGATCTCATCCTACATCTCATTTTATTGTCCATTCATTTTACAGATGAGAGAATTCCATTTTTTTTAAACCAAGTTGCAAATAATAGGTTGTGGGCTGTTTTTAATAATTCCCACAATGGGTCAAAGAATCAAGCAAAAGATGACACTCCTTGTGTGACCTTGGATAAGTCACCTAAGGAGTTACTTTCCCATGGTCACCGAGGTAGTATGTGTCAGAGGCAAAACTTTAAGGTCCTCTTAATCCAGAGCCAATGCTCCTTCCAGGACACTTGGGATCTTAGCTGTTATCATTACATTGCTGTTCCTTGCTGTCATTATCATTAGCACCACCGCCATCGTCATCATCTGGCCCCATGGGCCAGATAACATCGTTGGAATCTGTCACTAAATCCTTGATGTCTATAAAAGGTTGCATAAATGGTCTGTCTCGGTTCTCTCCTCTTTTGTTCCCAACTCTTCTTCCTTTTTTTTAACCTCAGATATCCCATGACACTTTGGGTTCTTCCATTGAGGGGTGAAATAAAGAGATTAACTCTGGAAGCCTTATTGAATCTAGTGCCCCAGTCATGGTCTGCCATTTGCCAGATTTGCATTAAATGCATTATGTGCTGAGCTCAGCCTCCTAGGGTTTGCTTGGGCCTGCCCAAGCCTGTCACTCAAAGTTAGCATTCGTTGTGACAAGTCGTAACACAACTTGATGTAATGTTATTACACCCAGTGTCTGGGAGGCATGATTAGGAGAAAAACCACAGCTCACTTCTTTGCTTTAAAAGCTACCCAATTCCTAGAATTCATACAAATTTATTATAGCAGATGAGAGGGAAGAGCTGGCTTGCCAGCACTAATGATTCAGCATATCTCAAGTTAACTAAATCTGTTAACAGAGGTGGTCTTTCTTACAAGCCAAATGCAGACAAATCATGTCCAAATTTTTTTCAGTGAGAGGCCTAACATAGAAGAGAAATAAGCTATTTTGCCATGTGGTCTCAATTCACAAGGCAAAAAAGATCATAGAGACAACTGAATGACTTCACATGCTCTAGTAATGTTAGAAATACTTTTTTTTTTTCTTTAAAGTTCTGTGGCTTTCACTGGTCCCTGCTTCATGGCTGACACTTCTGATGGTAGCCAAGAGGAAGGTCCCTGGGGATTTCAGCTCCAGCTGAGTGATGTGTTTTTAGCTCCAGATTGGTAATCTGTTGGAATGTCAGGCTTTGCTTCCGAAAGCAAGGCTGAGGAGGTGTCTTGGGGAGCAAGCAAAATTTGAAAAGATTTGCCTAGTCTATGTGTAAGTGTGGAGAGGGTATTTCTTTCATTTCCCCAGAATGCTCTTCTCTGTCATCTTTGTGGAAAAAAAAAAGATATTTGGACTTCAAAGACTACCATGTTGTTGGCTAAATGTTACACTTGATATGCTTAGCAAGAATCACCATCCACTGTTACATGCCATGTGCAGTGAGATGATGCTATTTTTAGGGAAGTCAGAGGGGAGAGGGAATCTCCGAAGGGGGAGTACATTTGATATGCCTGTCCCTTCTCTATGAAGGTCACGTCTAAAAACACACTGCTCTGATGGCCAGAATTCCCCGGTGCTCTTCAAACGAGCCCCTCATCATTGGAAAATCCTCTGGAACTCTGTAAATATCCTTGGCAGCTTCACTCCTCACCATTCTCTTTTCCAATAATCATTCTAAAGACCAGATTTTTTTTTAAGGCAGGGCTAACTTCTGGAGAAGATTTAGGGAGGAGTAAAAAGAAAGCCATGTGATGAAGAATGTAATTCATGTGTATATGTGTGTATGTCATTATAGTTGGAATAGAGGGGTAGAAAGGAACATTTAGAATGTTTGTTGTAAGCATTGGAAGGTTTGGGGAATTGACTAATAATAGTAACTTAGGGGCAGCCATGGTAAAGTCTATAGAGGACTGACTTTGTGATCAGGTACACACACACTGGCACGTACTTAATGGATGATCCTGGGCAAGACACTTAAATATTTTGGTGCCCTTGGCCAGAGGTGGCAAAGACTGCCACAGGTCACGGTGCAGCCCAATCCAGATTAAAATGTAATTGTGAAATATTTAACAAAATAAGTAAAAATACAATAAATTACATTAGGCAGCTAAGTGGCACAGTGAATAGAGTATCAGGCCTGGAGTCAGGAAGACTCTTCTTTGTGAGTTCAAATCCAACCTCACATACTTACTTAGTTATGTGAAACTGGGCAAGTCACTTAACCCTGTTTGCCTCAGTTTCCTCATCAGTAAAATGAGTTGGAGAAGGAATGGCAAACCACTCCAGTATCTTTACCCAGGAAAACCCCCAGTGGGGTCATGAAGTGTTGGGCATGACTGAAAATGACTGAACAACAACAACAACAAACATTTTAAAATTTTAATTAACAATAACTTTTAAGTATTTTAAATAACAGTAATTAACAATAATTGTAAAATTCAGTCAATATGTGACCTGCAGGAATCTTTAGGCATAGATAGTTTGTTCCCCTTTCTCTCTGAGTTTGACATCACTGCCCTAAGTCAACTCTTTGAGACTGTAAATTACAGAGGAGGCCAGTCTTCTTGAGTAGAGGGAGTTTCCTTACCAGGAGCTGCCCAAATCAATGAAATCACAGGTCTGATCCAAAACATTTAACCTTGTGTTTAGATGGATTTGATGGATTGCAATGTACCCAATATTCTACAAACATTTGCCAAGCACTGTGTTAATTTCTGGATTTACAATCCATAAAAAAGAAAGACAGTCTCTGCCCTCAAGGAGCTTCTAGTCTAAAAGGGGAGACGACACACAAAAGGAAGTAGGAAAGTAGGGGGAGGGAGGCAGGACACCAAGGGGTACCTGGAGTGGGGAAGTCTTGTTTTGTGCAGTTGAAACTAGGCACAGCAGCAGATGCAAAGTGGAATGAGCTTAAAGGTGAGTTTCTGCCTTCTATCAAGGAAATCATTGAGAGCAGTTTGAGACTCTATCTTCCAGCCCCATGCTAAGGAAAGTTGTACCAATCATGGCTTGAGTTAGCGGCATGGTGGTAAGTTTGGAAGTGATGAGCTTATCCTGGAAGGGACATCTTGGAGTTGTACACAGGTTCCCCACTCCTAGTTTAGAGCCACAGGGGACCTTACACATAATTTAGTCCAGCCCCATCAGTTTGCAGATAAGGGGTCCAGAGTGTGAAGTGACTCCACAAGGTCACCCAGCTGATTACTGGCAGGTCAAGATTAGAACTCAGATCTCTTTAATTCCAAGGCTATACTGCTCTTTACATTTGGTCATGTTGCCTCTTCATTTGGTACCCAACGATACTGCTTTGTATTGTATACATCATCATCCACGTAAGACTAGAAGCTCCCTGAGGACAGCAATTGTTTTCTCCCATAGTTCTGATTGCAGATTACATTGCCTGCCTTTCACATAGCCTGGGCCTAGTAAATAGCTTTAGTTAATTGATGGGGGGTAGTTGGGAGAGCTTAAAACGCTGGCATTTAATAAATGCATGTTAAACAAATGTACTGCCAGGTTATTAAAATGTAATGAAAAGACTAATGAACTTGAAAGCAGAAGACTGGGCTCAGATCTTGGCTCTACTATTTATTACCTGTGAGACCTTAGACAAAGCATTTAACCTTTCATGACCTCCTTCAGTTTTCTCATTTGTAAACTAAGAAAGTTGTACTAGATAATCACCAATGCTTCTTCCATTTGTAGCATTTAGTGATTTGGATGTAGGCTAATCACATTTGACCCCTTCCCTGAAAAGAGACATATTCACAGAAATAGCTATGATAACTGGTATATTAATTAGGTATCAGAAGAAATGATAATAACCCTAAGAGGCCTCACAGTTTGGCTTGCTTATGATCAGTGGATTCATGAAGATCATGGATTTTGGCTTATTTATGATGGACATATTCAGAGTTTTTGGTTCCTGAGTGATTTATTTATTCCTGCATATAACATGAAGCAGCTCCTGAGTTTATGATCCACTTGACTTTTTCTTTAGTCTTGAGCAGAGCTAAATTGCTTCCTGGCTTCCTTGATGTCCCATTGTGCCTTGGGATTAGGAGTAGCTGGAAATCAGAGGTAGCCTTATTACTATTGTTGCCCTCATTCTTACTGTATCTCCTTTCACTGCTTTGTTTTGGTACCAATGAATTGTAGCAGGGTAAATTCATTAGGCATGATGGTCACTTCTTCAAATCTATAATTAAACTGAATCAAAAGGGAACAAAGGGAAAAAAAAGCAATAAAGGAAAGGAAGGAATGAGGCATTGGAAAAAAAAAAGCAAGCTTTCTTTCTTTTTTGTTTATTTCCCAGACAATTTCTTCGTTTTTTACATATGTATTTTTTCTTCCCACTAAACCATGGGGTTCCATTAGTGCAGGGAAGATGTCTTAGCTAACCTTCTTAGCTCTCCCAGTGTCTAGCATAGTATTCTGCATGCAGTAGATAGATTTATTAAATTAAAATTTTTATATTAAATTTAATGTTTATTTTTAGTTTACATCATTCATTTCCACGAGATTTTGAGTTACAAATTTTCTCCCTGTCTTTCCCCTACCCACCCCAAGACAGCAATCCCAGTGAATACCCCTTCCCCCAATCTGCTCTCTCTTCTATCCTCCCTCATGCCCCCTCTAATTTTCTAGTAGGGCAAGGTGGATTTCTGTACCTCAGTGCTTGTGTATCTTATTTCCCAGTTGCATGTAAGAAACAAAATTTTTTTTAAACATCTGTTTTTTTAAAACTTTGAGTTCCAGATTTTTTTGCTATCTTCTCTCCTCACTCACCCCCACTGGGAAGATAAGCAATTCAATATAGCTTGTACTTGTGTAGCTACACAAAACATTTCCATAGTGGATATATTGTGAATGAGTGACTATATTTCCTCCATCCTATCCTGCTCCCTACTTGCTCTGTTCTCTACTTTGACCCTGTCCCTTTTCAAAAGTGTGTGCTTCTAACTACCCTCTGCCCCGAAACTGCACTCCCCTCCATCATCCCCTCTCTCATCCCCTTCCCCTCTATTTTCTTGTAAGGTGAGATATTCTATTTGGAGTATATCATTCCCTCCCTAAGCCAATTTCAATGAGAGTAAGATTGACCCATTCCCTTTTGCCTTCCTGTTCTTCCCCCCCATTGTAATAGTTAGCCCTTGCCTCTTCTATGTGAAATAAATTACCCCATTCTGTCTCTCCCCATCTCTTCTCATTATATTCCTCTCTCACCTCTCAATTTCACCTTTTAAATATCATCCCTTCCTATTCAATTGATCCTGTACCCTCTGTCTATATATACCTGTACACATATATACACACACTCACATATGTATTCATACTTCCATATACCCTTCTATATAGACATATATATGTATGTATACATATATACACATTTATATCCCCTTCAACTATCCTCATACTGAGAAAAGTTTCATAAGTTACAATTATCATTTTTCCATGTTGGCATGTAAATATTTCAACTTTGATAAGTTCCTTATAATTTCTTTTCCCTGTTTACCTTCTCATGCTTCTCTTGCTTCTTGTATCTGAATGTCAAATTTTCTATTCAACTCTGGTTTTTTCATCAAGAATACTTGAAAGTCCTCTATTTCATTGAATGACCATATTTTCCCCTGAAACATTATACTCAGTTTTGCTGGGTAGGTGATTCTTGGTTTTAATCCCAGCCCCTTTGAGCTCCGGAATATAATATTCCAAGTCCTTTGATCCCTCAGTGTTGAAGCTGCCAGATCCTGTGTTATCCTGATTGTGTTTCCACAACATT
>CM053582.1:386709891-386726348 GCA_028627135.1 Pseudochirops cupreus
TCAGCAGTCTTTCTCTCAGCAACTCAGGCTCCACAATACTGGATACTGCTCTCCCAAAGTCCTTCTGGACTCTCTCCCAATTCACAGCTCCTCCCAGTTCAGCCCTCTCTCTTCACATCAACAAGTCCATCCCACAAGTGGGTTTCACAAGCTCTGGGTCTTAACACTCAACCCAAAAACCAAGCCAATACAGGGGCATCTCCAAATTCCATTACCATTAGTCAGTTAGTCAGAGGTCCAATATGGAATCATTTCCATGAGTTATTGAGCCCATATTTAGGCTAATCCTCACAAGAAGGAAATGAGGTTAATCTTCATAAGTCATGGCTGGCTCTTTATAACCATGGCTCACTTTTCTAGACGTTTATTAACCATCTATTTAATAATGTATCCCAGAATTTTTCCTAGAATTGAAGTTAAAGTCACTGGCTTATATTTGCTTTTTGGACAAGAATGATATTGGTTTTTCTCTAATGCTATGATGACTCTCCCTTATTCCAAGCTCTTTCTGAGATCACTGCTTGGTAAGCACATCAATCAATCCATTCAAGATCAGAGGAATACAAGATCTAAATTAGAACGACTCCAGGAGATCAGACATAAAGCATCCCTATGGAAATGTAACAAATAGTAAACATAGTAAAGTTGTATCACATGTAATAAATATCAAATGCAAAACATATCACATAGCCTCATAATCAAGATTTCATTCCAAGTACCTTTTCTCCCCTTCTCCTCTTGCTTTTATCTTTCTAGTCCCAGAAAACTTCCTATTTCCCCTCTGCCAAACTATGTTCAGGTGTTTTGACCAGCTTGTAAGTATAGACAGATTATCCAGAGTACGTCACAAGTAAGAATTGCACACACCCCAATTTTACCTGAAGGAGTCAATTGAAGGTCATAGGAAGCAACTTTTACCAAACGCCTTTAACTTCTTCAAAATCAGCAATTTTCCTTCATATCCTCCAAACCAACACTGAGTATTTTTGGATTTAGGAGAGTAGGTCGATAAAGTTGATGACAAAAGGAAAACATATATATTTTTTTAATGAACTATGGTCAGCCTGAGGTGCATTATCTGTCAATCAATAGGTTAGAATTAAATATTGGCTTTTACTCTCCTTCCTTTTGTGTCAAAGATTTTGGAGTTTTATGAGATGTTTAGAAAACTATTTTTGATTTATAATTAATTCATATGGGATTTAAACTGGTGAATGAGTGAATTGGAGTCTGCCATGAAGGTCCAAGAGGACCACGTTTCATTGGAGTCCATAAACTCAGTGCTAATAGTAACAGTATATTTTCTAATTTTCAACTACGGGTTTATTGGAATGCCCCAGAATCATAAGTGGTGACAGCTTTGAGTCAACCGGTATCATCCCTCATATAGGCATCTGTTATTCCTTTAGAAAAAGAGGAATTAACTATTGATGAGTTCCATTTAACTTCCGTTTACTTCCTCTTAAGATATATTCCTGTCTTGCCAATTTAGCATGATTTTCCAGGGAAGATTGTTTAGAATGAATTTTGTGTTTCTGAGGAGGTAATGATGTACTCTAATGAATAATAACTCAAATGTTTCCCATGAAATTACTAGATCACTGACAATGGAGATATTTGTGCCTAGGAGCTGCTGAAAGTGTTGATTAATTTCATCAATAAATAACCAATCATTAAGTAAGGCAGAGCACAATTTCCATGTTTAAATCCCTAGAAGCATCTGTAAGAAACTCGATGACACAAACGCCATCGAAAATGCTCATCAGCAAACCTCCCGAAATGCACTGCCTCCGAGATCTGGGAAACGACAGCAGAGAAGCTGAGGGTTTGATGGGGCGTGCTGGGCCTGGCAAGGGGCTGTCTAACTTTCATGATGCTGTCAAATTCAGGGAACCTGTCTTCTGGGCACCTGTGAAGAACCCAGTTAGCAAAGTTCATCAAAGTTTCCCATTGATTAGTTGTAGTCATTGGTCTCACATTGGTCAAGGAAATTATTCTTTGAAGATGATGCTGTAACCAGTCTTCTTCTCTCACCACCCACAGTGACCTTCCTCAGCTCACAGAGCATCATTTGAGATGAGCAGAATTCATCTACCCTTTCATGTCTCTTCAAGCATCTATCTTCTGTCTTGTCTTCCTCTCTTCTCCTTTAGACTACCTTCAGAACTTACTGGTATGCCCTCTATTCATAGTACTAAATCAAAGGCCCATGAGAAGACTCAAGCTCACTGATAATTTTTGTTTCATTTTTGGGTTGTTCAGTCACGTCTGACTCTTCATGGCCCCATGGACTACGGAACTCCAGGCCCCTCTATCCTCCGCTATCTCTTGAAGTCTCAGTTCATGTTCATTGTTTCCATGACACTATCTATCCATTCCAATCTCTGTTGTCCCTTTTTCTCTTTGCCTTCAATCCTTTCTGGCATCAGGGTCTTTTCCAACGACACCCATCTTCTCATTATGTGGTCAAAGGATTTCAGCTTCAGCTTCAGTATTTGACCTTCCAGTGAATAGCCTGAATTAATAGGACTGTCCATGGGGTTTTCTTGGCAAAGATACTGGAGTGGTTTGCCATTTCTTTCTCTAGTGGATCACCTTTTGTCAGAACTCTCCACTATGACCTGTTCATCTTGGGTAACCCTGGATGGCATAGCCCATAGTTTCATCGAGCTACGCAAGGCCCTTTGCCATGACAAGACAGTGATTGGTGGAGGAAGGAGGGTGGGAATCTATGCTTAAAGTGTAATCTTTACAGCTAACCTAAATGAGAAGGAAATACACCTGAGCAAATACCTAAATAAATACATCTTTAGCCCCTAGGTATTAGACGACATGTGCAATTCTGATCTGGTCCCATGGCTACATGTCCAAACTAAGCTAAACTTGTCTGAAGTTCTATTTCACAACCGTTGGATTAGAAAAAAAAAAGATAAATACTGAAGTGAGTCTAGGAAAACAGGCAGACTGACATACAGTTAGCAGAACTAGTTGTCAGGAATTGCTACAGCCATTATGGAAAGAAATTGGAACAATAAACCCAAATCATCGAATTCTTCATACCCTTTGACCCAACACTGCTACTAAGCCTATATGCCAAAGAGAACAAAAGAAAGGGGGAAAGATTCATATGTACAAACGTATTATAGCAGCTTATTTTGTAGTATTAAAGAGGTGAATGCTAAGGGGATGCTCATCAATTGGAGAGAGGCTCAACAAATCATGGATGTGAATGCAATGGAATGCAATTGAACCATATAAAATGTTGAAAGGGATGGTTTCAGAGAAACTTAGGAAGGTACAGAGTGAAGTGAGCAGAACAAGGAGTACAACTTAAATGGTAACAATAACATAAGGACACAGCTTTGAAAGACCTGAAAACTCTGATTAGCATAATGACCAACTACAATTCCCGAGAACCTAATAATAAATGTGCCACTCACCTTCTGGAAGAGAGGCAGTTGTAGAACAAGACTTATATCTTCTGAATATGTACAATGTGGGAAATTGCTTTCCATGATTATACATACATGTTAGAAGTATTCTCTCTCTCTCTCTCTCTCTCTCTCTTTCTCTCTCTCTCTCTCTCTCTCTCTCTCTCTCTCTCTCTCTCTTTCTCTCTCTCTCTTCTCTCTCTCTCTCTCTTTCTTTTTCTCGGTCTCTGTCTCTGTTTGTCTGTTTATCTATCTCCTCCTCTTCCCCTCTTTTACAATTGTTGGTGGGATAGAGAAAAAATGGATTTTTGTTCATTAAAAATAATTTTTTAAGTAAACTAAGATATTATAAACTGATGCTAAGTGAGGAGAGCAGAACCAGGAGAACTTTGTACAGAACTGCAGACACATCGTATCTGTGACAACTAACTTTATAGACAGGGGTCCTCTCAGTAATACAAGGTTATAAGACAACTCCAAAAGACTCATGATGGAAAGGGATCTCCAAATCCAGAGAAAAGAACTGCAGAGTCTAAATGCAGATTGAAGCAAACTACTTGCTCTCTCACTTTTGTGTTTTGTTTTGTTCCTTCTTTCATATTGTTCACTCCATTGGTTATAACTCTTCTTTACAAATTGACTAACGTTAAATGAGAAGGTATTTGTAGAACCTATATTGGATTTTATGCCACCATGGCAGGAGGTTGGGAAAGGTGTGAGGAGAGGGAGGGGGAGAAAATTTGAAACTCAAGGGATTGTGTAATTGAATGTTGTCAAAGAAAAGTAAATAAATAAATTTTAAAAAAATAAAAGCAAACTAAGCTAGGTTTAGATAATCCATTCTGAGCTGGAGCAGTCTTGGGAATACCATTCCCAATCAAATTCTTAAGTAATAATAATTATTATTATTGTCATTTACATAGTGCCTTAAGGTTTGTGAAGCATTCTACAAATACCTCATTTATTCTCACATCAGTGCTGGGGAGAAGGTGCTATCATTATCCCATCCTACGGATGAGGAAACTAAGGTAGTAAGCAATTCAGTAATTTGCCTAGGTTCACACAGCTGGAAAGTGCCTGAGGAGAGCCGTGAACCTAGATCTTCCTAACTTCAGGTCAAATGCTCACCCACCACAACCACTCCCTCCACTAGCTGCCACACTACAGAGAAGCAGGGTCATTGATGCCATCTACTCACCACGGCTAACGTCAATGGTGAAACTAGAACACTACCAGCCTGACCAACATTCTCCAAACCCCAGTCATTACAAGGTTCAGAAGAGTCATAAGAAATCGAAGTGGCTGACCACACATTCAGAAAGAGGAAAATGATGAGAAAATGCTGATGAAGAGGGCTTGATATCGCAGCAGAAATGCCTGGCAGGGAACACCAGCTACTCATCTCCCTGTCTGCGTCTGTCCTGCAATCACACTGATGTCTGTTGGAGTAAATGGGTTCCCAATGTTTCGTTTGTATTGCAGCACAGCTGTAAATAAGCTATCAGGTGGCTACAGACGACTGGTAACCAGCAGGATTGTTGTTGAGTAGCTGATGTCCTCCAAGGTAATACACTGAAGCCACCCCAAGTATCACATAAGGAAGTGTTGCCTTCTCTAATACATATACACAGGTCTTTGATAGAAAAAGTGGAATGCATGACATGCATCTTAACTAAAAGAGACTATAAATTGGAATCAAACATGATAGGTAATAAGAAGAAAACATGTAACGCATTTTTACTGGGTTTTATATGTCTCTCCTACCTACACACACACACACACACACACACACACACACACACACACACACACACCCCCATATTATTTCTTCAGCTGGTTGTAACTTACCTAAGGAAGACCTGGAGATTAAATTGTGCGGCCAGAAACCCTGGCTGTAGGCAATAGTATTGAAGTCAGCAACAACCTTTCTCCAGCTCAGAAGCTACAAATATAAAACAGGCAGAGAGACTTTTTGAGCTATTATAATAGGCTAGCCCATTATTAGACATAATTTATCCACAAATAAACATTTATTAAGCACCTACTGTGTTTCAAGCACTTCAGAGAGAGAGAGAGAGAGAAGGAGGGAGGGAGGAGGAAAGAGAATACAGTGAGATCTCTTAATGGAGAAACAATATGGCAATGAGACTCTTTCTTTCCTGGCTAATTTTCCATGTTGGTCATTGCGTTCATTTGCATTCCTGAGGAAAATCTTTCGTTCTGAACCAGGGTGGGAAACCTGTGGCCTCAAGGTCACATGTGGCCCTCTAGGTACTCAGATGCAGCCCTTTGACTGAATCCAAACTTCATAGAACAAATCCCCTTAATAAAAGGATCCATTCTGTAAAACTTGGACTCAGTCAAAAGGTCACACCCAAGGACCTAGAAGGCCACATGTGGCCTTGAGGCTGCAGGTTCCCCAGCCCTGTTCTGGACCATTCTGTAAGCCGCCTGAGGTCTTACCTACAGAGAACAGGGACAGGCCCAGTAACAATCACATCCTGAGATGATACTCTGATATCTCTAGCTTATTCAGTAAGTCTAGTTTCTATTATCTCCTATCTTCTTAAGTACTCTCTTCTGCTGTTCTAACTCTTGACAGAAGCGACAGTCACTCATTATCATCAATACTAAGACCCTCACATTACCATCTGTGACACTGAATTACATGGGCTCATGCTTCTCTTACCTGTCCACTGACATGCTCCGCTTCTCTTGGTCTAAAGGTTTGCCCTTCTTGTCTTCTAGGTTGTCATTCAGCTGGACAAGCATGTCCACCAAACCAACTAGGTTATCTGAAAAGGAGTCCTCTACTAAGAGCAGAATGCAACACCTTCATCAGTGATTGTTTTTCCTGTCTATGAATTCCCATTGTCTAACAATACCTTGCACATGGTAGCTATTCCGACCCCTGCTTCAACTGGCACCTAGAGCCATGTATTTCTCTAAGTGGAAGAGAGGTATATAAACCTAAGAGGGAAATATTATTTTAAGGAGACTGGGGCAGCTGACCTATGGAGCAGGGCAAGCAGTAGCTGTGGGCAATAGTCCTGAGGACTGTCTAGGCCACTGTCACACTCTGAGGCTTTCCACAGCCAGTAGAAGAAATTAGACAGAGGCATAACTAGTGGGCTAGTAATAGTAGCAATAATTGTTGTTGTTGTTGTTAATCTGTAGTATTATACTGCTAGGGTAGCTAGTGGCACAGTGGATGGAGCACTGGGCCAGGAGTCAGGAAAATTCATCTTCCTGAGCTCCAATCTGGCCTCAGACACTAGCTGTGTGACCCTGGGCAAGTCACTGAACTGTTTGCCTCAGTTTCCTTATCTGTAAAATGAGCTGGAGAAGGAAATAGCAAACCATTCCAGTATCTTTGCCAAGAAAAGCCCAAATGGGGTAATGAAGAGTCAGATACAAGTGAAACAAATGAACAACAAAATCATATTGTTTCTTGAAAAGCTTGTAGTACACAAAGGAGTGAAGGAGAAAGAAAAAGATGAGATTGTTTCATGAGAGGGCAGGGTATCTATGAAGCCAAGGTGTCTCCACATGGCTTTCCTTGTGTGTCTGTTTGCATTCTCCACTCAGTATATGGCTTGTGGGCAGTCTTTCGGGTCAGGACATCCTACAGAGCAGCCCCAAGTCTTAGACAGAGAGAACATTGAAAGGCCTCACTGACTCTGTATCCAGTCACATTGTGAGCTCTTTGAGGGCAGGGATTGTTTCATTTTTGTCTTTGTATTTGCCCGGCATACAGAAGTCACTCTGTAAATGCTTGTTAAGTGAAGGAATGAATGTTTCATAAAGACAGAAATACCTTGACAACACCTTCTTAGCCTTTATTCTCTTAGAAATTTCTCTATCAGGGATTATGGAAATTGGAAGTCATAGATCATCATTGTGACGATCGAATGGGAGCCAAATTCTGAAACTGCAAATGCTTTGGGTCTTTACTGAGTTCTGCTAGTGTTCCGAATTCAGGTTTGTTTCCATTGTACTCAGTCCATTCAAAATTTGGTTTGTCAGGAAAAACATACCTCGATGTTTGAAAAGAACCCCAATTTCATTGATTTTTTTGGTGTTCCTACACCTAAGTGGATGTTCTTTAGTTTCACTGACCAAAGATTCACCTTCTGTTGACCAAACTTCATAATAACGACAGCAATAATAATTCACCTTCATAGGGTGCTCTGCTTGGAATCTGAGGTGGGCGCTGAAGTCATGTATTATCTCCTCTTGAAGACAATGAAGCTGAGTCACAGATGTTATCACTACATAGAAAGTAGCAGAACCAGAACCTGAAGCCATTTCCTTGGATTTCATACTCGATGCTTGTTTTTTTTCTACATACTGCATATGCCTTCCAGCTTTAGCTACAGCTTTCAGTACAGTGGGTAGAGTATTAGATCCGGAATCAAGAAGACTCGAGTGTGGAAGCCTTCCAAATGTATATGAAAAAACTGGGGGATAGGGTTGGGGAGGGGCTTTTACAGGAGTGTGTGGATTGAGATTGGGAGGTGGGGAAGAAATAGGGGTACTCTTGGAGGGGTGGGTGAGATGAGGAGTGGGGCAGTGTGGGAAGAAGATAAGGTAATGGGGATATAGGCAAAGAGAGGCTAAGAAAGAAAATGCTATGTAAAAATAAGGTGGAGGGAAATTCACAAATAGTAATTATAACTGTGAATGAGATGTTTACAGCAGCTCTCTTCATGGTGGCAAAGAATTGGAAATTATGAGGATCCCCATCAATGGGGCAATGGCTGAACAAGTTGTGGTATGTGGTTCTGATGGAATACAACTGTGCTATAAGAAATCATGAACTCAATGATCTTATAAAGGCATGGAAAGACTTACATGAAAAAATGAAGAATAGAATGAACATTGTATACAGCAACAACAATACTGTTTTAAGAACAACTTTGAGTAACTAAGTTATTTTGACTATTGTAAATACCCAAATTAAAAATAAAGGATATTTGAAAAAAGTTGCTATCTGCATCTAGGGAAAAAACTGAAAAATAGAAGTGTGTATAGAATACCCTCACATATATATACATAAAATATGTATGTGTATATGTACCTATTTGTGTCTAATGGGAGTTATCTCTACAGTGGGGCTGGAGGGAAGAAAAAAAAGAAAGAAATTTACATGACAACTTTATTATATATTTAAAAGGACGAGCATGTTGCACATAACAAATTTGTAGTTTTAGGTGCAATCACCTTTTTATTATTCTACTATGTTATGGAAACGCTTATTTTATTCCATAAATTAAAATTAAATAATTTTTTTTAAAGAGAGAAGATGCTTTCCCCAACCCCCACCCCCTTCCCCCTATGCCTTCTGTGCAGAATGGAGGACTATGTTTGTAGAACATTATAGATAATATCAGCCTTTTTCATATATTGGTTCATTTTATCAAATTGGTTTTTTTTTTCCTCTTTTTAATTCTTTCTTATAAAAGATGGTTCTTTGGGAGGGGAAGAAGATAGTGATACATTTGGAAATGCAGGGTGTCCCAAAAGTTCTAATGCCTTCTTAAAATTATTCAAGCTTTAAAAATAGCACTATGACTTTTGAAATACCATGTATAAAAACAAAACATATCATATGTGCTTTTCAAAAATAAATGTTTGCTGGATTGTATCATATTCCTATTAAATATTTTGCTGTTGTTCAGTCAAGAAGAAGGGGAAGAAGAGGAAAGGAAAGGAGAAGACTTGAGTTCAAATCCAGCCTCAACATTTACCAGCTGTGTGACTCCAGGCAACTAATGTCTGCCTGCCTCAGTTTCCTCTTCTGTAAAATGGAAATAATAATAGCACCTACTTCCTGCGGTTGTTGAGGAGATCAAATGAGATAATATTTACAAAGTGTTTTGCAAACATAAGGAGTCAAATAAATGCTACCTCTTGTTATTACTATAATCACAATAGGACTTATCATGATGAAGCATCAAAGTTTGATTTAGCAGAAAAGATAAAAACATAAGTGTTGGAATTCTTCCATCTTCTGCCTAGGTACAAACAAGTAGGTCAGTTGTCAAATACCTATTTATTTTGCAATTTTAAATAAGCACATGAGAGCACTTAATTAGGGCATCTCAGTCAGCTATCAAGTGAGTATATTTATGTTAAAGTGACATAGCAGCAAAGGTGGGCAGGACTTAAGCAGTATAGTCTATGTGATATCAGAATAGAGTGGGTGGAATTCTTTTTTTTTTTTTACTTTTTTTCTTCTTTTTTTGGTTAGTTAAAAAGGGGAGAGTGAAAAATGAGAGTTTCATTTCTTTCTCCCAAAGCACCAGATGGAAATAGAAAATGGGACTTTGATTGAGATGCCTGGCATTTGGAAATGGCACCCAAACTCTTTTGAACCAGAGTTTTTGTTTGTTTGTTTTGTTTTCGCCCTGTGATCATAAATCTGGTTAGAATCACAGAATGTGAGAGTGAGAAGGAGATTTTAGTGCTTAATCAAGTCCAACTTCCTCATTTTACAGATGAACAAACTTTGCTCCATCCCAGAGGTCACAGAGCTACTTAATGATAGACCCAGTATCTGAATCGAGGTCTCTTGATTGCCATAAGCAGTCTTTCTTCCACACCCATACTTTCCATTAAAAAAAAAAACAACAACTGCCCTACAAAGTCTTCTGGCCCTTAACAAAGTTTAACCCTACATATCCTAGTATATTAGAGTCAGTGGGATGTTCCCTGACAGTATTCCTTCCTCCATATTTAAAAGAAGAAGGTTCCTTTAAATTTTTGCAAAACAAAATATCTGGGTTTGTATAGTGGTGAGAGAGAGGAAGTGACCTTTGCCTAAAATATGTAGGGTTTTTTCCTTAAAATTAATGCAGTGCATGCATGCATGTGCAGATGCAGTTTTTAGGTCTTTATAACTTTTGTTTTTTAATTCACCAAGAAAATGACAAACTGGCTACTCCCAATTCACATACGGCCATATCCAATCTGTAAGGAGTAAATGCTTACAAACACTGTGAAATGATCCTGGGATGAGCAATTTCACACAGGGAATAAGGATGGGAAATATTAATTATGAGATTATGATTCAATTTGGGGGAATCTAAGGACAATCTCTAAATTTAGAATGAGGGTGCCATTGAGTGTTAGTAAGCTGTCCTTCACTGTCAGTCATGTCAATATGCATTGAGAACTTAAGATTCATTAAAATTAAGCCTTATGAAAGTAAGAAAAATACAGGCCATTATTAACAGCCAAGTGGACAGAATGGAAATTCCATTTTAAATTCATAACTATGTAGCAGCTCTAACAATAAGTGAGAAAATATATGCAAAAGTGCTTTGAAATATATAAATCACTATATACAGATAAAGGATTATTATTAAGGAATATTATATACAATAATACTTCTTTAATAATAATGTGGTAAAAGGGACAAAATCAATAGAAAAAATTTAAAACTGTAGGCAGAAAAAACATACAAGTATATTTAAGCTTTGCCAGAAGAACTAAAGCACAGATAGAAACCCCAAATATGAAAGAAGTTAAGCCATTTAGAGTCTTATAAGGTGGGAGAAGTGAAGAGAATGAGAAGGGAAGCTAGCATGTAAACTTGCTGGACATTTCTTCTGTCATACTGGGAGTAATATCTGCCACATCATTAGGAGAGGAATATTACAACAATAGATTTTTAAATGTACATAGACAATGGTGCTTAATGTTACAAGGAGATGATACCAGATTCACTTACATTTTAAAAATAAAATCACCTGTGCCTTCCATCAGCCAATGTGAAAATACTATATGGACATTTCCTTAAGACAGCTCATTTTGATTTTTTTAAGTTCATCCAAATAAGTTTCATTGTATGTTACAATTAGTCCTCCCTAATTATTAAGTGGAAGTATTTAGAATATTGTTAAAATACTGTTTGCTAATGAAATTTTTTGTAACAGCATGTTGTTTTTGGTTTCCACTCTCAGGGAAAGCAAAGTCCAAATGGACCAATAATTCATGAGCTTGAGAAGATAAAAATATTGGATCCCTAACTGAGGGCCAGAGAAAGATGGTTGGTCTGTACTGACCCTCAGATTTGAATGTATAATTAACTCAACCAACAGTGGAGACGAAGTGATGAGATCACTGAGATGCACAGGTTCAAAATGAGAGAGGAAGTGAACCTGATAGAATCAACCATGAAATGAAAAAGATGGGATCTACACAATCAGGCCACTCTAGGCTGTGGCATATGCTGAATATTGTCATGGACCTAGTATAGTCACAATATTTTTCTCTGTTGTGTTATAGGCCCATTTATGCTTCTTTTTTGTGTGGTCTCTTTTCCTTTATAGAGACTATAGGGCGCTCATTAATTTATCATTCAGCCATACTATACAATATGGAATCGCACCATATTCATCATCATAACTTCTTCAACTAATATAATTGTATGGGGGGGGACACACTAGGACACATAGCACAGTTTAGCAAACACCTACACCCCACACACCTGCACCTGCTTGCTCATAGTAGATAGCATGGCCTCACACACAATTCCTGTGGGGATGCTGTGGGATGGGAACAGTCTCCAAAATGTGTTTTGACAATACAAGCTCTTTTAATGAGAGTTACAAGGGAATTTTCTAACCTCAAGTCAGATAACTATCTAAGACCAAGGATCTTGAGCTGACCTGAGGCACAGAGAATTTTTTTAAAAGATTCATATTACTCTGGGGGCATTCGTTTGCTTTTTGTTGGCTCTCTGGCTAGGTGTGATGATTCATAACCTTAATTCTGCATTCAAAGTGCCATCATGCCCTTATCAAGAAGATGATTTCTGATTCACCTCAAGAGATGAGAACATAGAGCAAAAGACAGCCCTTGAGAGCTAAAATCCAGCAGACAGTAGTAGCATGAAGCTTGGCAATCATGAGACTAATAGAAAATGCCTAGAAGAGTCAATGTGTTGGAGAACAACAGAAAACAAGTGATGTTACCAGAGAATTTCAGTATCTCTGTAGCTTTGGGGGTAGGAGTTGAGCCATTCACAAACGTCCCTATGTGTGTGAACTCATGCACATGCTTTGACCATATGAGTTCCTAGGATTTTAAGCCTCCCTTTGTTTTCCTGGTCATACCTGCTCTCTGTGAGTACACCCTTTTCTCACTGATGGTAGGATAACTTTTGAGAGAATGTACTTGTGTGTGCATGGGGACAGAAGATAAAAGGAAAGTTACAGTTAATTGTTGAGTTTCTTTTTCCTTAAATTGATACCATGGATAGAGCACAGCCTAATTCATCCTCAGAAAATAAGCAAAGATGTTCTAAGGGATTTGACATCTGGAAGGGCTGGTAGTGAATCCTCTACAGTACAATGTGGATATGGACTGATGAAAACCAATTTGACTGGTACTGCCCCAGCCCCCCAGGATGCATGCATGCCAAGGCTAATAAACTCAGAAACTAGTCATTACCCCTCCCACCCCCACTGCCCACCCCTGCTGGATGGGCACGGTTAAGTTCCTTACGTTCCTGCTGTGCAATGCTTACTCATTATTAGGCAAAGTAGAAAATGTTCTCACTACACTGATCCCAACTATTGCCAGTCAGATCTTTGCCTAAGACTCTATATAAGTTTTAGCGGGTCCATCTCTAATCATCCTGATCCGTATCCTGCCACTGGACCCAGAAAGTTAGGCTGGTAACTTTGCACAGCTCTCCCTCACTTAAATGCAATTCTGTTGCAAGTCCTGGTATCACCTTCCTGATGTCACGGTCCTCTTCTAGAATGAAGGACAAAAAATGACGACAATATAAATTTGAACCCCAAGGTTCTCCTGGACTTTGACCAGAGAGAGGATCAAAGTTACTACATAGTTCCAACTCTGGAAGTCACCTCACTGTGTGGGCCAGGAGCACTGGGGACTACACTGATACTCTTCCCGGTGGGCACTGGCTCTTCTCTTCCTCTTCCTTCCTGTGTGACTTTGCTGTTTTCCATCCTAACTCCTTTGCCTTGCAATATATTTCTTAAAGCTGGAAGAACAGCAAGAAGACCAGTAAAAAATCCTTTGGTAACAGCTGCTAAGTGTTGTCAGAAAGAAAAGAAAAATAAAGCCTGCCATAGACAAGTCAGTACATAGACTGGAATTGTAGGTGGGGACAGGGGGAGAAGGCAACTTTTACTGATGAAACTCATTTCCGCTGTATCAGTATAAGGAAAGAGAAGTTCGCCAATTGTTTAACTACTGTAATGACAACTTTCCCTATGTCTTCTGACCCCATCTCTCCCTCACCTCCAACCTTCCACAAAGCAAGAATAAAACTCTTGTGTTCCTTAGATGTTTTTTTTAAATGGCTCCTCTGTGTCACTATCCACCAGAGGCTTTCAGCATTTATTAAAACACATAGTACTTGTCTAATGACAAGTAAGTAACTATGTGCTACAAAGAATTTATAAATAGTGGCATTAAAGAATATCCCTTGCTGGGCCCCTGTTGCTGTGTGCTGTGGCCTTGGAGGCTCACTATCTTGCCTCTTCCTAACAACCCTCCTGTTCCCCAGAATACCTTCAATAGAACTGTGCCAAATTTCATACTTCTCCTTTAACCTAATAATCCAGCTTTAAAGGTCCATGACAAAGAGGCAGTTTTGTCTCAAGCCATTCATTTGAAGGGTATTTGAGGCTCACTTATGAAAAACAACTTTGTTCACATACTCTTTTGTCTCCTCATCTCCCTTCCTATCTGTCTCTCTTAATAAGCCAAGAGTATATGAGATGAGAATTTCTGATTTTTATGTATTCATTTGCTTCCAGCACTCATTCTGTCCCCCAAACTATATGTGGTATTACATGATTAATAGATTACATTAATTATGACATCTCAATCATGGCCCTATGTCTTCAAGTGGGAATTGAGTAGGAGTTGATGAACTTGGAAAACACAAATCTCCTCCCCAGATGAAAAATATCCATTTAAGCTAGAAACAGGGAAAAGAAATTATGAATACAAAATGAAAGTATAGATTTGATTTCACAGATGTAGTTTGTCAATGTTTCCTATAAACTATAAGATTTTCAGGAAATTTATGTTTCTTACTACTTAAAACATTTATTATTCTCTTATACGGGCTCAATGTAGAAGAAAAACTAGGTCTGATCAGGGGCATTGGTTTTTCAAGGTAAATAGTGGCCTTCCAATCCTTCCACCTTAAGAAAAGAGAGAAAGAGAAAAATAACATACAATATTCCATCATTTTCCGAAATAAATTGATCAATAAACACTTATTAAGTACCTACTGTATGCCACGTACTGTGCTTAGTGCTGGGAATACAAAAAGACGCAAAAGACAGTACTGACCCTGAAGGAGGTTACAGTCTAATGGCAACGATAACATGCAAACAAATACATACAAAGCAAATCATATAAATGATAGAAAATAATTTTAAAAAGGAAAGGCACTAAAAGTAAGAGGGGCTACAGAAGGTCTCCTGCAGAAGGCGTGATTTTAGCAGGACTTATGGGAAGTCAGAAAGGTCAGTAGTCCCAGTTGGGAGAGAGGGGGTTCCAAGCATGGGACAGCCAGAGAAAATGCCCAGAACTGAGAAATGGAGTATCTTGTTCATGGAGAAGGAAATGGCAACCATTCTAGTATCTTGGCAAGAAAACTCCCCAAATGAAGTCACGAGGAGTCAGACAGAACTGAAACAACTGCACAACAAGCACAACCAAATTCCATCACAAAATTCATACACTGATGATCTGTTAAGATCTTCACCCCACTCAATAGAGCATTGCTCATACATGCTCCTCTAACAGCTTGGACGGTCAATGTGGCGTATGGAATAGAGAACAAATCACAAAGACAAGAAAATTAGATTCCGTTCCCACCTTTGGCACATTCTGGCTGTGTGACCTTGGACAAATTAGTTAATTTCTCAGTGCTGTAGGCCAGGAATTCACCAAATGGAGTCACAGGGATTCCAGGAGTTCCCAAGATCCTTTCAGGGGGTCTATGGAGTAAATATTATTTTCATAATAATACTAAGATGTTTTACTTTCTAATATGATAAATATCTATAGATATGACTCAAATAAAATAAAGCACTGGCTCTGGAGTCAGGAGTACCTGAGTTCAAATCTGGCCTCAGACAGGTAACACTTACTAGCTGTGTGACCTTGGGCAAGTCACTTAACCCCAATTGCCTCCTGGAAAAAGCAAAAAAAGAGAAAAATTGTTTGGGATTCCCAATCATTTTTAGGATCACAAAAGGATCCTGAGGTCAAAAATTTTGAGAACTGCCCCCTTAGGCAACTCTCAAAGACTTTAAGTTTCAGAGAAAGGGCTGACCTGCATTGCCCTAAAGAGTGCCCTCACCTGGGTTTCCTATGCTAATAAAATCACAGATTTGATCCCTATCTCTATCCCATTCTTACAAACTTGGTGATAGAATCACAGAGTACACGGATCAGATGAGAGAGATGAATTAAATAATAGGATTGCTACCACCAAGTACATGGATAGAAGTAAGACATGACAACTGACAACGAGGGTTATTGTTCTGGTTAATGTAGATTAAATTTCAAAGTGTGGATAGCCACCCCAAAATACCCATAAAATAGGACTCTAAAACAATCCTAGAACTCCAAAACACACACAAAGATACTTCCCACTAAAGTCAGCTCGGCTACGAGGGACCATATCAGCACTGCGAACCAAAACCAGCCTGCCCTGAAGCCATGGCTGTGCCCGGGATGGCTGGACGGGAGGAGCTGAGGAGCTTCAGGTGAGCGGATTAGCAGCAGCTGTGAATGGGAATTGTGAAAGGGGGAGATAAGCAGTCCTGCCAGAAGGCCTCCAGAGCAGAAAAGCTAAAGGCAGAGGTTTTGCACCCGCCTCGGCATTGCAGCTTCCTGCCCGCGGCCTGCAGGCAGCAGGGGGACTGAGCGATTGTTCTCGGCCAGAGCTCTCGTGCTGAGCAGCCTCGATCCGGATCGCCGTCTTGGGCCTCAGTCTTGGAGTCCTCGCTATCCAGTCAG
>CM053582.1:386726848-386796531 GCA_028627135.1 Pseudochirops cupreus
AAAAAAAAAAAAAACCACAGGACCAAAGCCCAAGACCACAATCTGGATCCAGGCCGCTCAACACGAGAGCACTTGGCCTCTGAATGATCGCTTGGTCCCCCTGCAGTCTGCAGGCTGAGAGCTCTGAAGCGGCAGTGTGGAGGTGGGTGCAAGGCCTCCAGGTCTGTGACCTCATTGCTCTGGAGGTGTTTTGGCCGGACCGCTTTTCTCCCTTGATTTTGCAAGTCCCACTGACCTAATTCTGGATACTGCCACAGCTGCCGCCAATTCGCTCACCTGAAGCTCTAGCCGGGGCTCGGCTCCTTTTGTCCAGCTGCCTCTGGGACAGGGCCACGTTTTCAGGCTAGGCTGGTTTCGGTTCTCAGGTCTGATATGGTGCTGACTTTAGTGGAAAGTATATTTGTGTGCATTTTGGAGTTCTAGAATTAGTTTAGCGTCATATTTTATGGGTATTTGGGGGTGGCTATGTGAGAGCTGTGATATGTTGCTGCTCTTACACCGCCATCTTGGCTCCGCCCCCTCCAAGACTCTGTTTTCTAATAGCAAGGAGCATTTCTAACTAAACAGCCAAGAATAAGGGGTAACACCAGTGCCAGATGCCATTTGTTCATGCTCCTGAGTTCCCTAGCCTTCCTTTTTTTAGTTCAAGAATTATTAATAGAATAACCACTATACTATGTTTACTGCACTAAGTTCTAAGTGCAAGAATCAAGTACAAGTGAAATAAATATATAATATAGTTCTGCTCTTAAGGTATTATTGGTTGAGGCAAGACTCATAGACATATAATAATTAAACAACAAGAAAATTCAATAAAAATTTTACTCAAACATTTATTGGAATTATTACCATTTCTGTAAGGTTCTGCGTTTATTTAAGGCTTACAAAGCACTTTTCTCACAACAATCCTGTGAGGTAGATAGATCAGTTATGATTATTCAAGTGTTATTATATTTATTTTGCTGATCAGGAAACTTAAACACAAATAATTTAAGTGTTGTGCAAGGGTCACATAGCTAGGAAGTTTCAGAGCTGAGATTGAACCTGACCCTCCAATTCTAAGTCTGCTATTTTTTCTACTAAAGGCTTTATTTTAGAAGGCCTCAATTTTGTTGAGAAAGTGGGAGGCAAAATAATCCCACTACTGGGTACATACACCAAGTTGGTGGCAAAGCTTCCGTAGAGGCCAACACATGGCATCACTTTTTGGAAACAAAATATATGTCCCTTAATTAGGGAATGACTGAATAAATAGTGACATATGAATTTAATGGAATGCTGTAATGTTAACAGAAATGGAATTATTAGGAATTCATTGAAACACTGAAAGACTTATATGAATTGTTCTGGTGTTGAAGTAGGGCCAGAATTACAATATCCGATGACTATAATAATATAGATGAAAACACTAGGTTGGCACATTGGATAGAGTGCTGATCTTGGAGTTAAGGAGACCTCAGTTCAAATTCTGTTGAACCTGGCAGTAATTTGGCTATTGTAATTGGTAATTGCTGAACCAGAATTATTTCTAGGACTCAGTTTATCTTGAAGTAAGAAATGACTTATTACAAAGAGAATAAAAAATGGGATTTGTAGCCGTGCTCTGCTGCTATGTGGGTTGGTGACTGTGCAGTGCATTATAGGTATACCCCTGGTAACAAAATCTGAGCTCAGGTCTACATCAAGGGGTCTTAACTTTTTTTGTATCTCATAGACCCCTCTGGAAGTCTGGAGAAGCCAATGAAACCCTTATCAGAATAATATTTTAAATGGCATAAAAATAAATACAAAGATTATGAAGGAAATAAAAAGTTAATGAAAATAAAGATGTAGTTTTTCTCATCTAAGTTCATAGGACCCTCCCCCTTTAAATCTATCTACAGACTTCTTGGGGGTCTGGGGACTCTACTTTAAGAAGTCCTGATGTGTAGTAAGAAAATATTTTATTTTTATCCTAGTATAATGATGGAGTGTTGTTCTCTTCTTATAGTAACTTATGGCATCAGGATCTTTAGTCAGTTTAGCTTTTATAAATTCTGTAATTAAAGTGAAAGAAAATTGCTTAAGCTGAATTTTTTTTTACATCATATAGTCACATATTTTATTATTACCAAATTGGGTTTCATGAGCAAGGTTTCCCTGTGGAAACAATTTCTAGGATGCTATCCCTGACAATTCTAGTAGCAGACACAAGGTGGTGATGTTGCCCAGTTTTGATAACTTAGACTTGAAAGGCTTATTACAGATACAAATAATTGACAGTTTTGGATTAATGAATAAAATCAATAATCAATTTGTTTTTGTCAAGTTATCACTCAATTAAAACAACACAATCATTTATATGATTACTCTCTATATTACATACATAACATAGGAATAAAACTAGGAGCAAGATTTAAAGAAAGAACGAAGAGTATTTTGTTCTCCCTTGCTATTTAGGCTGCCCCATCTCTACTTTTTCTCTGTGCCAGAGAAATAAATATCTGAAAATCCAAGTCCACTCTACTCTGCCTCAGGTTCTTTCATTCTAATGAAAGTGAGGCTTGGGTACTAGCAGCAATATCACTGGTGGGAAAGCAGGAGTGAACAGAGGAGGAACTATGATTCAAACCAGAGTGAGATGGAAACATCTGCCTTAAAGTATTGGACCTTACACCTGATGTCTGCTGTATTTCTGTGAAGTGCTGCAGGGTTAGATTAGGTTTCTAGCTGATGAAGGAATATGTTTCAGTCTCTAATGTTTCTTGCACTATATATACAAAGAACCAATAAATCAAACATTTTGGTTAAAATCATTGTTGGCACTGCAGCAACACTAACAGAAATGTTTTCAAGGGCAAATGAACAGTTTTGTGGCAAACCCTTCTGCATACTGAAAATGATTGATTCAGTGCTATGCTATACTTACATAGTCATCAATTTCCTTTACAAAGAGCTGCCCTGGAGGGGTTTGCATAGAGAATGCAACCAGTTGCCATCTACAGGCTAGTCCTGTAGTGAGAGTAGTCAAGAGCTGAGGTATCAAACGTGGGCCCTGGCTGCAACCTGAACCAGATTAAAATGGAATTGCAAATTATTTAACAAAAGAAAACGATAGTAAAAACATAGATAACATTACATTTTAAGACTAAATCAAGACGCATATGCACATACACGCACACTCCTGTCCCAACAGGGATCCTTATGTATGTGTCTAGTTTCCATTTTAGTTTGACATCCCTGGTCTAATGGGGAAAAAAGTGTCCAAACCAGTTTAGTTGTCTAAATTATTCATTTTTAGTGAACATATTGGGTTTCTAAACAACACCCTAATCATTCACTGATTTCACTTTTTTTTGTTGGAAATGTCAAGCAAACAGTCTTATTGTTAATTGTAGCATCCCAGAAAGGAGTACTGGACTGAGGATTAAAGACCCTAATTCTCTTTTTGATTCTGCCATTGCTGTCTAATCACCCAGAGTCTTTTTTTAATCTGTGAAATGAGAGGATTCTCTGATGGTAGTTCATTGACAGTTCCTATGTCTTTTCATTGCACTTTTCATCCATGACCATTAGAGCTGTCTTTTTTGGCCTGCAAGTAATGTGCCAGAATTTGGACAGAAATTCTCTCCTTGCCTTTGAAATTTATGACTGATTTTGAATTTGGCCAAAACATTAATTTTTTTAAGGGAGGAAGAAGCACATTGGAAACTCCATCCTGCCATGCTGACTAAGCAAGCATTTCTCAGACACTTGTCAAAAAATTCCCATTGCTTTGAGCTCTTGGTTCATGTAATATGCATAACACTTTGATCCCGATGGAATGATTTAAATAAAACCTTTGGCGTTGCCAGTAAAAACAAATGTCATCCTCTAAAAGTAATTATTTGTGCTGATTTGTCCAGAATACAGTTGATTTGTTATTTGGGACTCTTTTAATGACCAGATAGATTAATCCTTTGAGTTGATTATGCAGAAATCTATTTTGAAGACTATTAAAAAAAAAAGATTTAGTCCCAAACAGGCCAATCTTTTGGTCTTTTGAATATGTGATATATCAGTGTGTAAAGGAAGTTAAAAGCTGAGTATAAGTTGCCATCATGGTGAATTTCATAGTTGACATAAGAGGGCACTAGAGGTAGCTCTCAGCAAAAGTGGTAATGAATTATCAATGCTCTTTATCATTTGGGCATATTCCTTTGAGGGAACATCATTGTCTATGTGAAAGGATGACCAAGTAGCAAACAGGCTATTACAGTAATCCATGCAGCTATGACTAACCATCTATCCATTTTAATTTCTTGGGTAATTGATTCCATCTATTAGGAATCAGCCAAGTATTTAAAAGACTTTGTCCCATAAGATCTTACCTCTTGGGTGTGATGGTCAGCTAATCCAGGAAGCCTAGTAGATATAAAGAGTTTTGCCAGCTCCTCACATCAGTAAATTTCACACACTCCAGGGAATGATTATAAATATGTTCCCAAACAAGACCTAGCCAGTGATTTCTGCTACCTTCTGACCAAAAGGAGGGGGAAAAGGAGGGGACCGCAGTCTTGTATACATTTTATAATTAATTTCCTTTTATTATACGAGGTAGATTTATATCATTGACTTAACTGAATTCGTGATTTCCTCAGAACACTGCTGATATCAATTTAATATGCAATTTCAGAAGGACCAGAGTAGCTGAGTCTGTTTTACAGCCTGCAATAAAAGCAGTCCTTTCCAAGATGACTGTTTGATAACGATTTTTACATGCCTTTCACATTGCAAACTTGAATTTAGTTGGATCACAAAATATTTACATTTTTCAGTATCAACAAGTCCGCCGTCTTTGCAGTTGGAATCTAAAAAGATCCACAATTCCATTCTCCAAAAGCTTTCAGAAAGAGCTGAAATGCCGTATTTCCCTCTTGCAATCATTGTTGCCATTACTGCTGCATCGATTTAATCATATCATCTACATTCGGAGGAAAACAAACCTTTGTGATGAACTCAACAAGCTGAGACTGAAATCTGCCACCATGTTCTCCAGGAGAAGAATGATTTAATTCTTATCATTACAGAAGGGAAAACAAATCACTGTTGAAAATCAGGCAACAAAGCATCATTTTGTTGATGCCTATTGCCTGAACTATACAAAGTTCATTTGGAGGGAGAAGAAAGCAGGGGGATATGTGATTCATACATGCAGTATCTGAACTCAGAAATGTTGTAAGTAAAAATAATAATTGACAGGGTGCTTTAAAGTCTGCAAAAAAAAGTGTTTTAGAACATATTTTAGCTCATTTGAGTCTCACAAACAGCCCTGTGAGATAGGTGCTATAAGTATTATTATCTCCATTTTGCAGACAACAAAACTGAAGCTCAGAGAACTTTCTTAAGGGAAGATGAAGGACATTGGAACTTCCATCTAAAGCAAACATTTCTCAGGCACCAGTCAAAAAAAAAATTCCCCATTGCTTTGAGCTTTGGGGAAAGAGCAAGGTGGGGTAGTAAATAGAGTGATGGGTCTAGAGTCTGAAAGACTTCAGTTCAAATCTGCCCTCAGTCACTTACTGGCTTTGTGACTTAAGTTATTTAATCCTCTGTCTGCCTTAGTTGCCTCATCTGTAAAATGGAGATAACAGTAGCACCTAACTCCCAGGCTTGTTGTGAGGATCAAATTAATAAATGTCTGTAAAGTGCTTATTAGAAGTAGCTAGATGCAACAGTGGATGGAGCACTGAGCCTGGAGTCAGGAGGATCTGAGTTCAAATTCCAACTCAGACACTTACTAGCAATGTGACCCTGAACAAATCACTTGACCCTGTTTGCCTGGTTTCTTTATCTCTAAAATGAACTGGAGAAGGAAATGGCAAACCGTTCCAGTATCTTCACTGAAGAAAACTCCAGATGGGCTCACAAAGAGTTGGGCATGACTAATTGACAAAACAACAGCAAGGTTGCTCAGTGGTTAGAACTCTAGGCTTGGCGTCAGGAAGACCTGAGTTCACATCCATCTCAAGTCACTTACTCAGTTATGTGACCTTGGGCAGGTAACTTAACCTCTGTTTGCTTCAACTTCCTTAATTGCATAATGGGGATAATCATAGCACCTACTTCCCAGAGTTGAGGGAGGAGAAAATTAGATGCTTTTAAAGCACTTAGCACAGTGCTTGTCATATGATGAGCATGATGGGGTTGTTGATGATAGTGATGTGACTTGTCCATGGTCACAGAGATAAGATTTCAAGCCAAGTCTTCTGAATTCCAAGTCTACTTCCCTGTTCACCATACCAAGGTACTTTTACGATATTCAAAGAAAGAAAAAAAAGAATGAATTTATTGGTTATATGACCTATGCATAAAAGAACAAAAAAAAAAGGTTTTCATTAGTCTTAGAAGTAAGCATAGATAATCAATTAGCCCACAACAAGCCCTCTTCCCCAGTCAACATAACCTCTTGTTAGTAAAACAGCAAAGTCTTGAAACAATTTAAGATAATGGGGCAAATGGATCACTCCAAACCATATATAGTAAAATAATGATGCTTCAGAATTATAGGATCATGGAGGCAGAGCTAAGGGGGACTTAGAGCTCATGTAGTCTAACATCATTATTTAAGAAATGAGAAAACTGGGCCAAGAGTGGTGAAGTGATTCCCCTAGGGTCACATGGGGAAAAGTGACAGAACCAAGATTTGAAACCAGGTTTCCTAACTCAAATCCTTTGTTCTTTTTTGTTGCCTATTTCTTCTCTCAAGTAAATTTCAAACTCTTTTGCTTGAAATTCAGGACCTTCTACTGTCTAAATCAGTCTACTTTTCCAGACTTATTTAGTATTATTGTCACACTATGTCAAACAAGACTAATCCCCATCCTCTCCAGCACCTCGGTTCTGCAGTTCCCCATGTCCTTGTTCTCCATCTGCATCTATTGAATTCCTATTCATCTTTTAAAATCCAACTGAAATGTCACCTCTTCCATGAAGGCCTTTCTTGATACCCCTTCTCCCCAAAATGTCATATGGTGCTTTGCATGTTTCTAATATAATTACTATGTCCAATCCAGCATCCACTTAGCCACTGAAGTGATCTTTGTAAAGTGCAGGTCTGACCTTGTCACTCCCTATAAAGTCAATCATGAGCAGCTCTCCTGAGGACTGCTGCTGTGAATAACTTTGTAAGGATCTAATCCCATAGTATAGTGAACTTTCTATTTATTCAGCAATAAACTAAAGCAAAACATTTGAGAAACTAAAGCACAACATTCACAAGGAATAACATAACAACTTATTACTAAGGTGGCCACATAGTCTTAAACAAAACATATCATTCAGTAAGTCACAATCTCCTCAATCAATACACAGTAGCCAACTAAAGTCTTCTTTCATCTTGACCCTGAGACTGGCTTCCAATTATCCTTAAGCCAATCATCCTTAAACGGTAGCAGAAAACACAAACACCATCCACCCCCAGGTCACAGTAAGTCACAATCTAATCAGTCAATACAGAGTGCCCAAGTGAAATCTTCTTTCATCTTGACTGGAGGCTGGCTTCCAGACCCCATGGCTCCTCTTCCACCAACTGACTGCTCCCAGCTCTTGCCTGGATTCCCACATAGGCAGCTCTCTGCTCCTATTCTATATATCAGCTTATGGGGACTGCTCCACTCCAAGCCCTTCAAAGCTTCTAGGAAGACAAAGCTTAACAGAGCTACAACAATATTTATACAAATTACCGGCATTATTATCTCATTTCACTTTCTGTCTGACAAAGTAACACAAATCAATAGACAAGGCTTCTGTCTGAGAAATTAAACACAAATCAACAGTAAAGTCCTTTTTCAGGACTTCTGTAACCACAGTAAATTCCTCTTTCAAGACTTCTGTAACAACAGTAAAGTTCTCTTTCAACAGACAGAATGCTTCTGTCTGACAAATAACACCAACAGAACAACAAAGTGCTGACATTCTGCTTGCTCTCAGCTCTGCTCAAACTTTTCTCTGCTCCGCTCCTTTCTGTTTCACTCTTCCTGTTCCACTCTTTCAGCAAGCTCCTCCCACCTTTGGCTCCATGTGATTTTGTTAGGCCTATTAAGGGCAGGGAAGGTCTTCAAATTCCCCTACACCTACCAAAGGCAGAACAATGTATACTGTTTCCAACAAAGACTTTTGATACAATCAAAGGTGAGGCTCAAAGGCACTTGAATAGCTGAAACAAGCAGCAAAGTACTACTTTGCTTGCCATTACACCCTCTTCTTCATTAAAATCTTGTAGTTTTCTGTTATCTGATGGATAAAGTAAAAAAAAAATGGTCATTTTGACTTTCAAAGCCTTTTATAAGGTCTTTCTACCTTTTCAGTCTTCTTACACTCTGTTCCCCTCCATATACTCTGTGATCAAGAACACTGTTCTCTTTGCTATTTCTCACACAAGACACTTCCGCTTCCAACTCCATGCCTTTCCTATTGGCTCTTTAGAGACTTGAAGAGAATAGTTGCATCCTGCCTCATTGGAGATACCTAATTTTTCTAGATGATTCTTATCTAGCATGACACTGAGGTCCCTCACTATCCCAATTATCCTTTTCAGGAAAATCTCTATTACATCAATGTTCCTCCTAAAATATGGCTCCCAGAATTGAACACAGGATTTATAATGTGGTCTGACTAACCATAGTAGAGTAGGAATACCATTTCCCTAATTTAGGATACAGTGTCTTTCTTAATGTAGCCTAAATTTATGTTAGCTTTTTAAACTGCCATTTTAAACTCTTATTAGGTTTGGGTTTTTGTTGTCATTTTTTTAGTTATCTCTAGTTCTGTGATCCTATTTTGATTTTTCTTGGCAAAGATACTGGAGTGGTTTACCATATCCTTCTCCAGCTCATTTTACAGATGAGAAAACTGAGACAAACAGGGTTAAATGACTTGCTCAGGGCCACACAGCTACTAAGTGTCTGAGTCCAGATTTGAACTCATGAAGAGTAGTCCTCCTGACTTAAGGTCATGTACTTCATCCACCTTGCTGCCCTATATTAAATTTATAGACAACTAAAACTCCCCAATATTTTTTCAGACAACTATCCATCTAGTTTGGCATGCTTCCTCCATTTGTTATTTGTGAAGTTGACTTTTTGAACCCAAGTATAAAACTTCATATTTATCCTTATTAAATTTGATCTTTATTATATTCAGCCCAACATTCTAGTCTACTTAGTATTTTGTTGAGAAAGATTCTGAATCTTTGTCCAAACATATTGATGATCTGTCCTAGATTTGTATCATTTGCAAGTTGGATAAGTATGTCATCCTAGTCTTTATCCAATTCACTGACAAAAATGTTAAATAGCAGAGGGTCAAAATACAGATCCCTAGGGTACCCTACCAATGTCATTCAACCAATTCTGAATCCATCTAATTATACTATTATCTGATCCATATCCTTCTGTCTTTTCCACGATATCAACAAGAGGTTGTGTCAAATGCTTTACTAAAATATAGGCAAACCATATCTAAAGTATGTACCCTGATCTACCAGTCTGGTAATTCTGTCAGCAAAGAAAATGAGACTAACTTGACGTGACTTGCTCTTGATAAAGCCATCTTTCTGATCACTGTTTCTTTTTCTTAAAAAGAAGTTTTATTGATGCCTTTTGTCTTTACATTACAGTTATTTAAACCTCTTCTCTCCCTGTCCTTGTTTAAGCCCTCCCTTGTGAAAAGAAAAACAATTAAGCACAAACATTTGATAGAGTGACTGTATATGACAACGTATATACTATTCTGCACTAGTTAATGTCTGTCTCTCTCTCATGAGGAAGATGGTATATTTCATTATCTGTAGGATTGTCATTACCTCTTTTGAAAATTATTTTGATATCTTTTGTCTTTACATCACTCATTTTCAGATTTATCCCACATCCCTTGTCAACCCTTACAACCAAGAGTAAAAGAGATTAAAAAAAATAATTCAAGCTTTAAAACCAAGTAGTTTAATGGTCAACCCTAATATTATATGAAATATTCCACATCACTCCAAGATAAAATGTTTTATTTTGTATGACTTCCCCCGTCCCTTTGCAAAGAAAGAAGGGAGGCACCCTTTTGGAACACTTCTCTAGGGCCAGACTTCTTGATCATTATAATTACATAATATCCAGTTTCACTTTTTTGTTCTTTCTGTTTACATTGTAATCATTAAGTACATTTTCCTGGTTCTGCTTACTTAACTCTGAATCAGTTCCTATAAACCTTCCCATGACTGTAAGAAATCTTTTGTTTAAGAAGAAAACATTTAATTTTATTGTTTTTTTTTTTTGTTTTCGCATTACTTTCATTTCTGAATATGCTCGTTCCCCACCCTTCAAAGTCATCTTTTGTAATAAAAATAAAAGAGAAGCAAGGGGAAAATAGTTCAGGAAAATTAATGATCCCAACAAAGTCTGATAGCATAGACAATGTTTCACACCATAGTTTCCCCACCTTTGCTAAGAAAGGAGGAGCTCAGTGCACTTGGAAACTTTAAATTTAACTTTTTTTTCATTACTTGCTTAATCATCAACAAACACAAAACATTTTAAGATTTATAAAAGAACAAGAAAAGAAACCATGAACTATGTACCATTTAAAAAAGACATATATTCATATATGCAAATGTGTATACACACACACACACACACACACACACACACACACACACACACTTTAACATTATCTTTTAAATTGCTTTATTTGCGTCCACTTCTGAATTTGTTTGCTTTCTTCTGTACATTTTAACAATATTTCTTTTGTGGGGGAGGCCCATGCGAGGCAATTGATGTTAAGTGACCTGCCCAGGTTCATACAGTTAGTGTCACGTGTCTGAGGCTGGATTTGAGCTCAGGTACTCCTGATACTCCAGGGCCACTGCTCTATCTACTGCACCTCCTAGCTGCTCCCCCCCCCCAATTTTATTTAAGACTCAAACACCAGCACACAAATACAGAATAGAGAAACAAAAAAAACCCCCACCATATCATAAACTTAAATATTAGAACTTAAATACGAAGTAAGAAAATAAAAAGAATCATGTGAATAGCAGAAAATAACAGAAGATTCAAAATATGTAATGATAAATTTTCATTTCAAAAAAGCCCTTATGAAAAATACTATACAATGCGTTGAAAGCTGTCTTTTTTTCCTTGTAATTTTTATTTTATTCTCTGCTGTGTACTTTTTACTTTGTTCTTTTTTTGCCCTTCTCCCCCCCCCCCCCACCTTAGAAAGGCTACAATTAAGTGTGGATATATTACTATATAAATATAGCTATATACATACACATATACACATATATACATTCATATATAGATAGATATTTTCCCTAATAAATATTACTCCTGATCTTTGTCATTACATTTGTACATATCTCTTATTTCCTATCCCTCCTGACTTCTCTACTTTACTTCTACCTGCTACCTTGTCCTGCTATTACTTAGCCTACCCCGCTCCAAGGATCTCTCCCCTGTCCTCCCATTTCCATAAATCTAAACACCCTTCTGTAGCCCCCTATAACCTATTCCCTTACCCACCCCTCTAGAGATCTCAGCCTTATCCTCCCATTCCCTTTGATCTAAGCACCCTTCTATCCCTCCTTTAACCTATCCCCTCACCATCCGCTCTAGAGATCCCTCCCTTGTCTTCTCCCCCTTCCCTAGTCCCTTAGGATTTTATTTATTCTGCATGTAGAAGACTTTTATACTCTTCCAGATATATGTGTGTGTGTGTGTATGTATGTATGTATGTATGTATGTATGTATTATTTCCCCTAAAAACCATTCCTGACGAAAGTAGGTTACCAGAACTACCAGCCCTCCCTCCCCATCTAATTCCTCAGTGTTGATGTTTCCTCTCATACCTCATTTGTATAAAATAATTACTCTTTTTAGCTGTTCCTAAATGGTTTTACTTTTTAAATTCATATCATACTCAAGTTTATCTCAGGCTTTCTTATGAACTGCCCAATTACTAATGACAGTCTTAGATATATGTACATTTTACACATATAAAAAATAAACAGTCTCTCCTTTTTGAATTCCTTGTAATCAGTCTTTGGTATGTTTCCCTTGGCTATTGTATGTCAAATCTTCTATTAAGTTCAGTTTTGTTTTTTTTTAAACAAAGTCTTGAAAGTCTGACAGTTAACCAGATGTCCATTTTTTTCCCATTCAGGATTATGCTTAACTTTGCTGGGTATGATATTTTCAGCCAAAGCCCCAGTTTTTTTGCTCTTCAATATATAGTGTTCCAAGACTTGTAGCCATTTAGTGTCTCTGCTGTTAGGTCTTGTGTGATTTTAATTGTGTCACCATCATATTTAAATAATGTTTTCTTGTTGTTTTTAATACTTTATCCTTGAACTGGGAAGTTTCTTAATTTGACTATAATATTCCTATTAGTTATCCTCATAGGATCTCTTTCAAGTGGTGTTTGGTGTATTTTTTTCTATTTCCACTTTCCCTTTGTTCTAATGCTTCTGGACAATTTTCTTTAATTATTTCTTGTATTGTTGTATCAAGATTCTTTTTTTTAATCATAACTTTCAGGTAGTCTGATTATTCTTATGTTTTTTCTTCTTGATCTGTTTTCCAGATCAGTTGTTTTTCTTATAAGATGTTACACTTTCTCTGCTATTTTTTCATTCTTCATATTTTGTTTAATTATTTCTTGATCTCTTATAACTTCACTGGCTTTACCTTGCCCAATTCTAATTTTCAAGGTGTCATTTTCTTCCTTAAGTTTCTGGATCTCTTTTTCTAATTGGTTGACTTTCTTTTCATAATCTTCTTGTTTTTCTTGGATTATTATTTTTTTAAAGTTTTTCTTTCATCTCTCATTTGATTTTAAAAGTCTTTTTTAAGTTCTTCTATAAATTCTTTTTGGGCAGGTGACCATTTGATGTTTGCAGTAGAAGAGGGTTTCTTTGCTTCAATATCCTCCTCTGAAGATGAACCCCAGTCTTTTTTATTCCCATAATAACTTTCTGTGGTTGGATTCTTTCTCCTTTGCCCATGCATTTTTTTTTTGGTAGTAATAGCTTAATTTTTGTCATCACCTCTAGCCCTGGGGTATGGGGGACGGTGCCTCCTGCCCCAGATCTCAGTTCTTCCCTCTAGTCTGGAACCAAAGATAACCCACCAGCCTCCTGTAAGTGCCCACAACCAAGGACTTTCTGCCCCACTGCTTCTGCACTCACTGGGCATGTGCTGGTTCTTTCTTGTCCCACCACTCTCTACAGCATAGCTGGATCTGACATTTTTTTGTCAGCAGAGGTTCCCTTTATATTCCCCAACTCAGATGCCCAACTCCCCTCACCATCCCAGGGGTGAAAGTTCCTGTGGCTGGGGCTAAGGCAGCTTCTCAAACCAACTATCCCTAGGGCTTCCTGCTTGTTAACTCAGACCCTAGCCTGGAGGTGTTTATTCTTCCCAGGGACCAAACCTTATCCTGGAATTTTTCTTCTGATCTTCTTGGATTGTCCCAGGAAGATTGCTGTTGTGCCCCTATTCTTATTTGTTTCTACCACACTTTGTTTGCCTTAAGGTGCTATTTGATCTCTTTTGTATGGGAAAATCTAGAGAGCTTGGAATTTTCTGACCTACTCTGCCATCTTCCCAGAATCCTCTGTCCAACAATATTTCATTTCTGATATTGAAGAACTGCTTCTGAGCCTCCAGAGCTGGGATCCTTTGTCATACCTTGTTCAATACCCAGGCATGTGGTTTGGACTAGGTTCAATCTTGGGAGGACTGAGAAGAGTAAGACTCTTTTTCTCATATTCTTTGGCTCAATAAATCCTACCTGAGAAGCCACATGAACAGTTTTACTTTCAGCTTAGCTTATGTCTCATATCTAGGGTTTCCCTAAAAAGGGGAGAGCAAAAAGTTACTTAATATAAAATATGAATCAGGTATGGGACAGAAAGTTTATTCCTACATACACACTGCTCATCAAGAAAGACTTAAATGAACATTTTAAGAAAACAAACTTTTTAAAAGTATTCAGTAATTTAATTTATAACTACCCTAACAACCTTCTAGGAGACTAATATTTAAGTTTATGTGGGTATATATACATATATATATAAAGTAGTTTATAGACTACTCAGTCATTTTATATTACTCAACTCTTCACTATACAAACTTCTCCTGGAACATATCAACTGATAAAATGTCTAGCTTTGGAGCATCCCTCCTCTTTCCAAGAGAACTAAAGTAGTTAGTTACTAGTGACTCTTCCCTTTCTGCCGACTTGATGGCACCTCTTGTCTTCTTGAACTCCCAAAGTTGCCTCCAAGCATAGGAATGTTCATCTTGAGATAGGCGCCTGTTTACCTAAGATCAGGAATTAAAAAAAAAAAAAGGCAGCACAAATCCAGGCTCAGGTTTACATAGGCAAGACATATGATTTAAATGTCACATGCTTTTGGCCACATTGATGCTTAGAGGTGGGAATTATGACAACTACCCTTCCTTTATACTACCTCTAAGGAAAGAGAAGCAGTTTGAAATAATACTGATATAATTTACAGTCAGAAAGGAAGTAAACATTTGAAGGGGCAAGTTTCTTTCTTTCATGCTTTCACTGAGACACCAGCTCCTCCAGAAGCCAATAAGAGATTCTTTTTCATCTTAAAAAAGGTAAGTCCTTCAGGTATCAGGCACATGTGCTGGAATTCGGTCCAGTATTAGAAAGAACAAAGAATGGTAGATCTGATGATGCTCCTTGGGATGGCCTCTACAGGTCAATTCAACATTTCTTCATACTGATGCACTTTTTCCTATGTCCCTCACTATCCATTAATCCACTTTTAAGCATCCCCCAAAAGAAGCCTTCCCTTGTAACAAATAGGTAGAGTCAAGCAAAACCGATGAAGACATTAGCCACATCAACACATGTATGTCATGTTCTGTACCTCTAGCCCATTGTTTATATCATAGCTCTGTTACTGGTTTGGTGAAGCCTAGGGACCCCTTCTCAGAATAAAGTTTTTAAATGCATAAAATAAAATACATAGGATTACAAAGGAGATCAATTATGTGGAAATACAGGTATCAAAAGATTTTACAAAAACCCTGTCCATTAATCTCTGCCAAAAGTCAGCAGGTGTGTTGCAACGTGGACTTTTGAAGTCATGCTCAGTCACTACTTTGGTCAGAATTCTGAGATCTTACAAAGTCCCCCTTCCTGTGGCCTCCCCCATTATTATTGCATTTATTCAGGAATTTTTCTCCTGGTTCTGCTAATTTTTCCCACAGACCCTCTGACATTAACTGCTCCCATATTTCATCGCTTTTGCCAGTTTTCCGCAAGGAGGAAACCTTGGGGGCATTTTTAATATGCATTTCTCATGTTCTTCGTGATTTGGAGCATGCGTTTTGTGTGTGTGTGTGTGTGTGTGTGTGTGTGTGTGTGTGTGTGTGTGTGTGTAAAATTTGTCTTTATTTCCAGCTCTTTTGTTGAAACTTCTCGTCCTCCAGCCACTTCCTCTTTGGGCTTTTGGTGTCATATATTTATGTCTTTCTCCTATATATTTTGTATGTTTCTTCTTCCTTTTCTAAATGTTTATTACCATTCCTTAAATAGTACATCCTAAAATTTTGACAGGAATCAAAGTCAAGATCACTGGCCTAGAGTTTATAGATTCTCTTTTCTTATCCTTTCTTTTTCTTTTCAATCTTGTGATACCTCTCCTGTTTCTATGTTCTTTTTTTATTTTCAATTCCTAGAACAAAACAAGTGTTTCCATAACACAGTACAATAAAAAAGATGATTGCACATGAAACTGCAAATCTACCACATACATTGCTATTTCCTCCAAATATACAATGAAGTTATCATGTAAATTTCTTTAAAAAATTTTTTTCTTCTTTAGAGATGGCTACCATCACACACACACACACACACACACACACACACACACACACACATTCACACACACAGGCAAAACTATTCTATATGTACATCTATTTATCAGTTCTTTCTTGGGATGCAGATATCATTTTTCTTCATATATCTTTTATTTTTAATTTGTGTATTTATAATATTCAAAATAACAGTCACTCCAAGTAGTTCTTAAAACAGTATTGCTCTTACTATATCCAGTGTTATCCTGGTTCAGCTCATGTTGCTCTTCATCATTTTGTACAAATCTTTCCATACCCTTCTAATATTATTCAGCTCATCAAAGCGCTATGTTCTTTTGAAGATCAAAATTGCAATTTTTCTCAGTACCCTGAAATAAAATTCATCTAGGCCTGGTGGTTTAAACTCATTAATAGTAGCAAGTATTTTATTTGGTTCTGGATACCACATTTTAGGGAGGACTTTGACAAATCAGAGTTCGTTTAGAGAAAGGAGAATAGATACCTGAGAGACCTGGAGACAATATTATATAGAAGGAACTAGGGATGTTTAAATCAGAAGATGGAAGATGTAGAACAGATAGTAAAACTGTCTTCAGGTATTTGAAAGGGTCATGGGATCAGAGGTTGAGAGCTGAAAGGGATCTCAGAAGCCATATTGTACAACCCTATCATTTTATAGCTGACATAGGACTTTATGAGAATTAGGGGCTGGAGTTTTCTGCTTGACCCAAGCAAGTAAAACTAGGAGGAGTGAAGTTGTAAGAGGGAGACGTTGGCTTTATGTAAGGAAAAGCTACCAATAAAAGCAATCCAAAATTGGAATGGGTTGCTACAGAATGTATCGGTTTCACCATCACAGGAAGTTGTTCATCTGAAGCTGATTGACTGCTGGTCCCTACTAACATAGAGGAAATTTCTATTTAAGTAGAGGATCTCTGAGAGGTTGAATGACAGTGCAGCAGTTCTCAAAGTATAGTCTGGGCTTGCCTAAGACCCTTTCAGGTGGTCTCTTCAAGGCCAAAACTATTTTTGTAATAAAACTAGAGATGGTTAATTTCTAAAAAAGAAAGAAAAAAATGTATGGAACAATACACTTTTAAGTTTAATCAACATAATTAATGTTTTCTCCATAAATTTCTTAAATTTGCCCAGTTAACAAAACAATGAATCAATGAAACAATGAATCAAGCTCTGATTTGTAGCATTTGCTAATTTCTAGGGTACATATGCTAAAAATGCTACAGGTTCAGGCTGGCTCTTGCACATCCCTGGATATCATTAACAAAAAGCTCTAATGATAAGGGTTTAGAGGACTGACTTAGGAATCAAGAAAACCTCGCTTCAAGTCTCATCTTTGAAGGTTATGTTACTATGGCCAAGGCTCTTAACCTGTCACTGCCTTAGGCAACTCTCTGCATCCCTAAATGAAATTTCTGCATGGGGAGTTCATCACATGAAAGAAATTGCAAATCTAACCAGGGGGAAAACAAACAAAAAATGAAACAAAATGGTACTTCTAAAGTTCCTTCAGGCTCTAGTAGAGTAAATATTTGAGATTTTGGGTCATGTGAGCAATAAAATAGAGGACTAGACATTTTCTTTGATTCTCACAACCCTTCAGATCTTTCCAAAACACCAAAGATAAAGTAACTCCAGCTATCTCCATAGTCAAGAACAGGGGTGGGGAATCTAGGGCCTCACGGCCACATGTGGCCCTCTAGGTCCTCAAGTGCAGCCCTTTGACCAAATCCAGACTTCACAGAACCACAAGGCCATCTATGGCCTTGGGGGCTGAAGTTTGGATTCCGTCAAAGGGCCACATTTGAGAACCTAGAGGGCCACATGTGGCCTCAAGGCTGCAGTTTCCCCACTCCTGCAGAATATCTAAAACTCTAAAGAAAGTTAAAAAAAATAAATGCCTCCTACCCTGAGCTCAAGCAATACCCCTTTCTCCATGTCCCACACTGCTACCAGCATGAGGCTATACTAACTGACCAGACCTACTGTCTTGCAATAAAATATTCCCCCACAAGAGATTCCCTCTTCCTCTTTCCAGTACTAGTAGAGATCAGGAATTAGGGCTGCAGAAATTTGTTAGGGCCTTGACAGTGTTCTATGCTATAAAATTTTCTGCAGAAGAACAGAGGGACAGAGGGAAAGGACACATATTTGGACTTGAAATAGACCTCAACTCTATACCCCAACCCATCTTCTTTCATAGGAGACTCAACTCCAAATGACAGAAAATTAACTCCTGACTTCAATAACCAGAACAGAACACTCAGAATTCTCAGGCAAGAGAACTAAGTAACAGAAGAAGTGGGGGGGGGGGAGGGAAAGGAAGGCTGTGTAGGGCTGTACAGCGCTACATTAAATCTGAAAGAAAGAACCCAAAATACAGTGGGGGGCATTTTTGTCCCCCTAAAATCATTTGGGGCAGAGTCCTAGGCTTGTGAACTAGGAATTACCCAGTATGGGAGGAAGCTGAGATTTTTTAAGATCCTGCCCTCAGGGAAACCACCATCAGAAGAGAGGGAGTCAGAAAGTGAGAAATAGGGGGAAGTAAGGGGGGGGGGGAGGGAATGACTGAAATTATCAAAGATCTTAGAAAGAAGAAAAATCAAAGACCTTGAGCATAAGCAGATGAATCAACAGGGAAAACAGTAACAGCAGAAGGAAATGTGGCCTTCGGATCTAGTAAATTAGTTTAGGTCTTTATGAATAAATATTACAAAACAGAGGAAAGTGATTCCACACTTAATGAAACAGAGCCTTATGGAATCTGAGGAGAATGTGAAACCATTACACACTGTTCCTAATTCATTTAACAGAGAAATTAGAATTATGAGAGCAAAATTTATAGCCTGCACAGCAAAAATAATGGACAGAATAGAAAACCAGAAATCTATGATGGCAAGTCTCACCAAAGAAATAAAAGAGATACCAATGGATCAGAGATGCAGATAAATAGAAGTGAAGGACAATCTATAAGAGGAAAAGAAAACAACAACATTAAAAGAAAATATGCTCTCTAAACAAGAAAAACATATTGATCTCAAAGATATGATCCATAGAGACAACCTAAGGATTATAGATATCCCAGAACATGACAAGTCAAAAAACCTAAACAGCATAATTTAAGAAATAATAAACAAAAATTGTTCAGAACTTCTCTTTGCAAAAATGAAATATCAATGAAAAGATTTCATAGATTGTCTCCAGAAAACAACAACAACATGCACACATACCAAAGCTTCAAACTCCAAGGCACATAGTAATTAAATTTAACTCTTCAATTTAGAAATGTAAGTTCTATGAGTAACCAGGATAAAGACCTTCAAATGCAAAGAAAGGGAATTCAAATAACAGAAGACTATTCTGCACTCATTGGAAAACACAGGAGAGAATGGAATGTCTTCTGAAGAGCCATCGAGCTCTGGATGCAGTGCAAGGTGACCTACTTTGCAAATCTGAGCTTAACTTTAAATGAAAAAAAAAAGATGTGTATTAAATAATAAAGAAGCATTTGAAACATTAGAAAGAAAACCAAACCTGAATAGATAATTTGCTTCTCAAACAGCCCAGACAACAGAACTGTAGAAAGAATGAACAAATGAAGCAATCAAAGGATAGCAACAGCTCGTAGTAACAGCAGAGAGTCCTCAATAAGTCTTCTTTATAAATGTATACAGGGAGACAGTAGTGAAAGTAGAAGTCAGGTGGAGGTAACAGTGGAGAGGTAGGATTGGAGCATTGTAGACAGAACCTTGTGACTCCCTGCCTAGTGGGGTATCAGTGTTTTTTGGGGGAGTCTACATTAGATAGAAGTGTTTTCTCCATATTAATACTTATTAAATTGCTGTATTGAATGACATATTCCCAAGGTTTGATGCCACATAGGGGAGTCTTCTTTGGACAGTAGACAGCTTTGAAAAAAGGGGAAGGTAGAGAGGTGAAACTGGTAGGTTGAGTTGCTTTTTAAAAAATTGATTCAGTCAAACCTGTTGGTATACATTCACAGACACAGCCATTAAATCTCTGCCAAAAAAAAAAAAGTCCTCTGAATGCAATACACCCAGTCTAGTTTTGCATTAGAAATGCATACGGTACTTTTTATAGGGGAACTTTTACTAGTCCTAGAGAAAGGGCCTCCAATTAGAGCCTGAGTGTTGTTTTAAGGACCCTCAGAAAGCCCAAACACATGACAGATCCAGATATTTCTTTGTCTTTTCCCTGGTTTCCTCACAAGTTATTGGACTAACAAGGCTTTGGCAATGTAGATTCCTTTGCCAACAGAAAGTCTCTTCCACCTGTATCAGGCCTAGGTGTCGTTGTTTCACTACCTACCAATAATGAGGATAGTAACAGAGCTGAGGAGGGAAAAAAAAAAACAAAATCAAAGGTGGTGAAGGGGATGTGTCACGCTTTTCTGTTCTTTTCTTTTTTTTTTCCCCCGGTGTCTCCTTTAATCAAATGCCCCCAGCTCTGGTCAGAACTAGCAGGAATTTAATAAAACACTGGGGATTTAAAAATCGAATACAAAAATAATCATCCAGTATTCAGATTTAAATCTCTGGTCTTTAAAGTTGCTTCGTTATTAGAAATAAAAGTGTTAAAAAGACTTTCCTACCTACTGCCACTAAACTTCTGTTAGCTGGTCCTTAGCTGGTCCTAACAGGTTTGAAGCTGTTTGCTTTTTAGCCCTAGAAAACCCACTTAGCATGTGGAAACAGGCTCTATTTACACTGGCTTTAAAGCCTTTCCAGTCAGTCAGAAGACTGAGCACAGCTTGCTCATTCTGATTCCAAAGGAATTAGGGGTTTTCTTGTTAATTGCCTAAGAGGGGAAACCCAGAATATGCCAGATCTGCTTGGGAGTCTACAATGCCTCCCCCCCAAATCGAGCAAATGATTGGGTAAATGTGGCCCAGAGGCTCGTGGAAGAAAATAAAAATAGGAGGTCTGTCTCTGTGTCATTTTTACAAAGTGACTTTTAAAAATAAAAAAATGATAATAAAACAAAACCCCAGAGAGATACATTAATGTCCCAACCTGGAACAGTAAAACGTGTTTAAAAACATTTGCCATTAGCCACCATCTGTCGCCAGCTATTTGGGTAATCCTTATGTATATTTGACATCTCTGCTTCATACCTCTTTCCCTTCATGAAGGAGCATTCCACTATGGACAAAGCATTGCAGGGGAGGGATCCATTGGTTAATTTTGACAGTCTTTTGGAAGCCCATGCTGGAAAATATTCAGTTTTTATCAAATAGTCAGTAGATCTTGCATGGAGTTTTCAGGTACCCTAATGAATTTGGGGAATATATGCTAATCTTATTCAGTTCTCCTATAGTAATATTCTGAACATGTCAGCACTTCCTGTAAAACTCAGAGCTAAAGTGGGCTTTTTGCTCATGACATATTGTGGAGATTTAGGAAAATCAAAACTCTTTTTTTTTTTAGCTATTCTCTGAAAAAAAAAATGAGACAAGATGTGCAGAATTTCTCGCCTGTCATTGCTGGCTCCAACTGTTTGAACTTGTAGCTTTAGAATATTTAGTAAATATAATTCATGTTCACAACAAAAGCAAACTTCCTTTCCTTTTGTGGTACTCTGTGTTAAATAGGCCTACAGCACAGAAATAAGACAAACAGCAGGGTTGTGCATTTCTTAACAATTTTGCAAAGCGTGCTTTTGTAGGAAAAAGTGTCAAGCAAAGAAAACATCCATTAAAATTCTAGGTATGTTGCCATGACCATTCCTACCTTTCTGATACAACCTTAATGTACATTAGAAATAAAATCTTATCGTAGTAGGAATAAATAAAATAGGAGAAGGAAACAAAACTCAGGTAGGAAGACTAAATTATTATTTTTCATCTCCCGTGTATATGCTTATGACAAAAACCTGTGACAAGACAAAATCCCAATAGATTAATTTATTCTTTGGGGATGGGAACTCTCACACTTTTTCAATTTAGGGACCATTTTGGTGAGATAGAAGACCCTGTAGACCATCTGCCTTAGCTGTTGATGCTGCTGCTGCTGCTGACCACAGCAAAGAAGGCTCACCCTGGGATTAGAACGGGTGGTGCTGAGTGAAGGAAGAAGGGAAGATGATTAATTACCTCAGGAATCTTCAATCCCAAGGGCTCTGACCCAATCCACTCTTGGCTATTGGGGTCACTGACCTTTGACCCATGTCACTATTGGCTACCATTTGTAAAGGAAAGTAGGGAGGATTAGAGAAGATGACTTAGAGGTGGGGGCAGGATTTGAGAGATGATAACTGAAGGAAAATGTCAGATATGATTTCTTTCATCAAGCTTTTGCATCCTACTCCCTTCCATTCAGCGTATGGGCAGTCACCTTTACCTCAGCCCAGGCCTGAGAGATGGAAAGATTGAAGGGTACTATTTTATATTTAAACCAGCAAAGATAGTGACAGTTGTATACATAGCACTTAATGTCACAAAATAAGTGCTAACATGTCATCAGAAGCAAAGTTTTCTGGCTTAATCAGTGCCTCCTCAAATTGGGCAAAATATACATGCCTTTGTAGAGAGTAACATTGAAAAGTAATTCTTGTTGGATTCTGCCACCCCAACATATCATACCTATACAACGATCTACCTTCCCTCTATTTCTAGTCCTGATTTTGACCCTTTTCAGTCCAGATCTTGGACTTGGGTTGGCAGGAAACTGAAGAAAGTTTAGATGAGATGATGTCTGCATCAAGAAAAGGGGTAATCAGCTAGCCCTTAACAGCAAGGCTAGTCCTCCTTGCCACTGACACCATCACTGCTTCTAACTCCAGTGATGGTCCCACAAAAAAAAAAACAAAACCCACCATAATTAGTTCCAGTCTTACTGTCTCATGTATACCCCAGAGACCAAGTCATGGTCTTCATCCAGTAGGTCCCATTTGTCCCATGACAAAATATTGAGGATAGCTAGAATCTGGCTTCCCTCTGGAACGTAGATGAATTTTATTTCAGCTTTTTATGTACCTAAAGACCCTAAGCATATTTGTGAAACTTTGTCACACTCTATGGAAATTCAATGAAAGGTGTGATAGAGGGGGAGAGAGAAAGGGAGCAAGAAAGAGAGAGACAAGGTAGAAGGGAAGTAATAGGGAATCTATTTTCTTTGTCCCATGTCTTATCTGCCTTTTACCTTCTCTCTCATATTATGACTAACAGTTAAAATCTTTAGGAAAATCTCAAGAGTGTTGTGTGTTTACTTTAGGGATAGTGGGGAGAAGCTGTGAAAATGGCTCCATTCTTCATTGGACCCTGAAGGAGGTTTGAAAGCCTGGTCAAAAGCAACAGGTGGTAGCAGTAGAAAGGGAAGAAGGTGAGAGAGGAGTGGAGACAAATTGGAACAGGAACAAAAAGTGTCCCTAGGAATTTATGCTGGTATCACTTTTCCTATAGTCTCCATTCTTCACCTGAAACCTCTCCATTTGCTTTATTGGAGATTCTGCCCTAGACCATGGGAATTTGTACCTATAGCTAGAAGCTGTGGAAATCTAGGACTATACTGAAGAGAAAGAGGAGAAGGAACATCCCTCTATGACATCAGGACAGTGTAGGGAATCGATAATATATTCCTGGCATACCCGATCATAACTCTAATCATCTGTCACAGAAAAATTAAGATCAGAAGTAATCACTACAAGCTGTATCAGCTCTATGGAGTCCACACTGAAAAAATAGTATCTTATCCTTTTCTTACTACCAAAGATAGATGGTGACAGTGGCAAAAAATAGTGTTAGATTTGGGATCCAAGAGAAATCTCAACAGGAAGAGGTTTGATCCAGGGTTTGGAGTTTGGGAGGACTGGGTCTGGGTCCTGCCTTTGGCATTTGCCAAATGTGTGACCTTGGGCAGGCACTGAATCTTCCCAGTTTCAGTTTGCAAGACTCAAAAAGGTAGTAGATGAGAAAGAAAGAGAGAAAAAAGAAAGAACAGGAGGAAGGGAAGAAGGTGCTAAGTGGTTGGAAGGATGAATGGAAAGGGAAAACAATCTGAACTGCAACATTACAGTATGATTTAGAATACTTTTCCAAAAAATAGTTTACTTGAGTTTATTATGCTACCTGATTGTGTTAATAAATCTCACTGCCACTAATGGGGAATTATTGAAGCCTAGAAATCTGATAGGTCATGATCAATGTAGCAAAACCATCCCTTAAGAATAGGGACTTAAATGAGTTGAGAGAGATTTTGCCCTTTTGGTAATTTTGAGTTTATTCTAGATTAGATTTTCTAGACTTCTACTGAACCTGGAACCACCTTGGTCACAGTGGAGAGTGTGGGACTGTTAAGGAGAAGTAGAAACAGACTATTCATGATTAGCTAGAGTAACAACTGGTAGCCAAACTAAGTATTATATCCTGCTTTAGATGGTTAAATACTGTTAGGTCACATGATGTATTCCCACTTTTTGGACTAGCACAGAGCAGGTTAATGACCCAAGGGGGTTTGCTTTTATTACTAAGTTGGCCATTTAGCACTGCGTCTAACACTATTATTAATAACATTCATGTTGCAGAAGGAAGGAATGAAGGAAAGAGGGAGAAAGGGAGGGAGGAAGGAAGGAAAGAAGGAAGGAAGGAAAAGAAAAAGGAAGGAAGGAAAGGAAAAAGAGAGGAATGATGGAAGAAAGGAAGAAAGAAAGAAAAAAGAAAGGAGGAAAGAAACAAAGAAAGTCTCACTCCTGACCAGCATACTTCAAGCATCTATGATTTCAGTTTTTGGGTTCTCCCTCAATTGACACAGATCATAACTCCTCCACTGATTTATTAGAATGTAGTTTTAGCTCCTATGACTGCAAAAATAAATCTGTCACCAGATGGCTAACCTTCAAACAATGAGCCACCAACCTTCATCTATCTGAATTCATTTAAAAATGATTTGGTCAAGGGAATGGAAAAATGAGCTAATTTAGGTTTAATTCCTAAACCTAAAATTCTATAACTGAAAGAGGTCTTGATCCAGAAAATTTGACTCACATTTTATTTCTTTTTGGATTGATAGCACATGACAAGAAGTCTTTCTTGATTCTCTTCTTTCCAGATTTCACCACATGACTCAGGGACTAAGCAATTCTGAAAGGCCCCTCTTCTCAAATCCCAAGGCATGACACTGCTCATGTACTTTACCTGTGGGGATGGAGGACTTCAGTTCTCTCTCTGATCAACTCATATCTTTTATCAGCACCAAAATGTATCAGAAATACAGCTATTTGACAATCATCAGCATAATACTTTTAGGGAATATTATTTACTCACTTAGGTGGCAAATATTTCCTGATTAGATAAAATAGACATTTCATAAGCAACTTCTACCCTTGGAATAGAAATATGACCCACCCTGAAATTCCAGTTCCAGGTATAGTACAGTTGGGTAGACTTGCTGCACTCACAGCATCCTAGAGCTTCAGTTTCAGGGCTTATTTGGGCAGCACTGAAGGATGTAGACAGCTTTCGTTGTACGTGTTCTATTCATTAGGCTCAATTTTCTACTGCATTTATTTGGACTCCCATTTTTTAAAGTGGGGATCATAATGAGCAATGGCCAGAGACAGTGTTAGAACTGGGATAACAACAATTACTTCTGGGCAGTGGTGTGCTGGTAAATGTTTGATCACTGACTTTCTGAAAAAAGTTATACACAACACACTTTTAAATTTAATCTGCATTATTAACATTTTCTCTATCACTTGATCCTGTCTAGACAAGGAGCTGGCAAACTATTGTTCACGTATGGCCCTTTGGAGCTAAGACATTTTAAAACAAAGTTTTATTGTATTTAAAATTATCAAAAACTGTTCTTAGCCCCCTCAGACATAAAAAAAATAAACTGGGCAGGATTTTGGTCCTTAGGCTATAGTTTTCTGAACCAGGGTCTAGGACAGTCAACAAAATAATAAATCAAGCCCTGATTTGTAGTATTTATGAATTTCCAAGATATAAATCCTCATGCTGAAAATTTAACAATCAGCTCTTGTGAACAGTTTAAAACTGGTCTTGGCAGTCCATTGTTTCTGGGTCATGTGACCAATAAGATGGCAGAGTTGGCATTTCCTGCAGTACTCACTAAGTCTCAAAAATAAAATCAAAAATCCAAAAGATGAATTATGTTCCAAAGGAAAAGTAAATATGGCTGAATTCACAGGCAAAGAAAGCAAGAAGCCCAATGCATTTACACCATATCATTCTTGTTCACCATCTTGTCTCCACCAGCCTCCATGCTCTGGTAGGGTTCACAAAATAACTTCTGTCTTGTGTTTTAGACTCGAACTTTTCTCCTAATGCAAAGTCTCTTCTAGCACACCCACTCACTTGCCTCTTTCCATCATCCTGTTGTAGCAGTTGGAGAACATCAATTCTGCCCATCTACTTGAGGAAGAGAAGGTGATATCAGGGAGGAAGAATTAGGTTTCCTAGGAACCTAAAGGCAGCAAAGGATTGGCCTGAAACATTCAACCCAGCCTTTCTCCAATCTAGCAAAAAAGGATAGAGAATGATTCAACCTGGTCAAAGAATTTAAGAATAGAGGAAACTGAAGTAAGAGACCAGCATACGTGGCTGCATTAGGTCTGAAGAAAAGGTGACTTGGAATCCAGCTGAGGCCAGTCTGGTTCCTGTTCCCCACCAAAAGCTATTTAGGGCACGGACTAAGGAAGGTGAAAAGTAAATCAGCCAATGTCACAGTAGACTAATGGCATTATGGTCCACTTGGGGTTAAAACCTCCATCAAAAGAGGAAGAGTCTAAAAGGGAATGCCTGGGGAATATAAGGGAAAAAAGCCTAGCAGTATCAAATATTTCAAGACAAGGAAAATTGAATTAAAATCCTAGAATGTGAGCAGATAAATCAGCAGATAGGATATTAACATTAGAAGGGAGGGTGAATATTAAAATTCCCCCGAAATTATAACATCCTTTAAGTAAATCTTGCAGGAAAGTGGAAATTGAGCCATTGCTATAATGAAACACAGAACCTATAGATTCCCAAAAGATCATGGAATCATAACAGGAGGTACCAGATTGGTTCAAAAGAGAAAGAAGAATTTTGAGAGTAGTTAGAAGGGGAAAAAATAGCAGAATTTGTGACCTGCACAGCAGAAATAATTAGCAGAATAAAAACATTTAAATCCACAGTGGTATCTCCAAAGAACTAAAAGAGAGGACAACAGATTGGCGATACAAATATACTGAAGTGAAAAATCATCTGTAATAGAAGCAAAAGACAGTAATATTAGAAGAACACATGATCTCTCTATCAGCAACTGCTATTGATCTCAAAGACAGGATGTATAAAGACAATTTAAGCCTCCCAGAAGAACATGACCAAAACAAAACAGAACAGAACAGAACAAAAAAAACACATAAACACCATAACACAGGAAATAATGATTTAAAAAACTGCCAGAACTTCTGAATACAGAAAATAATCTAGACGATAGAGAAAACAAAACAAAAAAGATTCCATAGAAAAATCTCATTGAGGAGAAACAAAACAAAACAAAACAACAAACCAGACACCTCCCATGCTTCACACTCTAAGAAACATAGTATGGTGGCACATACTTGTAATTCCTGCTACTGGAGAGGCTAAAGCTGGAAAATCTATTGAGCTCAGAAACACTGAGGTGCAGTGGGCTAACCTGATCGGATATCTGCACTGTTTGAAATTTGTATCAGCCCCCTAATAAAAGCACCCCTCTAAGGAGGAGTGAATGGACTCAGGGAAGAAAATACTCAAGTCAAAGATCTCCTGACAATAAAAGTGAGACTAGCACCTTGAGTAACCTCTGCATTTCTATTTGGGCATGACAGAGAGACCCAAATGAATAAGTAAGAAAGTAAAGAGACAAATATGCAAAAAAACCCCAAAAAAATGGAGAGAGGAAGGAAGGGAGAAAGGGAGAAAAGAAGGAAGGAAGGAAAGAAGGAAAGGAAAGAAGGTAGGGACAAAGAAGCAAAAACAAATAAATAAGTTTAACAATTCAAATGACAAACAACAAGTTCTACAAATGGTCAAGAGAAAGACTTTAAAATATAAAGGAAGGAAAATTTGAATAATAGGAAAATACTCTGCACCCACCAGAAACCACAGAGGGAATGGAAGAATATATTCAGAAAAGCAAAGGAGTTCAAGATATAACCCGAAATGATTTATCCTGCAAACGTGAGTCAGATCATTAATGGAAAAAAATGAAGATGGATCTTCAATAAAAGAGAATTATTTGAAGCTTTTCTGTGAAAAGAAAAAAATATATATGTGAGTAGATTATTTGGCTTACGAACACCCCAAACAACAGAAACACAAGATAGGTAAATAAATGCTACTACCAAGGAATGAATATGGAATGAAATAAATTATTCCATCTCTAGAGACTATTAAAAGAATGAAATGCAAAAAGATAAAGACATCTATTGGTTTCAAACAATAACAACAAAGGGGAGACCATTAAGAGATTTCTTCTTAAAGGTACACAAGGGGATAAAGAAGACAGCGTATTTAAAGAAATAGGAGAAATGATGGTGGAGGAACAATCCTGAAACTCCATGGACTAAACCCTGTACCTCTCCCTGTAGGTGAATCAATGCATTTTTTTTAGATTAAATGGCAGAATGGGAAGATGAAGAAAAAGGGAAAGGTTAGATAGAAGATAGAAGGGAATGGGTGATGTACTCTTATCAAACACATGGGTGAACAGTGAAGGGAAAATAGCTTCTTTAATTTCTCAATAAGAACAGAGACTATAGGAAAATGGGAAAAATGGCTAAGGGGGGGGTGACATTGAAAAAGAAGAGAAGGAAGGGAATCTCTTCCTATTTGGGGGAAGGGACCCCAGTGACACGTACCCCATGGTTAGAAGAGATATCTACTAAGTTGAAAGATGGATATCTCACAATGAGTATAAGATACAAGGAGATTCTGGGAAAGTGAAGTATGTCCATGGACAGCATTCTGCTTCAGGAGAAAGGAAATCAGAAAAAGATATGAACCCAAAGAGGAGATTGTGTGGCAGAAGGGAAAGAGCATGATCATAGGGAGAACAGGGATAGAACTGGAAGATTTGATTGAGGATGTTATGTTGTTGGCTTCTAGAAATCCAGGCTGGGAAACTCTCACAACAGGACACAGGGGAATTTCTAGGACAATGCCTCTATCCTCATTACTTCCTTTGTGAATTGATGCTCCTAAGAGTGAAGCACAACAAAGAAAGGGGACTGGGGCAAGATCTACGAAGGCAATAACATAGGAATTGTCTAGAAGGGGTTTTTTTAACTACAGAGAACACAAAGTGACTAAAGAAGTAATAAATAAGTATACAGACCATCAAGTAAAGAATAAAAGTGAAAAGACAAAAAGGGAAGAGAATTAATGAAGAGAACAAAGCAAAGAAATCCTTCTTAGAAAGAGATACAGAAAAAAAAAGCCTAACAAACAAAATCTGAGAATGAGAAGGGGGGGCTTTGAATTAATAATTTAGCTTAGACAGGAAAAGAAAAGGAAAAATATGGGAAGAATTAGTTAATTAAAGAAAAGAAAAAGAAACCAGTAAGTTAAGTAAATTTCAAAAGTAGGAAAAGGCAAACAGGAAGAAGGAATTGTGGGGATGGGTGACTGGAGATATTACCTGTAGGATTAGTAATACATTAAAGTAGATTAAGTAAAATGAGTTATTGGGGAAAGGTACTAACTTTTTAAAAAGAAAAGGAATCAAAAAAAGTCTTAATTTTGAAAAAAAATCAATACAGGAGATACAGAGGAAAACATAAATCTAACTCATGTCATTAAATGTGAATGATTAAACAATCTGATTAAATGAAATTCAGTAATAGATTGGATAATTAAGAACAAAACTTCACAATCCATGGCTAATGACAAAAGCAAAATACAATTGACACAGCACTTTAAAGTTTGCACAGTACCATACGTTTGAACCTCACCAAAGTCTTGCAAAGTAGATCCTACAGGTATTAAGTTAATATTCCCATTTTATAAACAAGGAAACTGTATCTCAGTTTCTGAGTACTCCTTCAAGGTTGCACAGCTAGTAAAAGTCAGAGGCATGATTTGAGCCCAGGCCTTCCTCACTCCAAATCCTACACACTTGTCATCAAGTCTAAACTTTCTGGCCTTTAGTTTCCATCCTTCAGAATTATTTCTGCTTTGGGAGACTGAACTCTTTGCCCAAATTCTGTCAGTCTCTAAAAGCTCCATTTCCCTTAAAAGTGATTCGAGAAAAGAGCTCCCTTTACTATTCTGGCGGGATGATCTTTCTACTGTATTATAAACCAGATTTGATCAGCGTAAGCAGATACCTAGCTTTGGTCTGCTGATGTCATGTTTATGTTGGCTTACTGTCATCTAACTTGTGGAAAGTTTAACTTTTTGATAAAGTCAGATGATAATAATAGTCCCAGGTCCACTGGTTGGGGAAAAGTATTGATGGATTAGTAGATAATGAAAGATGAAGGAACAATTTGAAGAACATAGTAAAAGGGGACCAATTGAACATTTTTTTCCAGGCATCTATGCAGTTTTTTAAAAGGCTTTTCCCACACAAGGCAAAGCTTTATGTTCACCATGAGACACAAATGTCGTTCATTTCCAATTTAAGCCTAACCAGGATGGTTCATGGTTAGAATTTTATTGCTTGGGGAATTAAAAATAGCCTGAATGTGGTTCCCAACAAGGAATTCATTGCTTGTTTCCTGTGCCCTGAGTTCCCCAAGTCTCTGTGAGCCACCATCAAATTTCAATAATAAAACTTTAGGATTAATTTGATTTTTCACAGCAAGTCAGCACTTGGGTCTCCCTATTACTTTTGACATCCTGCATCCTTTGCTGAAAGTATTAACACAAAGGTAATTAATTCTTCTGTTGGGTGACTGGTTTCTGCCATTGAGGGAAATCACACTTCCCCCACTGTGCCATGACTTTTTTTTTTGCAACCAAGTCTAATTTTGACATCTCTGAGGCAGGGAACACATTCACGTTTTGGCTCTTAACACTTGCATGTACTTTTTTTTTTTTAACTGGCTGTTCTCACAGCCAACAGTTTTTTTTTTTTATACAAGCATTTGGAGAGTAGAATCTCAGCCTGGCAGGAAAGGGCTTCAGCTCTGCACGGCTCCAGTCAAAATGAATGGCTATATTATTGTGACATTAGTAAAGAGGTAATTAGTTTCCCATGTCACTGTTCCCCACCTCAAGCTGGTTACCCAAGCCTGCCTCTTTAAAAATTCAGACTCATTCAACCTGCTGCCCAGTTATGGTCCATTTCAAGTCCTTCTGTATAAAATAGAATCTTGTCCAATGGCAGGCACCTGTTCCCAGCAGGAGTGTTACTTATGAACTGCCAAGTATGTTGTTACAATGTCTTGAGTCAAAATGATCTTTCCATCTGGAATACGGCTGCCTTCAGGACTGCTGTCCTTGAGTGGACTGCCAGCCTCCAGGTAGGAGAAAGAGACACAGAAGCAGGGAGAGGAGGAAGCTGAAAATCCCTTTTTAAAAGCTGGAATTTTGACTACATGTGCATATTTATGTATTTATTTCAGACTCATTAAAATAATTTGAAGCTGAATTTATTGATGCATTTTTTTTTGCTTTTATACCACAATAATTTCTATAAAGCCCATTCTACACATATTTTCCATAGTAAGAAAGAGTAATAGTTTTAAAGGCTGACCCTGGAGTCAGGAAGACCTGAATTGAAGTCTGACCTTGATACTAGCTGTATGATACGTCACTTAAACTCTGGTCAGTTTTTCTGAGTTTAAAGCCTCAGCTGTAAAACAGGACTGATAATAGTGCCTACCTCCCAGGGTGATTGTGAATATCAAGTGATATAATATTGGTAAAGTGCTTAACATAGTGCCTGGAACACTACTACATAAATCTTAGCTATTATTATTAATTAAGCAAAATCAAATCAACCAACACAGACACTACATCTGTTGGTCTGTGCAGCATATCACGCCCATATACCCCCACCTCTCTACCAAAGATAGGAAAGCATGTTTTACCATCTGTTTTTCAGGACCAAGACTTCTTCTCACAAAAACTGAGAGTTTGGCCATCTATGAGTATTCCCTTCATTTGCGTTAATACAGTAATTGGGTCTACTGGTCTTCATGTTCTGCTTACTTCATTTTGAATACAGCTGACATGTTTTTAAAGCTAATTTTCTTGTTGAGGAAGAGCAGGAAAATATTTGAATTTCTAACTCCAGACTTCCCCTTCAGAGACCCCAATTTTAAAATACAAGACAGACTCAAAAAGTAAGGTGACCCTCCATTTTACACAGACATCACTTGCCTTGAATATAAGCATCATTATAGACTCTCTTTGCTGTTTCTGAATACACAGAGCTCGTAATTTTTGTGAGATCAATTTGACAGCATTTTTGTCCATCTGTCTAAATTAGAGTATTTTGAAGATGTGCTTAAATTCACCTTAGTTATCCATTCCCCCTCCTATTTACCCCCTTGTAGCCCATTTTCATGTTAGACATCTTTCACTAATGCCATTATGTCTTAGAAATATTCTCCTTTATAAGAGACCAAATTACTGATTGCAGCCTCCTACAACGTGAGCTGGTCACTGGCTGCCTCCTTTCAGTTTTTCATTTAGTTCTAGCAGCTCTGGCCCTCCCGAGACCTCAATCAGCAAAGAAGGGCCAGGGTTGCTTTATCACATCCATGCAAATGTTCAGTCCATTGTGTGAGCCTCCTCTTTGGCTGTTATTTTAAATTGTACTTCAAGTCCATTTGATAGTAAACAAGGGGCATGTTTGAATACTAACCCCTTTCTTCTTGATTAGCAAATGACCAGTTTCCTCATAGACTTCAGGTACACGGTCCTCACCATCACAGGGAAGTCAAGCCCTTTATTTAAGTTTGCTTTATTTCCATCTCCTCGAGGTTGTGTCTAGATCAGGGATTCTTAACTTTTTCTGGATTGTGGACCCCTTAGGCAGTCTGGTGAAGGCTATGGAACCCTTCTCTGAATAATATGCTTAAATACATAAGCTAAAATACACACGAATCCAAAGGAAATCTATTCTATTGAAATTACAGCTATCAAAATATTTTTTAAAAGCAAATGCGTGGATCCCAGGGTCAAGATTACATCTTGTTGGTGCAGTAGAAAGGGTGCTAGACTTGGAGTCAGGATAACCTAAGTTTAAATATTGCTTTCAATTACTTCCCATTTGTGTGACGCTAGGCAAATAAATTGCTTGACTACAAGGTGACACTTGAATCTGGTTGTTCTACCTGACTCCAAGACCAGATGGGAAAGCCTCAACATTAGTTTAGAAAGGTTTAGGATTCCAAAGTACAGCACTAGGAAAGGTGGCGATCTCTCTTATCTGCCACTTATGTCTCCAGGGGAAAAGCTCAAGGGGCATAGTCCTAGTGTCAAGGAGAAGGAAGGAAACCCTATTGACAGAAATGGATGGGGTCTGATCCTGCCCTTGTTTTCTACATTTCTTAAACTGAGGCTTGGGAGGTAAGTGGCAGCTGCCAAAGATAATCAGTTCCAGCCCTGGGCAATTGCTAAGGCTTCTAAGGAGAAAACTGTTGTGTTGAGGAAGCAGAGAGGACACCACAAGACCAAAGCCAGCACAGATGGGAGGAGGCAAGGAGAAAATGAAAGAAACAAAAAACCACAATTTTAAAGGTATAGTCACGAAGGATGGACCCAGGGCAGTCTGCTGGATTCTACCTGGATAGAATTAGGCGCCCTAAACTAATGAAGTGGTTTTTTTTTTTTATTAGGATTTTTTCTGTCCAGACCTTGGCAGGGTGAAAGCAAGAACTCAGATCAAAGCTTTGTCTAGACTAGGGACTGATGTCTGGGCAGTGGGACTGATTGCCCAAGGGGATTACTGGTGGCTAACAACTGATATTTGATATTCAGACTCACTTAGGTTGGGAACCCAGGTTTTCAGTCTTACGTTGCTAAGCCTTAGTTTACTTACTTCCAGTCTTACTTTGACAGTGTGACTTAGGGGATTTGAGCTCCTCCAGATTTTCATTTAGCAGAGTAGGGAGAGGAAGCTTGGCACAGCCCCCTCAAAGGAAGACCTAGGATCAAATCCTACCTGTGACACATACCTATTGTATGACCCTGGGACAGATGCAAAACCTTTCATGTCTTCTATCTCTCAAAGATAGAGCAGGTGCAGATGGGCATTGGTAGTTTTCTCACTGGGAGTCTCCTTACAACAATGGAATCACAGCTCTGGTCCAAAGAAAAATTTGAAAATTAAGAACTGACTATTCAAGACACTGTAGGGGCAGCTAGGTGGTGCAGTGGATAGAAAGCCTGGCCTGGAGTCAGGAAACTGTTGTTAAGTCATTTTTCAGTCATGTCTGACTCTTTATGACCTCTTTGGGGGATTTCCTTTCTCCAGCTCATTTGACAGATGAGGAAACTGAGGCAGAGTTAATGACTTGCCCATGGTCACACAGCTAGTAAGTATCTGAGGCCTAATTTGAAGTCAAGGAGATAAGACTTGTCTGACTTCAGGCCTGGCACTATCTATTGCACACCTAATTGCCCTTCCAGAATCAAGAAGACCTGAGTTCAAATCCAGCCTCAGACACTTTCTAAATGGGGTCACAAAGAGTCAGACATTACTGAAACAACTGAACAAATTCAAGGCACCGGGAATCCATCCAGGCAATAGAATGGAAGGTCCTGTTGTCATTTTCTTGCCTTTGTTTCCCCCAGCCCAGAACAGGTTCTGGCACACAAATAAGCACTTGATAAATGCTTGTTGAATTAAACTGAACTGAACTAAAAAACAAAAACTGGTCTCTAGCATCAAAGAGCTTACATTCTACTGAATGAATTTGCATTCTTCCCCTCTGCACTGAGACTCATTTAAAACAGCTTTTATGATTTTTAAATAAGGACCCCAAATCCCGTTATTGTCCCAGGTGGGAGAAAAGCAACCTTGTTTGGTTCTTTTTGATTGGGTGGTAAGAAAGACAAAAGATGCAAAATGAGATGTATATTTTTGGAGGTGGTCAACGTGGGAATTTGTTGTTTGACAATGCAAATTGATTACAAGAGATTTTTTTTCTTTTTTTAAATGAGGGAGATGTGAAAGAGAAGTAAATGCTTATTAACTGACAAAAATTAAAAATAACAAAAAATGCAGAATGCAAAACTGAATTATTGTTCATTAAACTGGTGCAGTTATTTTTAATTGTTTAAGCATCTTGAGCACCTTTTTGAGTCTAATTCTCAAAAAATGACTTCCTCCGTAGCAGTCCAGTTTAAATTTCTTTCTTTAAGTAGATTCCCCAGTCTGAAGGTAAATAACATCCCCTGGGGGAAATCTCTATATCCAAGTTAATTAAAACAACAATAATCACAAACTAATCTAGATTGCACTTTAATAAACTGTCTTATTTTCAGATGTTTGCATGTCCTTGTTTTTAAGAAGAAAGAATAAGAAAACAGAGGAATCATTCCGAGGTCAGCCCAGAGATTTATGTAGAAACCTAAACAACTAGAGGGGAACAGCTCCATTAGCCGTAAAAATGTTCTCCTGAGAGCTCAGGGAGGATTTCCAATTATTTACAAACAGATAACATTCCGTAGCTCTCCTAGAATTACAGACAAGCCACCAGAAAACAGTCAGTTTGACAAAATCGCCAAGTAGCCTGTTCTTTGTACAGCTTTGCTAAATACCTCTGGATTTCTACCTGAGGAATTGGCCAAGTAACCAGAGTACAGGTGGAAAAGAGCTCATTTTGCCTGTGAAACCTGAGGAAGGAAATGTCTTAGAACTGCCATACTCAGTCTCTGCTTCTCTTCTTCCTTTCTTCCTTCCCTCCCTCCTTTTTCTGTGACTCTCTCTTCTCCCCCTTTCTCTCCCTCCTTTCCTCTATCTCTTTCTTCCTCTCTTGTCTCCCTCTCCTTTCTTTCTCTCTCTCCCTCCCTCCTGCCCTTTTCTCTCTCTTTAGCTCAGTCCCTAGCTCTCTTCCAGTTATTGTCTGTCTGTTTTCCTTTCACTCTCTCTCTCTTCTCTTTCTCTTAGTCTCTAGCTCTCTCCCTGACTCTCCTATTCTCTGTCTTTCCCTGTCTCTATCTCCCACTCCCTCTTCTTTTCCCTCTCCCCTCTCTTTAATAAGCATAAATGGCTGTGGTAACATCTAATAACATTTCCATTAGAGAAAAGTAAATGTGTCCCTGGCCTTCTCAGCATATATGAGTGTTTTATTTCAATTGTGGGCAGTCTATAGTCCAGAGGCAGCTCATCTTAATACTCATTAGAGAAAGTGCTTTTTCCTCCTACTGTTCTGGACTAGCCTTTTCAAAGGCAGAATTTATTTTCCTTATCTTAGGCTGGAACAATTCCTATTGTGTAATTGGGAAATGTTTAATAAAATAAACAAAAATACAATAAAATATAGGGAATATTATTATGCGGTTTTCTAAGTTGATATGGGGGAGGGGGAAGAATGCCTATGTATCATTTAGTGGTCCTAAGTTTCTATTTGAATTTGATGCCACTGCCCTAAGCCTGAGACCCTCCATGGCTGTAGAAGAATGACATGAAGGCCTGCCCTTATGCAATCCTTCCTCAAGTTTCCTCCTCTTAGGCTCCACGCCAAATCCACACCACCACCTTCTTTAACACCTTGCCCACCCAAGCTCGGGATAGAGGAGAGAAGTGAGATAGGGATCAGGCGTTAGCAGAGCCCTCACACACACACACACACACACACACACACACACACACACACACACACACACACACGAAAAAAAAAAGTCAGAGTAGAGGACAGTGAAGACCTGACTTCAGGCAGAGATGTGCTGGTAAATGTTTAACAACTGGCTGCATTTCTACCCCTTGAGAAACAACCCAATCCTCATCACCAGAAGGATAAGGGGTTCTGCACCTTTGGGCCTGCCAGCTCTCTCTACTTGTCACCTGCAAAGTTGTTTTACCTACTGGGTTCTCTCTGGCACAAAATGCACTGCTACACAGCTGAGAGTCAAAAGTCAGCTTTACCACAGAGACTCTCGGGGTACTGTTGATAGTACAAATGAGCCGCTAGAGGTAAAATGGGATCTCATGTTTCTCAATTCAGCACATATGCACATTACAAGATGATAAGCAATGAATTACTTATGTTGCCTGGCCTTGCTGCATGTTACATGGTCTAAACAGGGTTAGATACAAGCTATTTGGGTTTTCTCAATTGTGTGTATCCTGGCTTGGGAACATCTTGGCTAATGTTTAACAGTTCTGCTAATGTTTCTCCCTTGCTCAAAAATCTTTAATGATTCCCTGTTGTCTTGCCTACCAAATGAAGTCTGAGAGTCTAGCCTTAATTTGGCATTCAAAGCCCTCCACAATCTGGTTCCAGTTTTTTTTTCTAGCTGTATCGCTCATTCCTTCCCTCTAGTTACTCTGCGTTCCTGCCAAAACAGAGCATATACAGTGTTCTCTGAACTCATTCCACCTGGTTGTGAGGTTCCTTATGTCTAGAATGCCTTCCTTTCTTCCCTTAACTCCCCAGTCTTGGCCTATTGAAATTTTTCCCATCCTTCAAGGCAGAAGCTCATCAACTTGATGAAATCTTCCTTGATTCCCCTGGCTGGAAATAATCATTCCCACCCCTTGAAATCTAGAAATACTTTGTCTCTCAACAACATACTGTGCTTATTTTCTAGTTTTTATTGGAGTTACTTCATGTTGCAATCTGCACCAATCAATCAACAGGGATTTATTAAATACATACAGTTTGTCAGGTGCTGTGAAAAGTGCTGGAGACACAAAGGTATAAATGAAAAAATCCTTGCTATCAAGGAACCTACATTCTACCAAGGTGGAGGAACAACCCTTATACACACAAATACACCATATAAAATAAATACAAGGTAATTGGCAGGGGAAACCCCTGGCAGTTTGTGGGGAGGGGATGGTTGGATGGGAATCAAGAAAGGCCTTGTGAAAGTTCATGCTGAATTTGGAAGGAAACTAGAGATTGCAAGCAGCTGAGTTGAGGAGAGAATTAGAGCATTCCAGGCAAATGGAATAGCCTATGCAAAGGTATAGAGATGGGAAGTGGGAAATACAATGCCATATATTAAAAAAAACAATAACAGCAAGGCAATTTGACTGAAATAAAGAGAGCGTGGAGATGCATGGTGTGTGATTCGAGAACGTAGGTTGGAGCCTATTTGTAATGGACTTTAAATAGCAACAGGAGGCACAGGTATTTTATCTTAGAATTAATCCTAGGAACAATCAATGGAAATGGCAAATGGTTAATATCTGGAAATGCTTTCTAATAATTAGAGCTGTCCAAAAATGAAATGGACTGCTTTGAAGATGGTGTGTGCCCTCTCCTTAGAGGTCTTTAGGCAGAAGCTGGATGACCATTTGTTGAGTGTGCTACACTTTATGTACAGGTTGGACTAGATGACCACTGGGGTCCCTTCTGACTCAAATTATGTGATTCTGTGTAATGGGGAGCCAATGGAGGTTCTTAAGGAGTGATGTTATGTAGGCAGATCTGTGCTTTAGGAATATCACTTTGGCAGTTATGTGGAGAATGGATTGAATAGGAGAGACTTGAGGTCAGGCAACCAATCACTTACGAAACTATTGTAATAATTGGGCAAGAGGTGATGAGGTCCTATGTTGGGTTGGTGGTCATGTAGGTGAAGAAGATGGATACTAGAGATATTGTGGGGACAGAATCAGCATGACTTATCAACTGATTAGAAATATGAACTAATGGAGAGTAAGGAGTCTGAGGTAGCAAATCTAAGTGACTGAAAGGATGTCAGTGGGAGTTCTCAAATTTATGCTATCATGGATCCACTATAATGAATTTTGTAGTTATTCTGCTGACTGTCTGGTCTCCCTGGACTAAACTGAGTTATGAGACAGCCTAGGATCGTTGACACAAAACTTCTACCCTGAGGCCTGGAAACAACCCTGGGTTTACAAAGGCCACACTTAGGAGAGTGGAAAGCCTGAAAGATTCTATCATGCTGGAAGGTCTTCAAGGGCCATCTCAAAAACAAGATTGTCTGCTATCTGAGATAACTCTACCTAAATAGATGGATAGATGACCAGAAGATCTGACATTGAGTGACAAACTCTTTGGCCATGGCAGCCCACAGAATGCAGAGTGTCCCAAAAAGTCTCAGTGAAGTTTTAAGCTATGACTGCGCTAAGACTTTGGGGACACCCTGTACATGAAAAACAAAACAAATTAAAAAACATAAGACAAGTTTCTATAGCTTTTTTTTTTTTACGTGGTGGGAGAATGGAGTTACTAATGGATTGGCTAGGTGGCCCATCAACGCAGACTTAGAGTCAGGAAGATCTGAATTCAAAGCCTCAGACATTCACTGTGGGCAAGTTATGTAACCTCTGTTTGCTTCAGTTCTCTCTTCTATAAAATGGGGATAATAATAGCACCCACCTCCCAGAATTATTGTGAAAATCAACTGAGATAATATTTGTAAAGAGTTTTGCACACTTTAAAATGTTATTTAAATGCTAGCTTTTGTTATTATCTAGATCGACGCTTCTTAAATTTGATAATAGTAAGAGGTTTCTGAATAGGCTCAATGACCAAAAATTAATTAAAAATCAAATGCATAATGAATCTGAGGCATTTCTGTCAGCACTTGCCCATGTAAAAGAAATCTCACAACTTCACTGCAGCCTTGGTTCTGCACTCGGCACTGTGCATGTCCTCTGAGCCACGCAATGATAACAAACACTGCTGAAACACGCAAAAGGGTCACAAGTGGAAAAAAGTTTAGGAAGCCCTGACTAGACAAACTCTAAACCTAAACGTGACATTCTTGTCCAGTCTCCAATAAGCTGATACACAAATAGAAGAACTGAACTCTATCAAGATTGGCATTCTTACTATTAATGAAACTAGAAAACTAAGGAAACTATTACTCAACGGAAGGATAGCTCAAAGGTTTGTCTAGGAGTGACAAGTAAAAAGGATTGGCAGAATTGGTTTCATCATGTACTCCAAAGCAAAAGAAATATCATTTCATGGGGGACTTGATTACCTAGTCTTACAATGCTCAAAATGAACACAAGTGAAAAGACCATCATGAAGATTAATTGCAGTTTATGCCCCAACATCTGTTGCAGAGGATGAAGACACTGAGATAGGCCACAAAGAATTTGACACCATCCCTCAGCCCAAGCCAACATACACACATACAAAAGAATATGATACCCAGTGACATCAGTACAAAGTTAGGCACAGTGGAAAATCTGTCAGAATATATCATCCGGGATTAAGAAAAAAAGGAGACCAAAGGCTTGTAGATTATTCAGAAACCTTACATGTATATCTCATAAATACTTTCTTCAAGAAGGAAGTAAAAAGGCCACAGAGTGAATAACATTCCCCAAAGTGAGCTGGATTGTACTTAATATACTCAAATACGGTGGTTCTCAACCTGTGGGTTGCAACCCCTTTGGGGGTCAAACAACCCTTTCACAGGGCTCCCAGGGGTCACCTAAGACCATCGGAAAACTCTGCAGCAGCTTTGGGCTTGATATAAACAGCAAAATGTCATCCACAAATAAACCTCCAGAGAAACTCACTATAAATTAGAAATCACAGTTGGACTAGTACTCAGTTTCCCCCACATCAATGACAGACAACTTCGACATACATATGTCACCCTGCTTTAAACTTCTCTTCATATTTTAAAATTTATTTATTTTTAACATATTTTTTTCTTAAATTTTGAGTTCCAAATTCTTTTCCTTCCTTCCACTCCCTTCGCTACCGACTGCGAAGACAAGCAATATCATAATAATTATACATGTGAAATCATGTAAAACATTTCCATATTAGCTATATTTTTTAAAAAAGCAAAAAAAAAATAAAGTGAGAAAATTATACCTCAGTTTGTATCCAGAGTTCGTCAGTTCTCTGGAGGTAGATAGCATTTTTTTCATCATGAGTCCTTTAGAATTATCTTGGATTATTATATTTGTTAGAAAAGTCTTTCACAGCTAATCTTCTTTACAACATTGCTGTTACTGTGCAAAATGATCTCCTGATTCTTTTTATTTCACTTCGCATCAGTTCAAATAGGTTTTACATGTGGTTTTTTTTTCTGAAACCACTCCTCTCATCATTTCTATTAGTGCAATAGTATTCTACCACAATCATATACCACAACTTGTCCAGCCATTCCCCAACCGATAAGCATCACCTCAATTTCCAATTCTTTGTGACCACAAGAAGAGATGCTATAAATACTTTTGTATGTATAGGTCCTTTTCCTTTTTCTTTGATCTCTTTGGAATATAGAACTAGTAGTGGCATTACTGAGTCAAAGGGAATGCACAGTTTCAGAATTCTTTGGATATATTTCCAAACTGGTGTCCAGAATGGTTGGATAAGTTTGGTACTCCACAAACAATTCACTAGTGTACCAACTTTTCCCTCATCCTTTCCAGCATTTGCCATTTCTGATAGGAATGAGGTGATACATCAGAGTTGCTCTGATTTGTCTTTATCTAATCAATAGTGATTTAGAGCATTTTTTTTACATGACTATAGATAATCTCATTTCTTCTTCTGAAAACTACATATTCATATCCTTTTGACAGTTTATGAGTTGGGGAATGGGTCTTATTTTTATAAATTTGGCTCAGTTCTATACTCAGTATATATTTGAGAAATAATGCTTTTTTCAGAGAAATTTGCTGTAAATTTTTTGTTATTACTTCATTGTAATTAGCATTGTAATTAGCAGAATGTAGTTTCCCAGATTGTCTGTTTTAATTAGGTCTATTTTTGCTTTTGCTTTGTCTGAGATTATGGTTGCTACCCCTACATTTTTACTTTAGCTGAAGCATAATAGCTTCTGCTCTAGGCCTTTATTTTAACTCTGTGTTTTTCTGTTTCAAGCATGTCTCTTGTACACAATATATTGTTACATTCTGGTTTCTAATCCATTCTGATATCTGCTTCTGCTTTATGGGTAAGCTCAACCTATTTACTTTTCCAGTTATGATTACTAACTGTATACTTCCTTCCATCTCATTTTCTTCTCTGTCTCTCTTTCTCTCTCTCTTTCTCCCTCTCCCTCTCTCTCCTTCTTTCCTTACCCTCCTTAAAATCTATTCTGCTTCTAACCACTGCCTCTCATAATCTACGCTCTCTTTTATCATCTACTCTCTTTTCTCTTTTCTCCAATTTCCCTATTGGATAGCTTAGATTTCTATACACAACTGAATGAGTGTGTGTGTGTGTGTGTGTGTGCGTATCTGCATCTATCTATATATATATATATATATTTATTTATATTCTTCCCTCTTTGAACCAATTCCAATGAGGTTCAAGCATTGCCTGCTACCACCACTCATTTTCTCCTATATTGTAAAAGTTCTTTCTTGCATGCCTTTTTTTATGTGACAAATTTTCTCCCATTCTACCTCTTCCTTCTCCCCTTTCCCAGTGATCCCTCTTTCTAACCCCATCATTTTTTTTTTGGAGATCATTCCAACATAATTGACTCATACCCATGCCCTCTGTGTAAACTCCTTTCCACTGCCCTAATAATAATAAAATTTTTAGGAGCTACATATATCATCTTCTCATATATAACTGTAAACAGTTTAACTTTGAGTCCTTTATGATTACTCTTTTATGTTTACCTTTTTATGTGTCCCTTGAGTTTCATGTTTGAATGTCACATTTTCTAATCAGTTCTGATCTTTCCATCAGGAATGCTTAAAAGTCCTCTATTTCATGAAATAGTCATTTTTTCCCCTGAATGATTATACTCAGTTTTACTGGGTAGGTTATTCCTTATTGTAATCCCATCTCCTTTATTTTCTGGAATATCATATTCTAGGCCCTCTTCTCCTTAAGGTGGTAGCTGATAAATCTTGTGTGATCTTGATTGTGGTTCCACAATACTGAATGGTTTCTTTCCAGCTGCTTGAAGTATTTTCTCTTTGATCTGGGAGCTCTGGAATTTGGCTTTAATATTCCTGGGAGTTTTCATTTTGGGATCTCTTTCAGGATGTGATCAGTGGACTCTTTCAATGTATATTTTCACTCTCTGGATCTAAGACATTAGGGAAGTTTTCCTTTATAATTTCTTGAAATATGATGTCTATTCTCTTTCTTTGATTGTGATTTTTGGGTAGTCCAATAATTCTTAAATTGTCTCTCCTTGATCTATTTTCCAGGTCAGTTGTTTTTTCCAATGAGATATTTCACATTTTCCCCCTATTTTTTTTATTCTTTTTAATTTGTTTTATTGCTTCTTGATCTCTCATGGAGTCATTAGCTTTCACTTGCCCTATTTTAATTTTCGAAAATTATTTATTTATTTTTAGTTTTCATCATTCACTTTCATAAAATTTTGAGTTTAAAATTTTCTTCTCCCTCTCCTCCCACCTCCCCAAGACTGCATACAATCTAATATAGGCTCTATGTTTATGTTAGACATATTTTCACATTAGTCGTGAAGTAAAGAAGAATTAGAACTAATACGAGGGACCATGAGAAAGAAGAAAAACAAAACAAAACAATAAAAGACTTCCATTCACATTCACAGTTATTTTTACTATCTGTGTCTTTCTCTCCATCCTATTAGCTCCACTCTCCCATTTATGCTTTTCTCTCTCCTTTCTCCCTTTCCCTCTTCATTCGAGTTTTGCTTTCAACCACTGCCTCCTCAGTCTGATATCCCTTCTATCCACCCCCTCCCTTTTCTTTCCCCTTTCCCCTCCTACTTCCTATATAGTAAATTAGGTCTCTATACATAATTGATTATATTATTCTGTCTTTGAGACAAATCTGGTGAGAGTAAGGTTCAAACAATGCACATCTCCCTCCCTTCTTTCCCTCTACTGTAACAGGTTTTTGTGCCTTTTTGTATGATGTAATTCACCCTTGTCTGCCTCTTCCTTTCTTCTTCTCCCAGTACAATCCCTTTTCACCACTTAATTAGATATTTTATCATCACATCAAAGTCAAATTGTACCCAAGCCTTCTCTCTATGTATACCCCTTTTAGATGGTGTAATAACAATACAGTTCTCAAGAGTTACAAGTGTCATCTTCCCTTGTAGGGATGTAAACAGTTTGCCCTTATTAATAACATGTTGGGTTTTTTCCTTTCCTGTTTACCTTTTTATGCTTTTTTTGAGTCTTATATTTGAAGAGCAAATTTTCTGTTGAGCTGTGGTCTTTTCATCAGGAAGTTTTGGAAGTCTATTTTTTTGAATATCTATCTCCTTGCCTGAAGGATTATGTTCAGTTTTGCTTGGTAGTTGATCCTTGTTTGTAATCCAAGATCCTTTGCCTTATGGAATACAATATTCCATGCCCTCCAATGTAGAAGCTGCAAGATCCTGCATAATCCTGATGGTGCTTCAACAATATCTGAATTGCTTCTTTCTGACTGCTTGCAGTATTTATTCTTTGACCTGGAAATTTTGGAATTTGGCTACAATATTCCTTGGAGTTTTCAATCTGGGATCTCTTTCAGGAAGTGGTCAGTGGATTCTTTTGATGATTATTTTATCTTCTGGTTCTAGGACCTCAGGGCAATTTTCCTTGACGATTTCCTGAAAGATGCTGTCCAGGTACTTTTTTTTCATCATGGTTCTCAGGTAAACCAGTGATTTTTAAATTGTCTCTCCTGGATCTGTTTTCCAAATCAGTTGTTTTACCAGTGAGGTATTTTGTGTTTTTGTCTATTTTTTCATTCTTTGATTTCTGTTTGACTCATTCTTGATGTCTCATAAAGTCATTATCTTCTACTTGCCTGATTCTAATTTTTAATGATTTGTTTTCTTCTATTAGATTTTGTACCTCCTTTTCCATTTGACCCGTTTAACTTTTTAAGGAGATCTCTTCAGTGACTTTTTGTGCCTCCTTTACCATTTAGCCAACTGTATTTTGTAGATACTTACTTTCTTTAGTATACTTTTTTCCATTTGGTCAATTGTATTTTTCTTTCATTTAAAAAAAATTACTTATTTACTTCTGGTTTACAACATTCAATTCCACAATCCCTTGAGTTCCAAATTTTCTACCTCTCCCTCTCTTCCCCCCTTACCCCCATGGCTGCATGCAATCTGATATAGGTTTTACAAATACCTTCACATTAAACATTAGTGAAGTTGACCAATGTAATGAACAATGAGAAAGAAGGAACAAAACAAAACAACAAAGAGAGAGAGCAAGTAGTTTGCTTCAATCTGCATTCAGACTCTATAGTTTTTTCTCTGGATGTGGACATCCCTTTCCATCATGGGTCTTTTTGGAGTTGTCTTATAGTATTGCAATGCTGAGATGAGCCTTACCAATTGTATTTTTTGAGGACTTGTTTTCTACACTCAATTTATGTCCTTCCTTTTCCAAGCTATTGACTCTATCTTACATATCTCCCATTTCTGTTCCCAATTTTTCTTCTACCTCTCTCATTTGACTTTTAAAATCCTTCTTGAGCTCTTTCAAGAAAGTTTTTTGGTCTTAAGACCTGTTCATATTCCCCTTTGAAGTTTTGGATGTGGGTATATTGACTGTACTCTTCTGAATTTGTTCCTTGATTTTCCCTGTCCCCATATTAAGAATCTGTGTTCATTGTCTCCTTCTGCTTTTTTGCTCATGATGTTTGCCTATTTTTCTGGATTTTAGAGTTGAGCGCTCCTGCTGGAGCACAGGGGCACTGACCCAAGCTTCTTGGGCTGGGAGCCTGGGACCTGGTCATTGGCTTTGTGTGCTGGGGCCTCAGGTTCTGGCAGCTGGAGGCTGTATGGGTCTGGCAGCTTACCTGGTACTGAGCTGGGCTTAGCAACGCTGGAGCTCTCAAGGTGGGGGTAGGGAGTCTGGCCCATGGAAGAAGCCTGCTCATCCTGGCTTTGCACTAGAATGTTTGGCTGCTGAAGGATGTCTACCAGTCTGGAGCTGTGCCTCCTGGAGTTGTACTTCTTGCAGTTGTGCTGAAGCACTAGGAGATTTGGCTGCTGGAGAATGCTGGTGTCCATGGGGTTTTTCTGAGCTCGTGTCTGCCAGTTCCCCGGCCTGTGCTGAGGTGCTGGATGGGGTGGGAGGGAGGAGCCTTGGTGTTGGCACTTTCCTGCTCTATCACCATGGGGCTCAGGATCTCCCCTTGCTTTGCTGAGGTGGGGTTTGCTGCTGGCTTGCTGGGATACCTCCTGTTCTATACTGCTCCCTGTTGGACAGAGCAAGAAGGGCTTTTCCTGTTAATCCTGGGCTATAAGACTGCTGTGCCCTGTCTTTCTGCTGACTCAGCTGTTCCAGGGTTTTTCCTAGGCCAATATTTTCCAGACTTTCAGAGGTCAGTAAAGGATGGTGAGAGTGAGTTACTTCTTACTCTGCCCTCTTGGCTCCTGGAAGTCCTAATTTTTTTAAAAAGAATTTCCTTCTTCAGTGTATTTCTGTACTTCCTTTTCCATTTTGTCTATCCTGTTTTTTTTAAAGTTCTTTTCTTCAATGATTTTTTTTGAGCCTCTTTTACCAAACCATTAATTTTCTTTTCATAATTTTCTTGCATCACTCTCATTTCTTTTCTTAATTTTTCCTCTACCACTCATTTCTTTCTTTAACTCTTCCAGGTTACCTGTTGTGCTTGTGTCCAATTCCCATTTTTTCTTTGGGGCTTTGTATCTATTTTCACATTATTGTCTTCTTCTATGTCTTGGTCTTTCCTGCCACTATAGTAGCTTTTTATGCTCAAAGTCTTTTTTAGTTGTTTGCTCATTTTTCCAGCTTATCTTTTACTTTGAACTTTATGCTACAATTGAGCTCTGCTCACCTGAGGTTGGGAAGGTACCGTGTCAAACTTCAGGCTTTCTCATGCTACTGTTTTCAGAGCTTGTTCTGAGGGTCTTCAAGTTTTTGGTGCTTCCAAGGTGGTGTGATCCTGAGTGGTGTGGTCCCTGTTCTCCTGGTCTGCACTCTGGTCTTTACCTAGAATCTCTGGTTCCCCACAGTCACAAGTACTTGAACTCCTCTTTGCTTTGTGACTGAGACCAAACTCCTGCTCCTTTATGACTGACCACCATTTCTCCTCTCCATCTGGGAACTGCAACTCAGAACTACAAGTGGGCAAAAGGGTTGACAATCAGCACCAACTATATCCGGTGCCAACAAAGGGCCCTCTGTAATCTCTTTTTGACCACTGTTTCTGGGCTGAGAACTCACAAAGCTGCTTCTGCCGTTGCTGCTACCACTGCTTGCTCCAGACGGGCTTCCACCTCAGTGTCACAGAGCTCTCCTGATTACCTCCTAAGTTTTCCTAGGTTGGAAAAATGTCTCACTGTGACCTTCTGTTAGGTTTGCTGATCCAAAATTTTATTTGAGACATTATTTTAAAGTTGTTTGGAGGGCAATGTTGAGTGAGTTCAGCTGGGTTGATGCCCCTAATCTGCCATCTTTGCTTCACCCACCCACTCACTTCTCTTGATATCAGTGAACAGGTTATTAAACAAAATTATCACTGATTTTGGGTTCTTCAAGGAATTTTACATAATTTTTACATCTGCTTAGGAGAAACCTTATTGGAGGAAAGGCTGAAAGGTGGCACTTTACCTTACTGAATCAAGTGCTTCCTTATACTCAAAGCCCAAGAAATGCAGTGGGATCTTGTACCTTCTACATCTTTTAGGCAATTGTGTGACCTTTAAAGATGTTGTATAATGTATCCTTTTACTTACAAAAGGATCCCTATTCTTTCTGATTCTCCTTTTAATGCCTCCAATGCTCATATCAGGTATACCACTGAAATGTGCATAAATTTTGGATACATGGAAAAGTAGGCATATGGATAAGTAGTCATCAATGTTCTCTTGCCTACATTTTTAACAACAATAATAGTCTGAGGTTAACACTTCTGGAACCTTCTCCTCCTTCAGACAGCTTGAGACAGCCCCTCAACTCCCTCACAATTATTGCTTGAATATTAATAGATAGGAAATAGCTAGTTACCAAAGTCAGAATCAGTTGTATCCAATAAGCTCATTGGTTGTTTACAGCTTATGTAAAAATCAACACCAAGTAGGAAAAAAGAAACAATAAAAATGAAGAGACACTGTATATGACTCTAAAAAAATGAAAAATGGCTAAAAGTATAAACAATGACTAAGATCATCACCATCCATCATCACAACAAGGAGGCCAAAGGAGTCCAAAGAAATGTCTTGGCCTGGAAAAGCTTCTTCTTTTCCTTGTGAAATGGAAGGACATAGCCAAGTTGCAAAACACTGCCCAAGAAAAAGATGCAAAATGATTACATATATCACCTCACAAAACAATAAAAATCAGCACAGAGGAAGAAGAGAATACAGAAAGTGTGGCATGAGACCTAGATTATCCAGAGAACATTCATAAGTGAAACTGGTAAGAAGATAAATACATATGAATTGAGAGATTTGTCAGCATTTCTACAGCAATCTATTCTCATCACTGATGACAATGGAACCACTATATTTGGACTCTAATACCTTAGTTCCCAAATTTATTATATAAGAAAATGCCAATGACATTTAAGACAAAGTTAGACAAAATTATGTCTTAGATCAAATACACAGAAAAGAAATATGTGCAGAATATGACACCGTCTTAAAGGTTTTCAATTAAAAAACCAAGGAGCATTCATTAAATATTTACGATGTGCCATGAGCTTGTTCTAGGTTCCTATAGACACCAAGACCAAAATGCAAAACAATTTCCATTTGTAAGGATCTTGTATTCTACCAAGGAAAATTACATGTACATATATAAGTACATACATAATAAATATACAGTAAACGTGACAACGTGTATTTAACTCTTAGGTTGATTTTCAAGGTATTGTATTTTAGAGGGGAAGACAGATTTTTTAATGGTAAAGATCACAGATCTTATGAATATATACATCCCCAAGAAAAAAGACAATTGAGAAGATATCAGCAATTATTCAATCATATATTTACCTTCACATTATCTACATATCTACATTATCTACATAATCTTAATGAGAACGATCTATGTTCCCATCCGTGATGAAAATATGAGATGAGGACAAATGGAGTTTCAGAGGTATTTTCTAGAATAGACCACATCTTCACTGCCATATCACTGAGAGAGGCAGAGAAGGCAAGATGCTAGGTTGTTTTTTATTTGTTGATTATGAACAGATTTGATTCAAAAGATCAAAATACAGTGTTAAAGCCTCTCCTCTACCAAGGAGACTCCCATGTACATGTCAAGATCATAACAGATTCTTTGACCACAGAGATTATTTTTTTCAGTGATCCTCCAATTATCAGTATCAAGTAAGGTCTAAAACTGGGACGTTTTCCCACTCAAGATGCTTCCCAGTCATAGAGTCTATCCTGTGCAAAGCCTGAAATGAAAATGGATTTCCTATAGAAGGTGGAGCTCTCCAGATGCTTTTGTTTATTGATGAAATTGTGTTGATTGTATTAAACCGTAAAATGCTAAAGGACCTCATCAGTGAGATCCGTGGCCAAGAAGAAATCAAGTAGATGAAGAGTACTTATTATCAAAGATTATTACATTTATAGATGGGTAGATTAGTCATTGAGTTTGTGTGTGTGTGTGTGTGTGTGTGTGTGTGTATGTGTGTATTAGACACTGTAGATTTACAACAGGCCCAGGATTAAGTAGTTAAATGAGGTAGATCATCATACCTGAGAAAATGCATTTCATTTTTAATGGTGCCAACTTGCTCCATGGCCATTTTTTTCAATGATAATATTCTTCTGGTGCTTCTGGATGGCTGCCAATTATGAAACACTGGGAGTTCAGAACAATCAGAATGGCAAGTGACTCAAAAGGAAATGGCATTTGTTTTCAGGGTGTAGCGTATTACCTATATGTATGTTAGAAGAGGCATATTACCAATATGTACGTTAGAAGTGACATCAAAATGAATACTTTTTATTATAGGAAATTGAAAAGGTTTTTTTGCATAGACAAAACCAGCCCATCTAAGACAAGAAGGGAAATTGTCAACTAAAGAAAATCTTTGCATCATATGTCTGTGGTAAGCATCTAATATCCAAGATATATAAAGAATTAATATAGATATAGACGACCAAGAAGCATTTGGCAAATAGATGTGTGGTCAAAAGATTTGAAGAAATTGTTCACAACAGATGAATTGCAACTTATTACAACCATATGAAAGATCACTCCAAATTGCTACTAATAAAAGAAATGTAAAATAAAAGAACTCTGAGGTTATATCCCCACACCTGAGAAAATGCCAAATTAAATAAACCATGTCAGTAGCTAATGCTAGAAGGACTGCAGGAAGCCAAGCATCTTAATGCACTGTTGGGAGAATTGTGCATTGATCCGCTCATTCTGGAAAACTTTCAGATTATTTTTAAAAAATGACTAAAATGCCCATATCCTTTAACCTGGAGGTTTCATTGGTAGTCACAGATCCCAAAGAGATAAAAGACAGAATGAAAGACTACTTTTACACCAAAAAAATTTCAGAGCAGCACTTTCTGTGGTAGAAAAGAACTGGAAGGAAATTAAATGCTCATCAACTGGGGAATGGCTAAATGAATTGTGGTACATAAATGTAAGGGTCTGCTAACATGAAGAATTCAAAAGAGCACAGAAAGTCCAGAAAAGTTTCTACACAGTTCAAGTTTATATCATTGTAATTTGCACTGTTGTAGTCGTGGGCAACATTTTTTTTTCTGGTTCTCCTTACTCTGTCTCAGATCTGAACTATTCTGAATGGATACAGAATGAAGTAAGCAGAGCCAGAAAAACACACAATTATTACAACAGTGTAAATGATGGTAAAACAAAACTGAACATTGTAATTAAAATATTTAAGCTTGACTCTGAAAGAGAGTTGAGAAAATATACTTCCTTCTCTTCATTGCAGAGGTGAGTATGAAATATTGCATGTATTATCAGATAGGGTTAAAGTGTTAGGGTTCATTTGGATTTTTTTCTTCTCTTTCCCTCTTTAAATCTTTATTACAAATGATGGGTGCCTGTGTAGGGAGATGAGGAGGGCTGTATTTGGAAATGAACATGATGTTAAAACAAAAGGCATCAGTAAAGAATGTATTTTTTTAAAAAAAGAAAGGACATAGATAAGAATATCATAAAATGGGAGACAAAGTGAATATTTTGGAGACGCTGTCTCCAAAGATCCATTAACCAAAGTTCTTTAGTCAATTTGTGAACCCTTCTTAGCTATATGTACCAGATTGTACAATCTGTGAAGGTTTTGTGTTGTTTTATCTTTTTTTGTATCTTCTAGTATATAGGACAATGGGTTGAACACAACAATCCTTCATGGAACAGCTAGGTGGCACAATGGATAGAGTGCTGGGCCTAAAGTCAGAAAGATTCCTCTTTCTGAGTTCAAATATGAGCTTAGGTACTTACCAGCTGTGTGACCCTAACCAAGTCACTTAACCCTGTTTGCCTCAGTTTCCTTCCCAGTGAAATGAGCTGGAGAAGGAAACAGCAAACCACTACTATATCTTTGCCAAGAAAACCCCAGCTGGGCTCGTGGAAAGTTGGACACCATTGAAATGACTGAACAGCAACAACAAGGACAAATCTGGCACCAACCTATCTTTCCAGACTCAAAGGATATTATTCTTCCTCCCACACACTGAGATCCAACCAAAATGACCTTCTCTTTGCTTCTCACATATGACCCTTCATCTCCTTCCCTTTGCACTATCCTTCCCACATGCCTGGAATGTACCTGTGCCTTGTTAAGAGCTTCTCTCTGCCTTTAAGATGCAACTGAAGCACCATCTTCTGAAAGAAGCCTTTCTTGATTTCCCCAGTTACAAGTTCCCTCCTTCCCGAACTACTTTGAATATACTTGTATTTGTTCGCTTTATATTTGTCATCTGTATCCCATAGACTTGCATATGCACTTGTTTTCTGCCTCATTAGACTGTAAGCTCTTTTTGAGCGAGAGTTGTTTCATTCTTTATACCTGAATAGACAGACTTAGCACAATGCCTGGCACATAGTAAGCCATTAAAAATGCCTGTTAATTGATAGTTGCATCATAAATACTTGATGAATTGGATGAAATAGAATGGAAACAAATTTAGTTTTTCCTCAAACTAATAGTTTATCTGATTAATAGTTGACCTCAAGATAATTTTGATTGAATGGGGCAAAGTAATAACCTGAGCCTGTGCATAAGCTTATTGGATTAAAGCTAAATGTTGTATTTTTAAGAACCATCTTGATGTGCTGAGATCCCTTGAGAGGAATAGTTAAGTAAAGAAGCCATTAGTTTGAGAGCGAAGGTAGCCTCTCAGGGACAGTTTATAGACTTCCTTATCACTGAAGAGCATTAGCTGGGACAAAAATACTGTAAAAGCCTGTACTTGTTTATAGCTGTGCACCTGTGCTTACTCTTAAAGGACTTGTAGAAACAAAAAAACAAGGCTAGGTCTCAGTGATTGCCTGGACAGAGCCTTTGTAGGTCTACACAAAGTTGGGTTTCCTGGCTTTTTGATATGCTTCAGTTGTTAAGACATCACCTACATAACCATTTGTTCAATGCATACAGATCACCCCTAATGAACTTCTACAAATGTAATCAAAGCATTTTCCATTTCAGAAAACATTGTTGCAGAGGAAATAGAAATGTCCCATGTTTATTTGGCTCTATGTCTCTTCTCTGTATACCTCAAATTTGGAGGATTTCTGTAGCTTTACAAAATCAAAGTTAAAGATGGGTAGATAAGCACAAAATATTTAAATTGCCTCAGTAAGGCCATTTGAGGAAAACTGGGAACAATATTTTGATTGATTCAGCACAACAAACAAATTGCACTGATAGGCTTCTAAATTGCTACTATCATGATCTTTAGCAATTGTATGGTATAAATCATTAGTCAATCAAGTGCTCAATATACTGGGTGAGCTATGATAGAAATAGCCTGGCGATGATAATTAGGTGAAAGCAGGATCGTTGCGTGAAAATGAATACGGCACTTTGAGCAATTCTGCTGTTATATATTGCTGTCTGGGTTCCAGGGGGATGGAACCAAGAAAATGTATCTCATTCAATTAAGATTTACTACAAATTGCTGATATGCATTTGAACCCCAGGTAGGCTGTGACATATGAGAATGCGGAATATAATTTTCTGAATTTGAGCATCGTTGGCATTATTCCATTATGTTTTGGTTGCTGATAAAAATGAGTGGAAACTCCAGTTCTCGTTCCTAATTTCTGCTGGCTTATCACAAAATCTCTTATTGTGGTTGCCAAGGAATAACGAGATTCAGTACGTCTAAGTAGAGAGAGATACAAATTAGGAGTTGGGTAGTGGTGAGTTTATAGATGTTTGACAACTCTCCAGAAAAAAAAAATGTACCCATGGCCCCCTTTTAGGTTTAACCTGCATGATTCATATTTTCTCCATCAGTTTCTTTACTCTAGACCAGCAACAAAATAATAAATCAAACTGTGATTTTTAGCATTTGCCAATTTTGAAGTATAAGTACTCATATTGAAAAGTTACCAATTGGTCCTAGCTACCTTGCTCAAGCAGGCTACAGTCTGATGACTCAGTCTCTAGATCTGCCTCTGATACTCATTCACTGTATATGTTAGTGGAAGTCCTTACCCTCCAGGCTTCTATACCTCCTTACCAGCAACCTTGCCTGCCTGGAGATCCCTTTGACCCCTGGGAACAACCTCTACTGATTGGTGAGTTTCTGACTAGAATTGCCATCTTGTGAGGAGCCCTGGCTAGCTCAAGTCCTTCCCTGGACTGCTCAACTTCCTCACCAGAAACCTTGCCCCCTTTCCCCTGTGACTACTGTCTTTCCTTCTCTATATTCCCCCTTTACAGATCACTTTTGTGGGTTTTTTCTTCCTATATTTGAATATAAACTCTGATAAAACCGAGACTCTCTTGTTTTTATGGTATTAAGTGATTAAAATATACAAATACCTAATGCTTAGCACAATACCCACATTAAATGCTTAATAATGCATTCTTTCTCTCACTCTCACTCTCTCTCTCTCTGTCTCTTTCTCTGTCTCTCTTTCTCTCTCTCTCTTTTTCTCTCTCTCTCTGTCTCTCCCTCTCCCTCTCTCTTTCTCCCTCTCTCTTTCTCTCTCTCTCTCTTTCTTTCTCTCTCTCTCACTCTCCCTCTCTCTCTCTGTCCCGGTCTCTCTCTCTGTCTCTGTCTCTCTCTGTCTCTCTCTCTCTCTTTCTCTCTCTCTCATATCAGGAGGAATCATCTTCCTCAGTTCAAATGTGGCCTCAGACATTTATTTAACTGTGTGACCCTGGACAAGTCACTTAACCCTGTTTGCCTCAGTTTTCTCATCTGTAAAAGGAGCTAGAAAAGGAAATGGCCAGCCACTCCAGTACCTTTGCCCAGAAAACCCCAAATGGGGTCATGAAGAGCTGGACAACACTGAAATGACTGAACGACAACAAAAATCTATTTATCTACCTTAACCTCAGGTTCCTTGTTTGCAAAGTCTAGGGAAATGGTCTAGATTGATATTTAAATTGTCTTATAATCACTCACCCATTCATGTATTCATCCAGATAACTAGTAAGCCCCTTCTATGTGGTAGTCTGAAAGAAAAGACCTCTGGTTTTTCTAGTCTAGCCTTTCTCTGTCCAACAGGTTATCTATTCCCAACCATGACCCCTCCTCTCTCTTCTCTAGAACACCTTATATCTATTAACTTTAATACTTGAAAAAACAGTAATAATAACAACGATAATAATTTCTAGTATTTATATAGTGCTTTAAGGTTTATAATATGCTTTACATATGTTATCTCATCTGATCCTTAAAACATTGGAACTTAGAGCATTCCAGACAAGAACCTTCTAATTTCCTAGCTGATAGGTATCTCTGTGCCTGTGATTTTAGGGGTGGGAAACCAGATGTATTGGAACAGGCCCCCTTTCCTCCCTATAAAACACTTGAGATATTCTGCCTATCAGATTGTCATGAATGTGAAGTGACAGAAGGAAGCAGCTTTAAAGTCAAGACCTAGAAGTTTTAGGCTTGATCCAGAAATCCTAGGCCATTGTAGACTCTCTTCCTTCTATGACTTGAAGACTATTATGCTTGAGGCTCCTGAGTGTCATCCCTGGTAAACTCTTTGAAGACGAAGGCTGTTCAATTTTTGTCCTTGTGTCTACAGTATCTAGCATACTGTCTGACCTATAAGAGGTGCTAATAAATATTCTTTGATTAACTGAATGATTAAATGATTGTATTCTCTTTCTAGTACAGCTTTGGAGGTATTATTTCCAGCCCCAATGTGAAGGGTTTGGTGGGCTGACCAGTTTGGAGATGGTAGTCTTAGAGGCTCTTGATTGAGAGGTTCACTGGGTTGCCCTAGTAATCAACTCTTTTTGTTCCTTCCCTGGCCTCACTTGGGTGTCTCCAGTTAGGTCATGTGGCTTTCCCTTTAAAATATGAATAAAAAGACCTACTTCTTTCAATATTCACTTGCTCATCTAATTCCTTTTTTTTTTAATTTAAATTTGTAAACATTCATTTTGAACTTAAATTCAAAAAGACAAAAAATTATTCCTATGTACACAGCACAACATAGAGGATTCAATATATGTCCATGAATTTCCATTTCAGACTGTTCACTTTTTAAAAACAACTAAGTAATAAATACTACACATTGTTTTCAAAGCTACCTTGCTTTTCTGTGCTTTCTTCTAAGTTTTCTTTTGTTCTCTCCTGTACATTTTTTATTTTTTTCTCTCTCCCCCCCCACCCTGCCCTAGAAAAGGCTACAGTTAAACATAGCTACACACACACACACACACACACACGAGAGAGAGAGAGAGAGAGAGAGAGAGAGAGAGAGAGAGGTGTACATGTTTAAGTATATAAAACCATACTATACATACTCCTAATTTATCCCTTCTTTCTCTGGAGGTGGATAGCATCTTGCTTCATAGGTTTTTTTATATTTGGTTCAAGTATTTATGATATTCATGATGAATTAGTCATTCAAAATTGTTCTTAGGATAAAATTTCTATTATTATGTACAACGTTCACTTGGTACTATTTCACTTTTCATTATTTCATGAAAGTCTTTATATATTTGTCTAAACTCAACCAGTTCATCATTTCTTATAGCACAGTCGTATTCCATCACTCATCTAATTCTTTAAAATCATTTTAGGCCCAACAACGTACCCTGAAAACCTGAAAAACTTTCTAGTCCTCATATGTTTTATTCCTTTTAACCTTCTCTACAGCCTGGCAACACTGGCCTTCTGTTTCTTGAATATGATGTTCTCTCTCCAGATCTGTGCCTTTTCACTGGTTCTCTCCCATATCTGGAATGTTCTCCCTTCTCATCTCAAACTAGGATACTAGTTTCCTTCAAGACAGATCAAATCCCACCTTCTTCAGAAATCTTTCCCAGTTCCACACGCTGCCTTTCCTCTGAGATCATCTTCGACTTGCCTTGTAGATATTTTATATGTACACGTTTTTTTTTTTTTTATTTTTGCAGGTTATCTCCCCTATTAGAACATGTGCTGCCTAAGGGCAGGGACTGTTTTTACCTTTCTTTGTATGGCCAGTACTTAGCACAATGCCTCTCACATAGTGATTAATAAATGCTTAATGACTAATTGACTATGTGTAAGGTACTCTACTATAAGCTGAGGGATATGTAAGAAAATATTTCCTTCCTTTAGTGTAGGGAGACACACAGATAAATAGAATAGAAAATAAGAAGAGAATGAAGTACTATGAAATCAAGAAAGGTCTTGATATGAAGAAAGATTGCTTCCAACTTGGGGTATCAGGGAAGACTCACTGAGGAAGTAAAATTTGAGTTGGGCCTTAACAGAAGGGTAAGATAGAAGGGGAGGGACAGGGAGAAGCTATTCTAGCAGTAGAAAACAGTGTAATCAAACCAGTGTAAGTGGAAAAGAAGGGATAGGTGTGGGGTATGGTAAATAATTCAGCGTTGCTACAGCACAGAAAATATGACATGAGATAGTATGAGAATAAAACTTGGAGAACAGAGCAGAGCCAGATTATAGAAACACTGAATGAAAAAGTAAGAAATTTGGATTTTATTCAGGAGATAATTGGGGACTGAGAGTAGATGGCAAGGAAGATAGATAGATAGATAGATGGATGGATGGATAGATAGACAGATAGAATAGTCAAAGAGTGTAATGAAATAATCAGAGCTGTGCATTAAGTATAATTTGATTAATATGGAAATTGTGAGTAGCCCTAAAAACTTAGGATTCTATGAGTGGTGAAAATATACTTGCAGGACTCCTTATGACTTTCAGCAGAATCTTAAAAAAATAAAGAAGCATACAGTAGCTAAAGAATTCATACACATTGACAAATATTAACAGTCAAAATGGTGCATGTCTGTAGTGTAGAGAATTTTTAAGTGAATTATTTAAAATTCATTTTCTGTCTTGCACAGAGTTTTATTAAAGATTATTTCAGAGTTCTTTTTTCCCCCAGGCTAAATTATCAAAGCCTGGGTCCATCTGACATCAAAACATCTGGATATATAGTAAAAGATGCTAGTGTACATTTTGTCTACATGACATCTCCAATCTATACAGCTCCAAAACCAGGAGGTATAGAAAAAAAAGCCTATAATTTGAACAAAATAAGAGATGTCCCTTGGTCAAAGAAAGAAGCAATTCAGGTCAATTTTCTAGCAGATAATTTGAGCAGATTCTCATTTTTAAAAAATGCTGATTGATTGTTGCTCAGCAGGATTCTAAATAATGTGGGTGCCATTCTATAGGACTGAGCATCAGGGATAGTTGCAAAATCGAATCTTCTAAAACAATCAATGACCATTACTTATCTTCCGAAGACTCATATGGCTAATCAGATCCCCTCATTTTTCTCTATTCTGACTCGTAATCATGATTCTTACTAGCTGGCACCAAAGCACAGGACTTTCCTTTTACCCACTTTCCATACAATTAGCATCAAAGAGAAATAAGTGACTCATAGTCACAGATAAAAAATTAGCCAATTACAGACTGAAACCGGGACAAACAATTGTGTCAATATAATTGACTGAGAAATGAAATAAGACCCATAAAAATGAAGACAATTTGCAGCAGCTTAGGGCTTCTGGTCACTTCAGAATCTCACACTTCACCAAACTCTCACCCTTTCACAGAACGACTGGACAAATAAATTGCTGTAATTGAAATATATCTATAAATGGTATGCCTTCTATGACTCAGCACCAAAATTTTCAGAAGTGGATGATGATCTATGAGCATAACTTAGTTTACTCACCACTAAAAACTTTGATTCATGGGCATCTACATTCCCAGAGCAATGCTGTTGATATACTTTTTGATTTCCTGGCACATATTTTAGAGGAGAAAATGTGAACATTTAAAATATTGGATACTAAAATGAGTGGAGCCGGCATTATCAGACGTGTATTGCTTAGCTCAGACATTGCCTCTAAATAGTAAGGCAACCAGACCATAGCCATTCCACCGTCAATCAACTGATTGATCAACAACAAGCATTGTTTTGGGATTTTGATTTTGATTTCAAAGTTTTTGTTGTTGTCTTTTGTTTCTGAACTGATCCCTTGCCATTGCTCTGTCTAGCATGCCATCCCTTGTAATGAAAAAAGAATAATTAATAATATTTATAAAGTGCCTACCTACACCACACCGGGCACTGTGCTAACACTTTACAAGTGTTGCCTCATTTGAGAATAACAAAACTGAAAGAACCACTCCTCTCAGGGAGCTTACATTCTGTCGGGGTTGATGTGTGTTTATATAAGCAAATACAAAATAGATACAGGGTAAGGGTCACTAACAGCTGGTGAGAATTAGAAAAGGAAATCCCCATGTAGAAGATGGCCTTGGAATTCTCACATCAAGCTTCATCCAGACCCTGATGGCACTTAGAGGATTATCCATGTAGACTGAGGTGACCAGACATGGTAAACTAGACCGATGGACTTCTATTTTTCCAAGGTCATGTTGTTTTGACTGATTGGGTGCGGCTTCCATTTTGTCTTGAAGTTCACCAATGGAGGATGCTCAATGCATCGCAATTCATGTGATGTTATTATGGGACTATAAAATGAGCCACCATTATTTATCTGGAGCTTGTGTCCTGGAGGCAATAAGCAATAATCCTGATTCTTCTCTGCATCTGAATCGCTCCCTGGCAGTAAGTTAGGTTTTTAGAGGGGCCTATTAACTATTTAAGGCCACTTAAGGTACCATTTAGTCCATTTCTGCAGCATTAATCACTAGCAGCCCTGCAGGGGCTAAAGCTGGGGAATGAAGCTGGCCATCCCAAAGGGAGCTGGGGAATCACCACTTGGATGGAGCCTCTAACTCAGACACCACCTCTGGTAATCTATAGCCACTCCCTCTTTGGGGGCTGCCTGAATGGAATGGACTCCATGCAGCCAGGACCACCCTAGTTCTACATCAATGAGACTTCATTCTTCTCACACTGCATAAATCATTTGGGGAAAAGTAATAGTTCACATTGATGTAGCTCTTTGCTCAGGAAGACCCAGCGAAGGAAGACATGCAAGTGTTGTTGAACTTTGTTTTGTACATAAAGGAATCCAGAGCAACCCTTTATGTTGCATTTCAATGGACTAGGCTGTAAGTGGAGGGTGGGGTAATGGTGGGGGGCAAAGATTTAGAATGCAAGCTCATTGAGAACAGGGATTATTTAATTCTTTGTGCTTTTGTTCCTAAAGCCCCACACTAGGCCTAGTCCACAGAGGCTCTTAATAAATACTTGTTGATTAATTAACTGAATGTCAAAATCTTTGGCTTATATCTTATATAGATAGACGTATCTCACTATAACTAATATGGGGTGGGGGTGGGAGTGGGGACAGATGGGAACAAGCATTTATTAAATACCTACTAATTACCAGCTACTGTGCTTGGCAATTTATAAATATTATCTCATTAGATCCTCCTGACAACCCTGGTAGGTAGGTGCTGTTCTTATGATCCCTATTTTATAGTTGAGGAAACCAGAGGTGAAGTGACTTGCCCAAGGTCATACAGCTACTAAGTAGAGACACCAGATTTAATATGAGATTATAGACAGTACCAGCAAAATACCACTGTTGCCATTCTGAGCCCATAGGAATCCTGACAGGGAAGTCTGAGACCCTGAAAGTAGAAGAATGTCTCCTGCCTTCCTCCCACCCCTCACTTGAGTCAGACTTTGAGACTCAGCATAACAAACACACAAGTTAATCATGGGATTTAGAGCTAGAAGGAATCTTACACATCATAGAGGAAACAGATATATTATAGACTAATATATTAGATTTTTAAATAAATGGCCCAGAATTCATATCTGAATATGTATTGTTCCATTTTAAGTAGTCACCTTGGGAAGCTGTATAATTTTTCTAGCTGTGGTGCTATTGTTTAGAATGTTTTTGGTGTTCCATTTTGGAGCTAGCTTCAGTGCCTGTGGTGCATTCTTTTGAATGTATTTAATTTTCTATGTATGTGCTGTCCAGACTACCCCACTGTCCCTTCCATTGCAAATTCTTTGGGGGAAGGAATGGTTACATTTTGGTCTTAATTTCTCCAGCAACCAGTACAAATCCTGACACACAGAACATGGCTATTAAATGGATGGATAAATGAATAAATGATTGTAGTGCAATCCTTTCATTTTATGAATATTGATAATAAAAAGACAGTTAGAGGCTCAGGAAAACTGAGTGACTTACCCATAGTCATATAGATCAGGGCCTGTTAGACTTTTTCCACTTGCACCCCTTTTAGGGTTTTTGCAGCTTGTGTTAGCTTGAGGGCATGTGCAGTGCAAAGTGCATGTGCTTTGTGTTCAGAACCAAAGCGCAGGGAAGTTGCAAGATGCAAACAGGGAAGCACTGCCAATTCATTACGTGTTTGATTTTTAATTAGTTTTTGGTTGTTGTGGGTTCAAAAACCTTTTACTTGTTGCCAAATTTTTCACGGCCCCATGTGGGATCATGACAGTTTTGTTTTTGTTTTTGCATTTTTGGAGGGGGAAAGGGAGGGGTTAAGTGACTTGCCCTAGGTCACACAGCTAGTAAGTGTTAAGTGTCTGAGGCCGAATTTGAACTCAGGTCCTCCTGACTCCAGGGCCAGTACTCTACTCACTGTGCCACCTAGCTGCCCCATGAGCCACAGTTTAAGAAACACTGATATAGATAATAAGTGGTAGTCAAAATTCTGTACCCATCCCCTGACTCCTAATCCAGGGTGTTTTCCATTACACCATACTGCCTGGAAAGAAGAATCAGTCCATAAGCATTTATTAAGTGCCAACTGTGTGTGCTGGGCACTGTGCCAAGAATAGTTGATATCAATGCAGTACTCGTGCAGCTTTAAGAACACTTTCTTCAGAATAGTCCCTGGATTCAATGGTGCAAGTATTCTGAGCTTTACTTTGGAGACTGAGGAACCAAACACTCAGAGAGATGAAGTGAAGTCCCAGGTCTCAAAGGAGGTATGGGACGGAGTCAGGGCTCAAGCCTAGGTTGTCAGACATCAAATCAATCCTATGCTCATTCCCCCTACAGTGAACCATTTCTCAGGATAAGTGTTCACATCTCTATGGCCCTGAGCTCTCCATTTGTCTCAGTTTAATCATCTGAGTGGATATGGGCAATTAGGACACACAATTAGCCTTGAGCCTTGTGGGGGAAGAATCCCTGGAAACCCTCAGCTGTCAGCCAGCAGACTAGAGGAAGGGAGGCTCACCTCAAGATGCCCATGTGAGGGGTCTCCTGATTGACCAAAGAAAGAAGCCTACCCAGAGCAGAAGAGAAAGTTCTTTGAAATCTTTGTTTTCAGCTTATGTAACAAATCCCTGACCCCATCGGTAGCAAATGTACTTATGTATCACTGGAGTTGAGTTTCGGTAGTCTGCTCTCAAAACTGAACAGACCTCTATTGTAAGAACCAAAGGAAGATCCCAAGGTCTGCTGGCTAACTTTAATTCCTCTTGGACTTCCTGCTTCCAGCCAGAGCTATGTGTGTATGTGTGTTTTTTTTAAACACCAACCTCCAGGCAAAAGCCCAACCACACAGGTTGACTGCTCTTTCTTTCATGACTGCCCCAGCCCTCTCTGTCTGCCTCTGACTTTAAAAACCAAAAGGAAGTTTTGGTGTTTTTTCCTTTAGCCAAATAGTTTTCAGGAATGTATTAAGGACTGGAATTGACTCATCACACAGGAGGCTTGCAATGACTCTCTATACTAGCCATAGACTGAGATAGCACGATCACCTGTCATTTTTACATGTCTGCCTGAGGTATGGATGGATCGGAATCTGTATCCATGGGTTTCTGCTAACCTCTGTATGGACTGAATGTTTGTGTTTCTTTGTGTGACTCAGGCAGACTTTACAATGGCAGTTGGAATACAATACCATTACTCTATAAGCATTCTGGGAATTTTCTTGTTCCTTTATCTCTCCCATATCCTCGTCAGGACTCAGTTATATCTCTAATTCATGTCTTTCCTACATCCATCAGAACCCTGAGCTAGCCTCTGTAATGTTCTGAAGATAACTTAGGTTCTTTCACTTGCGTGAGTTTTTGTCTTAGCGATCCTGGAAAATAATGAGGCTTCTGCTACCTTCCTTCCCCCAGGACAGTATCCAAACACGAGTCTCTTAAGATCTGATTGCCAAAAAAAGTGAAAGAAAAAACAAAATAGTAATAAAACAATACAATAAATCCACAGCCCTTCTGATAGCTTCAGTGATTTCAGTACTCAGAATAACTTTGGCAAAGGTCCATTATTCTCCAAGGAGGGCGAAAAAGGTGGTACCATGCCTCCTGCCTCTTAGCAGACAGATGCTGTGATATAGGTAGAGAGTAAGGCATACATTTGCAGAAAATGCCATTAAAATGTAAATATGTTTTGCTTGACTAAACTTTTGTTTGCTCCTAGCACAGTGCCCAGTACATAGTAGGTACTTAATAAGTGCTGACTGACTGATTGTCCTAGGGAAATTAGCTATGTCTATATAGGAGGAAGTTGAGAAGGAAGTAGGAAAGTAATGATAGCAATGTAAAAAGGAAGAGAAAAAAAGAAAAAAATAGTTAATTTTAAAAATACACAGACAAGACCAGAGTGGGGTTTAATTTGGGACATATACAAGTGCACAAATGTTGATATTGCCATGTTAAATTTAATATGTATTAAAAGAACCCAGCTATATTTAATTAATCTGTGGCTTTATATACGACCCGATTTTCTGGCTGTCTTTGTGTATGACATATCCACATGTGTTGATGGTTTGTCTTCTTGTTCATAGTTAAAAATTTCTTTTTAAAGTGCTGACCAGAAAGTTCGTACTGGAGGCAGATAATGCTGTGGGAGTCTTAGAAGTCAGACTTGGTCACTGGTCTCCAGGACTATTCCACCAGAAACTTCACCAATAATTACAGGTTATTTACCTACAGCATGGGTATGTGAGCCCACTCACCAGCTTCTATGCGGTTTGCAGAGTTTGGGGTGGGAGCCATCTCTGTCCTTCAGAAGCAGGAAAGACAATCCTATAAACCTCTCTTATGGTGCCTTGCCTCTTGTTGGTTATTTTTCATACTAGCCACCCCAAAGGGATTTTTTTCTTTTTTTAATTTTTTTTTTTTTGCTTTTTGGAGGGCAGTTGGGATTAAGTGACTTGCCCAAGGTCACATGGCTGGTTTTCGTGTTAAGTGTCTGAGCTGGATTTGAACTCAGGTGCTCCTGACTCCAGGGCTGGTGCTCTATTCACTGCGCCACCTGATCACCCCAATTTTTTCTTTTTTTTAGTGTAGTAGCTTTGTATGACTCCTCTCTACACGTTCTATGGTCCATTTTATTGCCTCCTTGTTTCCTCTTCACACACAAATGCTCTGTTTCTCATCTCCATACCTATGCAAGGGCCTTTAATGTACTGTCTCCTGCCCTTTACCTCTTAGAACATCTGATTTCTTTTATAATTCAGTTCAAGCTCTACCTTCAACATGAAGTCATTCTTGATCTTCTCTCCCCCCATAGGGTTAATCTAAAGGCATGCTTACGTATTTCCTCATTAATTAATAAAGTTTCAATGTCTCTAACAGTTAATCAACTAAGCTAAGTGGTCCATCCCAGTTCATCAAATATTTATTTAATGATAGAGAAACCTCTTTCCCAATGATATTTGCTCCTCCTTTTCTTTCTTTCTCTTTCTGTCTTCTTTCCTTCCTTCCTTCCTTCCTTCCTCTTTCTTCTTCTTCTTCTTCTTCTTCTTCTTCTTCCTCCTCCTCCTCCTTCTCTCCTCTTTCTTCTCCTTCTCCTCCTCCTCCTCCTTTTCTTCTCTCTCTCCCTTTCTGTGTCTTTTTCTATATATATATATATGTATGTACATGTGTATATGTATATCTAAATATATGCATAAATATAATACCTTATTCTCCCAGGATTAAAAATATTAAAGTAACTGAATATATAATTTATTAAAAATGAAATCAACAACAAAACATAGAGATAAATAGTTATTTACAATATTTTGTCTTTGAATAATAATCAGGTATCCCAATCCCTCATTGGGATTATAGAAGACTTCTCTTCACAGTTCTACGCTATCGAGTTCATTCAGGGTGATGAAAATCTCTTCATAAGAATTCTCTCCAGATCTTTTAAAGACAGAGGTTACAATAGTTTCATTAATAAAGAAGTCCTTTATATCCTCTTTTTATCTGACTCAGTCTCCTTCCAACCATGACAAAGAAGCTCATCACAGAAGACTCCTCATAGAATAGCAATTAAAATGTGACCTCTAGATTTCATAGCCTTCTTTTAGAGATTTGCTTTTTTCTTTGTATCCAGTGCCTGAACCATAGTAGATGTTGATAAATTCTTGTTGATTGACTCACTGATTGACAAGATTCTTGAGTTCAATAATGATTTGCAGGATCTCACCAACTGAAGGGAACTTCCACCTCATGTTCTCGTGACTGGTCTCTACATCTTTCATGAGCAGTGTGTGTCTTGCCCCTTCCTGTCCAGGGTTGTTGCTACTTGCCCAGGGTCAGCATGTCCTTTCCTCCATGCACTAGGAGTAAGGCACTACCAATCTGGGTGTGTTTGTAAGGGGCTAAAGAGAATCAAGGCCTAGTTCAGGCCTTTGTTGAACCCCTAGTGCAGCTTGAGATGTTACTGTATATCAGGCAAGTCATTCCTTATTCTTCTATCTGAGTTTTCCTCTTCTGAGGCTCCAGCCTTATCTCCTAACAAGGGAAATAAACTAGAGAAGGGGCATCGATGGCAATATCTCTTGAGAGGTCATCTCTCCACACTGTACTTAAGTTAGATTGGTTTGGCAACAGAGTATAGTACAGATTAGAGAGAGGATGTATTGGAGCCATGGAAACTGTTTAGGAGACTATTCCTGTACTGTAAAGGAGAAGCCTACATGAGTAGCAGCAGCAGAAAAGGAAAGGAGGAGGCAGGGCATTTCTGTGCTCTTCATAAGGCTTAACCAACTGTAGTTCAATCTATGTCACTTAGGAAAATCATCCTGCTGATCCTATATCTTCTTTTTTTCTGTGCCTTGGCGGAATTGGAATTAATAAAAATCTCACTGTATGATACATGAGAGAATGCTCTGTGCTTTGGAGTTTGAAAGACAATTACTTGAAAGAAGAGCTAGAGGAAATGCCTTGGGTTGGATACTTTTTTCTATGCAAAGATGCATTTTGGATTTTTTTGCATGCCTTACCAAATCATTGGTGATGTAAAATACATTACTATTACTAAAGACTAGTGATACTAACATTTTGGAAGCAGGGCATAGAGCCAGGGGTGGGAATAAAAGTGCCAAACACTAAGATGGAGGGGTTGAGAGGTTAAGAGACAGTATGGTGTAGTGATGGAAGCATTAGACTTGGAATTAGGATAGAACTGGATTTCACTCTGCCAATTAGGGCAAGACATGTCTACTAAATCCAATTCCATAACCATGTATTAAGAGACTACTTGATGCAAAGCACTATACTAAGTGTGGCAGCTAGGTGGCACAGTGGATGGAGTGCCAGGCTTGAAGTCAGGAAGACTTATCTTTATGAGTTAAAATCAGGCCTCAGACACTTACTCACTGTGTGACCCTGGGCACGTCACTTAACCCTCTTTGCCTTGGTTTCCTCATCTGTAAAATGAGCTGGAGAAAGAAATGGCAAACTACTCCAGTATCCTTGCATAAGAAAACCCCAAATGGGGTCACAGAGTCAGACGCAACTGAACCACAACATACTAAGTACTGAATATACAAAGGCAAAAATAAAATTATGTCTTCCTTCAAGGAAATCATGTTCCAGTTGGGAGATATGTGTACACAGATAAAGGAACACAAAATGCATGCACAAAATACAGAGTAATTTCCTGAGGCAGAGCATGAAATGGGGAGAATCAGGAAAAACTTCCATGTTAAGGGTAGACACCTGAGCGGTGTCTTGAGGAAAATTAGAGACAATAAGAGGCGGAGGTGAAGAAGTAATGCATTGTAGACATAAAGGACCACCTGTACAAGGGTATGGAGGTGGCAGATGGAAAGTTTGTCATGTATGGGGGAACAACTAGCAAGCAAATTTGACCTGAATAGAGAGTACATGAAAGGAAATAAAATGAAACAAGGCTGGAAAAATAAATGGGAGCCAGATCATGAAGGTCCTTTAATGCCAGACTAAGTATTAACTTAAGTTGTGTAAACTCTCTAAGGTTGTTTCCTTATATATAAAATGGGAGTGCTTGGGATATTCAAAAAAACCTCCCCCAGGTTCTCCTGTCTTGTTCCCTCACAGGCCTGGCTCTGAAATATTTCATCTTTCCTGCAGAGAGATCCACATCTTCCATGTAGATGAGTAATAGGTTAGAAAAACGCACAGAAATAATCTTAGCAAAGGGGGCAAGGTCACTATCACTTTTACTTGAGTAACAACATTCTTAGGCTTTTTGTATGCACATACAAGAAGCCCAAAGTCTTAGATGAGCTTTGAAACACATCTTCAATTAGAAACCTGAGGAAAGAAGTCTTCTGAGGATTTATAAAAGTGAGAGAGAAATCTGCGACCCTCTGGCCCTGTGAGAGGCACTTTGAGGTCATGGAAAGAGAGTTAGCCTTGGAGCCAGCAAGATATAGGCTCCACTCCCACTTTTGGCACGTACCTGGCTCTGTGACCCTGGGCAAGTCACTAAATGACTCAGTGCTCTAGGCAACTATCTAAGATGACAAGGGAGTGGGAAAGTACTGACTTGTTTTGGTAGGGAGGGTTCCCTATTCCAGGGAAATAACAGGTTCGGTCTCTATTCCCTACACTCTGCCAAAATTCATTTATCCCTACATAACCTAAACAATAATTTAGTCAGGGGTGTGCTGGAGCCAACGTGAACCGGCTCTTAGGAAAAGGTTGTTAAATTTTCAGTATGAGCATTTACACCTTGGAAACTGGCGAATGCTATAAATCAGGCTTTGATTTATTGTTTTGTTGACTGTCAAGACTTAAAGTGATGGAGAAAATGTTAATGCAGGTTAAACTTAAAAGTGTGTCCTGTGTGTGTGTATATATGTGTGTGTATATGTGTATGTGTGAATATACGTATATACACACATATGCACATATGTGTATATACACATACATATGCCCATATATACATATATATGGAGATCCAGTTGTTAAACATTTACCAGTATACCCCTAAATCCAATTCACGCCATACATATAGCCCTACCCTCTCCTGTTCCCACTTAATGGTGTATTAAAAATAAAAGATGGAAGAAATTTGGAGGTGTCATCAATATTCTACTAATTGTTGTATGACGATGAATCATGAAACTCCACAGATCCACAAAGTATTAAAAATAAGTATCCCCCAGAAGGCTGCAACGTGATAATAAGTAAGGATCTTTGAGGAAGAACCAAACTAAAAGTTGCCCTCAGGAAAGTCAATGATTGCAAAAGAGAGGTTGGTCATGTGGTGAAAACAAGTGACAGATAACTGACCTGATCCAATGGCATCCTCATGCTATCAGGAGCACTGTCCCTCCCAGCACACTGAGTGGTCCCTCTATGGTAAGCTTATGGGAATATATGAACAGAAACCACACAGGATGATATGCTCCTTGTAGTGTGTTAAGGAGGCAGTGCCTTGGCAAGCATTGGGCCCGAAGGAGCCTTGTCCATCGCCACCTTCCTACTTTGACATAGTGGACAGAGGGCTGGACTTAGAGTCAGGAAGACCTGGGTTTCACTTCCCTCGAACACACTTATTGGCTTGAACTTGGATGAATCATCCTTTCTTTACTCCCAGTTTGGGGTTCTTCATGTGTGTGATGGTGATAGCAACATCTGCAGCACTTGCTTCACTGCAATGTTTCAAGGATCAAATGTGAATCATGAAGTGCTCTGCGAATGCCAATTTAATCTCTATGATTACCCACACCAATGCGGGTCACAAAATGATTCTGTAGTGATTTTCTTGTGACCTGTATTTCTATCCAAGGTAGGTCCATGAGAGATGACCAATATAAATGGAATTAGAAGAGTTATCAAGAACTGGAGAGAAGTGGGAGAAAGGGGAAGTGATTAAAATGACTAAAGGAGGAGAGGAGCGAGAGACTAGCACTAGAGATGTGAATAAAAATATTAAAGTAGACAATGGGGAGCCAGTCTCTAGTTTGAGATAATTATGCATAAAATAAATCCAAACCAAAATGATTCTTTTTTTAATAGCACTTTATAAATTTGTTTATTTTTAGTTTTCAACATTCATTTCCACAAGATTTTGAGTTACAAATTTTCTCCCCGTCTTTCCCTTACCCTCACCCCAAAACAGTGATCCTACTGAATACCCCTTCCCCCAGTTTGCTCTCTCTTATATCCTCCCAGATCCCCCTTCTGACTTTCTAGTAGGGCAAGACAGATTTCTATGCCCCAGTGCCTGTATATCTTATTTCCCAGTTGCATGTCAAATATATATATATATATATATATATATATATATATATATATATACATATATATATGTAAAACAAACATTTGATTTTTAAAACTTTAAATTCCAGATTCTTTCCCTTCTTTCCTTGTCACCCACACTTACTGGGAAGATAAGCAATTCAATATAGGTTGTACATTTGTAGTTACCCAAAACGTTTCCATAGTGGATATATTGTGAAAGACTGACTCTATTTCCTTCCCATCCTATCCTGCCCCCCACTTATTCTGTTCTCTACTTTGACCCTGTCGCTTTTCAAAAGTGTGCGCTCCTGACTACCCTCCCCCGCATCTGCTCTTCCTTCTGTCATCCCCCCTCTTATTCCCTTCCCCTCTGCTTTCCTGTAGGGTAAGATACCCATTTTAGTGTGTATGTTATTCCCTCCTTAAGCCAAATTCAATGAGAGTAAGGTTGACCCATTCCCTTTTGCCTTCCTGTTCTTCCCCTCCATTGTAACAGTTTTCTCTTGCCTCTTTGATATGAGGTAATTTACCCTATTTGATCTCTCCCTATCTCTTCTCATTATATTCCTCTCTTATCTCTTAATTTTATTTTTTAGATATCATCCCTTCATATTCAACTCATCTTGTTCCCTCTGTCTATGTATACATGTACACATATATACACACACTCACATATGTATTCATATACACGTACACCTTCCTATATAAACATATATATGTATATATACATGCATATATATAT
>CM053582.1:386797031-386867086 GCA_028627135.1 Pseudochirops cupreus
CTCCTTGACCTGAAAACTGTAGAATTTGGCTATGATATTCCTAGGAGTTTTCTTTTTGGGATCTTTTTCAAGAGGTGATTGGTGAATTCTTTCCATTTCTATTTTGTCCTCTGGTTCTAAAACATCAGGGCAATTTTCCTTGAGAATTTCTTGAAGGATGATTTCTAGGTTCTTTTTTTGATCATGGCTTTCAGGTAGCCCAATAATTTTTAAATTATCTCTTCTGGATCTATTTTCTAGGTCAGTGGTTTTTCCAATGAGCTATTTCACATTGCCTTCTATTTTTTCATTTGTTTGGATCTGTTTTATAGTATCTTGATTTCTCATAAAGTCATTAGCTTCCATTTGCTCCAGTCTAATTTGGAAGGAATCATTCTCTTCAGTGACCTTTTGAAATTCTTTTTCCATCTGGCAATTTGGCTTTTTAAGGCATTCTTCTCCTCATTGCCTTTTTGGGCCTCTTTTGTCATTTGAGTTAGTCTATTTTTTAAGGTGTTATTTTCTCCAGGCAGGTTGTCGACTCTCTTTTCATGATTTTCTTGCATCATTCTCATTTCTCTTCCCAGTTTTTCATCTACTTCTCTTACTTGATTTTCAAAATCCTTCTTGAGCTCTTCCGTGGCCTGTACCTAGTTCATATTTTTCTTGGGAGCTTTTGATGCTGGAGTTATGACTTTGTTGTCTTCCTCCCATTACATGCTTTGATCCTTTTTGTCCTCCCAAAAAGATTCTATGGTCTGTTTGTGCTTCCTTTGCTTGCTCATATTGCTAGTCCATTACTTGACTTTTGAGCTCTTTGCCACAGTAGAACTCTACTTCCAGAAAGGAGAGCTTTGTCCAAAATTGCTGGGGTTTTCGCAGATGTTGTCAGAGGTCTGAGGAGGGCACCCTCTCTACAGACACCACATTGGCAAACTGGCGTTTCTCACCCCAGGACCACCACCCATGAAAGCAACCCAGATCCAAACAGGTCAAAGCAAGAGCAATTACCCTCTGAATGGCTGCTTGGTCCCCCTACAATCTGTAGGCCAGGAGCTCCTGGCAGCACATGTTGCACCCGTCACACCTCCACCACCTCTTGCCCCGTGGGGCAGAGGCTGGACTGTGCCCTACCTTTCCAACAGAATTCTGACTGACCTTTTACTTTCTTTTTGGCATTTATGGGTTGAAAAGTCTGGAAACCACGCTGCTGAAGTCTGCTCTGGCTACTGCTGCCTCCCTGGGATCAAAACCGCACTGCACATGTGGGACTGTGCTCGGCACCCCGTGCGCTGTGATGCACCCTTCCTATTGGCCTGCCGGGCTGCCTTCTGCGGGAGGTTTGTTTCTCTCTGTCACTTTGTGGGTTCTGTAGCTCTAAAATTTGTATAGAGTCATATTTCATAGGTATTTGAGGTGGTTGTGGGGGGAGGTCATGGAATTTCCTGCTTCTACTCCACCATCTTGGTTCTGCCCCCCAAAAATGATTCTTAATCAGAGGCTGACCCAGTGTTGGATAATGCCATAGAATGTTTGAATTGGAAGGGGCCTTAGAAGGATATTGGACTAGAACTGGTGCTCGGGTTCAGATCCTGTCTCAGACACTTAACCAGCTGAATGACCCCTGATGACATACTTGATTTCTCTGTGCCTCAGTTTACTCATCTGTAAAATGAAGACATTGGCCTTGGTGGCACTGAGGTCCTTTCCAGCTCTAAACCTATGAACATTTTAGACCAATACCTTCATTTTACAGAAGAAGAAACTAAAGACCAGAAAGATGATTTAACTTGCCCAGGGTCGCATGCCTAGTTTTTGGCAGAACTGAGATTAGCGTTCAGGCCTCCCAACTTCCGGTGCTACCTGCTACTATCTGGCACCAGTTCCAAGGTCACCTCCTTTTAAAAAAATTACTCTTTTCATCTGTTTTCATTTTGCTAGGTATTCTTTGCATTAGCACAATCATTTTTGTCCTGATTAAAAGTCGATCTGCACTTTTGAACACAACAAAAGAGGGTAGAACTGAGAATGAAAGGAACAAGCACTTATTAAGCACCTACTGTGTGCTGGGCACTGTGCTAAGCATTTTACAAGCATCTCCTTTGAGCTTCACAACAATCCTTTGAGGCAGCTGCCTCCATTTTATGGTTGAGGAAACTGAGACAGATAGAGGTTAAATGATTTACCCAGGGTCACACAGCTCGTAAGAGTCTGAGGCTGCATTAGAGCTCAAGTTTTCCTGACTCCAGGCCCAAATCTCTAACCACTGCACAACCAAGCTGCTCTTGTTTTAGAGTTTTGTCCTTTTCAGGCCAGCCTGAGTAGAGGCTCCTGAAGGCCCCTAACTGAAAGATTTAGTCCAAACCACCCTTACCCCAGGTCTTGGAGGCAAGAAATGGGATTTTCATTTCTTTTCATTTAAAATTTATAGAGCTATATATTATTATAGGCAAAACAATCCAAAACCTGAAGCCCAGAGAATTTAAGCAACTTATCTTAAGCTCTTGGCTCTAAATCTAGATGGGTTCTCAGATGCCATTAATTTGTGTTGCTTTTCAGTTGTGTCTGACTCCTTGTGAACCTATTTGGGGTTTTCCTGGCAAAGATACTAGAGCGGTTTGCCATTTCCTTCTCTAAGCTCATTTTTACAGATGAGAAAACTGAGGCAAACAGGGTTAAATGACTTGCCCGGGGTCATATAGCCAGTGTCTAAGACAGGATTTGAACTCAGAAACATCAGTCTTCCTGCCTCTAGGCATGGCACTCTATCCACTTTGCTGCCTAGCTTCTCCCATTAGTGCAACCCTTTCATTTTACAGATGAGGAAACTGAGACTTAGACCATGTCAGTGATTCACCCAATTCAGAGAAAGGATTTAAATCTGAATCTCCAGACTTAAAACCAGGGACCTTTCCACTGTAAGCCACACAATTAAGTAGCAGAAGCAAGATTCAAACCCAGGTCTTATGACTTTATACCCAAACCCTCTTTCTACTACTTTAGTTCAAAACCAGCAAATAATCCTAAGAATGGCACCCCCCAGAGGCTTTCTCACTTGGTGTGAATTAATTCATCTCTTCCCTTTTTTCCAGGGGTTAGGGCCAGGGAGTAACAAAGACTCAGAAAGTGAGATTGAACACTTTACCAGATGAATGGAATTTGGAAATGTTACAATTTTGCCAGCGTTCTTTCCCCTCATTCTTCCTCTCTTCACCCTCCCATTAATACCTCCCCCAACTAATACCATTTTGTGGTTATTTCTCAAGGGAAAAGGAGCTGTTTTATGCCAGGAAAATGTAATGGATAAATTTCCTGCCTTGAGAAATTTACATCTTAAGGCCGACATGTACTTTAGCTCCCCTCAGGCGCTGACAATACATCCCTATGGGAGATGAGATCTTTTCAGTTCTCACTTCCGAGAAGCTGATTGTGGCTAAAGCAACAGAATCATCCATTTTTGCCTAAAAGCAGCAAAATGATTACCTATAGCCTTAATTTAAATTCCCATTGACAGCTGAGAAACTCTGTTGTGGCTGGAGGGGCCAAGCTGACCTTCACATCTATTGTAAGTGGTAGAGACAGAGGGAAATTTTATTGACCAAAGAGGATAATGTGCATTAGGGAAGCCAAGCAAGGATGGTCTGACCTATTGGAATATAGTGCAGGGTCAAAGGGGACAGGATTAGTGCTCTGCTTTATAGCTAGAGTAAATGCCAATTGTGTGCCTTTGTATCCTTTGTTACAACACATGACTGACTGCCTCTACCTCGGGGACGCAGAGATGCTGCTCCCTTCCCTGCTTGTTGTTAATCTGTGGTATTGTGAGGAGCTTGCTGCCAGCACTAGCTGGAGCTGCCTCTTAAGGCAAGGAAAACAACCAGTTGCAACACCAGAAATTCCAGAAATATTATAGGCACATTTTCAGAGGCTTTGCCCTTTGGGGGCATTTCCAGACTGGGGAAAGCAGGCTGGGAAGAAAACAAGTGATATTTTTTTGTATTTCCCTCCAGAAAAAAAATATTCCCCATCCCGCAAGGGATCATCCTAGAAACAGACCTTTTTTCTACGGACAAGGGGGTTGGCTTCTCTCTCTTCTAAATATGAGCTTTGCAGCCTGGAGGTAACCTAGTGGTCTCAAAAATTATGATTTAGGAAAATCCTATCAAACCGGAAAAGATTCAGATAGATTAGTATAGTGAGGGATCTAAGAGTCATAGAAACCTGGCTTTATATCTTGCTTCTGTCACTTTATACCTGTGACCTTGGGCAAGTCACTTATTGGGCCTGAGTTTCATCATCTGAGAAATGAAGATTATAGACGGAATGGCTGCTAAAGTTCTTTCCAGCCGTAGCTTATGATCCTATGGTCCTGCCTCTATTGTTTGCTACCTCTATGTCCTTAGACAAGTCACTTCAATTTTCTAGGCCTTCATTTTCTCTTCTATAAAATGAGAGGCTTGGGATAAACAATCTTTGAGTTTCCTTCCAACTCTGAGCTTACCATCCCTATAAATACAGACCTGGCCGGTTTTCAAAGGAAGAAATCTAAGCAGGGTAAGGTCATAATACTTATATACTAATAATTATACAATTAATAATGGTAATAACTAATAATTGTCAATTAATACAAAAGCTAGTAATTACAGAAAAACTAATTAAAGTGATGCTGATGTTCGGCCTCATAGTCATCATATCGGTACATGTATGTATGGTCAAAAGAAAAAAGCCAGTGTTCAAGGAGCTATGGAAAACAGGCACATTATTGCAGTGTTGGTGGAACTGTCGGTGGGCCTAGGCATTCTGGAAAGCAATTTGGAACTATGCTTAAAAAGTCACTACACTGTGTATATCTTTTGCCTGTCGATATCACCCCAAACAGATCAAATAAAGAGGAAAAAGACGCTTGTATACAAAAAGATCTACAGCAGTTTGTTTTCCCTGATCGCAAAAATCCTAGAAACTAAAGGGATTCCCATTTAGTGGAAAATAAAGTGAATTATGACTTATGAATGTAATGGGATACTATTGTGCTATGAGAAATGACAAAACAGATGATTTTAGAGAAATGAGAGAAAGAGAGAGAGAGAGAGATTGAGAGATGGAGAGACTGAGGGAAAGGGAAAGAACAGAAGAGAACAGAATGGACAGAAGGAATCACAAACACGACAGCTTTGAAAATTACATGTTGAATTTATATATACTTAAATATATACTACATACTTATACTTGAATTTATATATACTTAAAAGGAAGCTCAACATAATGGAAATAAGCAATTTCACATGCAATCCCCTCCTGTTCTAGGATGTATATGGAATTGGTTCATTTTTGGAAGTGCTTTATTAAATTCAGAATAAAAAAAATATATAGGTCTGTCAATGGACTGTATGACTGTTGCATAAGGACAAGCTTACCTAAATTTACAGGAGCTCATTTTCAGAGTGGATCCAGGGTGATTAATTTTCTAGCCACAAGTCTTTCTTTTATTGACTATCTTCTAGGTCAGAGAGATTTCTTACCTACATCAGAATACCACAGTAAGAAAGTCATAAAGGTATTATCTTGATTACCATAAAGAGACAGTGGAACATAATGAACAGACTCAGGAGGACCTGAGTTCACATCTTGCCTCTGATATATATTGTGTCCCTGGGCAAGTCCCCAAACCTCTCTGTGCTCTAGATCAGAGGTGTCAAACATGCAGCTTGCCAGTAGCATGTAACCCATAACACTCCCAAGAGCAACCTGCATCAGATTAAAATGTAATTGGGAAATATTCAACAAAATAAATTAAAATGCATTGTAACAGAGAATATTATATTTAAAGTCAATATGCAACACATGGGCATCCTTATGTACAGAGTGGTGGCCCACATTTCTATTTGAGTTGACCCCACTGCTCTAGGCAATTCTCTAAAACTGTAGCTTACAGAGAAGGGGCCAACTTCCATTGGTAGAGGAAATTTCCTCACCTGGAAGTCCCCTATATCTATTAAGATGTTTTTGTTTGGGGATTTTTTTTTTTTTTTGCTTTTTTGGAGGGGAGAAGACAGGGCAATTGGGGTTAAGTGACTTGCTCAAGGTCACAAGGCTAGTAAGTGTTAAGTGTCTGAGGCTGGATTTGAACTCAGGTCCTCCTAACTCCAGGGCCAGAGCTCTATTCACTGCGCCACCTAGTCACCCCAAGATATTTGTTATTGCTGTTATTTCTGCCATAGCAAGCCCCCACATAAAAATTCAGAAGGGTCTAGAGTTATTCTTCAGTTGCTTATTGTTCTCTTATACAGATATACAAAAGCAGCCACCAGAAGGGGAGTTTTTATTTCATTACCATTCTTACCATATACTTTTTGAACAATAATAGGGATGCTAACAAATTTGGAAAGTATCCACACACAAAAACTATACTATATTTTCTCCTACGAATTTTTTTTTAAAAATTCACTCATTTTTATTTTGAATTTAAGAAATATCACATAAAATGAGCATTTCCATATACATGGTAGAACAAAGACAATTATGCATTAAACTGTGAATTTCTACTGTATATAGCTTGCTTTTCTTTTAAAATAGATAGCAAATTCAACTCGTAGCTTTCAAAACTGTCCTGCTTGTGATTCTTTCTAGCCTTCCATGTTCTTCTTCTCATAAAACAAAGATGGCTGAGTGACCATCTTTTCTTTCTCTTTCTTTTCCTTTAGTTTCTCTTCTTTTCCTTTTTTTGCTACCCTATCCCTGTCCTCCCTCTCCCTCCCACCCACTTCTCATCATTGTAAAGAGAAAAAGGGAGACCTAACAATATGCATAGTCAAAAAAAAAAGCCTTCACATTGGCAGTGTCTAAAAATTGTGTCTTATTTGGTATTATGAGTCAATTTCCTCTATGTGAAGAGGCAGGCAAAATTCACCATCATCAATCGGCCCATTAGAATCTTATTTGGCCATTGCATTAATCAGTTTTCAAAGTCTCTCAAAGTTGACAAACTTGTACCGTAGTAACAAAGCACAGGATCCATAACTCTGAGACAGCTATAGAGAAATTAACATGTCCTCATCAAAAAGGCAGAAGACAATTGATAAACATTTTAAACATGTTAAAAAATTACAAAAATTATTTTGAAACAAGTAAACATCACTGTGCCAAGAAATAATAAAGGATGAAAACAGGTACTCGTCATTGGAATTGTCTATGTAGCTGAAAGTGGTTTATTTCCGGATAAAGTAGCTAAGAGACAAGGCAGGAATCAAAAGGCCTTTCATGGGTGACATCTACAAGAATTCAACCATCAATTTGTTGACCAAGAAGCATCAAACAAATAGCTTACTCGTGTGGATGTATTTATAGAACAAGAGGGTTTATGATACAATTCATAATCTAGTCTTTGTCACTAGATTGAACAGAAAGGCTATCTTTAAGGAATGTGGACTTAATAATCAATAAAGATTCTTCAAGGAAATGGTAGAAACCGATGTATCACTTCAGGTTGCAAAAATTTTGCACTTGCTGAATATCTAGTAAGACAGGACCTGGTAGCTAAAATTATACATTATAAACTCACTATCTTTCATAAATTAACAAATTACAAATCCCTATAATATAGATATGTGCCTCAAATAACTTTGGGAATTCAACAAATAAAGTATTCTGGAATCTGAGTACAAATAGTTCTAACTATTATCTATAATTACTAAGACATGATATTTATCCATAAAAATGTGAAAATAATATTTTAATACATTTTATAATAACAAATACTCTTAATATATAAGCTACATGGAATGAAAATCTTTCAAAGTGTAGTTAGAAGAAATCCAAGTCAATATATATATATATATATATATATATCTGTATAGATAGATGATATAGATAGATATAGATATATCCTTATCGTCCTGTTTGCTACTGAAGTTGACTTAAAAATGCTTTCAGTGACCTTAAGAAGATAAGTTTCAATTTCAATACACAGACACAAAAATTATAAAACTAAAACATATAGTTGTTTTTATCAACATATACAATATTAAACAGAATAATAAATACATAAAAATAATAGCAGTGCAGCTAGGTGGCACATTGGATAGAGCTTGGAAGCAGGAAGACTCCTCTTCATGAATTTAAATCTGGCCTTAGACTAGCTGTGTGACCCTGGGCAAGTCACTTAACCCTGTTTGCCTCAGTTTCCTTATTTATAAAATGAGCTGAAGAAGGAAATAGTAAACCATTCCAATATCTTTGCCAAGAAAACCCCAAATGAGGTCACAAAGACTCAGACATGCCTGAAAAACAGCCTAACAACAACAAAAATAATAGCAGAATAATGAACTCCACCCAGACTATTTCTATCCAAATTGCATTAAAATATTATAAGAAAGAAATTAATAAGAAGAATTGTTGCTATTGTAATTTATTACAGGCCCTTGAATGATGCTATCCACGTGAATTCAGCCAACACCACGCCTACAAACAAATGGATGTCATATGAATTTGTCTACGGAAATGGAAGAGTTTATGAAGACGATTCAAGATCCCGTGCTAGTCATCAGAAATTATAGACAAGTTAGCTTAAAGTTAAGGGGCTGTTATTTAATTAGCAATACAGATTCCATGACTGACTGATAGAAACTGACAGAATATCAATGGGACAAATGATAGCTAGAATTATACATCAGAAGTCTGCTATCTTTTTTGTACTGACAAATGAAAAATCCTTGTATTAAAACTCCAGACCTCAAAATATTCTGCACAGAGATGGCAGAATTATCAGACTGAACATTGCCCACAATGCCTAGATATGACATTGGTTCATAAAAACTAAAGAAAAGTGTTTTAAAATAGAATTTGCTTTACCAAATACTCACAATCTCCAAGGCGTATGGGTTAAATACTTGCAAAATATAGAGATGTAACAGAATGGATCAAAGTCATGTGGCAACAGGATGAGGTCAATGTTATCCTTCTCATACTGTTGGAATTGTACTGAGGACTCTGTCCTTCAGATGATTAGCTTACCCTAATGCTTATTTACTTACCAAAAGTATTCCCTCTGAGCCAGGAGGGTCCAAAACCCAAGAGCAAGCATTATTAGTAATGGGAATAAACTTGATGCCTTCCCAGGAAGATCAGGGATGAAGTAAGGATGTTCATTATCCCCACTATTATTCAATATTGTACTAGAAAGGCTACCTATAGCAATAAGACAAGAAAAATAAATTGAAGGAATAAAAATAGATTAGGAGGGGAAAAAGCTATAATTCCTTGCAGATATGATGATAAAATTAGAGAACCCCAGAGAATCAACTAAACAAAGTAGTGGAAACAATTAACTTCAGCAGAGTTTCAGGATCTCACATAAATCATCAGCATCTCTATATGCTACCAAAAGTAGTCATTTTATTCACCTGTACAATATTCCAGAGGAATGTTAAATTTTAAAAAAAAATAGCACAATAGCAATTTGTGACAGGACCCTTCCTTTCTGGACTCCATAAAGAAAAATAAAATAAAATTATAAATCACATTATTAGAGCACATTAAAATTTACAAAACATCTTTCTTCCAAAACCCTTACTAGAAAGGCATTATTTTCTATGTGGTACAGATGAGGAAACTGAGGCTCAGAGAGGTTAAGCAATTTGAGAGCTAGTCAATGTTGAAGCTAGGGCTATAATTTAGAGTAAGACATTTTGGGCTCTGTTTAGTAAGCAACCAAGAGCCTCTCGTGACTTGTGAACTGGAGGAATGCCATGGTAAGAGCTCAGCTAGATTAGTCTGACAGCAGAGTGAATGTGCCTGGTTTTAGATAGAGACTTCTAGAAGGAGGGGGGCCAGCAGCTGTGCCAAGCTGAGTCTGCACAGGGGATGTGGTGACGTTGCTAGTACAGATTATGCTGATTGACAACCAACAGGTGGGACAGGCTGCCTAGAATCGCTGGGACAGGTGTGGGGGATATCCTATCTCAACAACAGTGGGTAGTGTATGGGGTGGGGAGGAGAAGGGAGAGTCAGTGCCATAGAATTTAGGCCACCACAAGGAGCAGACTATAGTTATCAGGCAAGCAGAACAGAATCTCCTATTAAGAGTTCAAGCCAGGGCAAGAAAGAAAAAGAAATGGGAATGGTAGAGATCTCAGAAGTAGAAGTGATGGAGCAGATAGAAAGAGCAGAGATGCACATTGGGAGTTCCAGGCTGGGGTGAGAGAATTAAGAATCAGACTGGTGAAACAACACAGGGACAGGGGTACCAGACAAGGAAGGTGTGCCAGCAGAGTTTTGTGGTCAAAGCCTACTAGGGACAACTTTACTCAATGGAGTGAGATGCCTTAGCCCTCTCCAAGGAGGTGAGCTTTCTTGTATCAAAAGGCAGGATAGAGGAACGTCCTCTAGCCAAATGAAGCCCTGGTTCTGAGGTTTGATCCATTTTGATGTGCTGAGGCAGAAAAGTAGGGGGCTGCTTGAGGTCCCCACCAATTCCTCTGATCTTCACAGGGCTGTAGAGACAGCAGCATGGAATAGTGAGGGGAGAGCAGGATGCACAGGCAAAAGAATTCAGTTCAAATCCCAGGATCTGAGCGACTTACTGGGTGCGTAACTATGGCGTGACACTTAATTTCTCTGTCGGACCTCAGGTCCCAGGAAAGGCAGACAAGATGACCACTTCCATTTCCAAATCTGTGAGCCACCAGCCTATATACACATAGGGCAGAGTGGCATAAATTAGTTTCTTCCATGAGAAATAAGAATTCTTTTTTTCTGGAAACTATCAATTGGAGTGTGTAATAAAAAAGAAACAACACCAAAAAACCCCCAAACAATTGAACTTAGAATCAGGAAGTCTGGGTTCTAATTCTAATTCTACTTATTACTAGCTGTATGACTAGGCTGGCTAGGTGGCCTTGTGGACAGAGTGCTAGACCTCAAGTCAGGAACACCTGAGATCAAATCTGACCTCAGACACTTGTTAGCTGTCTGAAGATGGGTAAGTCATTTAACCCCTCAGCTTCTGCAACTGTAAAATTGGAATAATAATATTACCTACCTACCAGTGTTGAGGCGCAGGTTCTGGGAGCCCCTTGAGCTCTCCTTGAATCTTTGAGGTACAGGCTCTAGGAAAGCAAATCTTCCCAAGGGATGGCATTTGCCTAAGGTTATGGGCCTTAAATTGTGGCTCTGCCCAAGTCTTTAGCCCTCCTTTGTTCCAATTGTTTCACAGCCTTGATGCTCCGGTTCCCACTCTTGAACTGGCTTGGCCCATCATTGTCTATGGTCTCCAAGTAACCTCCAGCAACTTCCCACCTTTAATCCCCCGTTATTGGAGTCTGACCTCATCTTGACTCCTGAAAACCCTCCCTAAATTCATTACTGGAGTCTGACCTCATCTGACTCCTCCTGAAGACCCTCCCCAAACTCCTCCTCTAGACCACCCCTAGATTCTTCTGTATATAAGAATCCCATCTCGCCTCCTTGTGGTATGAGAGTCCCGTAGAATGCCTTGGTACAGGCTAGCTCTGGCAATGCCACATAGAATGACCTAGTGTAGACTGGCTCCTTAAGACTCTCCCCCATCTGGCGAACTTTTAATGAACTTTGAATAAACTTCACTTTTCTTTGGCTGAGAAGACGTGAGTGGAATTCTTTCTGCAAGACCCGGCATGTTGGTATTTTGGGGTCTCAGGCACCCCTAACCCTCTTTGGGAAACCTCTTCACCAGGATTGTTGTGAAGATTCAAAAGAGATGATGATCGTGTGGTGCTTAGTACACAGTAAGTGCTACATAAATGTTATTAAATGAGATAATGTTTATAAAATGCTTTGAAAACTTCAAAGTACTGTATCAATGTCAGCTGTTAGTGACTAAATTGCAACTATTTGTGCCTGTGAACTAGACACTGTGCTTCTATTAATGCAATTAAAAGCAGCTTTAATATTCGTGGTACTTGCATGCTCTTGTTAGTTTAGATGGAGCTTGTGGTCCACTAGGACCCCCCACAACTGTTAAAGAACTAAGTCTCCTTGATCTTACAGTCATACTTTTTTTTAAAACATAAATATAGTAATTTGTACTCATGGGATCATTCCTTTGTCCAAGGCTTACATGTTGAGAACAGGAAGGAATCTTAGAGCTGAGTCCAATTCTATCATTTTATAACTTAAGAAACTGATTGCTAGAGTTCTGAACTTACCATCAGGAAGACCTGAATTCAAATCTAGTCTCAGACATTTACTAGCTCTGTGACCTTGGGCAGGTAACAACCTCCATTTGCCTCAGTTTCCTCAACTGTAACATAGGGATAATAATAACATCCACCTTCCAGAGTTTTTGTGAAGATCAAATGAAATAATAAAATTGCAGAGCATTTAAATACACTTCTTGGCACATAATAGACTTGACATAAATGCTAATTATTATTATTGTTGTTGTTACCCAGAGAAATCAAGTATCTTGCAAGTTAAGTCAATGACAAAGCTGAGATTTGAACCTGTGGGCTCCTGACTTCAAACCCACCACTCATCACACACACACACACACAAAACATATTTGGTTTCAACATATAGCCTCTCCAGGTGATAGCTTTAAAGGAAAAAAATCTTCCATAAGAGACAGTTTGGTGTAATAGAAAAAAAAAATTCTAGAATAAGAAGTTGTTACTCAGTCACATCCGACTCTTCTTGATCCCATTTGGGGTTTTCTTGACAAAGATACTGGAGTGATTTAGCATTTCCTTTTTCAGTTCATTTTCCAAATGAAGAAACTGAGGCAAACAGGGTCAAGTGACTTGCTCAGAGTCACACAACTAGTTAAGTGTCTGAGGCCAGATTTGGTCTCAGGAAGAGGAGTTTCCTTGACTCCAGGCTTGGTGCTCTATCTATTGTGCTACCTAGCTGCAATAGAATGAGAACTGATTTTAAGTCCCATCTCTACTAGTTATTTCCTTAGATAATTCACTTATTATCTCCAGACTGTCACAAGCTGACTCTAACATTCATATGATGTTGGGTCAGTTGTTGCACCCTCTTTGGGTCTGTTTCCTGAGGAGGCATTGCACCAGATCAGCAGTATCAAACACAGATAGAAACAGATCCTTGCAGTTTGCACATTGACTCAGAAAACCACAAATGGACACAATCTGTTTGGTCTAGTATTGTGTTCTTATTTGTTTTGTTAAACATTTCCCAATCACAATTTTATTTATTCTGAGCCTGCCCTGGATTGGACCAGAGTTCATTACCTCCAAATTAAATGATCTCTAGACTCCCTTCCAGCTCAAGTCTATATATACTCTGATGATCTCCTTAAAAAATGGAAGGGTTGGATTAAATGTCCTCTAAGGCTCCTTCTGCCTCTAAGTCTTTGGTCCTTAAATTATGGAATATTTGTTCAAAGAAAGAATGAAGCAAGGAAAGTCACAGTTTTCTGACTATACCTACTCTGTTCTTGATTGAATAACTTTATATCTCCTTTGAAAAAAAAGGCAAATGAGAAAAATTTGTAAAAGCAACAGAAACTAGGGCAAGAACAGCAGGGACATTTTCATATTCAGACTTCAGATTGAGAATGACAAAACAGCGAATAAATAAGTAAAAACTCACTCTGTAGAATCCTTTTAAAAAGATATAGTTCTCAGCTCATACTCCAGTATCCTAGCCAACTTTTCTGAGGTCAAATCATCTACATTTGCTAAAATTTGTCCTTTTTAAGCCCTAGGAGATAAATTTAAATAGTTTTATTTAGTAGACCTAGCACTGATATTTTTGTCTGTAAGAAGAGAATAATTCGGTGCCTGGTTTGTAAGAAAGAATAAACTGGGACCCCCTTAGCAGTCACACAAAAAGACCATAAGCTTTTCCACTTAGGTTTCTTTTTCTCCATGAAGGCAAAACTCCAAATTCATTTTCTTGGGGTCCTAAGAAAAAGGCCCAGCACTGGGGCAAATTAAGATACAGTTAATTATTCAAGATACTCAAAGTCTGTCCTCTATTGAGAATGTAAGGGTTGGTGAAGGAAGGTTTAACAATCCGGAGCTGCCCCCGGGGGCTTCAGCCACTGAATGTCTTCTCTTCAGGGCAGTCTTTAATAAGCCCACTTTCAATCTGCCCTCCATTTCTTGCTTTGTGGCCCTGCTGAATCTGTTATGGTAGACCTCAGTGGGTGGTTTTATACTTGCTTTATTTGGTTGCAAAATAGATAGATTCCTCATGATTTGCATTGTTCCCACTTTATTAAAAACAAATCAAAAAACCAAACTCAAACAAAAACCCCCTATCTTTCTATTGAGAGGAGGTTTTGCTTGTATCTAACACAGCTCTGTTGGATCATACCCTTTCTGGGTTTTTGGTGGCATTCAGGCCAGGCTATGAAAAGTTTTATTTTTAACATGGTTAGAAGCCAAATAAATAATCATTATTAGTACACCAGAAGTCTAGGCCTAAGGATGGGCAAGATAGAGAGCTTGCTGTGTGTACAGCATGCAGGAAGGCACAACAAAGAATACACTTTAATATTTCTTTTTGTTAATGTTCATACTCGACTTTGATATTTTGAAGGATCTATGTTCTCATGCATGTAGGCAATGTAGACATTTCCTACTACAATGCAGTTCCCAAGCTAGAGCAGTGGATTAGGAATCAGAGGACCTCAGTTCAAGTCCAGCCCTGCCATTTATTATCTATATAAACCTGAATAAATCATTTAATGTCCCGGAGCCCCAGTTTCCTCTTACGCAAAATGAGAGGGTTGAAAAATGTGACCATGAAGGTATTTTCTAGTTCTTAATCTATGATCTTATGATAAGAATAAAGGAATATTTTCCCTTTATTGATCAATAAATAAGCATTTATTAGACAATTCCTACATGCTGGGAACTGTTCTAGGGTCTATAGATGCAAAGAAAAAAGCAAAACCGTTCCTGCCTTCAAAGAGCATACATTCTAATTGCGTGAACAACATGCACATATAGATAGGTATATACAAACACATACTAAGCAGATATAAGGCTACTTTAGAGGAGAAAGGCCTTAGCAGCTGGGGTATTAGAATGCAGTCCTCATGCAAATGATGAAATTTGGGTAATCTTTTTTAAAATTCGTTTTTTTATTATGTACTTAACATTGATCAAAAAAGATGCATTCTAATATCAAAGAACAAAAAAGAACTTAGTTTTAGGAAGCCATAAGCTTGTTTCATAAGATTTTTAATAAACTTTGTATTAATTTAATTTACAAAATTGTCCTGTTCATTTGTGTCCCTTTCTGAATTTATTTTTGGCTTCTTTCATGTCTTTCATGTTTTTTAAATGTTTTGTCGTTGATTTTTTTTTCTTTTCTTTTTTCATCTCTTTGTTCTTTCCTTAGATGCATAAAATCCAAATTCTTAAAGTAAAAGTTAAATGAATTGTAGGCAAAAGTAGTAACATTATACTGTTGGGGACCACAACTTTCCCTTCTCATAGCTAGACAAATCTAATCATAAAATAAATAAGAAAGAAATGAAGGACATCAATAGAATCTTAGGAAAGTTAGATGTAATAGAACTCTGGAGAAAACTGAAGGTAATAAAAAGGAATATACCTTTTTCTCAGCAGTATATAGCATCTACACAAAAATTTACCATGTATTAGGGCATAAAAACCTCAAAATGAAATGTAAAAAAGCAGAAATATTAAACGCACCCTTTTCAGAAAATAATGAAATAAAAAGTATATTCAATAAACGAACTGTGGAAGTACATATTAAAAGCTAATTGGAAATGTAATAATGTAATTTTAAAGGAGTGGATCAAAGAACAGATCATAGAAACAATAATTTCATCAAAGAGAATAACAATGAAACAATACTCCAAAATTTGTGGGATGCAGCTGAAACAGTACTTAGGTAAAAGTTACTTCTCTAAATGTATACATCAATAAAAGAGAGAAAGAGCAGATCAATGGGCATGCAACTAAATCAATTGGACATGCAACTAAAAAAATAGAAAAGGAACAAATTTAAAATCCCCAGTTGAACACCAAAATGGAATTCCAGAAAATCAAAAGAGATTAATAAATTGAAAGTAAAAAAGAAACAAAAAACATTCAACTAATAAATAAAACTAGAAACTGGTTTTATGAAAAAACCAATAAAACAAGTAAATGATTGGATAATTTGATTTAAAAAAGAAAGAAAACCAAATTACTAGAACAAAAAGTAAAAAGAATAAATGAGCAGCCAATGAAGATGAAATTAAAGCAATTATAAGGAGTTATTTTGCCTAATTATATGCCAGTACAACTGACAATTTAAGTGAAATGGATGAATATTTACAAAAACATGACTGCCTATATTAACAGAAGAGAAAACATAATACTTAAATAATTCTTTCTTAGAAAAAGAAGTTGAACAAACTCATCAATGAGCTGGTACAAGACCAAGACCCTAAGAACTGGTACAAGACCAGCTGGACTTAAAATTATTTCTATCAAACATTTAAGGAACAATTAATCCCAATCCTGTATTTTAAAAAATAGGTAAAGAATCTTACCAAATTCCTCTTATGACACAAATGTGGTTTTGATACCTAAATCAGAGGAAACAAAGACAGAAAGCAAAAACTACAGATCAATTTCTATAACTAATATCCATGTAAACATTCAAAACAAACTACCAGCAAGGAGATTTTGGGGATATATCATAAAGATCATATACTATGACCAGTTGGGATTTATACCAGGCATCCAGGGCTATGTCAATATTAGGAAAACTATCAGTATAACTGACCATATCAATAACAAAAACAGCATCATATGATTATATCAATAGATGCAGAAAAAGCTTTTGACAAAATATAACTTCCATTCCTATTAAGGGAAGCATAGGAATCAATGCAGCCATTCTTAAAATATTAAGTGGTATCTACCTTGTTGTGTAATTTGTCTTTCCTTCTAGAAGAGGCTCATGACATCAGGGAAATGATGACATGACTTGCAATTGATTTTGATTTGAGAGAGGGAGGGCTGTGCAAAGTCACCTGCCTCACTTTCTGCTCCAGAGCCATCAGGGTCTGGTGGCCAGATATTGATCAGGATGACTGGAGATGACCCAGGATGCAATGGGAGACCTTGGTCCTTTTAAGTTAAAGTCTTTTCAAGTTCTCACTTTGAATGAGTCAATGCCCATTCAGTGAATAGGCCTCTTTAAGAAGTGAATCAAGGGATGGCCCCTTTAATAAAAACAAACAAACAAGCAAACCCAAAAAACAGGGAAGGGAAGACCCTCAGGGTCTTCTAGCCTTCGTGGTCTGCTAGCCAAAAGAGAAATAGTTACTATTTACATCCCCTCTGAGCCAGGAGGGTCCAAAACCCAAGAGCAAGCATTATTAGTAATGGGAATAAACTTGATGCCTTCCCAAGAAGATCAGGGATGAAGTAAGGATGTTCATTATCACCACTATTATTCAGTATTGTACTAGAAAGGCTACCTATAGCAATAAGACAAGAAAAATAAATTAAAGGAATAAAAATAGATTAGTAGGGAAAAAAGCTATAATTCCTTGAAGATATGATGATAAAATTAGAGAACCCTAGAGAATCAACTTAACAAAGTAGTTGAAACAATTAACTTGAGCAAAGTTGCAGGATCCCACATAAATCATCAGCATTTCTATATGCTACCAAAAAAACCCATCATGAAGAGATAGAGAGAAAAATTCCATTCAGAACTACTACAGATAGTATAAAATACTTGGGATACAACTTGCCAAGACAAACCAAGAGATCACATATGATTACAAAACATAATGAAGAAAGATCTAAACAATTGGAGAAATATTAATTGCTTATGGGCAGGTCAAGCCAATATAATAAAAATGACAATTCTGCTTAAGTTAATTTACTTATTCAGTGCCTTACCAATTAACCTACCAAATAATTATTTTATAGAGTTAGAAAAAATAGTAACAAAATTCATCTGGAAGAACAAAAGGTCAAGAATATCAAGGCAATTAATGAAAAAAATGTGAAAGAAGGTGATTTAGCAGTTCCAGATTTCAGACTATGTTACAAAGCAGTAATCATCGAAACAGTCTGGTTCTGGCTAAGAAATACAGTGGTTTGTCAGTGGAATAAATTAGGTACATAATACATGGTATTAAATGACCATAGTAATCTAATGTTTGATAAATCCAAAGATCCAAGCTTTTGGGTAAGAACCCAACATTTGACAAAAATTACTAGAAAACCTAGAAGACAGGTTGGCAAAAAGTAGGCTTAGACTAATATATCATACCATACAGCAACATAAGGTCAAAATGGATAAATGATTTAGAAATAAAGGTTGATTATCATAAATAAATTAGAGGAGTAAATTAGGGGAGCATGAAAAAATATACCTGTCAGATTTGTGTATAAGGGAAGAGTTTATGACCAAACAAGAGATAGAGAGGATCAAAATAGATTACTCTGATCACATGAAATTGAAAAGCTTTTTCACAAACAAAATTAATTCAGCCAAAATTAGAAATAAAATAGGAAACTGGAAAAAAATGACAGCAAGTTTTTCTGATAAAGATCTCGTTTCTCAAATATATAGGAAAGTGAGCCACATTTATAAAAATAAGAGCCATTTCCCAGTTGAAAAATGGTCAAATGATATAAACAGGCAGTTTTCAGGAGAAGAAATCAAAGATATCAATAGTCACATTAAAAATGTTCTATATCACTACTGATTAGAAAAATGAAAAATAAAATATTTGAATCTTGGTCCTCAGACTCTAAAACCATTCCCCCCCCCCCCCCACTTTAACAGACTATCTTATTTTTGTTATCTTCATTGTATAGATTATATAGATGGTGAAAACAGAATTGGAATGTCATGGCCAAAGGCTACAAGAGAGTTAGTAGATTTTGAGATACTACCTCACTCCTATCAGTTTGGCTAACATTGCAGGAAAGGAAAATGACAAATGCTGGAGGGGAAGTAGAAAAATTGGGACACTAATGCACTGTTGGTGGAGTTGTGAATTGGTCTAACCATTGTGGAGAACAATTTGGAACTATTCCCAAAAGTCTATAAAACTGGGCATACTCTTTTGACCCAGTAATACCACTACTAGTTCTATATTCCAAAGAGATCAAAGAAAAGGGGAAAGGACCTATTTATACAAAAATATTTATAGCAGCTCTTTTTTGGGGTGGCCAAGAATTGGAAATTGAGGAGATGCCCGTCCGTTGGGGAATGACTGAATAAGTTGCAGTATATGATTACGATGGATTACTATGGTATTATAAGAAATAATGAGCAGAATGGTTTCAAAAAAACCTGGGAAGATTTACACGAACTCATGCAAAGTGAAGTGAGCAGAACCAGAAGAACATTGTACACAGTAACAGCAATATTATAAGGATGGTCAGTTGTGAAAGACTTAGCTACTCTGATCAAGACAATGATCCAAGACAATTTCAGAGGACCCATGATGAAAAATGCTGTCTAGCTCCAGAGAGAGAACTAAGGAACTCTGAATGCATGCTGAAGCATACTTTAAAAACCATTTGTTATTTTTCTTGGTTTTTTGGTCTACTTTTTTCTTTTGTAACATGGCTAATATGGAAATATGTTTTGCATGAAAAAAAGATAATTTGGCATTAATTATTGTTCTTCTGGTGAATTACTCCTTTCACAGATGCAGGAGGTTCATAGAAAAAGAACAATTGCTATTTTGAACCAGAGGAAGGGCTGTGATTTTCAAATCTTGCCCAGCATGCATAAATAACTCATTTCAACCCTGTTGTCATTCTTGGTTCAGAAAAAGTGTGGATTCCTGATGCGTTGTGATATATTGTCAGTCTCTAACTGGGATGATTAAAGATGGTTCTGGTGAGTAGGTCAGTTACTGAGAAGAATGGTTAGAGACTTGAATTTTACTGATTCTCTTGCAGTCTTTGTACATGACACTCCAATTCTGTTTTCCCAACTATATAATGGAGATAACAAGAATAAGATAGCCTGGTACAGTGGAAAACAATGGTTCTAGAGTCAGAGGACCCAGGTGCAAATCCTACTTCTGATGCTTAATATCTTTATTACCTTGCGAAAGCTACTTGACCTCAGTTTTTTCAAATGTAAGATGAGGGGTTTGGACTAAATGATCTTTAAGGTACTTTCTATATTCTGACCCATGAGTATATAACATATACTACTTTAGGCTTATTGTTGGGATGGAGGAATTTGGGAGTTAGAGAAGGAAGCTCCTCAGTCTACTAGAGAACAGAATGCTTTGGAATGAACAGAGAATAAACTTTCTATGTTTAATTTTTTTTTTCTTTTTGGGAGGCAGGGAAGGCTGGGCAATTGGGCAATTGCCCAAGGTCACACAGTTAGTAAGTGTTAAGTGTCTGAGCCCTGATTTGACCTCAAGGCCTCCTGATTCCAGGGCTGGTGCTATATTCACTGTACCACCTAGCTGCCTCCCACCCCCCTTCCCCCATTTAAAACTTTTGCTTGAGAAACAGAATGTGATCTTATGCCACTAAGTAGAAATTAATAATATTGAACTCTACTTTTACCACTGTGAAATGTTAAAAAAAAAAAGTATTGAAAATATGTCTGCCATGTTCACTTCCTATCATCCCTGTGCTTTGGACTCTATTTCCCACCACCCAGATGGTTGTAGTAAAACTAACTGGCATGTGTGCCTTGAGTGACATCATGTTAAGTAATGTTTACAAAACATTTTCTTTAGGACAATCCTGCGAAGCCAGCAGAATTCCTATTATTACCCCTTTATGACAGAGCAGGAAACTGAGATTCTAAAACAATATTAATAATCAGCATATTCACTTATGTATTCGTACGTACATCTGAATGAAAAAAAGGTGAACTGATTACATAGTAAGAGCAAGAGGTAACCAATGAGCCTGTGAGCTCCATTGATATCCTGAAGATACCAGGAAGAACTGAGAAATGCCCTAAGCATATTCAGGGGAGTCATGGCAGTGAATTTATAGGAGGATGTGGAACCAGTCGTACGAGTTAGGTGAGTCTGGATGGTTAGTGTTCTAAATTATTGGAAGGAAGACTCACATCAGAGAGACCAAAGATCTGTTGGTGACTTTATTTCTCTATATTACATAGCACTTTTTTTTCAACAACCCTATGAGACAAGTAGAGCCCCTGTTATCATCTCCACTATTAGAGATCAGAAAACTGTCCAAAAATTATTATTAACAATAACACCACCAATTATAATAGTAATAATAAAACACACATATTTTGTTGAATTTGTGTGTTTACATTATAAGGTGTTTTCCTCACAACAATCCTATAAAATAGAAAGTATAAGTATTATTGTCCTCATTTTTATAGGTGAAGAAACTGATACTTAGAACAGTATAAGAGACTTGATCAAATTCAGTCAATCAACATTTACTAACTGCCTCCTATGTGCCAGTCACTAGACTTAGCTGTACCATTTACACTGCTAGTAACCAAGAAGGCCAAAATCTCACCCAAAGTCCTCCCACTGCATTTCTCTTTCCTCTACACCAGCAGTTCTCAACCTGTGGGTTATGTTCAATTTGTAACGATGAAAATACATCCTGTATATCAGATAGATTCATAACAGTTGCAAAATTACAGTTATGAAGTAGCCACAAAAATAATTTTATGGTTGGGGGTCACCACAACGTGAGGAACTGTATTAAAGGGTTGCAGCATTAGGAAGGTTGAGAACCACTGCTCTACACTATGGTGCCCTCAAATTTAAGCAGCCTGCCCAGTACCCTGCTACCTGCAAGTCACAGATGAAGGTTCACATCCTTTTTGCTATATGACTCTTTCATGTGCTCCTGTGTTTGCCATAAGTGATAGGACTCTGTCCCTGACTCTGTAGAGAAGGAACTGGACCCAGGCCAGTCCTTCTGGTAACGTTACTTGTCCCATCATCTCTGACTTCACAGGGCTGCCATTACATAGTAAACTCAACAAGCATTGCAGCTTCAAGGGAAGGCTGAGCGTCACCACAGTTTTCCCCTCTGAGTATTTTCAGATCTTGAGATTTGTAAGCCTCATTCAGAATCGTTTTACCAGAATGGGCAGCCGTAGGGAAAATGACTTAAAGGAGATATGAAAGATGGACTCAACCCATAAACAGAAATATTGCTATTATTAATACCTTGCATTTATAGAATGCCTCTTTCTCCTTTTTTTTTCCCAAGGAGCTCAAAGCCCTTCACATATATTATCTCATTTCTTCTCATAATTTGCCAGGGAGGTAAAAGACTGTGAGGTACGGTAATAGGCAATCTTCAGGAAAAGCACTGTTTATTGAAGTGCGTTTGGGCTGAACCGGAGCTCAACCAAGTTATCATACTCTGGTAGGAAAAGGGATAATGAATCATGCTCCAGGGGGCACCCAACCCCTTGATACATCTTCCCAAATGCTGCAGAGAGGTAATCTGGGCCTGCTGCCTGCTACCCTGTACTGCTGAGTGGGCATCTGTCCCTCACCCCCTTTCCTTCATACTTTCCACCCCCAACCTTGGGCAATGCCACAAACCTCAGGAATGCTGCCAAGCACTGAAGGCCCCTTAGGGCTACTTTAAGGATTTAGACAAGTCACACAGGAAAATATGTGATGAGTCCTCTTTTGGTCCTAGTCTGTCCCTAAAGAGGCTCCTTGGGTGAGAAGATTAGCTATAATAGCCCCACAAACTATTTTTCCCTCTGCTCTCCACAACCTACCCCAAAACCGTTTTGGGGAAGTTCTGAGGATAGAGCAAAGATTATCCCATAACAAAATCTCTAACCCCACCCTTAACTCTGGAAATGTTCCAATATGGAGAATAATAAAACTATTAAACATTTATATAATACATGAAAGTTCACAAATCATTTTATATATACATATATATATACACACATACCTATATATACAGAGGTGTGTGTGTGTGTGTATATATATATACACACACACCTATACATATATATACATGTACACATACATGTATTTGTATGTATACATACACATAGATACATGTGTGTGTGTGTGTGTACTCTTTCAAATGAAAGACAGTAAGGGATAGATGCTAGAGAGCTGACTCTGAGTCAGGGAGACCAGGTTCAAGAGGCGCCCCTGACAGATACTGACCCTGTGCCGATCATGTAACCTCTTAGCAGCGTAGACAACTATAAACTGCAAAGAAGGTGCAGACTGTCATTCTTACCTGAGCAATGAAACTATAGGCTTAATCCCTATTCTCACCTCCCTCATTTGAACCTTATCATCATCCTGTGAAGGAGTTACTACAGGTATCATTGCTTCCTCTTTGAGAGGCAAAGAAACTGAGGTTCAGACATATTAATTGACTTGGCCATGGGCACATAGCTAGTAAGTGACAGTGAAGCCATTTCTTCTCGACTGCAAATCCAACACTCTTTCTGTTGTGTCTCCTTCCCTTCTCCCCCCTCCCATAATTTAAGTGCTTGATGCAGACCCAATCCTCAGAAGTCTCCTTGAGCGTTCAGGACAGCTAAGTGGTACAATGGATAGAATGTTGAACCAGGAGTCGGGAAGACCCAAGCTTACATATGGCTTCAGGCATTCACTTTTTCTGTGACCCTGAACAAGTAGCTTAGCTCTCTGCCTCAGTTTCTTCAACAGTAAAATGGAGATAATAGTAGTACCTCCCTCAGGGATTGTCATGAGAATCAAATGAGTTAGCACCTATAAAATGCTGTGGCTGGCACATACTAGATTTAATAAATGTTTGTTCCCTTCTGCTCTCACATGACACATTCGTTCACAACCCAAGTTTATGACTGTCATGTTCCTAAGGCTGTTAAAACTTGTCCAATAGGAGCAGCTAGGTGGCACAGTGAATAGAGCATTGGCCCTAGAGTTAGGAGGACCTGAGTTCAAATCTGGCCTCAGACACTTAACACTTACTAGCCGTGTGACCTTGGTCAAGTCACTTAACCCCAATTGCCCTGCCTTCCCCCTCCAAAAAGCAAAAAAAAACCCAAAACACAACAACAACAACAACAACAAACCCAACTTATCCAATAAGATTAGAAGCTGCTGGCAAAGATAGATAGCTAGATGATAGCTAGTTGGATAGATAGACAGATAGATTGATAGACAGATAAATAGATAGATAGATAGATAGATAGATAGATAGAAAGTGAATCAATAGATAGATAGTGAAATAGTACCTTCACTTTTATTGTCTATCTTACTGTGACTCTGATGGGAAGAACTATAGCCCAATTTGTCAGACAAATAGCTCTGCCAAAAACTGGACAGAAATGGTTTTTTTGGCAAATGGGCTCATCAACATTCTTTAAATCCCAGCCTGAAAGTGACTACCTAGAGCCATAGCTCACAAGACCCAGAAGAGAGCTTGGAGATCAGCTTTCCAAAGGGTACCTTCCAGTTCTAAATGTACAATAGTATGACTTTAATGAATTGAATTACATTTCAGGAAATTCAGGCTGGAGCAGACTGAGTGACCGCATCAAGGTTACAGTTAATGGCAAAACTGAGACTAGAAACCAAGTCTGCTGGTACTGAGTATCTTATGCTCTTTTCACTCTCCCACGCAATCTACTCTATGTATGGATGGGCAATTTGGATTTCGGGTAGAGAAGGGAGAGAGCAGAAGCAGAGGACCACATATCAAATTCACTTCTAAACTGCTAATGGCTCAATAATTAGCATGTGTCTTATTTGCCACTAGCTAGCTCCAGGTAAGTGGGAGTACCTGGCGGTCCCTTGAAAGTAGTAAACGCCCATGGATCCCTCCAGCTACAACCTAGGGAAATTGAGACACTCCATAACTATTCAATATTATTATGATGTTCTTTCTTGTTAATTTTTATGGATGGTGCTTAAACCTCAGGTGGCCTGACCAGAGTTTCTTTCCACAGGGCAACAGAAGGAAGAGAAAATCACCGAGAGTTCAAATAGCACTGGGAATAAGCAAACCCTACCCTACCAATTACAGTGTTTTCTGTCAGGACTGACCTTTAAGGAGATAGCCTCAATTATAAAAGGTCAGTGCCTCTTTGCTCTGGCTCTAGTCGGGAGCAAGGTAATAAAATGTGGCAAACAACACTCCTGAAATTCTTTTCTGACCTACCCAGGAAGAATCTAGGGCTCTTGGGCAGCCTTGAAACACTAAATGTGAAATATTACTTAGGCTTGCAGACTGAGAAGTTAGCATTCACATCTTAAAATGACTAAGTACTATTTTTAAAAATTCTCTAACAAGACTTTGAAAATAACCTGGTTCTTTTGACTAAATGACTCAGTTCCAAAGGCTGGGTAATCTGGGCCTCAGTTTCCTCAACTGTCAATGAGGCTAGGGGAGAACTGGACTGGAGGAACCTTAGTCCTGTCTCACTTTACTGTTCTTCCCTCATCTTCCTAGGCATTCAGCAGGAATCCAGTTTCATAGGTTAAGATTGTGCTTGGGGGAATGAGTTTGGAGAGGTTTCATTGGCTCCCTGTGCTCCCTAGGACAAAATACAGAGTCCTCAATTGGATATTTAAAGTTCTTTCTAATATGAGCTCAGCCCATCTTTTCCAGGCTCAGTACATATTACTTCCCTTCATGCACTCAACATTCCAGCTAAACTGACTCACTTGGTGTTCTTCAATTTCGAATTCCACATATTATATTCCACCTCCCTTATGGGTACCTGGAACGCATTCCCTCCTCCCCTCTCAGTCTCTTAGAATCTCTAGACTCCTTCACACACCTTAGCGCCAGTACTACCTCCTCCACAAAGCACTCCCTGAGGCCCCACTTGCTAGCACAGCACACTCTCATGTGAAATTATTTTGGAATTATTTACATACAAGCATGTTTTCCCTCCAATAGAGTATAAAAACTCGAGGGCCAACATCATTTCATTTTTGTCTCAATTTAGAGATGTCTTAGGGTACAGCTTCCAGCATAGGAACTGACACATAGCAAGCACACTGTAAATTGATATCGAGTGAATTAATTGTAGGTTCCTTGAGAGCAGAGACTTTTTTTCCTTTCCCTTTTATGGTTATCTTCAGCATCTAGAACCTTACACAAAGCAGGTTCTTAATGAATACTTATTGGATTGGATTGGACTGGAACAAGAGTAGAGAACCTGCAGCCTTGAGGCTCTAGGTCCTCAAGTGTGGCCCTTTGATTGAATCCAAACTTCACAGAACAAATCCCCTCAATAAAAGGATTTGTTTTGTAAAACTTGGACTCAGTCAAAAAGCCATATCTGAGAAACTAGAAGGTCACATGTGGCCTGGAGGCCACAGGTTCCCCACTCTTGGATGATTCCTCTGGGAAAGAAAGGGACAGAGAAAGAACATTTTGTATTTGAATAATTTTAAAGTAATTTTATTTTTAAATAATTAAATTTCCAAAATAAATTTTAAAACAACTGGCTATTTTAAAATAATAACTGGCATTTATCTAAATAATAACTAGCAAGGATGTAGCCACAGATGATATCTCCTTGTACCCACAGTTCCTGACTTTGTTAGTCATCAAGCCTTTATTGAGGGCTCACTTTGTGCCAAGCACTGAGCTAAGGAAGGTTAAAACATTCTCTCTCAAGGACTTCCCATTCTAATGTAGGAGATAACATGAGTATAATTAGGTACATACAAGATATATACTGAGTAGATTGGATGAAACCTCAAAGGGATGGTATTAATAGACAGAGGAGCCCAAAAAGGGCTCCTGAAGAAGGTAGAATCTTATGTGAGACATGAAAAGACCCAGGGAAACTAAGAGGCCGAAATGAGTGAGAAGAAGGTGCCGGACATGAGTGAGAGTCAATGCAAAGGTACTGAGACCAAAGATGAAATGTAATATTCAGTGAATAAATAGACCAGTGAAACTAGATCAGAGAATGTGTGGAGAGAAGTAAAGTATAAGAAAACTGAATGGAAAGGTAGGAAAGAATGAAGTTATGAAAGGTTTTAATAGCCAAAAAGATTTTATGTATGATCCTGGAAGTAATAAGGACCAATGCAGTTATTAGTGGTGGGGGTGGTGTCTGACATGGTCAAATCTATATTTTAGGAGAAGTCATTTGGAAGCTGAGTGGATGATTGATTAGAAAGGGGAGAGATGAAGCAGGGAGGTCAATGAGGCAACTATTGCAGAAGTCCAGTCAAGAGTTGATGAGAGCCTGTCCTAGGGTAATGGGAGCGTGAGTGTGAAGAGGGGAACATAAATGAAAAATAAGGGGACATCACAACAGATTGGATATGTAGAGTGAATGAGAATGAGGAGTTGAATGTGTCACTGAGACTGGAGCCTGTTTGACTTGGGAGGATGGGTGTGCCCTTGTCAGTGATAACAAAGTTGGGAGACAGGGGGCTTTGAGAGAAAGGTAAGTTCTTTGAACATATTGAGTTTCAGGGGCTTAGGGAATATTCATTTCAAAGATGTGCAGAAAGCAGTTGGTGATCACTGGTTAGAGCTTGGTGATGAGGGATAAGTATACAAATGATGAGGGATAAGTATAGGTGTTTCAGGGACCCCAATGACCAGAATCCCTGGGTGGGCCAGTCTGGAATGAATTCTTAGGGTCAAGCATTCTGAGTCAAGTTAGTGAAAGTTTATTGTTACGCTATACAGTGGGCAGAAGGTCTTAGGGAACCTGCAACCTTAAAGGAGTCATAGGTATGTTTTTATAGAATAATCCATAATATAACCTGTGCCAATTATGCTAACTAGGTGAGTAAAAGTGGGATTAGGGAGGAGTTAAGGAGTAGTCAGTGCTTAAAGGGACATGCACTTTTAACATCAACTGCGTAGGCCTGTTGCCCATAATTCACTGGGAAATAGCCCAAGGGGGGCTACATGGAGGTGTGGTTTTAGGCTTGAAACATCACTTAAGTCAACTAGCAGTCAGGGCTGACTGAGAAGTGCCCAGTCTGTTACCTATCAATGTCCTGTTTGACAAGATGGATGTTGGGAGGATACATATGTCCCAAGCTAACAAGGGATCCAGGATGTGTATATTGATCTAAAGAGTATACACATGGCTGAGTCTACAATATATATGATAGATAGATACCCATAGACAGCTGCTGCAGCCAGTACACAGCTGGGTCAAACTACTAAATTCTACAGATACAGCTGACCACTGTGACAAGAAGAGAGAAAAGTATTTTCTTAGGGCCTGCTGCCCTTGAGCTAGGGAGAAACTGCCTGAGACAGTGTTTGGGGGCTAGGGAGATTTGGGGCTAGAGAGAAATGTGATTTTACAAATTGAAGTGATTTTACAAACTGGAGTTCAAGCGCAGGCACCCAAGCACCCCATCTTTGGGATAGAGACTAGGACTGCATATATAGTTCTAGGAATCATTTGAAAAGATATAATAATTGAAACCAAGGGAGCTGATGAGATCACCAGGGGAGAAAATGTTGAGGGAGAAAAGGAGAAGGCCGAGAAGAGAGCATGAGTGGCAGGGGGGACAACCTGTTGTTAGTGGGTGTGACTCGGATGGATGTCCAAAACACAAAATTCAAAAAGGACCCAAACAAGAAGAAGAAGAACCAGGAGAAACAGTGTCAGGAAAACCTAGAAGAGAGATTATTCAGGAGAAGGGGATGATTGACAGTGTTAAAGGCTGCAGAGAGGGCAAGACATGTGGGGCTTGAGAAAAGTCCATTGGATTTGGCAAACAGGAAATCACTGGTAACTTTGGAGAGGGAAGTTTCAGTGAGTAGTGCATTTAGATGCAATTCCTCATAGTAGAATGTTAGTACATTGGTAGCTTGGTGTTTATCACACCCCTGCACAGGAGAATACCAATGCAAAGATTGGAATTTCTCTTCATGGGGACCAGATGATAAGTGAATACATGGCTATTATGCAAGATACACACCAATTCCAAGAAGATGGCATCTTGCCAAAGCAGATGTATCTGGGAAAGAGAGGGATTCCTGAATTTGTGCCAATTCCAGAAAGAACCACAGGATCACTAAGCTAGGAAATAGATTCTGTCTGAGCTAAAGATACTAAAGGAATAACTCTGGAGTTTGGTTCCCTCCTGTGATTTTAGCAGGTTCTGTTATGTTCATCAAATAGGAGATTGGTATCCCTGATTTGATGGTGCCTTGGAAATTTTTTCCATTTTTATTTATGATTGTCAGTCAATAGGAGAATTTTCTAGAAAGTGTGATCATCAGACTTTGGGGGCCACTTTTCTTAGTGCTTTCCAGGATACTGCCATCCATAGCATTTATGGATTTAACTCTTGCATGTGATTGGCATCTGTAGTAGAATTTAGACTGACAAAATCCTAGAGAAAGGTCTCAGGAATTCTCAGCATAATCAGCAAATAGCTGGTAGTGGTTAATGCTTGATCATAATAATAACAATGTCTTGTGTACATAGTGGGTATAGGATCTTGACTAAAAGCAGTAATTAGCAATTTTTTTCTAGGGCAAAACTCCCCACAAAATATGCCTGGAAAGAGACAAAGGTAGGGAGCAGACCATGAGGACAGAAATCAGGATAAAAAGAGTGGGGAAACTCATTGGATGTTGATTGGTATGTGTGGGGGTGGGGGTGGGAAATAAAGAGTTGTGGTGAAGGTAATAGAGATCTCGGAACTCTTTGGCATTGTTGTCAGTCATTTCACACCTCTTTGTGACACCATTTGGGGTTTTCTTGGCAAAGACACTGGAGTGGTTTGCCGTTCTCTTCTCCACCTCATTTTACACATGAGGAAACTGAGGCAAAGAGGTTTGAGTATTTTGCCCAGGGTTACACATATAGTAAGTGTATGAGACTGAATTTGAACTCCTGAAGTGTCTGGTACTAGGGCAGCCTTTGTTAAGGGAGAGAATCATGTGAGGTCCCCTGGAGTGTAGATGCCTGGTCTAATAATCCTTGCTAACTAGGTGCTATATTGAGATATTTTGACCTACCAAAGGAGTATGAGTGTTATAGGTAGCCTGTAAATTACAGCACCCTGGGATGGCAGCCCAAGGCTCTATCTCTATCTTCTTTTTGCTCTACCAGAATCAAGCTCTTCACACCTGAAAACATATAGGGTAAGGAGTGGGAGTTGGTAATTGGTAGAGACTAGAGGAAGAGAAAAGAAGAAAGGTGAGGATGGTGGTAAAATAGGGTGAAGAAATGGGTTATTCTCAAGGTAGTGGCATGATTGGCTACCAGGTGGTGCAGTGGGTAGAGATCTGGACTTGAAGTCTGGAAGACTCATCTTCACTGAGTTCAAATCTGGCCTCAGACACTTACTAGCTGTGTGACTCTGGGCAAGTCACTCAACTCTGTTTGCCTCAGTTTCCTCATCAGTAAAATAAGCTGGAGAAGGAAAGGGCAAACCACTCCAGTACCTTTGCCAAGAAAACCCCAAATGGGGTCACAAAAGATTTGGACACTCAACAAGCACCATGATTAGAATGTAAACTTCTGGAGGGCAGGGACTGTTTTGTTCTGTCTTCGTGTTCCCAGTATTTAGCATGGTGCTTGACACAAAGTAAACATAATAAATGCTGACTGATTGCGGATAGTTTTGCCCTCCGTTTCTACCGGGGAAGTGACATTAAAATTCTGGAGAATTCTAGTGAGTTTTATTTGTAGACAATTCAGTATAGAAATCTTTGCTGGTTTCTCCCTGCCATCCCTGAGAGACTGGTGGATATGACGACAATGTTATGCAATCAGACGTTGGAGAGAGTGACAGAGAGACAGAGACAGAGAGCCATAATACAGAGGGGTGTGTGTGTGTGTGTGTGTGTGTGTGTGTGTGTGTGTGTGTAGGATTTGGGGGATGAGGGAGTTGGGCTCCACCAGCGGAATCTTCATATTTGGTACTTTAAGTGAGTCGGGGGATTTATATAACTCTTTAGGGTCTCCGTTCAGTTTTGCTCTCTTTAATAAAACTTTTATCTGTTTTATTTTGCTTATACTTGGGGAACTGATGTCAGTATACTAGAGAATACTATACCTTTGTGTGAGCTAGGATTATGAGAGCGAGAAAATCCCCCAAAGTATTATCCTATTCTACAGAGAAAGAAATTGAGATTCTGAGAGATTAATGCAGCTAGAAAGTAGACAAGCCAGCACTGGAATCCAAGGATTCTGACCAAGAATCTAGTGTTGTTGTTGTTGTTGTTGTTGTTGTTTTAAATACATCAGCTGCCTCTCTGTTGTGACTATGACACCATTTGTGCCCGACTTGTGGAGCCTCGTGAAGTCATATTGTTCTGATCAACCACAGTCGGACATGCTATATCTTGACCCCAACATAGTGATGTTATTTTGGTCCTCTTCCAGAATGAAGGACAACAACCTAACTAACCAACCATGATAACTAGTGAGAAGGAGTCAGAAGAACATATTAAACAGTAAAATGGGATTCTATTTAATTTAATTCTGAAATGCTCTAAATGCACCACTGGGATTATCTGATACCCTAAGTGGAATTGTGTTCATGTCATGGTGGCAAGTCAAGAGTCATTTATAATTTACTTCCAGGCACTGTGCTAAGTTGTGGGTGTGAGGGATAATTTATAGTGAAGTTTCCCCATTCTGAAAAATCAAATCTAGAATGGCTTCAGTATTCGCTATGCCTACATTTAGAAGTCACCTGACCTTCTAGCAATCTGGGGCGTAGAGCAATGGAGACCCTCCCCCAATGACAACTCAACACAAAATATGCCAAATAAGGTTAGGACTGCTTTCATTGGACACCCACATGTTTCCTGGTCCTTTGTCTCACAGAGATTCCTGGGCTTAGTCATGGGCCAGCCTCCCTGCCAATAAGAGTGAAGGCCAGTTGAGGGGGTTGGGTTTCTACATTAGAAGATTATATAACCATGGGCTGACTTCTACCTGTCACTCTCTCCCTGCCACGATGTGGGCAACAGGGGCAGAGTCCTTTCTCATGAGAAAGAATAAAGACCTTTTGTGACCTTAGATTCAGACTCTGAACTCTTTTGGAATAAAATTACAAACAGAAAGAAAAGCAGTCCTTGTCCTCAAAGAACTTACATTCTAATAGGGGAAGACAACATATAAAAAGAAGTTAGAAAGGGCGGTTTGGGTGGGATGGCATTGTAGAGAAAGTCAGAGAGAGAATAGCGTAATCTGGAGAGGAATGAAGATCGTTAGGAATTGTATTTCTGGGCATAAATGGTAGAAGGCGTAAATACATCAAACACCTCAGATCTCATCTTTACTTCTATTTGCGGCTTGGCCAAATAGTACCTAAAACGCGTGTAACATCTGGGAAAGAATCAGCAATCAATAATAATCAGGTGCCACTGCCATGAAATTAACAAGTAAAAATAAATAGCGTTTAGAGTGGTTTGAAGGTGGTCAGGAGAGACTGGGCTTCCAAGCCTTCCTCCATCCTGGCTATGTTTCCATGGGCAAGTCATTTAATCTCTCCTGAGTGCTGGTAGGTGCCTACCTCATAGAACTGTTTTGAGAATCAAATGAGCTTATGTATGTGAAGGACTATGTAAATGTCAACTGTTATTATTTTAAGAAAAGTGTAAACTCTTACATACAAGATCAATGCCTAGAATATAATTTCCCTGAAGACACTGTTCCTGGAAAAAAAAAAGTAATTATATGTTATGTTCCTTAATAATAACATTGCAGGAATCAAGGCTTGTTCACACAATGTATAATTTACACATTTTGCTGTATTATTTTGATTAAAGAAAATCAAAAATAATTTTAAACAGTCACTTGAAAAGGAAGTATAGCTATAATTCCTGCCTAGAAACTAATATAACATTTCCCCATTTTAAATCTGAAAATTACTGTGTAGGTCCTGATGAATGTGATCACCCTCTATTCATTTACCCATTTTCTAGTTAGCAGATGACTCTCACCCATGAAAAATAATTATTTGAGAAAAAAATGAAATTCTTGAGAAAAAGATTTCCTTTCTAAGTTTTCCATATTTAGATTCCTTTTTTGACCCCCAAAACAATAGTTAGTTTTCAATTTTTCTTTCTTTCTTTTTTTTGGATGGTCATCTTCAAAAATTCACATTTTGCAGTTATCTTGCCTAATTCTTCTAGTTTTACAGGACACAACACAGCTCCAAAGATCCATGGAGGCAAGAAGATCTCTTGTCTGATTCTTTTTTTTCAAGTAGTACTGACCTGTTAAGTGATGGTTTTCCAGATTGCTGCTTAGCAGTTTTCTAATGGAAACTACTTAGAGACAGATGCTGAGTGGAAACCCACAGCAATAGACCCCCAGAAGAAATGACTACTTACCCTACCCATAACCATACCGTTAAACACAAATTTTTCACAGGGAATAGATTTCTGAATTAATGTCACTTTTTATAATTCATGAGTTTGGGGTAGAGTCACAATATGATTAGGACTTTGCCCCAGGGCACTGAGGGTGGCCAACTTCCAGGGGTATGCTTCCTCTGTTAGTCCATGCAGTATTACAAATCACCCCTTCATTCACCTGGTCTCAGGTAGCCACCCTTTGAGGGTCTTATCCTTGTGCTACCCCTCTCTGAGGTCTTTCTTTCCCCAACCATCGTTTTCTCTCATTTGGGGCAGGCTGTCCTTTTCTTCCCACTCTCAACTTAACTACTAGTTACCACACTGAATCAGGGTAGAATCTTTTTCTTTTCCCTTCCCTTGATTCCATTTTATTTTATTTTTGCCCTTTTTTTTGAGGGCAATTGGGGTTAAGTGACTTGCCCAAGATCACATGGCTAGTTTTTATGTTAAGTGTCTGAGGTCAGATTTGAACTCAGGTCCTCCTGACTCCAGGGCCGGTGCTCTGTTCACTGCGCCACCTAGCTGCCCCATCTCAATTCCATTTTAAACTTTCAATGGACCTCCATTCATCCATCCATCCATCCTTCCTATCCATCCATCAAAACATATTAAGTGCCTACTATGTGCCAGGTATTAAAGGTATAAAGAAAAAAATGAAACAGTCTTTGACCTCAAGGAAATGATATCCAGGAGTCTATCTCACTTTGATCTTCAATTTGTAGGCCAGAGAGAATGGCTTATTACATTTGTCAGAAATAATTTTATCAATTTTAGATTGAAATTCGACTAGAAGCATTTCAAGAATCTAAAATCAACTGTGATTTGAGCTTTTGTAGTTTTAGACATTGGGAAAAATTTATATATGGATAAAAGTGATACCCAAGGCACAAAAGACAATTTAATTTTCTTACATACAGTAAGATTATTTGAGAATGAAATTTGTTTTATCAAGAATATCTAAAGTAAGAACTTTTCTTTTTTGAAGAAGAGTAAAAATAGTCTTGTGATTTTGAATATTAAGTCAGAAAACCTCATTTATTTTTAAAAAATTATGATGTGGGTTTTTTCCCTTCTAGATTTTTGATTCATGCACAATTAAACATCAATGATTTCTTTTCATTTGCCCTGAAAATTACCCCCCAATAACTGTGCTTTTATTCACAGGCTATATCTTACTAATTGACCTTGGGTTTAATGTGGAATGCAAAATGAGACATAACTTTTCAAGTCCTAGTTGATGATTCTAAATTCCCAGGGAGATCTGCCTTTGTTAATACTGAATTTTAATTTGCAAAGCATCAACAGTGATCAGCAGCAGAAAGATACAGTTTCAACTAAGCCCATTACTTTGACAGAAGTTGTTGGGTTCTGCAATTAATTCTTGTCCTTGGATCAATGGATTTCATAACCTGCAGATCAACCATGACAAGATGGAACAAATAAAATCGTTAGTGAAGTCCTGATAACACAAAACAATAGATTGTGAATTTAGGTCAGTTTGTCTACTTTGAAACATTTCTCCTCTGTAGTATTTCATACTTGACTAATCTTCATTGTGCCCTTGACATGTTTTGTAATTGATCAGAGGCCAAATAGGACCCACATTTATACTGAATATTTACTTATAAAATGTGTAGAATGGCCTTCAAAGGAATAGTAGTCAGACAAACATGAACACCTACCTTTAAACTCTTCTGAAAATGTGGTATTTTTTTCTTTCCTAAATATATAAACTCCCATTTCTCCTTTTTAAAAAGTTTTCTTTTTTTTTTTTTTTTGCTTCAAAATTTTAAAAAAGCTGCTGGTCATTGACAGAAACAAATGGAAATGAAGAGTTGAAGCAATTTTTCATGTGATTTAAAATAAAGAAATTAATTGGTATTTTTGGCAAAAGTTTTCTCGAAGATGGGAAAGAATAGAGGGTTTGTGCCATGGGGCAGGCACATTCATTAGAAGCAGAGAGCAGAGTCATTAGAGATCTGTGGCCTCAGTGCACTATAGGTATGAGAGGGTCATTGGGGACTCAGATTGGGAAACCAAGTGATTTTTCACATAGGATCATGGATTTAGGGCTGGAAAGGACCTTAAAGGTCATCTAGTATAGCCTTCTCTTTTCACATGCAGTGACCATCTCATCCATTCTATGTGTAACTTAGCCTACCCTCTTCTCCTTCTCCCTGCCCCCCTCCCTCCCATTTTGGATAAAGTTACAAAGATGGTGCAATCAAGAGTTTAGTCCAACACTCCAGGATCTCATCAGCACAAATGTCATTTGCCTTCCCAGGTGGTTCAGAGCTATAAGAGATCCCAAGAAGTCATAGGACCCTAGGTCCCTAGAAGGAATCTCAGAGGCATCCTAATCTAACCTCCTCATTTGTACAGATAAGGAAACTGAGATTCAACAAGGTGAAATGATTTGCCCATGGTTGAGTAAGCATCAGAAATGGAATTTGAACCTAAGTATTCTGACTTCAGGACCTCGCCTGTTTCCACCATACCACAATTGAGGGACTGCCCTCCAAAGTACCCACATCTGGAACCTGAAGCCAATCCATCTGAGGTCCTGAGCTTCAGGATGACAAAGGTAACAAAGAGATGGCACTTCTTTGGATCATAGGACAATGGGATCATAGATTTAGAGTTGGAAGAGTTGGAAGGGCCATTGAAGTGCACTGAGTCCAACTGTCTCCTTTTACAAATGAGGAAATGGAGGCACAGAAAGGTCCAGTGACCTCCCCCAGAGTCACATAGCTAGAAGGTGTCTGAATTGAGACTTAAGCCCTAGCCTTCCTAACTCCAATGTTCTCTTCACTCTGGGCCAACATTCTCAACCCTCTAGAGAAGGGCTGAACCAGATTAAAATGTAATTGGGAAATATTTGACAAAATAAATTAAAATACCATAAAACATAGATAACCTTACCTTTAAAAACTAAGTCACTGCATGCCTGCAGGTATCCTTACTTAGAGATTAATGATCCTTTATCCATTTGAATTTGACACTACTGCACAATATTGTTATATCCCATATCATCAGGATACCTCCTGGGTGTGAATCATCTCTGAACATCTGGCTTGGAGGATCCAACCATCAACTCTTCACTGACCCAGATGCCAAGATAGAACTCCCTGCCACCTATACCTCCCTAGTGTTTGGAAGGACAAGCTGTGAAAGAAGGTAGAACCATCAACTACCCCTTAAACCAACATTGGATTCAGCCATCACAGTATTATAGAGGGTCATACCAAATCAGCTCGTTCTCCCCTTCCTCTCCCCTCTCTCTCATTCTATGGCTAGCAGTCTCCAACCTCCTCTTCTCCTCATTCTTGTGATTCAGGGACACCCTCCTTCAAAGTAAAATTCCTTTTCTTGCTAACTCTCACCATGCTCATATCCATGGACTCAATCCTCAATCCTATCTATCTCTGCAGTCTATATCCTCTTCTTCCCACTGAATTTCATCCACTGGAACCTATTCCATTTCCTCTAGTATTAACAATCCCTCACCTCTATCATTGATCTAGCATTCTTTTGATTTTCTGGCACTCACAAAAACCTGACTCCCTCCAAAAAGCAATCTATCCCTGGCCACCTTCTCCAAATGCTTCTTCTCTAGGGAACCCAGATCCACTGGGCAAAGAGGACAAGTAGACGTGTGTTTTGCTCCTCACTGACACTTCCATACTTTCCCTGCCCCCACTTCCATCTCTGAGCAACTTCTTTTATCAGTGTTCTTTCTATCTATCTCTATCACTCAACCAGGAGCCTTATCACTCTCATCTGCAGGCTTCTAACCCACTCTCCTTTTCTCAAGAAGTTCAGGAACTGTCCTTCCTTCACTTGATATCCCTTTAAATACTTGAAGACAGTTCTCATGTCTCCCCTGACCAGGTCCTTCAAACAATGCGCCCTTCCCTTGCGTGTCATGGCATCACCTCCCTGATGTCATGGTCCTCCTCCAGAATGAAGGACAAACAACAAGAGCAGCATGCCAAAGACTCAAGTCTGTTTGCTGTCCTCATCTCCACCTCTTAGATTCCTTCAGGCTCTAGTGACAAGTCCGTCTTCAGCAGTAAGGCTTTCCCAGTTCTTCTTAATCTCAGTACTTTGCTTTTGAGACTACCCCATTTTATTCTGTATATATCTTGTTGTACATAGTTGTTTGCAAGTTGTCTCTCTCTGCTGTCTCCATGAGACAGAGAATGGGAACTCATTTTTCCTATTCTTTTTGATTTGGGGTTGGGTTTTTGGATATGTCCATCACTCAGAATGGTACCCAGCACATAGTAGGTGTTTAATAAATGACTGTAATGATACTGGGATTTGAAGATCTTCCATGCCCCTTGAACTTGCTGATGTAGCAGGAAGGGTGGAGCAAGAGAAAGCCAGAACCAAGCTAGCATCTGTGCTGTGGTGACTGGAAGCAGCGTCAGCAGCAGCAGTGGCTACGGTTGTGGCACAAAATCCTTTTTCTTTGAGCCTGCCAGAATCTCTGCTAAGGACTTCTACTAGGACTGCCAGGGACGGGAACTTCAGGGGGGCTGGAGCTGCTAGGAGCAAGCTGCCTAGACACTGAGCAGTTGTTGTGAGTGAGGAGAGGAGGATTTTTGCCTGAGGTAGCCTGTCCTGTTTTGAAGGCCTGAGAATGTAAGTGTTTACTACTTTAACTACATGTGCCAACTTCATAACTACTGTGTTGGCTTTGACTTTCTGGTTTGGAGACTCAGTTTTCTGCTATTTGAATGAATGCTCTAGCTATATTTCCCATGTAGAGAGCCTGTTACATTTTGTGATTGATAACCGTATCAGAATACTTATAGTTGCTGTAGGCATTGTGAATACTGCATTGCTGATACAATGACATTGACTGTTACCATCCTGGTTATCCTCTTCTGGATATTCTCTAGCTTATCAACATTCTTCTTAAACTGTAGTACATAAACTACATATAATATTCCAGATGTAGCTAGATGAGGACAAAGTACAACAGGGCCATCCCCTCCCTATTCCTGGAAGGTATGCCCCTCTTAATGCACCCCAAGATCACATTCTCTATTGTGACTGCCAAATCACACTATGGAACTTGTGGTCCACTAAAATCCTCAGATCTTTTTCATAACAACTACTGACTATCCATGACAAACTTGCTGTTCCCTTTAATTAACATTTTTCTCTCATCTCTGCCTCTTAATAATCTCTAGCTTCCTTCAAACCTTAATTTAGGAGCAAGATAAAAAATGATGCCTTTTAAAATATACTCCAGATATTAGTTCTTTCTCAGTCTCTCTTTCCCATTTATTCTCCATTTCTTAGTTTTGTACATATCGTGTCATCCTCCCCCCCATGAGATGCCCTCTTCACCAGTAGAATGTAAGCTACAAAGCCTTTTTGCTTATTTAACTTTTGCCTTCTCATTCCCAGTGCCTAGCACATATTTCATAAATCTAATAAATGCTATTTGGATGGAAATTTTAGGTAAAAAAGAGGCAGCGTGCTTTAGTTGTTAGAGCACCTTGTAGTGAGAAAGATTTGCCTCTGACATACTAGGTGTGTGACCACAGGCAAGTGGCTTAACCACATTTCAGTGCCTCCAAGCTACTAAGATTTTAATTAAAGACAAGTTAATCTGCATCAGCAGAAGAAGTTTTCACACTGGGACTTCCTACACTGATGAAATCAGAAGTCAAGAGTAGGTTGAGAAGTCACAAAATCTCATGGGATTGCAAGGGGAAGGGAGGGAAGGAAGAATTAGCCGGATAACTTCCTATTTTTGCTGGTGTAAGCCCACCCTGAATGACTTCTTGCTTTCTACTGCATATTGGTCTTTTCTCCTCCTCTCACAGGCACATTTTCTTTGATTGCTTAATGTGTGTTAGTTAAAAACATTCCCCTTTTCCGAAATCCCTAACTACTCTACACAATTTCTTCTGAAACTAGATAATGTTGACAAATAGACTTGGATTTTTTCTACTAAGGCATTATGCAGGCTTAGAAATGCTGATGCAACTGTAGTCATTTCTCCCAATTTGTTAGATCAATGCATTATACATTGTGTGTGGCCAGGAATAGCTGCTGTGAAGCATGCATGGAATTGGTGTTTAGTTCTATCCTCCGCTCTCCTGGAGAGTTAGAGAACTGGTAGCAAGCTGACAAAAATGACCCTTTCCTGATGTTAATCATGTTACCAGATCCCCAAACTCTTTAAAATGGAAGGAAAAGATAAGGTTGTAATTGTATGCATCTGAAAATAGCAAAAGATTTAATAATGAGAAAGAAAAAGAAAGGAAGGAAAAATAGGAGGAAGGAAGATAGGTAGGAAGGAGAGAAGGGAGGGAGGGAGGAAGAAGGGAGGAGAAGAGGGGAGGAGGAAAGGAAGGAAGGGAGAGGGGAGAGAGAGGAAAGAGGAAAGGAAGGAAAAAAGGAGGGAAGGAAGGAAAGAAAGAAGGAAAGAGAGAGGGAAGGGAGGAAGAAAGGAAGGAGAGAGGAAAGAGATGGAGGAAAGAGTAGACATAGGGAAGAAAGAAAGGAGAGAGGGAGGGGGAAGGAAGGAAGCAGGGAGAAAGGAGCCCAATTCCACATTCAGTTCAACCCAACTCAACTTCATTTAGCAAACATTTATTAAACACTCACTACCAAAGGAGTCATATTAAGTATTGATGATACAAATTAAAAAACAGAGCCTTCAGTGGTAAGGAGCTTACATTCTCCTCAGGGAAACAACATACAGGAAGATAATGCAACACAAATATACAGACAGTTATCTTATTGGCATTGGGGTGACTGTGGAGGGGGCTGTTACCGGAAGTGGGACTTCCCCATCTAAGACTTTTGACATCTTTTTCTTCATTTCTTTTGTTCTGCTCCTGACTTTTTCCCACTTCTTGACTGTTTGCATCCCACCAAGACAGAGTTAAAACCCTCTTCTATAAAAGCAGAGAATAGCTCAGGTTCTTAGAAGAATCTGCCTGGACCCATGTGTTGCTTAGATTGTGCTAATAACTCTGTTCCTCCATCTAGGTACTTCCTCCCCTCTGATGACAACTGTGAGACTTCATTCACCCCACTCCTGCTCCTTTGCCTAGATAGTCTCATCTCATCTTACCCTTTAGACTTTAAAAAAAAATACTCATGCTTTGAAGATAGGGGTAAGAGGATCTTCCAGTAAAAACTGAACTAAAACAATTTGACATGGTCTGGCTGCATTTTTGCCATTTTTCTGGCTGGTAAGACCACACTTCATATTGCATTGTCCCAGCTTCAGTACATAAAATGTCTGGGAAGGAAATCTGGACGATACTCTGTATGAGATTTCACATACAAAAATAAGATTCCCTTATCTCATAGATTTACCATTTTAATGAGCTCAGTTTTTGTGTCTTTGTGCTCACTCTGCACCATGCATGGTCTGTCTCAACTGGAGGCAGAGCTAAAGAGAACTGAATACAGTATTAGAATTCAAGGGACCTCAAAGCTCCATTGTGACTAATAACCCCTTAAGATGAATGGGGATGAAGGAGCAAGACTGGCTCACCCAGAGAAGGCTGGATGGCATTTGCAACCAAGAATGGTCACAGGCTTGATTTTTTTTTTCTACACTAAAGCTTGGAGACCCCATGGGAAGCCGGAAAAATAGCAGGCATAAATCTACACTATGCAAAAGTTGTGGAATGTACAAAGGCATGAGTGTAGGAAAATGATCCAAGAAGCTAGCTGTCTCTAGTGTTCAAATCCTAAGCGGGGAGGCTGTGTCTATATGCCAGTCAAGTGGATCAGAAAGGTTTGTGCATGTAGACACAGCCTGAATTTCCATTTTTAATATTGCCCTGGTCTTTCCTTTGATGTAGGACTTTTGTGCTAATGCAAGACCTTTGCTGCCTACCTAACACATTATATTCACCATGGCAGGTGTAGACAGGGCTGGGAAATTAGTTGTCTGTCCTCAAGAACCTGTAACAAATCACTCTGTAAAAAATGTAAACGTAATAAGTCTTTCCTTCCTTCCTTCGTTCCTTCCTTCCTTCATTCTTTCCTTCTTCCTTTCTTCCTTCCTTCCTTCCTTCCTCTCTTCCTTCCTTCCTATTTCAGCAAGGAATCAATAGGTTGAATGATGGCATACCCTGGCATTTATGACTCTTTATAATCTGTCCTGATCTACCGAACCATTCTAGAAAGTAATAGTGGGGTGCTGCTGGAGAAAGAGAACTGGATTCACAATCAGAGGACTCAAGTTCAAATCCTGACTCTGCCACTCATCACTTGTGTGACCTTGGACACGTCCCTAGTCCTTAGTTGTTGTTGTTGTTTTTCCGTCTGTAAAATGAGCTGATTTGACTAGATGACTTCTGAAGTCCTTTCCACATAGAAAATCCACAGTCCTATGATTTCAAAAGTTCAGATCCTCCTTCTACCAACACAAACTGCAACCGACCCAAAGTCTTGAGAGGCAGTGTGCTCTATTGAACAGACCACTGGCCTAAGAGAGAGACCTGAGTTCTAATTCGTCCTCAGGTATTTATTCCCATGCTACTCTGGGCAAGTGACTTAATCTCTTTGTGACTCACCTTTAAGATGAAGGAGTTCAATTCAAAGGCCTTTCAGCTCTAAATGCACAGCCCTTTGATCTTATTCAGCCCCGTCTACCACAGTTTCCCCAGTGGTAGCCCCGTACCTTCACTGTCCCCCATACATGACAGCGCCTTCATGCCTTCATTCCCTGCCAGTGCTGTCGTTCTCATCAGATATGCCCGTGATCTACCCAAAGCCAGGCCAGCCTTGTCTCAGAACAAGGGCAGTCACCCAGAAAACATTAACCCATTGCTCCTTCTCCATACTTTTCCTGAGCGCCAAAAGCCGTTGCTGCCTCTGCCACACATTCAGTCTTTGGTAAGGCACAACAGTATGCAGCGCAGGTAGCGCTCCATTTTGTTTTTAATTTTTAAAAGTTTTTCTTTTTGGTTTATGTGTTTGTTTTGTTTATTTTTAAAATTGTTTTTAGGGTTTTTTTTTATTTTCCAGGCTTATCTTCAACAAAAAATTGTTAAGTCCTCGGGTCCAAAGACTACCTCATCTTCTTTTCTCACATCCTCCATACTCGGTATTCAGTATCACAGAATTGCCGAATCTCAGAGTAGAAAAGGACCTCTAAAAAATCATCTACCAAAACCTTATGGGAACAAGAATTTTCTCTCCAAAAAGGAACTAGAGTCCCTAAAATGGGAAGGCGTATGTGGGTTGCGACTTCTATCTATGGAGGGAAAATCCACAGTTGGGAGATCAAAAAATTTGGGGGCGCTGTTGTTAATGTCATGGTGTTGACATCCCAGAGTCAGGACTTGAGAGTTCATTACAGAAAAATGATTTAACCTTGATCTTGGACTTATGGGGATGAGTCAAAAGTCTCAGTGGGCCCCAATTCAAGCATATCAACTGGGGTGAAATATCTCAAAACCCTACTCCTCTCAGCTATCTGTGGACCAGCCATCCTATTGTACCTATGGCATCGTAACAGGGAGCTTTGTGATGAATGTGAGTTATGAAAATTATTGACCTCCCAACACAGCTATTATTTTTATTTTTCTCACTATTATTTACTCACTGAACAAAAGTTTATTTTATACTTTCCATGACTAACAACTGTGATTGATGTTATCAGGGCAATAAAGGTGTAAAATTAAAAAAAGGAAAAGAATCCCCTCGCCATCATCCAGCTTTTACTTTTTAGACAGCGAGTGAGCGGGAACCCACCTCCTCCTAAGACAGCCTGTTCTACTTTTAATCAACTCTAATTTTCCTTATACCAAACCTAAATTTACCTCTTTGCAATTTCTGCCCTTTGCTTCTTATTCTGCTCTTTGAGGCTAAGCCTAATTTCTCTTCAGTCAGCCCTTTAGATACATTAAGGCAGGTAGCCTGTTCATTCCACATCTTCTCTCATCTAGGCTAAATCTCCCCTCCCCGCCCCCCCAGTTCCTTCAGGGGCTTCTTTGCCATTCAAATCACCCTCCTTTGGACATTCTTTTAGCTTAACAATGTCTTTCCTAATACATGGTGCTCAGAAACAAACACAATACTCCGGTGAAGAACATGGTGGGTCCTTGACTGCCCTGTTACTCCATTGGATGCATTCTAATAAAACCCTCAGGTTTTTTTGTTTTTTTTTTTTTGAGAAAAAACAACAATAATAACTACTGATAAATACCATGACTAGATAGTCATGGCTTCCCCATCTTTTACTCTTGAAATTGATTTTTTGAGCCCATGTGGAAATATATTTACTCCCAATAAATGCCATCTTATTCTAATCATTCCAATTCAATCTAACAAGATCCTTTTGAATTGTCTGTCTCCTAGTGTGTTAACTATCCCTTCCAATTTTGTGTCACATAAAAATGTACCTACTTATTGAATTACTTACACAGAACATTTGAACAATGAACATGATTGTGGACATGCCAGATTAAATATGAAAATCCCCAAGATCATCTTTAAAAAGCATATCATCCAGAATTACAATATTTAATGTGGTTCATTTCACAGAAGCTTTCACCAAATAGAATGTGAACGCTTGGAGGACAGGGATTTATTCACTTTTTTCCCTGCATATCCCTAATTTCTAGTACAGTGTCTTGGATATTGACTAGATATGTCTAGGATTGATTTTAGGTTCATTTAAAGCAATATATTGCTTTCTGTTTACTGGCTGCTTCTTTACTCCCTGCAAACATGCCCAGGTCTCCCTCACCCTCAGAAAAACCCTCACTTGAGCCATCCATCCCCATTAGCTATCATCCTTATATCTCTCTTCCTTTTTGTGGCTAAACTTCTTGAGAAGGTCATCTACAGTGGATGCCACCACTTCCTTTCTTCTCACTCTGTCCTGAACTCTTTACAATTTAACTTCTGACCTGACCTTTCAACTGAAACTGTTCTCTCTAAAGTTACTAAAGTTTTCTCAGTTGTCACATATCTCAATTCCCACCCTTCTTATCAAACTGGATGGCTTCCAAACATCTTAAACTCAATATTTCTAAAAATGAACTCATTCTAGTCTCCCTCCAAACTTACTCCTCTTCATAACTTGCTCTGTTAAGGGCACCACCACCCTCTCAGCCACCCACATGTCATCCTTGACTTTCTCAATCTCTCTCAACTCTCATGTCCAATCAGTGGTCTAGTCCTATCTATCTTCATAGCATCTCCCCTATATGCTCCATAATTTCTTTCTTCTGGAGCTACTACCACTCTGATACAGACCTTGGTCACCTCAACCCTGCACAACTAGTTGATCTCCCTGCCTTAAGCCTCTACCCACTCAATTTTATCTTCCACTCAGCTATCAAATTGATCTTCCTAAGGCTATTTTTCTTTCTTCATTCTTGAAGAGGACCATGACATTAGGAAGATGATGCCATCACTTGCATGTAAATTGGACTTAAGTGAGGAGGGGCTATGCACAGTCACCAACCTCATTTTCTCCTCCAGAACCATCTGGGTTCAGTGACAGAATATAAATCAGGACAAGTGGATATGGTCCTGGATGCAATGGGTGACCTTGGCCTTTTAAGCTAAGACCTTTCCCAGCTCTGAGTTTGTGTGTGGCAATGCCTATTCAGTGATTAAGACTAGGTAAGAAATAAGGCAAAGAATGACCTCTTTTACCTAGTCAAAAAAAAAAAGTCAGTCTGGGGGGGGAAGACCCTTAGGGTTTCTGGCTGAAAAAGAAAGAGTTGACATTGGCATTCACTCTGGGACATCAGGGGCCAAACAATGACCATGTGGGTTTTGGACTGAGACCTATTGTAAGGCAATCAATGCCAGCGAGAGTGATTTGGGTTTAAGGCATATATAAGGAGTGAAGTACTACTCAAAACGGGTGAGATCTCTATGTAGTTTTAACAATTATTTAGAATTGTTTTTAACATCATCTATCCCCACTCAACTTCCCATAATTTTATTGTGGAAAAAGAGAAATGTTCATCTATTTTTTGTACGTGGAAAAAATAACACAAAATAAAAACCTTCCTCTAACAATAGAGAAATAAAATTAAGCTTAAAATATATAAAAGGTAGGTGGCGATTTGATTGTTCAGTGGAGCTTTTTTTTGTAAGACTCTGTAAACTGTTAGGAATTTAAACTTAAAAGATCACAGGATCAAGAACTGAAAGGGACCTTATTAAAAATACTCTCCCTGCATTTACTTCTATTGTTGATTTTGAACAAGTTACTGAACCACTCTGAACCTGATCTTCCTAAAGTGAAGGTATGAACATATTACCCCATTATTTATAAAACTTCAGTGATTCCCTCTTTCCTGCAAGATCGAATACACAATCCTTTACTTGGCTTTCAAAGTCATTCACAGCCTGACCCCTTCATACCTTTCCAGTTTTCTTGTGTTTTATTCCCCTCTACCTACCGTGTGATCCAGTGGCATAATCCTTCTTCATGTTCCTTACACACAGTGTTCCATCTGCTGACTCTAAGTGTTTTCACTGGCTCTCCCCCATGCCTTTTATCCCTCTTCATCTCTACTTCCTAGCTGCCCTAGATCTCTTCAAGTCTCAATTAAAGTTCCACTTTCTGCACAAAATCTTTCCCAGATCTCCTTAATCTTACTTCCTTTCTCCTGAGACTACCCCAATTTGTCCTGTATATATCTTTTTCTGTATCTGTCCATCCACCTATCCATCCATCTGTCCGTCCGTCTGTCTATCCATCCCTCTATCCAACCATCTATCCATCCATATATTCATCTACCTATCTCTCCATCTAGCTATCTTTCTGTCTACTTTTTTAAAATAAAGTTTATTGAATGTTGTCTCTCCCACTGGATTGTGAACATCTAAGAGACCAAGGGACTAGTTTTTTGGGTTTTTTTGGCCTTTCTTGTATCTCCAGTACTTAGCACATAGTTGCATGCAATAAGTGCTTAATAAATGCTACTTGATTGACTTCTTATGCCACCAAATTAGTCCTTGGAAACTCCTCCATGGATGTAGGGATGATAAATCAGTGCAGTGGTATCTATATATAGAGCCTAAGGTAACATGATGTTTATGGCCTCATTTTAACCTTCTCCAGAGCACGCCTGCCATTCGCATGTGATCTGATAAGATCAGAAGGGAGAACCAGGATGGGGAGAGTTGGCAAGGCCACTGTAGGGAAATCTTTGCACTATCTGCTCCTGGGACGCTGGGCTGGAGCTGACCACAAGTACATCACTGAAGCATTTTTGAAAATGAGCTTCATATTAAATCGAGACTGATTTTGTCACATCGCTTAAGCTGTGTGTGGCCTTGGAGAACTCCCACTCTCAGCTGATGAGGTATACTCAGTGTCTTTCTATCCAATCCTTTTGCTCATTTGGATTTTGTTAGAGATAATAGGTTACCGGATCAGCCCAGGGAACATCATCCCCAAAAACCAGGAGGTCAGCTCTACAGGTAACTCCAAACTTAAGGAACAAGTAAGTGCTGGACTAATCCTTGGGCAGAATGCCTAACCAGCTGCTAGATTCAGCCAAGGCTGTTGTTCCCTTAGTGGATTTGACTCTCTTGAGCTTTAGACATGGGAAATGCCAAAGGCTTGGCTTCTCTGAAGCTGACATCTGTAGAGCTGATTTCTTCCAGTTTTCCCTTTTTTTTGTGCAGTGACAATGCTGTGAAGGTCAGATACTTTTACGTGTCCCTGTGCATTACTCTCAAGATTTCCACTCTCCCAGTAATGTAGCCATGCCCTTTGTATCTGAATATCCCAGCTATTTAATTGACTTGATTTTCTGTCCCACCAGCTCATGTTCTAGGGTGTTAGTTTCCCCGGAATGATACTAAGCAGTTTTAGGAAACGCTGATACAAAACTGTAGCAATTTTACCCAATTTGTTCCTGACAAAGAACTGTCTTCAAAATTGAGTTGGCTTCCTTTCTTTTGTTCGAAACACTGGTAAACACAATTAGCCTCATTAACCCTGGTTTCTATTTCATAACCAAGAATTAGCCTACAATCACTGGTTTGCTGGAAAGCTCAGTTGTAATTATTCTTTAACAGACTGATATGAAAAATCTGTCTCTTCTTTAATTTCTCTGACATCTCATTGCATACTAAAACATGTCTGAACTCTCTGGAGCTGGCACCAGAGACAGAAATAAAAATAAAGCGGGACTGAAGATATAAATTAGGGATCTCATGCTGAGACATGAAAAGCAGATATCCTTGTGCACAGAAATCTGAGACTAGTGGGACATCAGCTGAGGAGGTAGATAGAAATTCTAGAGCCTCATCTTAGCATTGCCCCTGGCATACACTAAGACCCTGCTTTGTGGTCCTGGTGTTTCACTAACAAAACCAACCAGTTTTTTGCAAAAACCTTCAGCAACATGGCCTTTTCCTCCATTGGCATAGGTGGGAGAAAAACACTGATGTCATTCCCTGAAATAACCCGAAATCCACATCTACAAAGGGATTCATTATTAGCAATCATTTTAAGGAACAAAATAAAATACTGTAAGTCTTGGCAGTTAGTCATTCTTCTGAGGTTTTATTGTTAAAATAACTTGTCCTCCTAGATTTCAGTTGATTTTCATCAGGTACCTATAATAATAAATAATAACAATTAGCATGTATAAATGCTATAGATGTATGTAAATATATATAAATGCTATATAAAGCTGGATAGAGTGCTGGGTCTGGAATAAGGAAGATCTGAGTTCAAATCCAGCCTCTAAACACTTACTATCTGTGTGACCCTGAGAAAATTACTTAACCTCGTTAGCTTCAGTTTTCTCGTCTGTTAAATGAGCTTGAGAAGGAAAGGGCAAACTACTCTACTATCTTTGCCAAGAAAACCCTACAAAAGGGTCAAGAAGAGTTGGATACTCCTAAAAAATGACTAAGCAACTTTAACATTTACAAAGCACTTAACAAATACTTCATTTTATCTTCACAATGATTCTAGGAGGTGGGTGCTCCAAAGCAAGAAAGATGGGATAAAGCCTAAGTCCAGGAAATGGAAACTCTGCGTTACCATCATCCCTTTGGTCAGACAAAAGGAGAATGAAGAAGTTTCTTTTCCTTAACTGATAATCTTGGGGTAAAAGTATATCGTTGTCTTAGAAACAGAGGATTCGTGTAGGGGCAAGTGCGCTGCATGTAGAATCCAAGGACCCAGAGCCTTGTGACTTTGCATTATTAGCCTTGTGACTTTGAACTTGACTTTCTGAGCCTCAGAGTCCTTAGATATAACATGGTAGTAATAATATTTGTATTACCAATCTTACAGGAGGACCTTGTAGATCAAACAAGATAATGGGTGGGGGGTGGGGGAGAGAAATGCCTAGTATCCCTAAAGCGCTATGTAAATGTAATCTGTCATGATTACAGTGAGGGAAGATGAACTGAATTAGCTTAGTTCACCTCTCAGCACCTGAAATAAATAGCTGGTGGTAAAACAGAAGCAACCCAAACTAGATGGTACCAGTTAACATTTCAACCAAAATGACCCTGTATGAATCTCTGTCAGTCCTTAAAATTATTTCCATCAAACCCTAATGGTACAGTCCTTTTCATACATAGATGGATAGATGGATAGATAAAGATATAATCTTTATAGATATAGATATATAAAGATATATATATAGATAGATATATAAGTATAAATATATAGAGATATATAAAGATATAAAGACAAAGATATAATCACACCTTCTTCACTTACCCACAAGATTCCTCGTAGAGTTTGTTTTTAGGATCAAGTGGGATATGTCTGCAAAAAGGTTGCAGGCTTTATAGTATGATATAAATTGTGAGCTATTGTTACTGCATCTGCCCATTTGTTATTTACTGTTGCTACTGTACATTTAAAATGAGCAAGGCATAATAATAACTTGGTAAGGCCGCCTGGCCTCTCCATGGTAGAGAGAGTACTGATCTTGGAGTCAGGAAGTTCTGAGTTTAAGTCCCATCATTGAATTGTTCTGGCTGAGCAGCCTTAGACAGGTCACTCAAACTCCCTGTGTCTCTAGGCAGCAGCCTATAAATTGAAGAGCAGATGCTTTGATAGAGGCAATTTTCTGACTGGGATTTCCCCCACACCAAAGAATTCACTGAACTGAACAAATTGTAATAATAATTTTATGAGGAAACATTAGAAATTGTGCACTTCTGCAGTTTGCAAAAAGTTAGTGGCTACTGAGTATCTAGGGAAAAAAAACGTGATCAAATGTCTTGATGTCTTTCATAAACTAAGAGATTAGAAATGCCTGGATTGCAAATGCGTAAGGATGGGGATTAGGCCTGTGATTTCATTGCTATAGGAAACTCCCAGATAAGAAAACTCTCTTCACCAGTATGGGATGGCACCTTCTCTGCAATTTAGACTCTTAGAGAGTCATTTAGAGCAATAAGAAGTTAAATAATTTGCTCAGGGTCACAGAGAAAGTATGTGTTAGAAGAGAGACTTGAACCTAGGTCTTAGAGGTTTCAATTCTGTTTCCTGTAGCCATCATACCATACTGTCTTCTGAATATAAACTATGACTATAAACCTCAAAAAATCCTTGAGAGTTCAATAAATAAATCATACTGGAACCAATATAATCCAGACAAAATTATTGCCTACAATTGCCCGGATATAACACTGACCCATAAAAATGCAAGAACAAAAAAAGTTAATAGATGTCACCATATGGAATACTCATAAACTCCAAATGTGTAATGAAGAACTCTCAAAATACAGAGACCTAAAAGAAGAAATCAAAACCAGGTGGGGACAGGATAAAGTACATATGATTCCTGTTGATCTATCCTGAAACTGGCCTGAAGATGCTTTCCTTGAGTCTATAGAAGATGTGCTTACAGCCCATTATTTTTATTCAATACATTTGATTTTATTTCATTTTATTCATCTATACAATAGTCCTTTAAATGTTAGCTATAATAGGGCAATAGTAGGATAGCAACTTGTTCCCAGATTATTTTTATCTGAACTCCATCTAGGTTGAGAAGATTTTATAATAATATCATAATCGTAATAGTAACAATAATACTGAGATTTCTATCAAGTTTTAAGCTGTACAAATCACTCATTTGGTCCTCAATATGACCTTGTGAGCTAGGTACTATGTTTACTTTGCAAAGAAGGAAACTGAGACTCAAAGATTTCTATGCCTCACCCACCATATTTAAAGTGCCAAAGGCAGGTTTTGAATCTAGATCTTTCCTAACTCAATATCCAGAAGTATTTCCATTCTTTCATCAGAAAAGGAAGTAGATTCTATGTTCTCTCCTTCAGTTACTCCTTAATCTGGAGTCTGAGACCTTTATGACTTTGGGCAGATAATTTGACTTCCCTAGGTCTCAGTTTCCTCATCTGTAAAAGGAGTGGTTTGAAATAAATGCTGAAGTCTCTTTTAGCTCTAAAACTGTGTCATGATCAAAGTAATGACAAGCCATGATTCCAATGAACCAATAAGGAAGCACAGTCCCCACTTCCTGACATAGAAGAGATGGTCTTGGAGAGCTGGAGAGCCTAAAGAGACATATTTTTGGATATGTCCAATGCAGTGATTTGTTTTGCTTACCTATGCATATTTGTTACAAGGGCTTTGTTTGTTTGTTTTACCAATGAGGTGGGGTAGGTGTGAAGGAAAGAAAAGAGATTTTCATTAATTGAAAAAATAAAATGTAATTTAAAAAAATACATAAATAAAACTATGTGATGCTGACTCTATATCCAGTAAACCCAATTTTCTCTACCTATCTCAAATGACTTCTCAATTTCCTGCCTGCACCATAATCTCTTTTCTTCCCTCCTTTTGCCCTCTTGTTCTTTCCTTAAATGTTCTTTTAATTTCTCAGTTGTTTCTGTATAAACCTAAAAGACTGCCCCCAACCAATCCTCCCTGTCCCCCAGGGTACATGAATGTGTTCAAGAGTTCATGTCTCTCCCTCAGTAAGGGCGTCAGACTGGAAGGCTGTGAAATGAAGCTGAGCTGTTCTGTCCCGTTGCCCACACTGCAAATGAGAAATCTTATAATTCAAAGGGGAAGTTCTCTTGTGTTACTGTTCTGCTGTTATCATGCCCAGCACCAATGAAATAAAATAGCAACTCAGTGAGGAAATAATCCAGGGCAATAAAGTATTTTTATTAGGCACCGAAGGCATTTGATACAAATAAAGTAATGATAGTGGAAATTAATATTATTTCCTCTTTGCTCTTTGCAGAGACACTCATCTGAATAGCAAAGTCTTTGACCCACCTTCTTTATTCTCTTGTTTGTTGTCAGGGCAGAATGATAGCTTTAGGAATGTTCAATTTGGGCCTCAGATGATTGCCAGCCTCCTGATATTTGCAGCTGGTTTTAACCTTTTCTTTGACAGCTACCAAAGGAAAGTTGCATTTTAGAACCATTCCACTCACCAAGAAACTGTTCACACAGGAGCACTGTTTGTCTGAACAAAAAGCTGCTTTTTTCTATCTCGTACTCACCCCCTGCCAGTGCCCCCCAGCCCACCCTTTTCCTCTGATTTCTGATCTTTTGGTTTTTAGCAAGAATCACTTCTCTGGCAGTAGGAGGAAGAAGTGTAAGGGTGGTGGTTTCTGACATCTGTGAATTCAGAGATAGAGGCCTCTCCCTTTTCCTGCCATTCTGCTTCTTCAAGTTGCATTTGGGTAATGAAGCACAAAAAAGTTCACTTTGTACATTGACGGTGCCAAGGAAAAATTGGGTGACAATAAGGCACAAAGTGAAACCAAAGTAGTCAGAAGGTAGGAAGTAAAAACACTGAAGATTTTCTTGTTTTGTTTTTGCTTTGTTTGTTTGTTTATATTTACCAACTGGACTAGAGCTATTAAAAAAAAGATTTCTTTTAACTTTAGTCTCACTTAGAAAGAGGACTGATCTCTTGGTTTCTGAATTTTGATGAAATTGCAAACTTGTCTTAGTTGAAACATCTGTGCTCATCTGCTCTTCCAATTCTGTGTCCTACTACCGAGTCGTCATAGTTTCACTGTCAGTGATTACTCTATGGCCATGTCCAGAGGCATGAGCTTGAAGCAGATGTGGAGGGAAAGATAGGGTTGTTTCTATTTGAGCAGCCAGTTAATACTGTCTGGGGAGGGATAGGATCAGTATTTCCCTGGCCCCACTACTCGGGGGGCACTGACTCAGAATGACCAAATCTTTTGATTGCTTTCAATTAGGCTCTTTGTTTATGGACCTGGCCTCTCTCTGAAACAATCCTTTCAAGTTATTCTCATTGCAATTAAAATTTTAGAAGGATCAGACACTGGACTGGAGCGGCGGAATGATGGAATGAAAAGAAAGCCTGCCTCAGAGTTAAGTAGACCTAGTTCAAGTCCCACTTCTGAGACATGTTGACTGTGTGAGCCTGGGGAATTCATTTAACCTCTTGGTGCCCCTAAGCAACTGTGATAATACAGAATGCAGAAAATATTTAGATCTGCAATGGTAAAGGAAGTTGCCTTAAGTTCCCAACACCAGTGAAATTATACATCTGGGCCAAAAAAAAAAAAGACTACACTTAGAGAAAGAATTCTGGATTTTAGACAAATCAGGCTATTTTCTGTACTTTTCTACCTCCTTACCATTGCTCATGCATATCCTCCCTCAGGAATGCCAGCCCTCCCCAATCTCTCCCTATTCAAAACCCCACCCATTCCTCAAAGCTCACTTCCATATCTGCACCCTCTATGGAGCTTTTCCAATAAATCCTGATGAGAGCATTCTCTCTGTCCTCTGAGAGGCAGTGTGGAGCATTTGATAGAACTGAACTTGGAGCTAGGAGACCTGGTTTGTGATCCTGCCTCCAACACGAACTAGTTGTGTGACCTTGGGTAAGTAACTTTATCTCCCTAAGACTCTATTTCTTCTTTAAAGTGCATATTACATTACCTATAGTACTTGCCTTACCGAGCTGTTAGGAGGTTCCAATGAGTTAATGTATGTAAAAGTGCCTCAGAGACAGCTATTCTTGTTCTGGCATTTCTTGTACTTTATTTTGTAATATAGAACAGTAACTCTAAAATCTTATCTCACCTAATAAACCAGGCTGACTTAGACTCCATGAAGCTCTCTTTGATCTAAGAAGTCAGAAGCGATCTCTCTTTTTAATTCCTGCAGCTCTATCATATGAACTACTCTCATGGATGCTTTTATGGATGTTTTTTTAGGTCCATGTCTTAACTTCCCAACTAGACAGTATACAGAAGAAGCCTTGTCTCCCTCATCTCTGTATCTTCCACAGTACTGAACACATATGGCTGCTGGATGCGTATTTGTTGTCTGGTGAGTGAGGAAATGAATACTGGCTGTCCACATGACACAGGATGGGAAAACAGACACACAGAAATACAGAATTATAGAAGAGCAAAAGATCCTGTGTTCTGTCACTTGGCCTTGAGGGTCACTTCTATAAACATAGCGTAATAGTCCTGTTTACCCTTCCCATGCGAAGAATAATGACAATTATAATAAAAATAATTATTGCTCTGACATGTATTGGGATCTATCACGTGCAAATTTTCTTTTTCTGTTTTGGAAAACAGAAAATAGTTACCTCGTCCTTGACTTTGCTTTGTCTGGTCCTGCCATGCATTGCCCTTTGACTGCTGGCCACAAAACAAGTAAAAACTCTTTCTCTCACCTGAGTTTATACTTTCTTACTATGTAGGAATCTTGGTTTCTCTCTCATCCTGCTGCCTTTCCTTACTAAGGTTTAGTAAATAGAGAAATAGGACCACATGACAACTTCGAGAAATCACCATGTTTCAATCCTCCAAAGCACCTACCTTATACCCATGACCAGTGGTACTATACCAAGAATTGTGCTAAGTACTGAGAAGACAAATTCAAAACACAGAAGGTTCTTGACCCAAATGAGCTCATTTTATAATGGGGAGAGAAAATAATGTGTATGGGGGAGTGTTGGCTGGTGAAAAGAATGAGGGATGCAGTGGTTAGAGTTTGGGGCCTTGAGTTGGGAAAACCTGAGTTCAAATTCAGCCTCAGATACTTCCTGGCACTGACCCTAAGCAAGTCACTTAACCTTTGTCTGCCTTGGCTTTTGAAACTGTATAATGAGGATAATAATAGCATTTATGTCATAGTGTTGTTGAAAGGATCAATGAGATAATATTTGTTAAGTGCTTGTCACATAATCGGCATTTAATAAATACTTATTCCCTTGCCTCATGAATTTCACCCACCATTCTTCTTTCCATTCATTTGGTCTGGGAAGTCACAAAGATGGTGAATGGAACAAGTAGGCAGCCCACTGATACATCCTTGGGGATAAATATAGTGTCAGGGAAGAAAATGATTGGGATAAGGATGAATAAAGAGGGTGGGATGAGAATGAGGAATGTAGAGAAGCCCTGTTTGGTAGGACATTGACTATTTGAGATAAAGCTGTAATTTAGGTTTGAAGAGTCATAAATGCCAGGATGAAGTTATACGTGAGTACAGTGGTCTCCAAAAAGGGGATAGTCAACAGAAATGTCATAAAATGAACTGAAATCTGGGGATTATGTCCAATATAACCACATCTACCTGTATCCTGAAAAAATCCTCCATTCCACCCCTATGCAAGTTTCAACCATCCTTTGGAACTGGGATTTGGCTAAAGATCCCCAGGCAGCAGTGCAGGTGCCACTGGGGCAAAACATATGAATAGTTTCTTGATTTTTCTCATATAATTCTAGATTCTTCATGACGTTTTTAAATTTTTTTTTTCTTTTTGGAGGGCAATTGGGGTTAAGCTCAAGGTCACATGGCTGAGTGTTAAGTGTCTGAAGCCGGATTTGAACTCAGGTCCTCCTGACTTCAGGGCTTGTGCTCTATTCACTGCACCACCTAGCCTCCCCTTGATTGTTAAAGTGTTTTAAACCAAATACCTAAAATATTTTCTTTATGTACTCTCTAACATTTCATAATAATAGCTTACATTTTTACACCAATTCAAGATTTACAAACCTTATTTTTCCCCTCACAACAAACCTGTGAGGTAAGTTGTGAAAGTTTTGTTAATTATCCCCATCTTACAGTTGTAGATACTGAAACTCAGAGAAACTAACCTACAGAAGGTCTCACACAGCTAATACCAGAGTTAAGCTTTGGACTGGCTGTCCTGACTGCAAATCCAACATTCCACTATATCACGCTTTCTTGTCCGGCTCACATTCTCCATAAATATTCACCAGCTTTAAATGGTGATTCTAATTCTTCATTTGCCATCATCATTTGGCAGAAGTTGGGTTGTTTTTGCCCCCCTTTCTTCTTGAGATAGAGCAGTTTCCTATTTCTCATCAGTAAGATGAAGAACTTAATCTTTTCCTACTATTATTGTTAGATAAAACTTCCCATTTGGGAAATCTCTTTCTTTTCTCCATCCATGTTCACTCTTTCCGTTATCAGAGTATAAAGTGAGCATAGTTCTGAAGTGATTCCTTTCTTGTCATTAGGCATCCCCTAAGTCTCTAATGAATTTTTAAACAGTGAATCTTTATGTTTTTCCTCCTCACTTCCAGAACACTGGGCTGTGGACTCGCTGGCCCTGATGCTCCATCAATCTTCAGGAGCTATATAATCTCTTTATCACCAGCTAGGGTATGATCCTGTTCCATCTGTATTTTTTCCCCTTCTGAAAATAGTGTTTCTGTCTCTGGTCCTCTATCCTTTCCCATGAATGCTCAGGCACAGAATTCATTTCAATTTTCTGCAATCTCCCTTTCTTCTACCAATAAATAACCCAGCTATCTTTGAGATGCCCTACTGACCTTTTGCTTCTAATATACTTGAAAAATTCTCTTTTTTTTTCCTTTGCTTCCTGTGTGATCTTTCTTTCATCCTTTAGCTTGGCTTCCTTGGCTCAAATTTTGCACTTTTAGCTTTCTTCCTTACATCATTTCCCTAAATTCCTCTTCTCTCCTTTGTACATCTTTTCTTGTCTTTGCTTATCCTTCCCTGCATCTTCTTAATGCCTTTTTCACTCTCCTTCCCACAATCATCCCCTGCCATCTGACCTGTTTTTGTTCTTCGGGTATTTTGTACCCAGTTATGTGCAGCATGTGTGGATCTGTATAAGGCCTGCTTACCTCTGTTTTGTGTCTTTGGTTTCCGCTTGCCTAGACTCAATAGGGCATATCCATCACTTACTCTATTTTTCCAAAATGTTTTTTTTCTGAAATCGGAAGACCTTTCTGTCTCTTTCTCATTCTTCTTTCTCTTTCTTTCTTCCTTTTTTCTTTCCCTCCCTTTCTCCCTTCTGTTTTTCTTTCCTTTCTCTTTAGTTTTTTTCTCTCTTCCTTCTTCCCTTCCCTACTTTCCTTCCTTCATTCCCTCTCTCCCTTCCTCCCTCTCCCCTTCCCTTTCTTTCTTTTCTTCCTTCTTTTCTGACATCTTTGCTTCCTTCCTTATTTTCCTCCCTCTCTCTTTTCTTCTTCCCTCCTCTTCTTCCTTCCTTTTTTCCCTCCTTCCTTTCTTTTTTCCTTCCTTCCTACCTTCCTCTGTGATCTTCATTTCCACCCTCACCAATCTAGGCCAATTCACTTCTCCTTAAGAAGTCTGGTAAGTCTCTGTTCCCAGAGACTCATCATACTGGTATCAGACTATGCAAGAAGAGAGCTGAAGGACATTTCAGATACAACAACCCATGATTTTGCCTCCTAATTACACATTAGTGCCCACCATGCACTCTATGCTCTGGCCAAACGGGTCTTCTTGGTGTTCCTCATTCGTTATGCTCCATTTTCCTTTGCTCCCCATGCCCAATAGGCCTCTTCCTTTTTATCGCCTTCACCTCTTGGAATTTCTGGGCTACTCCAAGACTCAACTCAAGTGCCGCCTTCTACATGGGCCTTTCTTGTCCTCTACTCCAGCTGGCTCCTCCCATGGGTCCCTCTATTCTGAGGTTATCTTGTATCTATTTTCTTTATATTTTGTCTAAATCTCTCTCTTTCTCCTTCCCTTTCTGCCTCTCTATGTTCCCCCCATCCTCCTTCTCTCCTCCCCTCGCCCCTGTCTTCCCCTCTCTCTCTCTTTCTCTCTCTCCACACACACACACACACACACACACACACACATATACATATACATATACACATATATATACATACATACACATACATGTTGTAGATATTGTCTCCAATTAGATTTAAGTTGCCTGAAGGCAAGAACTATTTCACTTTTTTCTCCTATTTGTATACTCAGCAGGACCTAGCCTAGTACTTGGCACAAAGTAGGCCCTTGCCTGTTTGTTGATTGATTAATTAGTAGTAATTATTAGCCAAGATGAAATTGCTCAACTCCAGGAGGTGACCTAGAATTACATGTGTTATTTCTACCTTTCCCTCAGTCTAATTCCAGTTTCTTTGCACGTAGAAAATGCTCAATAATTCTTTACTGAATTGGATTATTTTACATAAAGAGCTACTTCTGTCAGTGGAAGGTGAGTACTCCAGGTGCCCTTGGGGGCATTCAAACACAGGGCACCATAAGTGAAGAAGGTAACAATGTTCAGGTGGCGACTCCAGGGAAAATGTGAATACGGCTCTTGCAGAACAGACTTCAGCAGGATACCAGCTGGTGACTGAGGTTAGCCAAATTCTCTTCTGCCATGGAAGAATGAGGAGCAGAGTGATTTAAGGGTGTGGAGGAGTTGGGAGTGGTCTTCGATCAGTCAAGCTGATGCTTGATTTGGGTTGTCCCGGATTCAATAAATTGAGTGCTAGCTCCTTAGGGCTTCCTGGTAGGTCTGCTGATTTCAAGAAAATTCCCAGCAGATTTATCTTCTGTCTGTAGTATTCCATGGAGGAAGAGGCCTCCAGAGGGCAACTCGTCCTGTCTGTCTGGGTTTGGCAGAGCAAGTAATGCAGATGCCAGGTTAGTGTTGTCACTCAGGGAAAGAGCTAGTGATGGGACAAATACCCTGAGACTCTGCCGCCTTCTGACTAAGGGTCTCCTTTTTCCCCTGGGATACTTCCCACTACAAAGATCTTTGTCTCTGACAATTTCCCCCCCAATTTATTCAATCCTTCTGGGAAATAAATTTCACTATTCTCCTTTCAAGTCCATAAGCTTATTAATTTTTTTTATAATGAACTAAATAATTATCAACTTAAGCAATAAAACATACAAAGAACAAAAGGGAGGATTGACATGATATTGTGAACTTCTGTTATATATGTCTTTTTTAAGTGTATTAAATTTAATAAGTTGGTAACAATATTGTCTGGTTTGTTATTTTTTGATATAAAAAGTTGGCCTAGCACCCCAGGCTCTGTGCTTACAAGTACCATGCTCAATCTTAAGGGAAGCTCTGGAAAATCATGTCTCTTTGGTTCATTTTGCCTCCACCCAGAGTATCTCTAGGAAAATCTCTAAATATAGCCCATGCCTAGGACAAATGTAGATGAAAAGGTCCTTAGTTGTCATATAAGTACTCAAGATAACTATGCATATGTCAAGTATAGTTCAGCCTTCATCCTACTCCATAAAAAAATGTAAAAAACAGATACAGGTTTAACAATCTCCCATAAACAATAAATAGAATTCACTTCCCTCTCTGATGAATTCCACCTTTCCCAAGAAATTCACATAGATGCCCAACTACCCTGAGGGTTTGGAGTCTCCAGAAAAGGGAAAAGTACTTGGGGCTGTTATATAGGCAACCCCTCAACATTCCAGTAAGTCTGGACCTTTCATCCCAGAAAGTCATAAAGACATTCAGTCATAAACTATCGTAAGGATTAGAATTCCCTTGGTTGGATAAAAGAACTTGGGTATTCCAAAGACACAGACTCCTTCCTATCAGATCCAAAGCGTCCTTTGTAGAGGGCTCAACATCCCAGCCATTTCTAACCATCATCATCGTAATCTTTCCACTCCACCCAAAAAACTCATTACCAGAAAACTCATCATCAGAGATATTGCCTTGGCTTAGGTACTCTCACCTCATCACTACTTTACCTTCAATTGTTTCTGCCCCTCTGATTAGAGGGCTGGAGAGTGGAGCAAAAACTCCCATAGCCGCCAGTTATATAACAGTTGTAGACAGTTCTTCATTTGCCACCAGCAGCTCTGCTTGGTTTCAACCCCACCATCATCATGCCCTTGTGCTTGGTACCCTCCGTCTCCCCCTTTCAGCTCCTTTTTGTGTGTGTGCCTGACACTTAGGCATTTAACAGACGTGTATCATACTATACCCAAATAACTCATAGTAATGACAGAGGGCTAAGTCCAAATCTTCTTGCTTACTGATGTCATGACTTTAGCCCCTTCATTCTCCTTTTGCTCCAAGAGACTGGGATTTTTCCAGGAACATATTTTCTTTCCCTAAAAGTCTAGGTTCTAAAACTTTCACATTTAGGATTGCTAAAGACGTCATTCCAAGCCTGATATTGCTCAGGAAATCCCTCTTCTCTTGCTAGAATACTGGATCCTGGGATTGCACTCCCCAGGGAATCCCTCCTTTTCCATTTAGAAAGCTGCTGTTCCAGAACAGCCAGGTCACTACTCCAGGATGGTCTGGAAACTCCCATGATATGGTTAAGTGGAACCCTTTTTCTTGGCTTCCATCTCTCTAGTTGAAAGGTCACACCCACTGGCTGACCAAAGCTAGGGCAGGAACCTGGGGTCCCATAACTCTTCTCAAGCCTCATGGTTTGAACATGTAAGACTTCCATCTGCCTCAGTTTCATCTGCTGCTCACTCAAGAGAGAAAAACAAAGGCAAAAAATGACTAAGTCTAGAATGAAGATTCTCTTTTATAGGTCAGCAAAAGGGATAGTGATGATTCTGGCAGCAATAGCAATTTTAATCTAATTTGCCCAGAACCTGGTACCCACACTACTTCCCAGTCATCTCCATACAATCCTGTCTCATGAACACTGCCACTCCCTTCCAGATCCATTTTAATTTCATTTGATTTAATTCCCATTAGAATTTAATCCCCTTTACGGGTAGAGACTGACTTGATTCTTGTATTTGTGTTCCTTGACCTTAGCACCAGACTTGGTACATAGCAAATGCTTAACCTCTCTCTCTCTCCCTCTCTGTCTCCTCTCTCTGTCTCTTTCTCTCTCTCTTTTCCCCTCTTTTTCTTCCTCTCTCTCTCTCCCTCTCTCTCTCTCTCTCTCTCTCTCTCTCTCTCTCTCTCTCTCTCTCTGTCTTCCTCTTCTCCATCCCCTCTTTTTCCCTCCCTTCTCCTCCTCTTTTCTCCTCTCCTCTCTTCTTTCTCTCTCCCTCTTCCTCTCTGTCTCTGTCCCTCTCCCTCTCTCTGTGTCTCTCTTTCTTCAAACCTATCTATTCATCTGGTTATAACAACTGAACCAATCCAGTCAACCCTAATAGGCTCTCTCCAGGAGACTGTCACTAGCTGTGGCTCACACCCTGTACAGAAAAAATGCAATCAAGATCCCAAACAAAGGCTCACCACCCCATAAGCTCATTAAGTTAATCAAGTCACTACCCTGATCAACCCCCTACCTCCTTTTGCTGACTTTCAATTTTCTGTGCTAACCAGAAGGGAGCATTAGCATATACACCAAAAGGCGCTTCAGATAGCTGGGAGCTTCCCTCTCTGCTCCAACAGTCTCTGAGTTCCAAATGTTCATGAAGATGATGCAAATGCAATATTGCTGACTTACAAACAACCAAAAGCAACCTATTAATAGAACATCTTACATTTATAGAGCTCTTATATTTAACAAAACACTTTCACATACTTTTCCTCATTCAAGTCTTGCAAAAATATATTTCTATGAAGTAGAAATATTTACACAGAGAATTTCAGAATAAGAAGAGACCTCTGAGGCCGTCCCATACCTGAACATGAGTCCTCTCCACAAAATCCCTAGCTAGAGGCCATTCAGCCTCCAATTGCAAACTTCCAATGATGGAGAAAACACTGGCACAATTTACTTCCAGACTACTCATTTTTAGAGAATTTTTTTAGGTCAAAATATGCTTCTTTTATATCAAATCTATTGCTATGAGTTCTTCTTTAATCCTTCTTTCACCTAATAACCTTTCAAATACTCTCTTCAACAGGCCGAACATCCCCACTATTATCATCCCCATTCTACAGATGAAGAAACTGAAGCAGAGGTTGTGACTTATCCTAGATCAGACAGCGGTAAGTATCTGAGGCTAAATTTGAACTCAGGTCTTTCTACTATCTACTGAGTTACCTAAATACTTAGGTATGGATTAAATATTTTCCTTACAAACCCTCAAAACTCAAATTTTTTCAAACATACTAAATCAAGCCATTCTTTTGCAATCTTGTACTTTTGCAGTGGAATTTTTTTTAAACCAATAATAGAGCTATACACTTATCTCTATAAAAAAGTATTTAATTATTTTGAATTCTGAGTCTGTCACCCAACATGTTAGGATTTTCTCCTATCTTTATGCCTTCTGCCGTTTGGTGAACATGTTTTTATCCAAATCAAAGAGAACAATGGTGAGCTGCACAGGAGAGATTCCTAAGGCACTCCACTAGAGTCTTCACTCGAATTGACAAAGATGCATTGAGGACCTCTCTTCTGCTCTTGGCTAGCTCTGAGTCACCCACTGTACTGCATCTTGCCATCCCATCCACAAGATCCTTAGCCATAACCCAGATGTGTTCATGTCTACGACATTCCCCTGGTTTACCCATTGGTAACCCTATCAAAAAGGAAATGTGTCTATTTAGTAATGACCTGTACTTGATGAAGCCATGCTAGCTCTTAGTCATCACAGCTTCTTTTTCTAAATGCTCACAATGCATCCCTTTAGTCAGCTGGTCAACAAGCATTACTTAGGCACCTGTTATAGACCAGGCACTGTGCTAAACACTGAGGATACAGAGAAAGACAAAAGATAGTCTCAGTTCTCAAGGAACTCATAGTCTAATGAGAGACAATGTTCAAACAATTATGTGCAGACAAGATATATACATAATAAATTGGAGGCAATCAATAGAGGGAAGGCATTATTAAAGGGGATCCAAGAGAGATGAGATTTTTGCTGGAACTTGAGGGAAGCCAGGGAAGCTCTGAGGCAGAAATGAGGAAGGAGAGAATTTCAGGCGTGGTTAGGGAATAGCCATTCCCTCTCCTTCAGTGAAAATTCACCAAATCAAGACATAGAGTGTCTTGTCTGAGAAATGACAAGGAGCCCAATGTTGGTAGATTGATTTCAGAGTCATTTTTTTTTCAGTCATGTCTGACTCTTTGCGATCTCATTTGGGGTCTTCTTGGCAAAGATCCTGGAGTGGTTTGACATTTCCTTCTCCAGTTCAGTTTATAGATGAAGAAATAGAGGCAAATAAGGTTAAATGACTTACCCAGAGTCATACAGATAGTGAGTATTTGAGGCCAGATTTGAACTCAGGCCTTCCTGACTCCAAGCTCAGCTCCACTGAACCACCTAGCTGTTCCATTCCATTCCCATTCTGTTGTGGTTTAGTCATTTTCCAGTCCTGTCCAGCTCTTCATGACCCCATTTGGGGTTTTCTTGGCAAAGATACTAGAGTGGTTTGACATCTCCTTCTCCAGCTCATTTTACGTATGGGGAAACTGAGGCAAACAGGGTTAAATGACTTGCCCAAAGTCACATAGCTAATAAGTATCTGAGGTCACATTTGAACTCAGACCTTCCTGATTCCAGGCTCAGGTCCACTGAGCCACCTAGATGCTCAGAGTTTGAAGAATACATGGGGATGAAAAAAGATACAAGTAAACCAGAAAGGGGAGGAGGCAAGGTTTTGAATAAGGCCCATTGGTGGGCAAACATAAGATTTTGTATATGTTCCTGGGAGTGATAGGGAACTCCTAGAGTTAATGAATAAGTCAGTGGCATGATCAGACCTTCATCTTAGGAAGTTCCATTTGACAACTGAGTAAAAAATGGCCTCAGGTAAGGAGAGATCTGAGAAAGGCAGATGTACCATTAGGCTATTGTAATAGTCTAAGAGTGAGGTAAAGAAAACCTGCACCAAGAGGGTGTCAGTGTTAAAGGAGATAAGGTGGCATGTAGCAGAGATATCCCAAAGACAAAACCACCAGTCCTTGGCAGCAGAGAGAATACAAATGTGAGAAAAAGTCAGGAGTTGAGTATAAGGCCTAGGTATTGAGACTGGGTAACTAGGAAGAAGGTAGTACTCTCAACAGTAATAAGGAAGTTTGTATGAATAAAAGATTTAGAGGGAAAGATAATGAGATCAGTTATGGACATATTGATTTTAAGATTTTTCCTGGACCTCCAGTTCAAGCTATCCAATAGACCAATGTACATGTGAGTCTGGAAGTTAGAAGAGAGGTTAGTGCTGGATAATTAGATTTAAAAATCATCGGCCTAGAGAAGATAATCAAACCCATGGGAGCTCATGAGGTGACCAAAATGGTGGTACAGAGGAAGGAGAGAAGAAGGCTCGAGACAGGGGACTGTGGCATATGTACCGTTAATGGTCCCCTTGAGGAATACCTTCCAGAATTTGGCTATCAAAGTCAAGATCATCCAGTTATAGCTTGCATACTTTTTGCTTTTCTCTCCTTTCATTGTCAAGGCAATATTTACTCATCTCTGGTCTATTGGCACCTCTTCTGTTTCTCACAATTTTTCGGGGTCCCTGATTGTGACTTAGTCATTAAAGCTGCCAGTTCAGGGGTGGGTAGGTGGCACAGTGAATAGAGCACTGGCTCTGGAGTCAAGAGAACCTGAGTTCAAATCTGGCCGCAGACACTTAACACTTACTATTTGCTGTGTGACCTTGGGCAAGTCATTTAACCCCAATTGCCCTGTCTTCACCCCTCCAAAAAAAAAAAGCTGCCAGTTCTTTCACTACCCTAAAATGTGATTTATCTGGTCCTTATGACTTAAATATATTGAGGACAACTATTTTCATCTTCATTCTAAGCACATTGAAATGGAGGTGCACAGAGATCCAAGAATTTGCCCAAGATCTCATAGCAAAATAGTGGTAGAACTAAGACTTGAACTAGGTCTTAAGATTCCAAGCCAGGTGCCAAAGAAAGCATTTGATTTCCCTATCTACTTCTTCACACGTATCCAGTCTCTTTATCTATTATCTCAAATACCTTTCAGTCTATTCTTGAGGGCTCTGAAAAATCTCATAGACACAGCTATTCCTATCTATGCATGTGGGAGGAACCAGGAGGCTGGATATCTCACCTTCATGTATTTCTTTGATATGCCCTAAAGAGCATTCTAGATTTCCTCAGAAGTTCTTAGGCATAACAAGAATTTGTTCTTGGGTGTGGCAACATAAAGTGAGGCCCAGGGAAACTGGACTGCACCCTGTGCTGTTACGCTGATTCCCTGGTCTCTGCCCAGTGCACTCTCCACATTGTACAACTTGGGGCATCTGTGTTTTCCAAATCAGTTTATAGAAGTGGTACTTGAGTTGAGAGGACAGGCAGTCCCTGGGACCTAGCTGTTGGCACAGATATCCAAGTTTTAAACCTCACACTAGCTTTCCCTGGAATAAGAAGGGAGGGACACTTGTGATGGCTGACAAGGGTGTAGCACCAGCACTCCCACTGAGGAATGATCTTGGAAAGGAATCATGAATGAAAACAACATTCATGCACACATACTTTCAGAATGATTAGGACTTGGGAAGTTTGGAGGTGGGGATTGGAAGAGGTAAGAGAAACCTGTTCCTCATCCTTCCTCTTCTCTTTAGTCCACTCTTCTTTCCCCTTTGTTGGCATCCAATATTTATTTCAGAGCTCTAGACCTTATTAGAAAATCATTACGAGGGAAGAGAGATAGCTCAACAGAGAAAGCAAAATGGGACCTTATGAAGTGGCAGAAAGGAATCAATTGTCCACAAATGATCACTCCTGTTCATATGCTTGGCATTGTTCTGAGAGTTAAGGAGTGTTCAGGAAAGTTGCATTACCCTCCAGTTGGTAGGGACTGAAATGATCCTCAAACTCAAACTGACGTGTGGTCATCTAGGCTCCACTGGAAGACCTCCAGAGACAGGGGGCTCTCTACTTTATATGTCAGCCCATTCTACTTAGTAACATTTGTAATTCTTGAAGTTTTTCTCTAATCTAAATGAAAATGTCTTTCTGTTTCTGTAACTTCCATTCATAGGTCCTAATTCTGCCCTCCAGCATGCAGCTTAAAGACTTCCCTACACCCAATCTTAAAACATTTAAAGGCCACTATCTTGCCTTCCCTAGTTTTCTCTTCTTTCTGAACATCCCAGGTTCTTTCAACAACTACATGGGTTGGCTTCCAGTCTCTTCACTGTCTTAGTCACTTCTTTTGGGGCCAGGTATATGTTGTCAATCTTGCTTTTAGAATTCAGTATCCAGAATTAAACATAATATCCCTAAAGAAGTCTGATCAGGGCAGAATTCAGGACAAAATACAATTCAACACACTGGAAATTTCTGGACATCTCTATCTATATTTGAAGTATATGAGGACTATAAAACATAATTCAGTGAGTTTTCCCCATCTCCTTGACTTTAAAGGTCTATGATTCTATGGCAATTCTTACCTTTTTGGATCCTAGAATTCAGTAGAGAATAAAAAACCAAATATACATCTGGAAATTAAGTATTCATATCTAAAAGGATATAATAAATCATTTTATGGTATTGCCTATTGCACTCTAAATAACCTCTCAATTTCCTTCCAATTTTAAATATTCCATAGGGGAAAAAATGCTAGATTTAATTACAGAGGACCTAGGCTTGAAACCGTACTTTTCTAACAACTACTTGTGTGACCTAGAAAATGTCTTTTAACTTATTAGGGTCTTCGATTCCTCATCTGCAAAAGGAGAGGGTTGGATGAGATGACTTTCTGGTACCTCCAATTACCTCTGAGGTAACTTCAGGCTCTAAATCTATGATTCTATCAACCTATGACCTAAAGGTTAAAGGAGTTCAGAAACCAAAGAAAGTTAGTATACTTAGGACACACCTCTTGGAGCATATGGGTCTTGAATTGGTCTTTGAAAGATGAGTAGGATTTATACAACACCAAAGATTCCTTAAACTCTAAAGCTAGAAGGGTCTTGAAAGATTTGAGAGGTGGTAAAAAGGTGTCGGGGCATTCTATGCAGAGGGGATAGAACCACATGATATCTATACGACCCCTTTGTCCAAACTATAATATAGGAACATAGACTTAGTGCTAAAAGGGGTCTTAGAGATCATCTAACCTAACTCTCCTCATTTTACAGATGAGGACATGGAGACCCAGAGAGAATATTTAGTCCACATTCATACAGGTGGTAGTGGCAAAGCTGGGATTTAAACCAACATTCCAAATATCTGATTCCAAATCCAGCATTCTTTCCACTGCGCTGGGTCAAAGGTGGAAGAGCTCTTAAAGCAAGGTTTCCTAACCTTGATTTTATGAACTTGTGTTTTTAAAAAAACCATTTGTATGTTATGAATGTGTATCTATCTATCTATCTTTGTATGTATATACATATATATATATATATATACACACAATTATTATTATTATTATTATTGACTACATCCAACTGGAACTTGAGATACACAGGCACTGCAGTTGGGAGATCCAAAAAGTGACATAGGAGAGAATAGACTGGGGGAGGGGGGAAACACTGGGATGGCTGTTTTGGGGCGGTGGGTGGGGGAGGGACGGGGAGAAAATATGTAACTCAAAAAAAATTTAATAAAATAAATTTATTATTAATAAAAAAAAACCATTTATATACAGTTATCCTTTATAAGGTTATCTCTTTATATAGTTGTCCCTGGAGGTTAGGGGTGCCAGTCTGATTTGGAAAGGGCATCCTAATAAAGACTTAAAATTTTAGATTTGCTAGATTAGAATTGCATTGCTTTTTTGCATTGAGTGCTTTTCCCCCAGTCCTTGAGAAAGTTTGGGATTAAATTTATTCATACATTCAAAAAAAAAATTCTGCACCTAGAAAATCCTTGTAAAAAATTTGGCCCCCTCCCTTCATACTAGAGAAGAAGTCTAGTTTTTTTTTCTTTTTCTTTACCTTATTGTAAAATTTTAGTTAAGTATTTGGTCATTAAGCTGTGTGTCATCTGCTGGCCTTCATGTGTCATCTGTGGCTTCAGCAAAACTCCCCCCAAATTCCCATTTCATTTCTTCTGCCAGCCCCATGATATTTCAAAACCATGATGGGGAAAGTCATGGTATAGAAGGGATAAATATAACTGTCCTTCCATGTAATTTGTTTTCTTTGTAATACTACATCTTTTTTTAATACATTTAAAAACAGTATTCTGAGAAGTGGTCTTCACCAGGCTTCCAAAGGGGCTCATGACACAAAGAAAGTTATGAAGCCTGGCCTTAGAGATTTGGAGAGGCAAAGAAGAGGAGAGAGTACATTACAGGTAGGGGGAATAGACTCAAAAGACGTGAGAGTCAGCAGGGGCCTCAGATATCATCTTGTTGCTATAAAAGCCATGACTGCTATGATTCATTTCCTAGCATGTGGTTCGTCATTTCTATGACCCTTATAATTTGTATAAGAATTTATTTGCTTCTAAGAATTTTGTAACTACAAGGGTCATCCTTTCTCACTGGAGAATGTAAGTGAATTGTTATGGCTTACTATGGAATAAGTGCAGGCAAAACACAGATTTTTACATAGCTACATTAATAAGTAAGTCCTTTCTCCTTTTGTTATTAACTAACCCAATCCTATAGAACTCATATGTAGACACCCATAAGCATTTTCACAAGGCCTTTGATTCTTAGGTAACAACCCAAGGATATTATTTTGGAATTTAGAATTGGTTAGTGTCCTATATACCTGTGTAGCTTTAAAGCTTATTGCTTTTTTTTGGTGCTTTCATTATTGAAATTAGCCAAAATGGTCTCCCCCATTTCCCTTATGATAATTTCATGGATGAGTGCCCATCTGGACCCAAACAACACCAAACAACCTGGGATCATAGATAATATCCGCTGCATCTCCCTTATAAACCTAGAATCAGGAAACTTGAAAACAAGGAGAGCATAATCCTATACTCTCATTCCAGTCAACCAATTAATCTATTCAAAGATCCCATAGCAAAACTTTAGAAGTAGAAGTGATATTTGAAAGACTTAAGAACTTTGAGCAATGCAATGACCAACCATGATTATGAAGGACCAGTGAAGAAGAATATTATTCTCCTCTTGACAGAAAAATGATGAATTATGGGAGAAGACAAACGTTTTTTGAAGATGTCCAATGTGAGAATTTATTTTGTTTGACAATCAATATTTGTTACAAAAATTTTGTTTTTCTTTTTTCAGTGGAGGTGAAGGAGAGGATGAGAGAAAGAGAAAAGAATTATTTATTAATAGAAAAAATAAAATTTAATAAAATAAAGAAGTGGAGGTGATAATTAATACTCTGTTTCCTACCAGCCATGATCCTAAAATCCTTGAAAACAGATGAGACTGATATTAACCTACATTAAATGGGACTTATTCCATGCAAAAAAGTCACCTGGGAAGCCATCTTGAAGGATCTATTACACCATCACCTCAATTTTGATTCAGATTTGGAGGATAATATCACCCCTCTTCTGTCTCCAGAGATTTGAAAAGAATATCCTCTAATAAATCTTTTTTTTGGTTACATACGTCTCATTCATAGGCTTCTTTTTTCACCTCTTTAGTGCTAAGGCTAGGCTACTGCATAATCACCTATTTGAAAAAGCCTTCCCTGCCAAATGTAAGAATTGAAACGAGTAAGAAAAATTGATCACATTTTAAAATGTGATTTAAAAACTCTTTCTAAGTCTCATTTTAAAATTCTCCCAGCTCTTCCTCATTTCCATTGCCATAGTGAGTTGCCCTAACTTGCTTGTCTAGGCCCCTCACAGCAAAGAAAAGAATGATCACAGACTGTAAGGAGAACTTCCTTGTCTAGAGTGTATATAGGCATATCATGGAAACACATGAATGTGAGAGGTATAGCTTCATGGTTATTTCTACATGTCCACCTTTCATATAGGGAAAAGTAAGGCAGAGTCAGATTACGAAAATGTCTTGAAAGTCTGATTGAAGAATCCATTTTTAGGAAGCTAGGAAAAGAGCAAGAAATACCTGTCTAGTAAGCATGATACAGGATGAAATCAAGCCCAGGATTAGCAAGATGGTGGGGGAGGAGATAGCAGAGTTATCCTAAAGGCACTGAGACTTCTACCCATTTACTAACTTCCATAGAATCACAAAATATGAGCACTCAAATGAGCCTTGTCAGCTCCCTCCTTTTATAGATAAAGAAGCTAAAGCTCAGAGAAGGTGATATGGTAATCAATTAATTTATCAACCAGCATATTAAGTGTTTATACTATGTGTTAGTCTGTGCAAAATGCTCTGGATCCCAAGAGAAAGTGAAAAGCAGTCCCTACCCTCAAGTACTTTACATTCTGATGCGTGTGATGTATATGTGTGTATGTATGCATGTATTCAGGTAGATGGGTATGTAGGTACGTATGTATACATACATGTATGTGTATATGTATGTATGTATTCAGGTAGGTGGGTATATAGGTATGTATGTATACAAAAGATAAACAGAGCAGCAGATAGCCTTAGAGGGTAAGGTACTAAGCATCTAGAGAGACCAAGAAAGGACTCTTCCAAAAGGAAGAGCTACTCGTGTTGAGTGGTTAGATCCGGATAGCCGTCTTGGGCCTGGGTCTTGGAGTCTTTATTATCCGGTCAGCCGGAAGTATATAGGAAGAGTTCCCAGCCTCTTTCTAAGAGCTACGGCAGCCGGGAGGACCCCAGCGATTTGGGACAGAGCTTTCCCTTCT
>CM053582.1:386867586-386893996 GCA_028627135.1 Pseudochirops cupreus
TGAAAAAATAGAGGGCAACGTGAAATATCTCCTTGAAAAAACCACTGACCTGGAAAACAGATCCAGGAGAGACAACTTAAAAATTATTGGACTACCAGAGCTAGATCACGATCGATGCAAATAATGAATCCTGTGAGATGGTCTCACTATTCAAATTTACTCCGCCTATTTCCATTGGGCTCTAACTGGTGGCCACATTTTACATAATTCTAATTTTGAATATGTGAATTTGAGTACCTGCAACCACTTTACAGGATCCATTCTCACTAATTGGGAACTATATCATTTGAATTTAGTCTTAAAGGAAGCCAGAGATTCTAAGGTGGGAGGGAGGACATTCCAGGCCTTGGGACAGCCATTCAAAACTGTGGATATGGAAAATAAAAGTGTCATATGTGAGGAAGTAACAGCAAGCAAGGATTACAGCTAGACCATAGAGTATGTGAGAAGACTGATAAGAAAGGGTCAGATTATAGAGAGTAGTTTATCATTGATCTTGGAGGTAATGGGGAGCCAATGAAATTTAGACTTAGCAAGGAATTAGCACTATGAGTGATGGAATGAGAATTAGAACCCAGGTTCTGTGACCTCTCCAGGGTTTTTTCCTTTATACCATAATGGTGCCTCAAATCCTTTTTCTCCCCTTAGTTTTCATTTGATTTCTTTATTTTGTGGACACCAAGATTAGACAGCATCATGTTTTCAGTCACTTAACAGGCAAGATTTTTAGATATTGGGGGCACAACATTAGGACGTTATCTTCGAGGCCACCCAAAGTTATACATATCAAATGAATGATCCTCAAAATGGAAAAATAATCCCCAATTCCATTATAATTACTATTAATAGTAGCAATCACTCTGTTTCGAGATCCTAATTCAATATTTCAGCATGGCCTGGAAGTGACCCTCAGTTCTCAAAGCTTTTACAGTTAAGATATGTTTGTTGTTCAGGCTTGTCCAACTTTGCATGGCCCCATTTGGGGTTTTCTTAGCAAAGATACTGGAGTGATTTGCCATATCCTTCTCCAGCTCATTTTACAGATAAGAAAACTGAGACAAACAGGGTTAAGTGACTTGCCCAGGATCACACAGCAAGTCAGCATCTGAGGTCAGATTTTAACTCAGGGCTTCCTGACTGACTTCAGCCAGGTCCAATGCTCTATCCATTGCATTGCCTCACTGCCCAAAATGTCTGACAGACAGTGTGTCTCTTATAAAACTGGAGAGGCTTCATGTAAGGACCAGGAATGCTCAGTGTATCTGTTGTTTTCTTGATTCCCCCCTCACCCCAGGTATTCATTCCTCCTCCCTATCCAGAAATTACTTTACATTTATTTTGTATAAACTTACATGGACATGTGTATATTCCTTGAGGACTGGGATAGTTTCAGTTTTGTCTTTATATTCCATATGCCTGGCACAGTATCTGCCACAAAGTCGGCACCTTAGTCTCTTTGATTGATTGAGGACTAACCTCTCGAAATTCAGAGAGTCTGACTAACCAAGTTGACTGCATCATGGCGGGATAAGTGGATTCAAGATCAGAGAATTCAGCCTTGAATCCCAGTTTACTACTTCTGACACGGGTGGCATTGGTCATCATCTCTTCTCTCTGGGTTCTGAGGTTTTTTTCATCTGAAAACTGAAACACGAGAGGAATTCCAAGATCCCTTTTGGATCTAAAACCTGTGATTCTATTGTAAGGGTGTGGAGGATGTGGGTCAGACATAAGTTCTTGTGATAACATCTCTCCACATTTAGATGCCGAACCTCTCTTCCACTATGCTTAATTTGGGACCATAGAGCCTCTTGAAGAGAGGTGTTCTATTAAGTCACAGAGAAGTTGTGACCTACAAGACATTGGTGGAGAAGGTTCTCCCACTGATGAAACCACCACTCCTGATCTACTTTTACATAGAGCAGCGGTTCTCAACCTGTGGGTTATATTCAATTTGTAACAATGAAAATACATCCTGCATGTCAGATAGATTCATAACAGCAGCAAAATTACAGTTATGAAGTAGCAACAAAAATAATTTTATGGTTGGGGGTCACCACAACATGAGGAACTGTACTAAAGGGTCGCAGCATTAGGAAGGTTGAGAACCACTGACATAGAGTTTTATAGCTTTTTCACAAGTTTTTCCATATACATTATCTTATGCAGAATAGGAAGGCTGACTGGTTGAGGAATTAGGCCTCTCCTCATGGTTTAATCTAGCCTCTTAAGAATTTTCAGAGGTCAGGGGCAGCTAGATGGCACAGTGAATAGAGCACCAGCTCTGGAGTCAGTGGGACCTGAGTTCAAATCCAGCCTCTGACACTTGATACTTACTAACTGTGTGACTCTTGGCAAGTAACTTAACCTTGATTGCCTCCCCCCCCCCCCAAAATTATTTTCAGAGGGAAGGAGCACCACTCTCAAGGTGACCTAGAATGCAGTGTGGGGTTGAGGAAAGGGTATGGGCTTTGGAATCATAGGATCTGGGTTCAAATCCCAACTCTCATTTTATTGCCCATATAACCTTGTGCAATTTACTTAACTTCTCTGGGTCTCAGTTTCCTCTTTTGTAAGATGAAGGAGTTGTATTGGATGACCTCTCATATTTCTTCCAACTCTAAATCTAATAGACTTGGGCTTTGCCAAACTTTCTCCCATGAAATATAACACATGGTACTGGTTCCATCCAAGATTCTGTCTTGGTTTAAAAAGGAAAACTCTGAATGTGTCCATATAGACATCTCACCCACAGACCCACAATGCTTTTTAAAGAACAAGGGTCACACATGAGTGGCTGGCTCAGATCAGTAAGCAAGCTGGATTCACTTGTTAAAAGAAAAAAAACTTTTTGAAAAAGTACAACTATTTGTAATAAAAGAAAACATTAACATCTGTGGCTGGAGCACTCCCATCCTGCCCTCAAACACCATCCCATGTCTTTGTCCTAAATTCCTGATGCTTTATTCAGTTATTTACAAAAGAGCCATGTGTTGGGACGCTTAGGGGCCTACTTCTGCTTATCCTTGAGCCTCTTTCTCTCCTCAACAATAGCTGATCAGGAAAGTGGAGCTGAAAATATTCACTCCCACTTTATATACCAGCACACCTAAGGAGACATGTCTTTGGTGTGTTGTTTTTAAAGCAGCGCTAAGAATTGCAGGCAGCTAGCTCAGCTCAGGGCATCTTAAAAAGCCCACCATCGATCCCTACTAGGGTAACTAGCCCCCATGCTGGGGATCTCTACCATAAGGAACAAGAAATAACTGCAGCTGACTCTATAGAAAGAAGAAAGATGCTTTTACAAAAATAATGTAATTTGGTTCCCCGAGAAAAGATGGGACTGATAAGAACTGTGGACCTCCTTCCATCTCTTATGTCTCATTTCCCTGGGGTGGAAACACCGGTATGCCTCACAGCTTATTGAAGTATATTCTGTGTGGAAATCTGTTTAATGTGATTGTACATGTATAGTTATATCAGATTGCCTGCTGTCTTGGTGGAGGGGTAGCGTGGAAGGGAGGGAGAAAAAATTTGGAACTCAACATCTTATACAAGTGAACGTTGAAAACTAAAAAAAAATCATTAAAAAATAAAATATATTCTAAAATTAAAAAAACAAGGGAGATGATTTATGTTAATTCATACTAGAAATACCAGTGCTGGGATTAGTAAATGTCTGGTTTACAAGCCACTCTCTCCACTCCGACTCCTGCCTTCATACTGGGAGGACTTCAACACAAATGTTGACGTTCCTTCAAATACCCTATTTTCCCAGTTCCTCAATCTACTCAATTCCCATGACCCACTCCTCTTTTCTACCTGGGCTACATACAAAAATGGTCATACCTTTGATCTTGCTATTACCCACAAGTGTTCCATTTCCATGTCCCTGAATCCTGAAGCTTTTGCATTTAACTTTATTTTTCAACCTCTCTCTGTTTTACTTTTAATATACCTGTTCTTCATCCTTGCCATGACGTCCAATCCCTTCTTCCCTTAGCACTTTCCCAGTCCTAATCCCTACATTTTCCTTACACTGTGTTTTTTAAAAATTTCCAGCACCAAGCACAGTGTTTGGCATGTAGTATATATGTACTTAATAACTGCTCATTGCTCAATTGGTTGATTGATTATTCAGTGATCAGAGTGCTTGACGCTCCCATTTCCTTCACTGAAAAGAGAATTGGGAAAAGTTAGAATTGGAGTCTATGTGACCTTGGACAGATCACATAATCTCTCTGTGCCTCCGTTTCTTCGTCTAAAAAATTGTGAAATTATGTCTCTAAGATTCCTTCCAATTCTAAGATCCTAACTAGCAAGAGGAAGAAGGAAAGCTAAGGCCCATGGGTGACTAGAAATGTTGATACTGGCCAAGCCAAGGGTTCCCAAATGGAATACAATTGAAATAATTCCCCCAGTTTGATTCCACTGAAGTTTATTTGTATCTCAGAACCATAAGGCAGGGACATGGGCACGCTGGACATGCCAATCATGAACCGTTGTCATTCTCAGAAATAAGATTGCCCCTTTCAAGGGCTTCTTCTACCTGTGAGACTTTTTATAGGGAGGAGAAATGGGAAGGAGCCCTTGGGATCACTCTTTTCAATGTAAGAACCAAATAATAATGATGTCAACCTATTATCATACTGCTCTCTCCTTCCTTCACTCACTAGCAAGCAATAAGGATTCATTGAGCGTATCTCGGGGGTGTAACAATTATACCTGTCTATTACCAATGGGTGTATCGTTCTATCCGTAATACCTCAGAAATATTACTCCATCCTTCTCTTCATCTGATTTATTTGTATTCTAACAAGAGAAGTTTTGTGAGATTCTGGTTGCCCTTCTTTTCCTCTTGCTGCATCAGTTTCCCCAAATCAGAATCTGATTCTAGATTTGTTTCTGGTGTTTTGAGAACTCTCTGTTCAGTGCTAACTGCCTCTGAGAGCAGGTGTGTGTTAATTTCATGTCTTCCTAGTTCAAACACCTCTCAATCTTTGCTTTCATGTATGTTCATAGCCTCAATAATTCATCTGACTGCATAGCTCTTTTCCTTATCCATCACACACAAAAAAAAAGCCAGGAAAGACCCAGACTCTATCTGCCTGGCATTCATAGTAGGTATCCCTTTAATCCGCACGAACACTTAACTCAGATGTGTACAATCTTTTAAAAGTCCAATATAGACAAGCTGTTTTCAGAGACCTACTAAAATTCCTCTTTCTCTTTAGGAAGAAAAAAATCTAGGCTACACAATATCACAAACAGCTGTACTTGGTTACTCCAGCAAAGCTTGTCTCTCTTTTTTTTAAACCTATCAAAGGCACCGAGTGATGGAGGGAAGTAGGGCATTTCTGTACAAATTAAGCAATTACTATGAATGGATATCATGCAAACTCATAAATGACCCCCAGACAGCATCAAAAGATGTCTCTGGGAAATGAAAAACAACACAGCACTGAGCAAGCATATGTATTTGTTTTTGTGGAAGCAGCCAGGAGTCACCTGACCCCTCCAGCGAACCCCAGACTGCAACCGAAGCGGACTTTGCTCTTCCATCAGCTGGAAGGAGTACGAGGCCTTCATTGCTTATGGCCCAGGGGCTGCACCAGCAAAGTGAATCACTTCTAGGAAAGACAATGACTTGTTTACTTTTCATTGAATCGAAAATGGAAGATATTTCATAATAGAATCTGAGAAAATTTACCAGATGTTTCATTTCACTGTGTTCCTCTGGCAGGTCTACAAGATAAAAAGCTGAGTAAGGCTCATAAATCAAGCTGAGTATGAAAAGCTTAGGGACAAAATTCATAGAAACTAGGACCTAGGGAGGACACCTTTTTCACATGCATCTGGGATTTCCTGATGTGTTTTATGCTTTGCTGACTACCTAATGTGATCTGTCTCTGTCCATATCTCTCTCTTCTTTTCTTTTCTCTCTCTCTCTCTCTTCTCTATCTCTCTTACTCTTTCTGCCTCTCTTTCTTCCTCCCCTTTCTGTCTTTTTCTCCCTCTGTCTCTATTTTTCTCACTGCCCCCCCAATCTTGTCTCTCCTCCTGCTTTTATTTTTCATCCCCCCTCTTTCTTTTCTTCCCCTCTCCTACATTCTCCCACTCTTCTTGTCACACATCATCTATCTATCTCCTCTCTCTTCTCTTGATTTTTCTCCTCCTCTCTTTCCTCTTCTTACCTATTATTCCCACTGTCTACCTACTCCTCTTTCCTCAGACAATAATCTTTTTAACCTAAAGAAAGTGATTTGTTAAACAACATTGAAAATGTGGTTGTGTGAATTCATAGCGATAATTTTGAATGTCTCTTCAAATTTAGGTCTTGTTCACCTGGCCCTAGGTGAGGTAGACAAATAAACCACTGAAACAGGGGTTTTTAAATAGCAGTTGCAATTAAGTAAATACAAGCCCAAAGTAGAACAGTTTTGCTTTATTTTTCCTTCCAGAAATTTTGGGGTTTATGGAAAGCAAAGAGTGATGAACTGAAGCATTCATTGGACAAACATTAGTGTGGTCTCCACACTGGCCTTCTGCAACTTATATTTTACTTGGCACCTATCATGCATTTTGCACGTGTTCAGTTGAGCAGAATCTCCAGCCTATGCGATGGGGTAGAATGGAGCAGTCAACAGTACAATTAAAAAATCAGAAATCCACTGAATCACTTTAGGGTATGGCTCAGTTGTTCATGTTTGGGTTCTGATCATGTTCTTCCCTAGGGGGAAAACATTTCTAAATTAGCTTTAAGAACGGCCCTCACTCAACACCATTTTCCTCCTCATACCTTAGGTTTGGCTCTAGGAAAACAATTACCCACCATTCTTTTCATCTCCAGTTCTGTGATTTTAGGGTCATAAGGAACTTCTGATGAGGGACTCCCTTGACCAATACAAATGGGCACCTTCTCCACAACAAGCACCAGAGACGCTAAGAGGTTAAGTGACTTTCCCACAGCATATAGCTGGTTTGTTTCAGAGGCAGAATTCAAACCCAGGTCTTCCACACCCCATGGCTAGTTCTCTATCCAATATGCCACTCAGCCTCTTAGGGAGAGTGCCTAGCTATTGCAAATGGCAGGAACAGACAATCTCTTTTCTGAGACACAGCCAATCTCTCACTCTTCCTTTTCTTGGAATGTATCTGGGGGGCTCTGTGTGCTTTCAACTTCCATTTCTGATTTAATCATGATACTAAATCACTCTTCTGCCCATTATCATCGGTAGCCCCTCCATGGACAGTGATAGATCCCACCAGGAAGTCTGTTCTGATCTGCCTTTCATAGACTCCTTTTCATATGTCTATTGGGCAGGAAAAGTGGCTTCAGGGACTACCAGCTCACAGGGCACATTCAGCCCTAATGGCCTTATCACTCAGCTACCTGCTCCTCCTTCCCAAAGGGAGCACCAGTTACTGTCTCTGAGCCAGAGAGTCTGGCTGAACCATCCTATTACTGTTTTATATAAAGCACTTACCAAATTCCTAGAGGAAAGAGGTGTCCCCAGAGGGGACTTGCCTCATTAAGCTGCTGCCTGCTTTCCAAGCAGCCAGAGAGGATCACAGGGGTGGTTAGCAGGTAGGCAATGCCTTTGGGGGCATTATGAGACTAATGCACTAACCTCTGTGCACACTGGATACCATAATGGAAAGAAATCACATAGAAGAAAACTGGAAATGTGGTTTTCTTAGTACCTCTACTTAATGGGGTCGACGAGGAAACAAGGATATATTTATTGAGATTCACGAAAAATGTATCTATTGTCAGAGCATTGCGTCTTCTCCATCTGAAAATATTTTTTGATTTGGAAAAGAAAATGAAAAGAAAGGAAGAAGGAAGGAAGGAGAAAAGAAAGGAAAAGAAGAAGGAAAAATGAAGGGAAAGGAGAAAAGGAAATTAGAAAGAAAAAAGAAATAAAGAAGGAAAAAGGAAAGAAAGGAAGGAAGATGGGAAGAAAAGAAGGAGGGAAGGGAAGACAGGGAGAATTAGAGGGAGCAAAAGAAAAAGGAAGAGCAGGATGAAGGAAGAGGGAAGAAGGGAGGGAGAAAAAGAAAAGGAGGGAGAAAGAAAGAAGGAAAGAAGACAGGAAGAAGATAGGGGAAAAAAAAGAAAGAAAAAAGAAAATAATCTGTGATACTCAGGCTTGAGACCACTGAAGAAGCTGATACCTGAGAATGAGATATTTTGTTAGTCTATTTCAGAAATAATTAACTGACAATTTCTGGAATCACAGAAGGTTAAAACTCGAAGGAAATGTAGAAATCATGCAGAAACCTCTTCATATTACAGGAGGGGAAACCGAGGCCCTAATATGATATGTCTGGCCCTGGGTCACACAGCTAATAAGTGTCAAAACTGGGATTCAAACCCAGGACCTCTGATTCTTAATCCAGTGCCCATTTCACTATTCCATCCTCCCTCCCTGGAAGGCCAGCTGTCTCCAGGAAAGTGCCAGGAAGTACAACGGACTCCTAGGTAACCACCTGCACCAAGCTGTTCATAGAGGACCTGGGAATTACATTTGCACAGGTTTCCAGAGTAGGCTGGTGAGTCTGGATGTCACATGCTCCAGGTGCCAATTCAGCAGGAAGTACATTTTGCAACCAGGATTCAGGAAGCTTAAGGAAGAGACATATTACTCTAAACCAGAAGCAGATTAGAGGGGGTATCTCACGATAACCTTTCAGTAGAAATAGAGAGATAGCAATGTAGTCTCCTTGATGTGGAGGGCAGGGCCTGGTTCTGACCCTTTTCATAGGGGCTTACACAGACTTTAAACCCAGTTCACTCCCTTTTCTCAAGCTCATCTAGAAATATCAGCTAGTCAAGAGAGTATACGGAGATAATGGAAAAGGGAACATCATTACGCCCCACTCTGTAAGACTAGAAGAACCCTTCCTAAGATCTCAAAGCAGTCGAGTTTGGGGTTGGAGCAGTGGCCTGACTAGCAAGCTCGGTGATGTCATTTGTGACTGTTTGTGGCTATGCACAGGGCTAGAGCAGAATAAAGAGGGGCTTTCAGTAGGGAAAGCAGAGGACACTTAGTTGGCTTTTACACGCAGTTGGGACAACCAGTCTAGTCTCTGCTTTGCTTGGCATAATGGACAAAAGAGGCCCTTCTTGCCTCCGTGACTAGGGAATGTGAACCCTGTCATGTAGAGAACAAACAAGCGGCTTGAGGTAACTAGGTGGCATAGTTGTTAGAGAGTTGAACATTGAGTCTGGAGAAGGGTCTGCCTCATGCTTACTAGTAGTGTGACTACAGGGAAAGACATTTCTCAGCCTCAGTTTCCTTATCTATAAAATGGAAATAATCATAGGCCCTACATCACAGGGCATTTGTCAGGAGCTAATGAGACTGGATGCTATATAAATGGTAGTTATTAATCAAATTCACTACAAGATACTCAGAGAGTCAGGATTCTGGGATTTGTTACCTTTATTTTGCATACAGAATAGTGCCAAACTCAGAGGCAGAAAGACCTGGTCTCAAGCCCTGCTTGACACCTACTGGCAATCTGACCCCAGCAAGTCACTTAACCTCTTAGTGGCCCAGGCAGCAATCCAAGACTATAAGTTGCTAGGCAGGTGTTCATCTATGTGAGCCCAGGGGATTCCCTCACTAGGACTTCCTTTTACCAATGAAATAAAAAACCCAGTCCAAGAAAAACAAAATTAAACAAACAAATAAAAAAACCCAACCCCAATATGTAGGCATGAGGCAGAGTGATGTAAGGGAAGGAACACTGGGGATGGAAACCAAAGACCTGAGTTTTAGTTTTATCTTTCCTGTTTACAAGCTATGTAACTCTGGGCAAGTCACTTAATCTCTCTAAAATTCTTATTTTCTCATCTGAAAAATGCACACACACCACCAATCCCCCTGCCTCACCATACACACTTTGTATTTTACCCAGTCTAAATGGTCCCCTCCACAAAAGCTCTGCAGAGAACCAGCAAGATATATGGAGAAGCATTTGGCTCGGAGTGAGGAAACCCCAGGTTCAAATTCTGAATCATGTCCCTGTACATCACTAGGCCTCTCTAGGCCTTCATTTCCTCATCTGCTCAATGAAAGGACTGGAGTCAATGACCACTAAGGTCCCTTCTAGCTCAGAATTGGTGATCCTATGACTTTTCTAGCTATCACAAAGATTGTGGGTGAGACCGATCTTCCAAAACTCATCGGGAATCCTAGGGCTAGATTATTTACAGTTCTGAGGACAGTTGGCAGTTGGCAGTTTGGAGCAGAAGATGGGCATGTCACAAGGGACGAGGCAGAGAAAAGCAAGCAGATGAGATTGCAAATTGCAGGCAAGACAACAAGAGGAGAAAGAACTGCATGAACAGAGCTAGACCATGGCAGCTGGTGATGGGTGGAAGGTGTTCTCAGCAGCATCTTCTGGCTCCTGAATGGGTTGATTTGAGTTGGGATCCCCATCATAGCTGATACGGTTTTTAAATGTTTATGTTTATTTCTTTGTTATTTAATAGCAATGAAACCTCATGTTTGGTGACAGTGATACTTGTTCAAGCCTATAAATTTGGAGTTTGAGACAAGAATGAGGAAAGATAACTCATAATAGAAGAGATTTCTCCAGTTTTATATACTGTGGGAACTTGAGAAAATATTTTTTTTTCTGATTTTTGTAATTTCTGAGCAATGTAAACCCCTAGATTGTCTTTTGAATCTGAAGAGAAAAAGAATTAATGAAGCGACAAGTCAGTAGCAGACTGAGAGATAGAGAGGTTTGGTGCATTTGTGAGAATATCTGAGATGGGCCAAACCCTGAATCATACTTTCAATGTGTATATGTGTGTTTATAAGATTAGATGAGCTTCAAGAACCCTTCTAATTCTAGAAAGTTAGTACATATTCATATATCTATACAAACATCGATATCCATATCTACATGTCTGTGTATGCATATATGTATATATGTGCATATATACACATACACACAATACATAGTATGTATATGTATGTGTATACGTGCGATTGTATATATTTTGTTGCTGTTGTTGTTTGTCCTTTTTTAAGAGGACAGTGACATCACAGGTGATGTCTTGACACTGCGTGTGAATTGGATTTAAGTAAGGACCAGCTGCACCAATTCATTAACCTCACTCTCTCTTCCAGAGTCATCAAAGACCAAGGCAAGACCAAAGTCAAAATAACTGGCGATAGCCTGGGATGCAGTGGATGACCTTAACATGTGTGAAACCTGGCAAAGCTCAAAGCACTCCAGAAAGCCTGTGTCAGTCACCTTCTTGGCTGTTGGAACAGATTGTTTTCATCTACCCATTTCACCGGGGAAAGTCTCCACATGCTTGGGGTAGACATCCCTCTAACTCACCAATGGCCTTGAGGCCTGTTAGTTACTCTTAACCTGGTTCAGCCCATCTTCTGAAACAGTTTAGAGCAGTTGTTCTCAACCTGTGGGTCGTGACTCTGTTGGGGGTTGAATGACTCTTTCACAGGTGTCACAGGGGTCACCTAAGACTATTGGAAAAGACGTATTTCCGATGGTCTTAGGAACCAAGACACGGCTCCTCTATCCGTCTCCAGGTGGGTCCGCCCACGTGCAGATATGCCCACATACGAGTATTAAAGGGTCGCAGCACTAGGAAGGTTGAGAATCACTGCTTTAGAGGGTGTGGGTACTATGCATATTAGAGTTTCTTGTAGCCACAGGTGAGAGTTGGGTGACCACTTGAACACCAAAAGTAGATGAATAGCCCTGAAAAAGACACAGCCAGCCCTCACACCAGAGGTGCTATTCCTCCCGTCATACCCCATACTCTCTCCCTCGTTCTGTCTTCTTCCTTCCTCCTTCCCTCTCTCCCTTCATTTCTTTCTTTCTTTTTTTCTTTCTTTCTTTCTTTTCTTTTCTTTCTCCCTCTCTCAATTCCTTTTTTCCTTCTTTCCCTTCTTTCTCTTTCTCCCGCCCTTTCTCCCTCCTTCCATTCTTTTTTCCTTCCTTTGTGTGTGTGTGTGTGTGTGTGTGTGTGTGTGTGTGTGTGTGTGTGTGTGTGCATGAATGTATTGATCCAGACACCCAGGCTAAAACTGGGACCTTAGAGATAAGATAATTGTCCACATACCTACAAAAACATCTACAAACGCATGTACATGTGTGGAGGAATCTTTCACCCAAGCTGTGACCCTAGGGTCAAAGTTTGTGTGGAGAAGGGGACCTTAGAGCTCATCTGGTCTGTTTTGGATGGTCCTTGGAATATTGGTTTGTAGTAGATAAGCTCTCAGGACTCTTCCTGCTCCAAAGCTGTGATTTCAGGAGCAAAGTCTGGGTGGCTGCGTCCTCTTTGTAGTGTAATATGCTACAGCTGGAATGGGGCTGGAAGCAGTGAAGAAGGATGTTTCTACTGTATTCCCCAGCACAATTCCCTTTCTAGGAAGCTGCTGTGCCTATAAAGACTAGAAAAGCTCCTTCAGGGTAGAGATCTAGGGGGCCTGATAAGAGAATTAACAGTGGTTAAGCACCCTTCCTTTTATTTACACCCAAAGTGTCTGTGTTGAGAAAATATCTGGGGGAAAATACTGGAATAAATACGGTGCTTTCATTTTTTTTTACAAATAGTACAGACATCTTTGTTTTATTGCACTTCACTGTATTACACCGTGTCGATATTTCATTTTTCACAAACCGAAGTTTTGTGGCAACCCTGCGTCAAGTGTCTGTTGGCGCCATTTTTCCAGCAGGATGGGCTCACTTTATATCTCTGTGTCATTTCTTGGTAATTCTCTCAACAGTTTGAACTTGTTCATTTTCATTATATCCGTTATGGTGACCTGTGACCAGTGATCTCTGATGTTAGTACTGTAATTGTTTGGGGGTACCACAAACCACGTCTGTGTAAGATGGCAAACAATAAACATCATGGATATTCTTACTGTGCCACCAGCCAGCCTGTTCCCTGTCTCTCTTCTGCTCCTCAGGCCTTTCTATGAGTCTAAGACACAACAATATCGAAATGAGGCCAATTAGTAACCCTACAGAGGCCTCTAAGCATTCGAGTGAAAGGGAAAGTCAATTAATGCAGCAAACTTCATTGCTGTCTTATTTTAAACAATTGCCACAGCCACCCCAGTCTTATGCAACCATCAGGCTGATCAGTCAGCCATCAACAACAATGAGGCAAGACCCTTCACTAGCAAAAGAGTACAACTCTGTAGGCTCGGATGATGGTTAGTGGTTTTTAGCAATAAAGTATTTTTAAATTAAGGTATGTATTTTTTAAAGACAGAATATTATTGAACACTTAATAGACTACAGTATAATGTAAAAAAAATAACTTTTATATGTACTGAGAAACCAAAAAATTCATATGACTGACTTTATTGTGATATTCAGTTTATTGCCATGTTCTGGAACCAAATCTGTACTATCTCTGAGGTATGCCTACAATGGTGTTGCCTACTAATATATTTTATCCCCTCTCTCATTTACTCTAGTAGTAAAGTATTGAAAGACTGCACCAAAGCCGTAGCTAGATTCTTTGAGGGTAAAGCCCTAAGTTTTAGACGGTTTCTAGCTTGTTGGGGAGGTGGTGAACTTTGAAGGAGAGAAGGGACTGCAATATAGTTCAGGAGACCAAGTCTATATATTAGGACATGACTGCCATGCCGTAACCTATGATGTAGCCAGAATCAGGTGGATTTAAAAAAAAAAATCATAGCCCTGATGTTATTCTCTTGTCTTGTCCTGAGAGGGTGAGATGACAATCAGTGTTGCCAAAAGAGCAGCCAGTGAGACCTTTGGGGAAACCTTTCAAAGTCCAAGGGCTTCAAAAGCAGACATCACACATAATATTTCACAAAAAACCAAGACATTGTTTTGACTACATGTTCTGTGACTGTGTCTGTGTGATGGCAGATGCCCAGAGAAGAAGTTTACATAATGTGTGTATGTGTGTATACACACACATATATCCAATTATGCACACATTTGCATATCCATGTCACCCTAAATGTTTTTGAAAGATCAGAGTTAGTGTCACATGAACTGAATGGTACACTGTAGTAAAAAGCACTGATTCCATAGATCTGAGCTCAAGGGAACTTGAGCCAGTCATCGGCTCTCTCTGGTCCTCAGTTTCTCTTTCTAATCAAAGTACTAGATGACACCATGAATAGAGACCTGGCCTGGAGTCAGGAAGACCTGAGTCCAGATCTGACCAGTTATATGACCTTGGTAAGTCATTTTATCGCTGTCTGCCTCAGTTTACTCAACTGTAAGATAGCCTGATAATAACACCAAATTCTAAGGTTGTTATTGTGAGGCTCAAATGAGATATTATTTTTAAAGCTCTTAGCACAGTAGGCACTTAATAAATGCTTGTTTCCATCCTTCCTAAATTATTTCCTAGAATCCCTTTGAGTCCCAGCAGTCTGTGATTGATAATAAACAAAATGATCTAGTGGGGCAACATGGCTTAATGGGCACTGGGAATCATGAGGCTTCAATGTTACTTTTGGCCCTGTCAATAACTGGCAAATCATAAAATCACAGAGACAGAAGAGAACAATTAGACAATCTAATATTTACTATCTTGGTTACCTCATCAGTTCCTAAAGGTTTAATTATTATCTCCATGCTGAGGAACTCCAGATCTATATACTCAGCCCCAGTCTCCCTGAAACTTAAGTCCCTAATCAACAATTACCCCTAGGACATTTCAAATTGGATGTCCTAGAGACATCTTCAACCTGACATGTCATTATTCTCTCCCCTTCCCTCTTTCAAACTTACCCATCTCTATTCAAGGTCCTACCATCCTTCTAGTGTCTAGGGTTCATAATCTCAGCATTACCTCAGACTTCTCATTTGCTCTTATCCCACAAATCCAATCAATTGCCAAATATTGTCATTCCTACCTTTATAACATCTCTCACATCCAACCTCTTCTCTCCATTCACACCACTACCATCTTAGTTCAGGCCCTCATTACCTCTCACCTATATTATTGTAGCAGCAGCAATACAGGCCTCCAGTGTCTCGCCCCTCTAGTCCATTTTCCATACCAATATCAAAGTAATTTTCCTTACATAAAAATTTGACCATATGATTCTCCTATTCAACCAACTCCAAGGTTTTGTTTATTGTCTCTAAGACAAAATAGAAACTCTTTTAAAGCCCTTCACCATCTAACCCCAATCTATCTTCCCATCTTTGTCGTATATGAATCTCCCTCCGGTCCTCTGTGATCTGGCCAGACTGCCCTCACTCCATCTCCATGGAGTGGAGGACACTGGCCATCCTTCATATGTGAAATAGACTCCCTCCTTACCTTAGCCTCATAGAGCCCTCTCTTCCTTTAGTAGTAGACGTAGATGCCATCTTCTGCATGGAAAATTTCCTGATCTGTCACCCAAACGACTTTGCATTGAGCTACTTTGAATATATGTGCATTTAACTTTGTGATATAAAGTGTATTAACTTTATATTTCTGCTGTATATCTTTTAGCTATACTACTCTCTCCTCCATTAGAATGTAAGCTCATTTCAAATAAGAGTTGCTTTATTCTTTGTACTTGCATCCCTAGTGGCTAATAAAATGCCTAGTACACAGTATTCTCTTAACACAAACTAGCCGATTGATTGATAGATGGTGGAAGCTGAGATAAAAAGAAATGAAAGGACTTGCCCAATGTCTCTCTGCCTCAATTTCCTCATCCATCTACTGGTGATGATACTGTCTAACAAGACTGTATTATGCATCATATTCATCTGCCCTGAATATCTTGGGCTACCTTGCCATCCTCAATAACATTGTCCCCTATTTCTTCTCTATCAGACATGGTAGCAGATGTACTCATTATTCCTGTGACTCCCTAGAGAAAAATTTCCTCCTCTTGCCACCTCCTCGTATGTGTTGTCTCCCTCTATTAGAATAAGAAGCTCCTTGAGGTCAGGGACTGTCTTACTTTTGCTTTTATATTATGATGACAGATAGGAAAGTGTCTTGCAAGGTAACATATAAGGTGATAAACACTAATTATGGTTAGTTCATATACCATAGACTTAGAGATGAAAAGGTCCTTAAAGATCATCTAGTCCATTACCATTATTTTATAGATGATGAAACCAAGACACAGAGAAAGTAAGTAATTTGTCCAAAGTCATGTAGGTAGGTAGTAAGTGGCAGATCTGGATTTCAAACTCAGGTCTTCAGAGTCGACCCCCAGGATTCATTCCACTAAATAACCTTGGTTGTGGATTCCCTGGACGTAAAAGAAACAACAGAGAAAAATCAAGGGTTAAGTGGTAGCAGAAGCCAAATGTATTCTCTCTGTCTGGTTCCCTCCAAGAATGGAAAGTTTCACTCAAACCAGACATCCATTAATAAGCGTGCGTATGTTTCTCCTCTGGTGAATCTTTTCTTCTGTTAAAAATAGGAAATGAATCATTTGGATTCCTACTCCCCCCTTCCCCACCATGGTATTCTCCTTCTGGGAAAATGTTGGAAATAAAATGAGTCTAATTCTAAACAGTGACAATATAGAGTAACAGTTGTGTTGGGAAGCCTTTGAGGAAGTCAAGGCCAGAAAGGTTAAGGGACTGACCTAACATAATATACTGGTATAGCCAGGACTAAAATTCAGTTCTCCTGATTCCCCATCTAGGGTTCTTTGCAGTATTTCATGTCGAATTGTTTCCTCTTCCCCAATAATCTGAAAAATCTGTCCCAGAAAATCTGATTATGATCACCAGTGGTAATTGGCCACATAGGAAATTTCTAATAAGAGTTCATACAGTCATTAAAAAAAAAAATGCTTGTAAGGACCAGGCAGTCTGCCCAGGGCTTTAAAAAGGCCATTTGGGAAGAGGGGATAAAATATAGAGACAAACTGAGGAGGAGTTGGGGAGTGAAGATAGAGTGAGGAAGGTGGAGATAGGCAAAGAAGAGGCAGAAGCACCTTTGGTTACCATGGATGGTTCCTTAGACTATTAAGTGTTTTAACAGTTGCACAGGAAATAAAATTTCCAAACAAGGATTCTGTTGGCCTCTTTTTATAGTCAAGAAGTTGTGTTGTGCAACATCTCCCCATTTCATATTTTTCCTTATTGATGAATTAAAAACAAAAGCAGCACTTTCTACATTTTAATCGTAAACAGGACAATTAAGGCAGTAGCAGTAGCAATGAAGAAAACAATTTCTAGTCTCTTCTTCCTCTTGTGTTGGCCACTACCGAGACCCAATAGTCTCCCCCAACTGAAAAAAAAAGGTAAATGATGCGAGGGAAAAAAGAAGCCTTGGCATAACATACTATCATTCTTTTTCATGTTTGGTTTTGCTTTTTTTTCCCAGTGATCACTCATTGGTTACAACCCTTCTATATAACCAAACTATTGTACAATGTGAAAGTATTTGCAGATGCTATACATGACTGCATGCCACCATGGCTGGGGGGAGGGGGGAAGGGAGGGGAGAAAATCTGAAACTCAAGGGATTGTGGAACTGAATCTTGTAAACTAAAAGTAAATAAACGAGTCATTCAAAAAGAAAAAAAGAAGCCTTGGGCACTGTGGCATAGTTAGGACAGAGCCACTTCAGCATCAGAAAGATCTGGGTTCAAGTTCTGCCTCTTACATATACTGGCAGGGGTTCTTAACCTTTGTTGTGTCATGGACCCCGTTGGCAGTCTGGTGAAGCCTATGGATCCTTTCTCAGATTAATGTCCTTAAATGCATAAAAGTTTAAAAAATAATAAATTAGGATTAAAGAAACCAGCTATATTGAAATAGTGATCAAAACATTTTTGAGCTCTGGTTTTAAGGACCCCCAAGCTCTGTGAACCTGGGCAAATCTCTTAAATTTCTGTCATCTCAGACAGTTGTCTAAGACAGATACTGATCTGCTTTGGGATTCATCATACCAAAAAACGACATTTGTCCAGTACAAACAGTAGGGAGAAAAAAACAAGAACAACCAGAATGAAACAGCACCAGAGTGTCCCTTTGTGTTGTGAGTACCACTACAACTATGTGGCTAAAGAACTTTTCTGAGCGAGGGCAAAAGAAAAAAAAACAAACAAGCAGTTCAGCACGTGAGACTCTTCCTTGAAGGAATCAGCCTTCTCTCTCCCTGCCCCGTTTCTGTTCTCTTCTTAAATACCTCTTATTCTGCTGCTTTGGGAGAGAATCACTTACCTGTAGCAGGCTGCTAGTTTTGACATTCACTCCTAGACTGAGTAGCATTTAGGTGGAACCACAGGAAGTGAAAGGTCAGCTCCCTGATCTCCTTTCCCTCTCCATCCCTGGGAAATACCTGAAAGTCAGTAATACAACATACTGATGCATTCCCACCTCCTGTGCTCAGGGAGTTCTCAAACACACTCAATTTGAGCTGATCCCCTAAAAAATGTGGGAATGAGATGCTTTTTCCCCATACTTGTCTTCTCTGGGTTTATGAGAATCAGTTCTTCAAACTCTTGGAAAAAAACAAAGACAGGAATGGCCATATGAATGATGCAGTTTTTGCAATATTATTTGAAAAGCACTCAATGGGGCTTTTCGTTGTTGTGATTCAGTTGTTTCAGTCATGTCCGACTCTCCATGACCCCATTTGGGGTTTTCTTGGCAAAGATACTGGAACAGTTTGCCATTTCTTTCTCCAGTTCATTTTGCAGATGAAGAAACTGAGGCAGAGTTAAGCGACTTGCCCAGGGTCACACAGGGCTAACTCTCCTCCGCCATTACTATTCTCTGAAATTCTACTATTAGGGACTCATTCCTTTGTACGTGAAAGGAATTTAATCTCTTAAAAGTCAACTATTAGGATGCAAATGATCTTGAGAAGGATAATACTTTAACTCAAAGATTACTTACTCTTGGTATATAGTACAGTTGAACGTGTGCTGAGTTTTGAACTGGAAAGTGTACATTTTAAATGTATATAAATTGCAATTAGAGAAATAGAATAGGAGCAGCTAGGTGGTGCAGTGAATAGAGCACAGGCCCTGGAGTCAGGAGGACCTGAGTTCAAATCTGGCCTCAGACATTTAACACAAAACTAGCTGTGTGACCTTGGGCAAGTCACTTAACCCCAATTGCCCTCCCTTCTCCCCTCCAAAAGACAAAAAGCAAAAAAAAAAAATGGAGAAATAGAATAATGATTAGATGTCAGGATTCAACTATGTCCCTCTGATATTTACTTGCTGTGTGACCCTGGGCACGTCACGTAACTCTCAGTGCCTCAAGCAACTTTGTAAAAAAAACATTTTTTCCCCTTAAATTGTAGTCTGAATGCTGGTGGAAGGAATCCTCATGCCAGGAGCTTCCTGTGCTGACAGATCCTTGGGTGTCTTCCCACAAAATTTACAGTTACACAGAACAGAGTAACTCATGAAAATGTGAGGCAATCCATGGAAAGGGGATTTATCTACAGGATAGTTTACTATTTGAATAAAATTTAAATGTTTGGTGTTAATCTTTCATCGGATATTCTTTTATGCCACCCTTCCCAGCAGTTCCAGATAATTTTCTAGTCTTGCTTAATGTGAAATAGTGTTCGGCTCGTTGGACATTTTGGTGAATGGGACTACACTGGTCCTGATAATGAGGTCAGAGCCTCTCTTCCCATTGAGATTCCCCAACATGAATTCCACCTGAAGTGATTTTCATCATCCCTCCTGATTTGCATAGCACCATATGCTATCCTGTCTCTGTCTTTGTGCAGTGGGAAATAATTTCTTTTGACAGGATAACTATTATTACAGTAGGTAGGACAAACCTCAGGGAGGTGGGAAACAACCAGTAATGGAATTAGCTGAACGGGGAACTAGGCAATAACATTTGCACCATCACCAAATGGGGTGGCTAATCTTATCAGGTTGTCTGCAGAGCATTCTGCCACTAGCAATGCCTAGGTAGCTTTGATTTTTACTGCATTTTGAATGTAGAACATCACGGATAGACTCTACCATGAGATGTTTATGCCTTATTGGTACAGAAAAGTCGTGCTTGCTGCCTTGTTTTGAAAAATGAAACGTACAGGGCTAGGCTACAAACCCAAAGGTGTAGCTCAAAGACTAAGATTTTTGCTATAAATTGGTTTTTCCACTTAGCTTGTTGGTCTCTTCTGTTAGATTAATAATCATGTTTTTAATTGTTACGTCAGAGGTTAATGCTTAATAATCTCACATGAAAAGGTAGTTTGCATCCTCTGGACTGAAAGGCTCATATAAGCCTTCTCCCTCCCACCTACTCTCTGCACTTCTCTTTTCAATGAGCTGGCAAGCCCTTCCAACATCCCCTCGGGGAGGATGAGATTACGTATTCCAGAGCTGTAATTAATGATATTTGTACTTGGGGCAAAGGGTGGTGGTATAGGTTCATTTAGGATGTTGCTGAAATGGGACAATGCGAGCTGGGGTGAGGGCAATGCTGCTACCACCCCTAGGAGCAGATCAGGCAGGTGAAAAGGTACCCCTGGGATAAGCAACCTGCTACCATTACTACAGATTAGGGGTGAGAGCAGGCAGGGAAGGAAACACCACCAGATCTGGGTTTCCTCGAAATTCTCTGCCTTAGGGCAAAGTTCCAGTTATCCCCACTTTAGTTAGGGCTCTTTATTTTTTGAAAAGATTTCAGCTGCAGTGAGTTGCCTAAAAGGCAGTTAACAGCCCATTGCATTCAGTAACTGCCCCTTCCTTGATCTGCACAAAATACTTGACTCCTAGAAGACAAGCTATCTTTCTCCATGTGTACTCCAGCATAGAGCTGAGATTCAAGCCCAACTTCAGTTTCTGAGACAAGAATTCAGGACCAGAATGGCTGAGGCAAGAAGTCAGTGCTCTATTGTCCTAAACCTCTGGGAGGGAAGCAAGTCCCTGGATGCCTGTGCAAGCTAATCCAAAGATCGTCTCTAAGGTGTGAATGCTTTCTAAAACCTCCTGAAGCAAGAAAAAACCAGGGAATATAATTATAGGATTTGAGGGCTTTTAAAAGCTTGGTTCTTTAAAAGCAGTCAATTAAAGTTTACCTGCTGGGGTATTTGGCAAAAATAAATCAATATCTCATTTATTAAAAATTAAGAATCCATGAGCTTTTAAGGTTGACTTGAAATAGCAGAGGAGTCTCTGAGTAGCAGAGATGAAGATTGGGAAGGATGGGGAAAAATGTGTTTCTGATTTCAAAAATGTCAGGACATTGGGGCTGTTGTCACGCTGCACTGCATTCCATTAGCATAATCAAGTTTGTTTCCTTTTACTTTATGAGCTGTAGAAAGCAGCAGAACTTGATTTGTATTCTCTTTCTTCTAAATCACTGGCTGTGCCCTTTAAGCCAGAGTATAGATAGTTACAGCAGCTACTCTAAAAGGCCGACAGGAAAGTAAACATCAGCTGCTAGTTTTGTACAAAATGGAAGAGGAAGGAGAAAAGCAGAAAAGCAAAGTAGTTCTTAGAGTACTCCCTACTTTCACCTTCCAACATCACTGACTTCCTAGAGATTGGCTTAGTGTACTGGCCCTGAGTCCCTAGATTCCCAGACCCTGAGGGATGGAGTTTATTATCCATTGAAGTCTATTGACACTTTGATCAAAGTAAATGATTGGTCTTTGAAGATATGAAGCTCATCCCTCTCCAGCCTTAGGGTTGGCTTCATCCACAATGTGATTTTAGGATAAACTCAATAGCTTAGTGTTTGATAAACCCCCAAACCCCAGCTACCGGGGTAAGGACTCCCTATGTGGACAAAAATTATTGGAAAAACTGGATAGCAATCTGGCAAAAATGAGGTTTAGATAAGCACCTCATATTACATAACAAGAGAAGGTCTGAATGAATACATGTCTCACTTATAAACAATGGCATCATCAACAAATTAGAGGAGCCAGGGGGGGAAAAATTACCTTTGGCTCTATGGAAAGGGGAAGAGTTCATGATCAAAGAAGAAATAGACTTTTTCTAACAAACATTTTAAAATTGTTGAGTTCCAAAAATCTCTCACTCCCTTGTACCTCTCCCCCCTCCTTGAGGAGGCAAGCAAATTGTTATTGATTATAAATGTGAAATGATGCAAAACGTATTTCCATATTTGTCATGTTGCAAAAGAACATGGAAATAAAATAAAACAATTAAAAATAGAGTTTAAGAAGAGGTGTGCTTCAATCTGCATTCAGAGTTCATCAGTTCTCTCTTAAGGTGGATAGGATTTTTCATTATGAGTCTTTTGGAATTTTCTTGGGTCACTGTCTTGGTCAAAGTAGCTATGTTTTTCACAGCTGATTATCCTTATAGTATTGCTGTTACTATGTACAATGTTCTCCTGGTTCTGCTCACTTCACTTTGGAAGAGTTCCCATGAGTCTACCCAGGTTTTTCTGAAATCATCTTGCTCATTATTTCTTACAGCACAATAGTATTCCATCACAATCACATACAACAACGTGTTTAGCCTGTCCCCAATTAACGGACATCCCCTCGATTTCCAATTCTTTGCCACAAGAAAAAGAGCTGTAATACATATTTTTTGTACAAATAGATCCCTTTCCCTTTTCTTTGATCTCTTTGGGATATAGACCTACTAGTGATATTACTGGAAAAGAGTATGCACAGTTTTATAGCACTTTGGGCATAGTTTCAAATTGTTCTCCAGAATGGTTGGAACACTTCACACTTCTACCAACAGTGCATTATTAGTGTCCCAATTTTTGCATACACCCTCCCATTTGTCATTGTCCATTTTTCATGTCAGCCAAACTGAGTGGTGTAAGGTGGTATCTCAGAGTTGTTTTAATTAACATTTCTGTAATCAGTAGTGATGTAGAGCATTTTTTTCATGTGACTATTGATAGCTTCAATTTCTTCTTCAGAAAACTGTTATTTTATGTCCTTTGATTTTCAACTAGGGAATGTCTCTTATTTTTATAAATTTGGCTCATTCCCTATATAGTTGAGAAACAAAGCTTTTATCAGAGAAATGTGTAAAAAAAAAAATCCCCCCCCCCCCCATTTTCCTGTAATTTTGGCTGTAATTTGTTTGTACAAAAGCTTTTTTTTTTCTTTTTGGGGTGGGGAAGGTAGGGCAATTGGAGTTAAGTGACTTGCCCAAGGTCACACAGCTAGTTTTTGTGTTAAGTGTCTGAGGCTGGATTTGAACTCAGGTCCTCTTGACTCCAGGGCGGGTGCTCTATTCACTGTGCCACCTAGCCACCCGTGTACAAAATCTTTTTGATTTCATGTAATCAAAATTATCTATTTTACTTCCTGTTATCCTCTCTATCTCTTTTTTGGTCATAAATTCTTCACTTATCCACAGATCCAACAGGTACATTTTTCCATACTCCCCTAATTTACTTAGGATATCACCCTTTATTTCTAAATCATTTATCCATTTTGACCTTATCTTGCTATATGGTGTGAGATGCTGGTCTATGCCTAGTTTCTACTGAACTTCTTTCTAGTTTTCCCAGAAATTTTCATTGTATTTTGAGTTCTTACCCAAAAAGCTTGGATCTTTGTGTTTATCAAATACTATGCTCATTTACTGCTGTGTGTTGTGAACCTAATCTATTCCACTGATTTATCACTCTGTATCTTAGCCAAGAGCAGGCCATTTTAATCATCACTGTTGTGTAATATAATCTGAAATCTGGAACTGCTAAAGTTACCTTCTTTCACATTTTTTTTTCATTGATTCTCTCGATATTCTTGAACTTTTGTTCTTCCAGATTAATTTTGCTTCTATTTTTTCTAGTGTTATAAAATAATTCTTTGGTAATTTGATTGGTATGGCGCCGAATAAATAAATTTAGATAGAAATATCATTTTTATTATCTTGACTTGCCTTACCCATGAACAATTAATACTTCTCCAGGTGCTTAGATCTATCTTTATTTGTATGAAAAGTGTTTTTTAATCATGTTCATGTAACCCCTGGGTTTATCTTGGCAGGTAGATTCCTAAGTATTTTACATTGTCTGTAGTTATTTGAAATGGAATTTCTCTTTCTATCTCTTGCTGCTGGACTTTGTTAGCAGTATATAGAAATATTGATAATTTGTTTAATTTCTTCCTCCAAGACAGAGTTAGGTATTTTATTTCCTCTACTATTAATCTGGATAGTTTATGTTTGTGTAAATATTCATTTCACTTACATTGTTAGTTATGCTGAGATGTAATTGGGAAAAATAACTGAATAATTGTTTTAATTTATCTTTATTGGTGGTGCATTCACCTTTTTAATTTTTGATACCAGTAATTTCGTTTTCTTCTTTCTTTTTAAAAAAATCAAATTATACAGTGGCATATACATTTTATTGGTTTCTTTGTAAAACTAACTCCCTGCTGTTGTTGCTGTTGCTGTTTTTCACTTTCAATTTTATTAATCTCTCCTTTGATTTCTAATATTTCCTTTTTGGTGCTTAATTGGAGATTTTTGATTTGTTCTTTTTCTTTCTTGCTTTTTTTTTTTAGTGACATGCCCAATTCATTGATCTGTTCTTTCTCTCTTTTATTGATGTAAGCATTCAGAGATTTAAATTTTCCTCTAAGTACTACTACTTTGGCTGGATCCCACAAATTTTGGAATGTTATTTCATTATTGTCATTCTCTCTAATGAAATTGTTATTTCTATGATTTGTTCTTTTATGCTCCCATGCTTTAGGATTAGATTATTTAATTTCCAATGAGCTTTTATCTGTGTTTTCATGGTCCTTTATTGAATGCTTTTTATTTTTTTGCATTGTGATCTGAAAAGTCTGCATTTAGTAGTTCTGTTTTTCTGAATTTGGTTGTGAGGTTTTATGTCCTGATACATGGTCAATTTTTGTTTAAGTGCGAAGTACAATTGAGGAAAAAATACATTCCTTTCTATTCCCATTCAGTTTTCTTCAAAGGTCTATCATATCTAACTTTTTAAAGATTCTATTTATCTCTTTAATTTATTTCTTATTTAGTTTATGGTTAGATTTATTTTGCTCTGAGATGGGAAAGTTGGCATACCCTATTAGTATAGTTTTACTGTCTATTTCCTCCTGTAATTCATTTAACTTTTCTTTTAGCATTTGGATGCTATGCCATTTGGTGCATATATGTTTAGTATTGATGCTACTTCATTGTCTATGGTTCCTTTTAATAAGGTATAGTTTTCCTGTTCATCCCTTTTAATTAGTTCTATTTTGATTTTCCTTTGTCTGAGATCATGATTGCTACAGCTTCCCTTTTCACTTCAGCTGAGGAATGACAGATTCTGCTCTAGCCCCTTATTTTAATTGTGTTTTTTCCCTCTGTTTCCAGTGTGTTTCTTGTAATCAACATGTTATAGGATTCTTGTTTCCTTTACATTCTGCTATCCATTTCTGTTTTATGGGTGAGTTCATCCCATTCACATTCACAGTGATGATTATTAACTGTGCATTTCCCTCTGTCCTATTTCTTCTGTTTATCCTTCTCATTCTTTTCATTCTATTCATCCCCTAAAGTTTGTTTTGCTTCTGAAAACTATCTTTTTTTTATCTCTCCTTTCTCTTATCACCTTCCCCGCCTCCTTCTCTGTTGGATAAGGGAGATTTCTATTACAATTCTATATAACTGAGTACACACACACACACACACACACACACACACACATACACATACACACATGTATATATGTGTGTGTGTGTGTGTGTGTTTTTCTCATTTGAACCAATTTAGTTCTGATTGAGGTTCAAGCATTTCCCACTCCTTCCTCCAGACCATTTTTCCCATTCAGTGTAAAAGCTCTTCCTTTTCTTGCCTTTTTTATGTGTGATATATTCCCCCCTTTTTCCTCTCCTTTCTCCCTTTTACAAAGACATCTCTCTTTCACACACACACACACACACACACACACACACACACACACACACGCACACGCACACGCACATTTATTTATATCATTCCAACATAGTCAGTTCTCTTACACTCTATGTAGAATCCTTCTGCTTTAATAATGATAAAATTCTTAGAAAAATGAAATATCAACTTCCCTTATAGAAAGTTAAACAGTTTAGGGGGCGGAGCCAAGATGGCGGCGTAGAAGCAGCAACATATCACAGCTCTCACATAGCCACCCCAAAATACCCATAAAATAGGACTCTAAACCAATCCTGGAACTCCAAAACGCACACAAAGATACTTCCCACTAAAGTCAGCTCGGCTACGAGGAACCATATCAGCACTGCCAACCGAAACCAGCCTGGCCTGAAGCCACGGCTGTGCCCCGGGGGCGGCTGGACCGGGAAGCGGATGAGCAGAGAAGCTTCAGGTGAGCGGATTAGCGGCAGCTGTGAATGGGATTTGTGAAAGGGGGAGATAAGCAGTCCCGCCAGAAGGCCTCCAGAGCGGAAAAGTGAAAGGCAGAGGTTTTGCACCCGCCTCGGCTTTGCAGCTTCCCGCCGCAGCCTGCAGAC
>CM053582.1:386894496-386958920 GCA_028627135.1 Pseudochirops cupreus
TATATATATATATATATATATATATATATATATATATATATATATATATATATTTGGAGGAGGGGGTGTACAGTGGGATTGCTATTTTGGGGTGGTGGGTAGGGGAAAGATGAGGAGAAAATTTGTAACTCAAAATCTTCTGGCAATGAATGATGTAAACTTAAAATAAACAAAAGTTAATTTTAAAAATACAAAAAAATGATTAATATAAATTTTGAGCTACAAAAAAACAACAGTAATAAACAAACAAGTTAACTGTAGAGACGATGACAGAACTTGATCTCAGAACTTATTGTTGTGGTATAATGGAGGGAACACTGGATTTAGAGTCAGTGCAACTAGATTCAAATCTTGACTCTCCCATTGATTACCTCTATGACCTCGGATGAGTCCCTTCATCGCTCTGGGTCTTGGTTCTTCCATCTATTAAATGAAGAGGTTAGAATGGATGATGTCTAAGATTTCTTCTCACTCTAAATTCTATGATACTGGTATCTGCTGTACTGGTGAGCTTAGGCCTGTAAGCATTCCTCAGATGGCAATGGTGAAAGTAAGCCTGAAGGAAGCATAGACTTTGAAATGGGAAATGATGAGTTTGTTTCTGACAGGTGACTGGAGCTGATGCTATGTGAATGGTAAAGATGGTGCTCACTGTCAAAGTCACATTGTTAAATAGAAATTTGGCCAAGGTCCTAGGTTAGAACAATAGCTAAATAAATCAAGTATTGGTCAATTTTGTTACTATCATGTAAAATTTAGTATGCACTTTGAAAAACAGAAATTTATTGTTTCCTATACAATCCTCTTTTTTGTTCTTTGCACATTAAAATGTACATTCTTATGGATGATAAATTCATAAGAAAAAGGAAGATTTTTAAAAGAAGTCTGGTATTATGGAAGGGTGAAACCAACCTAAGTAATGGACTAGTGATAGTGCTTCATTATGAAAATGACACAGAGAAGTAGGATAAGGGCAAGAGAAAAGTCAGTCAATCAGTCAACAAGTATTTATTAATCACTCTCTATCAGGCTTTTTGCTAAGTGCTGGTGTTACAAAGACTGGCAAAAACATTATCCCAGCCCTCTGGAAGGGTATTCTAGTGGAAAAGATGGCATGTAGATAATTATATACCTCCAGAATGTACACAGAGTAGATGGAAAGAAGGTAATAGGTAAGGGAGAAGGGAGATTGAGTTAGGGAAAGATCTGCGGAAGTTTGAGCTGAGACTTGAAGGAAAAAAGGAAAGCTAACAGGGGAGGTCACGTGACAATTTGTTTCAAGCATAAGGGACGAAAGGACAAAGGCACAGAATCAGGAGTGGAATGTTATGTGGGAGGAATAACAGACTAGTATAATGCTCGAAGGGGAGTAAAGAAAGTATAAGAAGATGGACAAGGTGGAAAGGTCCAGGAACTACAGAAACTTAGTGGACAAGCATCCAGCTAGGTCAGGACAAGATGACATGAAGCCCAGAGATAGAAATTTCGGTGCTCCCATAGAAATGTGCCTTCTACCAACAGGGAAAGCAGACTGGGTCAGTATCCAAGAGAGTCTAGGGTAGCTTCAGGGCAGAGCTCAAAATCCTGTAGTCATGATCTGGGTATTACATCTAGATATAGAACTAAGGAAAAGGTTCTAAGAGAAACTGAATATCCCAGAAACATTGATAGTTGAAACCCACTTAAGCTGAAAAATACATTACTTGGGTTTGTCATCTAGACAATTCAGAAAACTGCTCAAAACAGATTTCTTTATTGTGCCTTTATCTGTCATATATAACTAAGACTCTAGTCTGGTGGCTTTGCTTTGTCCTTGCAACTGCTTATAGATTTGCTAAGAGGAAATGGTGCTACCATACCCCGGTCAATATAGAGAAGGAATTACAATATCCCTGGTGTCTGTGCACAATGTCTTACACACCATATTTAGTAAATATTTGTAGAACTGAATTGAGCATGATGATGTTAGCAACCACGCTGGCATTGGAACATGAGGAAAGTTGAAAGAAATAGGTTGGAGAGAAATAGAAAAATCAAGTCAGATTCTCTGCAAGACTGTTATTGACCCTTCTCTGGGAATAGGAATTGGACTTTAAGATCAGGACAAACTCTCCAGAGTGTCCAGGCTAGTATGAGGCTGCCCAAGGGTATGACAATATGTTGCTAAACTATACTCTTGGTTGCATGGCCACCAGGGGGATATATATATATATATATATATATATATACACACACACACACACACACACATATATACATATATATACACATATATATACATATATATACATACATACATATATACATACATACATATATATATACATATATATACATATATATGAATATAGAAGAGAGATCTCTCACAATCATAGCTAGGGACATTCTTGACAAATGAAGGATAAGGATGGCAAAGGTAAAAATACGCAAGGTAAGATAAGGTAAAATACACAATTTTGATAATAAAGAATGAAAATGTTTTTACCATGAACAAAATCAATGCAACTAAAATAAAAAGAGAGATCGTTAATGAGGGGGGAGGGGGAAATCTTTATGTCAACTCTGCAAAGAAGACTGATATTCAAAATATATAAGAAATTGACATGAATGCATAAGATCTGGAGGCATCAAATAATGTGAACAAACAGTTCTCAAAAGTATTGCAAGTCATTAACAACCTATATGGAAAAAAACTACATATTACTAATAACAAAAAGACACAAATTAAAACAACTCTGAGATTTCACCTCACTCAGTAAATTGGCAAAAGATGTAAAATATAAAAATAATTAATGTTAAAGAAATTATGGGAAAACAGGTCTGATAATATGCTATTGGTTGAGCTATAAATTGATCTAGCTTTTCTGGAAAACAATTTGGAATAGGGAGAAGTCACTAAAATGTGTCACTATGACTCAGTGTTATTGGGACTGGGAAGATATACCCAAAGGTTACCAAAGAAAGAAGGAAAAAGCCTATCTATGCCAAAATGTTCATCTCTGTATTTTTTGTGGAAGAACAAAAAAATTGTAAACAAACTAATTGCCCATCAATCAAGAATGCCTTAACAAATTGTTGCATTTAAATCCAGTAGAATATCATTATCAATCATTCAATTAAATACCTATCATGTACTATAAAAAATCATGAATATAAGGAATTAAGAATGCAGAGAAACTTAGAAAGACTAGTAGGAACTTATGCTGAGCAAAGAATGCAGAACTAAAAAAAAAAACCCTTCAGTGACCCCTTTAACATATATATATATATATATATATATATATATGAATATGCATATATGTATATATGTATGTATGTATGTATATACATAGAAAAAAAGGGACAATCAGAATTCAAAGTAATGTAATGACAAATCTTGATGCCAGAGAACAGATGATGAAACTTATTTCTTCTTCTAATGACAAGTGGTCAACTACAGTTGTAGAATGCACATCTGTTAACACACATGTGGCCCACAATGCTCCTGAGTACAGCCAAAACCAGATTAAAATGTAATTTGGATATATTTCACAAAATAAACAAAAATACAATAAAACAGATAATATTACATTTTAAAACTGCCTTGACAGATATAGTTGTGGGGAGGGGGAAGAATTTGTTTTGTTTAACTAAGTTTGCTGCAAAGGAAGTTTCTATGAATAAGTAAATTTTTGAGAAGTGACAAGTGATTTTTTAAAAAGTATCAACAAAACTAAAATTTTAAAATAATTGTACTGTAAATCAAGAAACTTAGTGTCTGCTTCTTTTATTCCTTTCTAACTACCTCTCTGATTTAGATGGGGTCATTAAATCTCTCTGTGATTCAGTTTCCTCAGCATAGAAATGAAGACATCAGACTGATTATTTCTGAGGTCATTTCCAGTCCTAATGTTCCATGACTATTATTCCACCCTACCTGGCTCATGATTGGACAGCATTCCCTTTGAAACCAATGTGTGTTGAGGGAAGAGAGTTGAACATTCAAAGATAGATGGAAGAAGCCAGTGATTCTCTCCTTTCATATGTAAATATAAAGACCTTAGATAGTAAACATAGAGGACTAGATCTATGTTTCTGTAGAATCCTATTATTCTATCCTAAGAGTTTATTCTAACACCCTCAAGAATCTATTATTTCAGCATTATGTGTATTCTATCCTCCATTACTTAAAAAATGACATGAAAATTGCCTACAAAAATTTGTCCTCCAAACCTGGCTGTAATGGAAGTTGACTGTGGTAGTGCATGAATGAGGTATACCATGTAATCACTGTTGACAGAATGCACATATTAGGTGTTTGTGAAAATAGCAAATGTGAGAGATGACTGGAGATTTAGGTAGAAAGGGATATAGCATCTGAAAAGATGAATCTTGCTTCTGCTCTAATTGTATTTGGATGTGATATAATACAATGATTCACCAATTCAATTCAAAAATATATAGTGAGTATTTTATATGTGCAAGACACTGTGCCAGGCATGGGAAGAGTAATATATGAATCCCTGTACTCATAGAATTCACTATCCATAAAATCTGACCTATTTCCAGAATGTTGAGTCAATAGTTTAGAGAATTTTTTTAAACATGGACATGTCTCTAAAGCAGGTATCAAACATGCATGTGGCCCATAATACTCCTGGCTGCAGCCAGAACTAGATTAAAATGCAATTAAGAAATACATTAAAAAAATAAAATGCAATAAATCATAAATAATATTATATTCTAAAACTAAGTTGATATACAAACCACCTGCATCTTTATGGTCAATTTAGTGACCACCATTTCTGTTTCAGTTTGATACCCTGTGCTCTCCAGGATTCCTGTTGTCTACATTCCGATATTGAGGGTTATCCAAAAAGTGTCATTTTCTCTTTTGGCTCATAGCCTCCATCTAGAGTATACTGTGAGAAAATTTCTGTCTATAGGTTAGTTATAGTTTATGTCTAGGCAAACACAAATGTGGATTACAGAATTCCCAGATCCTGTATAAGTAGTCAAGGTAACAAATGCATGATCAGTACAGGATAACCTTTATTTGACACATTCATCTTACCCCCTCAAAACATTCAAGGCTCTGAAAGAACTCATGGTAGTTCCCTGCATAAGGTACTAAACTTGACATTGCTATGGGGACAGAACTGGCAGTCTGGTAGTTCCCTGGCTCACCTACAGTCCCATTGAACTCATAGTGTCTCCCAATGGTTGCATTTTGCCTTGTCAAAAAAAGGCAAACACACCTTAGGGCTGCTACATAGAAATTCCCTTCTTATCAGACTTCTACTGCCCAAGTAGGGGATGGTTCCAATTCCTTGACATTTAAATTATGGTTTTACCCCCTAGTGCCCTTCCAGTTGCTGAGGACACATGGGCAAGCCTCTTCTTTCTCTAAGAAGATGATACTCAGAAACTCTCCTTCTCTCTAGAAAGGCAAGGCTTCAGATTCTTGAATAGAAGCTACTCTTCAGGCAACTTACAAGGCTGTTGTTGCCCAACAAATGTCCCTGATCTGTCTGCATGGTTAGATTCTAGATTCATACAGCACAGGAAACCTTCCCCACTCTACACAAAGGGCCAGCTTCAGGAACATTGTCCGTGGAACACCACTTAGGTTGAGTGGGAAAACACATATCTGCTTCTTCTATGTGCTTTTAAAGGAGCTCTGTCATTCCCCTTGGCCGTCTCTTGGGCTAGGAAAATCTACTCTGAGGTCTCCAGACCCTGGCCTATGATAAGAAATTGGTGGGTAAACACATGTAATTCCTGTGTGATTTTGTCCCAAAGCTGCCATTTTCCATTCCTGGAAGAAGAAACTGTGTATTAACACAGGTTCCTTGCCAACTTCCCTTTTCTGTTCCCCTAAGAACATAGGTCTTCTCTGATGCATTCTGGTATGTCCTCTGAACCTTCTCACCCTTCCCCCTGCCAAAAAAAAGATGACAAAGAGTCCAGAAAAAGGGCTAAGTATATCTGTCAAACCCTTCCAAAGAAGTAGCCCTTCCAATAGGGATTATCCTCTTGACCTCCAGGCAGTCAATCATTCTAAGGGGCAAACCAAGTTGCTGATACTCTGAGATGCTTAACTCAGCTCCTGTGGGTCCTGGTGAGGCAGGTCCCAGATTTTGGCTATTATAATCCCTTAGACATCTATGGGTAGCCCTGACGTTTTGAGATATGTTTTTTCTAGGGCTGTACCTCATAAGCCCCCACTGGTGTGCTTCTTCCCAAGATTATCAGTTAAGAATCAATTAAGCAACCGTCCTTCAGTAGCTTTTAGAAAGGGATATTTATAAGGTGTCATAGTAATAATAGATGTTACAATTTGTTATAATACAAAACATCCCCTCAAAAATCCACAACACGTTCTCCCAGCATATACAGAGGCCAAGTGAAAGTGGGTTCCGGTTAAGAGGACACCCTTGGCAAAGGGGTAACTCACAACTCTCGGTTGCTGAAAGTGCTTTTCTGTGTGGGATACTCAAGAAGTTCTCCTTAAGCATGGGGTAGTTTCTATGCTGAGTTCTTTACAGAACTGTGAATCTGTGTCTAATTTGTCCTTGGCTCTTGATGCAGACACCACTGCTAGCCATTTCCATCCCATGGGAACTAGTGCTAGGGTGCTGATGAGAAAATGGGAAGTCCAGAATCCTTCAGGCCTTTCAAAGCTTGAAAGGTCCTCTGTCAGCCAAGTGGGTTAGGGAGTAGCAAAGAGGCCTAGGCTGAGGCCAAAGCCAAGGCCTCTTTTTCCCTTCCAAGAAATTCCTTCTTGGGCGTTTTATGAGATGTCTAACTTGCTCTAGTCTCTGTAATAATTCTGCTTCTCAAGCAGTTTGCTGTTTTATAGATGACCCTCAGGGCATGACCTATCCAAACCAGTTCTTGTTCATTCAAAAACCTAAAGCAGTTCTTCACCCTTTTTGTGTCATTTACTCCTTCGGTCAAACCTATGGATTCTTCAGAATAATCTTTCTAAATGACTGAAATAGAATGTATAAATTTGCAAAGAAAGCCATTTACATTGGACTAGTTATCAATTTTTTTCAGAAGCTCACCAACAGGATTAAGAACACCAATCTAAAGTTTAATCAATTAATTGAGACTTGCCTTTATTTCATAAAGTATCTTATCTCTTACTTTAAGTAAAATGGGCAAAGGGAAAGGGAATAAGCATTAATATAGCACCTACTGTGAGCCAGTAGGAGCAGCTGGGTGGATAGAGTGCCAGGCCTGGAGTCAGGAAGACTCATCTTCCTGAGTTCAAATCTAGCCTCAGACACTTACAAACTGTGTGACCCTGGGCAAGTCACTTAACCCTGTTTGCCTCAGTTTCCTCAACTGCAAAATGATCTGGCAAAGGAAATGACAAACTGCTCCTGTATCTTTGCCAAGAAAACCCCAAATGGGGTCACAAGGGGTCAGACATGACTGAAACAAACTGAACAACAATAATAAAAATGTGCCGGGCACTGTGCTAAGTGCTTTTAAAAATATCTCATTTTGATCCTCATAACTATCTTGAAAGGTAGGCGCTGTTATTATCGCCATTTTATGGTTAAGGGAACTGAGGCAAACAGGTTAAGTGACTTGCCCAAGGTCATAAACAGCTAATAGCATCTGAGGCTAGATCTGAACTCAGGTTTTCCAGACTCCAGTTCCAGTGCTATATCCATTGATTTCCTTAATCAACCACCACATCTCCTTCCCCTTACACTGAAATATAACTGAGTATAGCCTCTCAAAAAAAACAAATGCTACTCTCATCATACTCTATGGACATTTGCTTTCCTAACCTGAGGCACAGGTTCAAACTCTGAAAACTCATCAACATGATCAAAGCACTCCCACCATCAGCCCTCCAGTCAAAAATAAAAAGCACTTACTTGAGCACTTACTTAATTTTTATATTCCCCATAAAACATATACCCCACATACTGACTGGTGAAATGCTCTATAGCCCTTAGGAGTTCTGATAGCTAAACTATGTTGGTGATGTGTTGGTGGCCAAAGAAGTCATTTACTGTGCTTGGCAATTCCCTAATGAGTTGGTATCTCCAACAGTCATAGCAGTGATACAGTGCTCTCTTTATTAGCTTGGCCCTACATTTTGTAACCTAGTTTCCTCATTTTTTTTCCATTCTTATTTTTTTTCTTTTGAACTTAAACACAAAAGGAGGATTTCCATATACACAGCAGAACCCAAGAGGGTTGTGTATGAGATCTTGCTTTAAAAAAAAAAGTATATGCTACATTCCACACTTTCAAAACTGTCCTGTTTATCTGTGTTTCCATAAAACTTTTCTTTCGTTCTTTTCTGTGCATTTAAAAATGTTTCAGTGACCCTTTACCAATCTATCCTCTCCTTCCCAACCTCTCCTCAGTTGAAAGTTAAAAACAAGAAAGGAACAAACAACAACAAATCTGAACCAACTTGTGACCAATTAAGTACAAGACAGCAAAGCTAAGTGACCATAGCTAAAAAGTATATGTCTCTTTCCGTCTCGTACCTTGGGTCTACCATCTCTCCGAAAAGAGGTGGAGGTGGAGGGTATGCTTCATCTTCAGCCCTCTGGACACATGCTTGGTAACTGCTTTGATCAAAGTTTTTTTTCTTTACAATGTTGTTGTCATTGTACAAGTTGTTCTCCTGGTTCTGCTCACTTCATTTTTCATCAGTTTCTGCTTCCTAAGATTCTACAAAATCATCTCTTTCCTTATTTCTCTTGGTGCCATGCCATTCCATTCCATTACAATAATCAAATCTTGATCAACCATTTGCCAACTCCAGGTATCCTCTTAGTTTCCAGTTACCTTCTTTAAAAAAAAAATTAATCCCTTTCCTCTTTCAGAATAAGAAAGGTTGTTTAGCTTGTGAATATTCCCTCCTTTTACTCTCTGCCTTTGTTATCCCCATTTGTTTTCCTGTTAATCTTAATGTATTTCTGCACCAGACTCGGTTTTTGTATATATGTGTGTGTGTGTGTGTGTGTGTGTGTGTGTGTGTGTGTGTGTATGTGTCTGTGTGTGTGTGTGTTTGTCCTTGTATATGTGGTTGTATGTGTGTGTGTGTGTATGAGATAGAGAGAAAGACAGACAGACAGACAGATGAGGCTAGAGAGAGAGAGAGATAGCAAGTTTAACCCTGTTTTGTCAAAGTCAGACGAGAGAGGTCATCTGATGTTTACTCCCCACACTACCTCTTATTATTTTCAGGTACCACAATTATGAGAAAAAGCAAGTTCCATCCCCTCAATCCTCCATTCTACACTGGTGCATTCTTTAAAAAAAAAAAAACTACCCCTCTCTTTTCCCTCTTAAAACTTGAAAAAAAAATCAATCCATCCCCAGGTGCTCTATTTTTCTTGTTCAGCTTCATCAGTTCCCTTTAAAAAACATTCAAGTTCCAAAGGTGCCCTTTTTTCTTCTTTTAGATTAACACATCATCATATAGGCCCTTCCAACTGCTACAACAAATTTAGTTTTCTAGATTTCTTGATTCTTGTGTTTACATTTCAAAGTTTCTATTCTTTTTGGATCTTTTGATCAAAAATGTTTGAAAGTTTATAGGCTTATATTCAGTTTTGTAAGGGTAAATTTTTCTTGGTTAGAAGCTCACGTCTTTTGCTTTTTGTATATTTTTTTCCAAGATTCCCTCTCTCTTACATTAGAAGCTGCCAGCTCTTGGTTACTCTTGATTGTGGTTAGCTGCTACTTGACGCTTGCTGTATTCTTTCTTTGACATGGAAACTCTAGGTTTTGGCTGACATATTCCTGGAGTTTTTAAAAAGGAAAGGATTGGTAGAGTCTTTCTATCTTCACCTTTTTCCTTCTGGCTTTAATAGAACTGGGCAGTTTTCATTTAAGATTTCTTGAAAATACTGTCCAGATTTTTTTAAATCATGATTTTCAGGAAGTTTAATTATTCTTAAATTATTTCTCCTTGACTTGTTTTCCAAGGAAGAAGAAGGAGGAGAAGTAAGAAGAGTAGAAGAAGAAGGAGGAGGAGGAGGAGGAGAAGAGGAAGAAGTAAAAGAAGAAGAAGGAGGAGGAGGAGGAGGAGGAAGAGGAGAAGGAGGAAGAGGTGAAGAAACAGGAGGAAAAAGAGCAGGATATTACCTTTATGTTGGGCTATTTTTTCTTTCTTTTCTTTTTTTTTTGAGGGGGGAAGGCAGGGCAATTGAAGTTAAGTGACTTGCCCAAGGTCATATGGCTAGTAAGTGTCATATTTAAACTCGGGTCCTCCTGACTCTAGGACTCTATTCGCTGTGCCACCTAGCCACCCCTTGGGTAATTTTTCTAACTCTTTTCTGTCATTCAGTCCTAATTCTTTCCAATTCCAACCCTGTCTGTGTCTCTCTGTGACTCTGTCTTTCTGTCTGTCTCTGCCCCTTTCTCTGTCTTTCTATTTCTGTCTCTCTGTCTCTGTTTCTCTGTGTCTCTGTCTCCATCTCTCTGTCTGTCTCTGTCTGTCTATTTCTTTCCCCTCTCTCTTCTTTTGCTTTCTGTCCCCATTCCTTTCCTGTTTTAGGAGAAGTAAGTAGGGTATATTAGGGTAGGAGTAAGGCTCATGGAAGTACAGGAAGAATGAAATTAAACTTGGATTCTTCTAAGTTCTAACACATTCCTTTTCAAAGACTCCCCAGAGGAATGAAAGGAGAGAGAAACATAAAAACCCTAAACCCACAAGCGCTTTAGTTTCCAGTTTCACTCTCAAATCTCCTGCTTCTGCAAAACCCTTCCTCCTCTCCCATCCCCAGCAGCCAAAAACACAGAAAGGGCTTGGGGGAGCTAGCCAAGCTAGAAAGTCAAAGCCTTTGAGAAAACAGCTTTCAGGGAATGTGTTTCCATATTCATTTTTTTCCCTGTCTCCTTCATATTGCAAGGACCTGTAGGTAGTAGCTGTGTCTGTCAGAATCGATTTCAATGAGCAGCTGACACATTGACGAACAGTACAAAAGCATACGTCTATAATAATAACTCACATGTATAAAGCGCTTCAGTGTAGGGACAAGCTTTCTCTGTGTTTTTGTCTATGTTGGCAGCCTTGAGAAAAGTCCCCTTTGGTCCTTGCTAAATATGAATCTGCCAAGATCCTGTAGATGAGGGGCAGCTAGGTGGCACAGTGATTAGAGCACCTGCCCTGGAGTCAGGAGGACCTGAATTAAAATCTGGCCTCAGACACTTGACACTTAACTAGCTGTGTGTCCTTGGGTAAGTCACTTAACCCCGTGCCTCCCCCCCCCCAAAAAAAGATCCTATAGATGAGAGTTGTGCTTAGTATTAAATCCTGAATTCCTAGATTTTCTCATTCAAGAAACATTAATTTTCAAAGTACAAGCCCAAGCAACTCAAAGGGTTGAAAGGAAATTAATCATATGATCAGAAAAAGTGGCCTCTCTCCAGTGTGTCATGTGTAATGAGCAGCACAATTAAGAGGCATGCCGTTTCCAAAAATGTTTCAGCTTAGGTGTTGGCAATGTGCAGCTCACTGAACTCAGCTACTGAGAATTTGGAAATCTATAAAGGAAAGCTACCCGCTTGACTAATTTTAAGATGTTGAGGAAAATGAAGTCCTCCCTCTTCATTTTGAAAAAAAAAATACACACACACACATATATATGTATAGCCATAATGTAGCTCAGCATCAATCTGATGATGTCAATGAATGTGCTCATGTGAATGAATAAGAATGTGCTCATAAGATCACAGATCATGCATTTAGAGCAGAAGAAACTTTCTCAGGACACTGGTTCCTCTTCCACCTGCTTCATGGAGAGTGACCCAGCCAATGTCAAATACATTTCTCCTCTCCATCCCAAACTCCTGACTAGGGAAGTTTTCTCTGAAAAGAGGGAAACACTTCTCAGGTATATTATAGAAGGTTTCCTATTCAGATCTGCATTAGACTGGGTAGCCTCTAAGGTCCCTTCCAACACTGAGTTTCTGTGATAGGCTTGTAGGATGGTAGGTGTGCAGCTCTAGAGATAGAATAGACCTCAGAGACCATCTAGTCCAATCATTTCATTTTACTGGGGAGGATTGTACCATGTTGCCAATGCCCTGATTTTTTTGAAAGTATATAAGGAGGCTTGGAGAGAATAAGAGACTTGACCCTGGTCACCCAGGTGACAGTTAAATAGAGAAGATGAATATTCCTTCTTTAGAATAAAAAGAGACCCACACTTATTAATAACAGAGTGGGAATTCAAACCCATGTCCTCTAACTACAAAACTAGAGCTTTCCCCCCATTACCATCCTATGTTAGAAATAATAAGCATCCTACCTACCTCCTAACAGAAAAGTGATGCAGACAAAGTGAAGAATGAGACATATTTTTTAGACGTTGTTGGAATTCATTTAGCTTGACCATGCATACTTATTATGAGGCTTCTGCATTGCTTCTTTCTTCTACTCAAAGTTTTCAGGGTTAAGGGGCAGAGAAAGGAAACAAACATAGATTTTTGTTAACTAAGAATTACATTTTTTTAAAAAAAAGGCACAACAGAGTTAGTTCTTCTAAACAGAAATACTGGTTCCTCATAAAATATCAGGTGTTTTCTTCACCCCTTTATGTGATGGGCCTGTTCTACTTCCCAGCTTGGTTTTTCTGTGTTACGAAATCCATATAATCTTGGCATGTCAGAATTAAAAGGCACTTTGGAGACCGCTTGAAATGACTTAACCAAGGTCACACGACTAATTTAAAACCACAAAAGTTAATATTTATATGCCATTTAAAGTTTACAAAGCATTTTACATCTCTTACTTCATGACAACCCTCTGAAGTAGGTATTATTATTACTGCTATCCCCATTTTACAGAGGAGGAAATACTCAGAAAGGTTAAATTCTCACCCAACATCACATAAAACCAGTATCTAAACCAGTATCTAAAGTGTTATTTGAACCTAGGTCTTCCTAAGCTCTCATTTAGTAAGGGGTGGAACTGGTTCTTGAACCTCGGTTTTCTTGGCTTTCAAGGTAATGCTGTTTCTCAACCATTAGATTGTAAGCTCCTTGAGGACAGGGACTATATCTTGCTTCTTTTTGTATCTCCAGCACTTAGAACGGTGCCTGGCACACAGTAGATACTTAATAAATGTTTATTAATTGATTATTGATGGGTTAAACCATTAGAACCATTGAAAAAGCACCTCTCAAGTATCCACTTAAGACCTAAATTAACCAATTTGGCTCTTTATATATATCCAGTTAAATGGTTAGTTGCTTTATCAATTTATACTCAATAATACTACAGCTAGCCATAGAGCTAGAAAAGATATTAGAGGTCAAGTTAACTCTCTCATTTTCTAGGGGAGGAAACTGAGGCTCCCAAAAGTGGAAGCAAATTGTCCAAGGCTACCCAAGTAGTTGGTAGAAAAACTGGGATTCAAACTCAGGTCCTCTGATTCTCAGTCCAATGTTCTTTCCTCCATAGCCCTGTCTTCAAAGAGAACACAGTCAAATTGAAATGAACACATTTTCTTGGGAGGGGAAAAAAAATCCCCAGTGATTTTTTGGAAAAGTGTGTTGTTTCCCCTGACAGCCTTAACTGGCATGCTGTCAAGGAAGAGAGAATTCTGCTGTACTAATTACCTTGTATTTTCACAAGTCGTCATTATCATAACAATCTCATTGTCCCACGCTGGCACTTGCTTCCTCATTCAACTCTCCTCCCTACACCCTCTACGTTTTCTGTAAGCCAAGGCAAGAGCAGACAAAAGAGGAAATGGCAACTCATTGCTTCTTCTATTATTGCCACTTGAGACCAGAGGAAGCATAAAAGTGATGTCTCCTTTCCGTGCCGAGCTTTCTGGAGTCTTAGGCACGCATTCACTCTCTTACTCCCCAGTCACCTCCTGTCCATTTTTTTTCCTCCAGTAAAACCTCTTTTCTGCTGTTCAGCATTTTCCCCACAATTTCCATTTCCCATCAGTTTAAACCAGACTAAAAAATACATAAATAGTCCACTCAGAGGCTCAAAAACACGAAGTACATTCAAGGTCAATGAAAATCACGGCCATTTCCCTTTTCACTTAATAAAAGCTTCTGCTGTTTTATTTTCTGTGGTGACTGGGGAAGTTTTTGCTTTAAGACAAGATAATTAGACAAAGTTGATTGCCCTTTTTCTAGATTTTTTTTTTCCTGAACCAACAAACCCCAAATCTAAACCAGTGGGATACTGGTAAATGTTTTAATAGCCAGCTCTCCAAAAACCCACAATATACTTTGAATCTTAATCTGCGTTAGAAACATTTTTTTTCCTGTCACTTTCTTAAATCTAGACCAGAGAGGTCAAACACACGGCCCCCACCATGAGTACAGCCTGACCTAAATTAAAATGTAATTGGGAAATATTTTACAAATAAACTATAATAAAACAGATCATTTTAATATGTGGTTTTCTAAGTCAATATGTGGCATAAAAGATCCCTATGGTTTAATGAGCCCCATTTATATTCCAGTTTGACATTACTAGTCTCTACAATCAACAAAATAACAAATAAATCCCTAATTTGTAGCATTTGTTGAATTTGCTCACACTGAAAATCTCGCAATCAGCTCTCTAGAGCTGGTAAGAGTTGGCCCTAGCACGCCTCTGTACTATCGTCAACTTCTATCATATGCCTCCTCTAAATGAGCCACATTTTGAAATGAAATTTTGTTTATCATTGATTAAAACAAGTGCCTACTATATACAAAGTACCTACTATGTGTCTGGGACTGTACTTGGTGTTTATGCTGAGCTATTTGTCATCAAAAATTAATGGACTTGGAGTTGAGACTGAATAAATATTTTTTAAACAAAAAATAATTTAATTTTAAGAATAAAAATTAATTATTGAGTATCTACTATATGACAGGCCTTGGCAATGCAAAAAAAAAAAAAGAAAGAAAGAAGTCCTGCCCTCAAAAAACTTGTATGTCTCAGTTCTACCCCTCAGACAGATTTGGTAGAGGGCTGAAACCTGAAAGAGCAGTAGATTGGGAGCCCAAAGCACCTGGGCTCATTTCCTGACTCCTTCCCTTAATAACTGCAAGATCATGGGCAAGTCACTTAAACATTGAGTGTGATTCAGTGAAGAAAGCAAACTAGGACTGAAGTCTGTAGACATCTTAGGACCAGAGTTTGAAGACAATCCTTCTACTTACTACAGTGTTTATTTACACTCACTTTCTCTTGCTGGGCCTTGGGTTTTCCCTTTGTAAAAAAAATCTGCAGTTTGCCTGAACCTCTAAGTTGGGGGCCTCCAGGCCAGACATGGCCCCCTAGGTCCTCAAGTGTAGCCCTTTGACAGAATCCAAATTTCACAGAACAAATCCCCTTAATAAATGGGTTTGTTCTGTAGAACTTGGACTGAGTCTAAAGGCTGCACCTGAGGACTTAGATGGTCATAGGTGGGCTAGAGGGCACAGGTTTCCCACCCTTGCCTAATGCCTCATTAAATAATAAATTTAATGGAAATGGCAATAATAATACTCCTATTCCCAATCTGGCAGGATTATTGTGAGAAATGTCCTGTGCAGACCTGCAAGCACAAAGGAAAGATGAACCATCAATGAGGTTTAGAGTGGTGGTTGTTGTTCCACTGATTCAGTGACGGCTGACTCTTTGTGATCCCATTTGGAGTTTTCTTGGTAAAGACACTGAAGTGATTTGCCATCTTCTTCTCCATTTCATTTTACAGATGGGGAAATGGAGGTGAACAGGGTTAAGTGACTTGCCCAGGATCACACAGCTAGTAAGTACCTGAGGCCAAATTTGAACTCAGTAGATGAGTCTTCCTGACTTCAGGCCTGGCACTCTATCCACTATGCTGCCTAGACCTGTTATTTGGTCTTCTTGTGACTTGAAAAGTCCTTTCATTTCTCTGAATCTCAGTTTCCTCATCTATAAAATGAGACAATTGGATTAGAAGATCCCTTTCCAGCTTTAAGACTATAATCCTATTATTATTACTAGGAAAAAAGCAAACAAGAACAAGATAATTTGCCAGACAGGACAAATTGCCACCATGGGAGGAAATAGAATTTTGAATAGTTATTGGAGGTCCTTGTTTAATTGACTGGGATGTGATCCTGACAAAACTCCCTGGAACCAAGAATCTCATGTCCTGGACTCCTCTCTTTGCAGCTGGAGGGATCAGATGGGGCTGCCTCCAGTGGCTGTGTGTGTTGTGTCTATCAGTCTCCTTAGAATCAAACTGGTGTCAGTCTTGGCCACATTGATTACTACACACCTGTCTACAAAGTGACAGACATATGGATTACCTGGAAATAAGCAAATAGATTAGAGCCCCCAAACTTTGAGCCTATATCCTGGCCTTACGAAGCATGGACCTTAATTGTCCCTAAAATCTGGGTGTTCAAAATTGACAGAAGGCTCCAAGCTTCCAAGCTTCTTTTCCATGTTTCCTAAACATATGACAGACCCTAGAGGGAATACTTTCTTGAGCACTGGACTAGGATCAGAAAATCTGGGTTCAAGTCTTAGTTCTACAACTTATTACCTATGTGACCTTGGGCAATTCACTTAACCTTGTTGAGCCTATATTTCTCCATCTGTAAAATGGAGAATACAATTACTTTCTATCTATACACAAGGGAGTTATAAAGACTGAGTGGGTACGTGTGTGTGTGTGTGTGTGTGTGTGTGTGTAGCACTTTGTAAATTGTGAAAGAGCTTTATAGCTGTATTGTAATCCACAATGATGATGATGATGGGAGCTGAGATTTAATTGGCATAGGAAACTTCCAGATGAGGACATTTCTTTTACCTGTGCAAGTTGACGCCTTCTCTGTAGTTTACCATCTTAGAGAGTTTCTTTGGGCACTGAGAAAACAAGTGATCTGCCACAGCCAGTCTGTGTCAGAAGCTGGATTTGAAACCAAGGCAAGACTAGTTCTCTATCCACTACATGCACCGCCTCTGCTTAACAACAAATAATGATGATACAAAATAAAACATCCAAGACCTTGGATGCAGAAAATTTGGTCCAACTGAATGTTTTCAACAGCCCCATATTTGCTTAATTTTTATTGAAGTATCATGGGGATTTGGTGCAGACTAAAATTAAACAGCTAGTTTGATGGGCTTGTTAATAGCACCCAGTGATTCAAACGGAATTCTTCACTCTTTTATTGAATATTTGGCGTAGACTCCTAGCGGCTATAATTATTTACAACATTTTGTTTCTTTATTATTCCTACTAATACATGGAGTATTACGAAAGGGCTGTAGTTTCTGATTTAACACTTAGTTTGCTTCTAACTTTTTTTTAAACCAAATCGCTTGTGCTTGTGTATGGAGGATAAATATGGAAATCTTGGGACTTTAAGGAAATGTGATCTAATAAAAAGGACACTTGTACTGGGTGACAGAAGACATGGATTTTAATGATGGATCTGCTATCAGCCTGACCTTGGGCAAGTCACTTAATTTCTCTAGGATTCTTCTATATGTAGCTTATGACCCAGAGCATTCTTGAACCCAAAACCCAATCCAAGGGCTCCCACAGAATAGATCCAATCTTTGGGACTGACCTAAAAGGATCATTTTCTCATTTGGGTCATATTATCTCACACAGAATTCAGTTTGTGAAGTCTCCAAATATCAATTACATGAATGCCAAAATATAGGTTCCTGTATAAGTTCTCAAGTTAATAAATACATATCAGATGGAGAATAACCTTCATTTCACCCCATTAAAAATGTAGAAAGTTCAAAGGACTTGTGGGAGCCCATAAATAGACACAGAAAACACATAAAGCTCTCATTTTAGCTTCTGTTGGAAGGGGAATGAACTTGGTGTCGTTGATAGAAAAATGCCTAGATATTCCAGTGTTCCACAGAGTTCTAAACAGACTATTCCCTCTAGGATCTTAATACTATCTTCTGGCATGGATTCCTCCTAGAAGGCAAACATACTTTGGGGCTGCTGATGAGAGCCCTTTTCCCATAAGATCTGCACTATTCTAGTAACATATTCTATTATCAGGGAACAAAGTACAAATCTTCTACTCCTATATCCCTTGGCATTGTTCATTTATTGATTCCCAGTCATAGTGGCCATTTGGATAGTGTTCCTTCTCCAAGAAGCATATGATGCTTAGGAACTTTCCTTTTCTGCCTTGAAAGTCAAATTTATAAATTCTTTACTTGAGATAACTCTCAAGGCAGTCCACAATATTTTTACCCAAGAAACCTTTATTTCTCTACTGGAAAGCTAGAGTCTGGGATCATGCCAACAGGAACATTTGTCTTGTATTTTATTCTATTTTATTGGTCTTTTTGGAGGGGGGAAGGCAGGGCAATTGGGATTAAGTGACTTGCCCAAGGTCGCACAGCTAGTTAAGTGTCTGAGACCGGATTTGAACTCAGGTCCTCCTGACTCCAGAGCTGGTGCTCTATTCATTGTACTACTTACTTATCTAGTATTTTACGCAGAATTTTGGGTTTCAAGAACATTATTCATAAACTAGCTTCTAGCGACATGTAAGTATGTACATGTCCATCTCTACCATGTACTTTAAGATCTAACACTCCACCTTCCCCAGAGGCTGTTACTGTCACTTGGGTTGGGAGTTCTCTAGTCTCTAACCTGAGCTCAGAGGGGAAATATAGGCAGAAGTTAGCTAGGAAGTTTATGTCCAAAAATTCCCCTTTCAGGTCACTGGAGCAGCTCACCGTGTGCTTCTGACAAAAGGTAGTCATTGATGACTCCTTTGGGGAGATGTCTCCCCAACTTCTACAGAAAGACACATGGGAAGAGCTGACAAATAGCTGAGAGTGCTATGTTCATTCCCTTTATAGTCTGGCACAGAAGAGTGGTCTCTATAAGTAGTCTGCTGACCCAAGAGTCCTAGACAACCAAATCACTTTGGGAGCAGATCTAGTCACCATAAACCAAGCAGGAGTCGTCTTGGTACTCTTAACAACGTGCCCACAGGCATGCCCATACTCAAAAGGGAAAGCTTCCTATCTAACACACTTGCTTTCCTCCCCTGGAAGCTCATCAAAGAAAAGTCTCTTCATTGGACTAACTTTTTTCTATGGTCCCATTTACCCCTAAAATATGTGATTTGTGTTGGTTATGATTCTGATTTATGTGATTTTAAGAAAGCTAGGTCTCAGTTTCATATCTCATTTTCTCCATAGACAAAGTGGAGATAATAAACCATGTCTACTTTTAAGGTCATCTTGAGAATTAACTGATTAGGGCCCATCCGTATAACTTCATATGAGAAAAAACAAACTTCCAACATATTTAGAAAAAAATTAATGATCTCCTAGGGGCTGAATATCCTATTAATGGTCTTTTCTCTGTTCTTCATACAGTACTTTATCTCCTTTCTCTGTAACAGTAAATAATACCCACGCATTCAATGTATTCCTTCCTTACTTCTGCCTCACAGAATTCCACTTTTCCTTAGCTTTTCCTGATTCTCTTAACTGCTAGAGACCTCCCTCCCAAGTAACCTTGAATTTAACTACCTTGTATTTATTCTGTCTATATGAATGTGTGTATACAATATATATGTGTGTGTATGTATATACATATGTAATATGTACATGTGTCTTCTCTATTAGAACATAAGCTCCTTAGAGATTGTTTTGTTCTTTGGATTTGTATCTTCAAAGGCAGCTAAGGGGTACAATCTATAAAGTACCAATGCTGGAGTCAGGAAGACCTGATGTCAAATCTAGCCTCAAACACTTACTAACTGTGTGATCCCTGGCAAGTCATTTATCCACTGTTTGTCTCAGCATTCTCAACTGTAAAATGGGGATAATAACAGAACCCACCTAGCAGGATTGTTATGAGAATCAAATAAAATAATATTAGTAAGTCACTTAGCACAGTTCCTGGTATGTAGTAGGCACTCTGTTTCCTGCTCTTCCTTTATGCCTTCCAAGGCCTTACTAACCAAGGTCTAACACGTGGTAGGTGCTTAACAAATGCTTATCGATTGATTGATTGGCATGGGGCCTTATTTAGACATCATATATGTTAGGTGGAAAAATGTGTGGATAGATTCCCTGAAAGTTAAATCAAGTTACCCAGAGTCCTATTGTGTGTCTAGGGAAGTTATACAGAGTCCTACTGTGTGTCTAGGGAAGTTATCCAGAGTCCTATTGTGTGTCCAGGGCTACATAAGACTCCATGGTGCAAAACATAAAAAGCAGAAATGTCCTACTGGTCTCAGAACCAGTGAGTGTCTTTGACAAGTGGAGCCAGCTCTTCCAAGGAACACCAAGTCAATTGGAGAAGCAGCCTCAACATTAAGACCCTAGACCACTCACAGCCACTGCCATAATCAGAGTGACTGATGTTCATACAAATTTAACTACCTTTTCACGATTCTCGTGGCTGGTTGGTCTCAATGTAATCTTTACAATAGTGTTTGGGTCTGATATTTTCATGTAAATAAGGAAGAATCAACTGCAGCCCCCGCATTCGGTATCTGTAATGATTTCTTACCCCCGATGGAAGCATCACAAGAGGTGTGGAACGATGCATCATGAGCAGATTTGCTAAACAATATCTTATGCCTAATTTGAAAGAATGATTCAGTCGTTCTTCGGGGGCCAGCGTGTTATACACATTTATATGAAAATTCCAGTTGATTAATGACCTGAAAGCAGAAGAAGACAGCAAACTTTTTCCCCCACTGAGAACTAAAGATGAATTTTATTAAAGTAAGTTTTCCACCCTGCTTTACAGTATCTCATTTATTTGATAAAGAAGGTAACATTGGCAAAAGGTTGAAATGCTTTATAGGTTATCTGTGTGAAGAGGGGAAATGCCAACTACGTATAAGAGTCAAATGAGGGCTTAAAGTGCATCCTTTGACATATCTAATTTCATTGCTAATCTTTTCTCTACACCACCCCCCTTACCCTACCCCAGAATATGCTCCCTACATCCACACAAAGCATGAAAAGCTAACCGTTAAAAGAGTAAGTTTAAAATGTCAGGATTCATTACTTAGATCACTGAATGTCAGTCAGTGCCTTTGCTTCCCACATCCAGCATAGAGCCTTGCACAGAGTAGGCATTTTAAAAACATTTGTTCAAGTGAACTGAATTGACTTTAAAGGTCATCTGATCCAATTTTCCCATTTTACAGATGAGGAAAGTGAGGGATGGAGAATATTTTGATTTTCTGTTAGTGGCAGAGCCATGACAAGAACCCAGTTAGTTCCCTGATTTAAAGTCCATTCCAGACACAGTTTTAGAAAAGGCTCAAAGATGGGAGAACTTTGGGCATTTTGGGAGTGCAGAACTAGGGACATTCATATTCTCCAGTCATCATAGCTTTCTCCTTCCCCAAATCACTTTGCATTATAGATTATTAAAATACACAGAATGCAGGCCTATGAGCAACGAATCACACATAGAGGGAAGCAAGATCCCCCAGATTTCTTTGTATATGGTCACTTAAAGCCAGAAATGGTGACTGTGGTCATGCTCCATGGGTGTGGGGGGCCAATGGACCCTAACACAATCAATTAATAAACATTCATCAAATACCTACTATGTGCCAGGCATTGAGATAAGTTCTGGGGATACTAAAAGAGGCAAAAGACACTCCCCATCCTCAAGCTCATAGTCTAATGGGGGGGGGGGGGGGCGGAACAACACACAAACTATTATCTACAGACAAGCTATAAACAAAAATAACTCAAAGGAGGAAGGGACTAGAATGAGGATTTGGGAAAGTTTCCTGTGGAAGGTGAAATTTTAGTTGAGACTTAAAGGAAGCCAGGAAGGTCAGTAAGTGGAGATGAGGAGGGAGAGTATTCCAGATATGGGGGACAGCTATGGACAGGGAAAATGCTCAGAGCAGACAGATGGAATGTCTTATTTGTGGAACAACAAGGACAGTGTCACCAGATCAAAGAGTATGTGTTGGGGACTAAAGTATAAGAAGACTGGATAGGTAGGAAGAAGCTAGATTATGAAGGGCTTTGAATGCCAACCAAAGAATTTTGTGTTTGATCCCGGAGGTGAGAGGCAACCAATGGTGTTTATTGAGTAGAGAGGAGATATGTTTGGACCTATGTTTTAAGAAAATCACTTTGATGGTTGTTTGGAGGATGGATTGGAGGAGGGAGAGACTTGAAGCAAGCAGACCTACTAGCAGGTTATTGCAATAGTCCAGGAGTGAGTTGATGACCCACACCAAGGTAGTGGCCGTGTCAGAGGAAAGAATGGGGCATATTTGAGACACCTCATGAGGTCTTGTAAAGTCCAAGACACACAGTAGGACCCTATATAACTGGATTTAACTGAATCTAGCCACATTGTTTTTCCTTATGCATATGATATCCAAATAAGGTCATATGGTAACATAGCATAAGTACAAAAGTAAAATTGACAAGCTTTGGCAACAGATTGGATGTAGGGGGTGAGGAGTCCAGGATGAGTTCTAGGTTGTAAGCCAGAGGACCTGGGAGGATGGTGCTGTCTTCTATGATAATAGGGAAAGTAGGATGGAAGGGCAGGGCAGGGAGGGTTTAGGAGGAAAAATAATGAGTTCCCTTCTGGACGTGTTAGTTTAAGATGTCTCCTAGACATCCATTTCCAGATAGTGGGATAGTGAGTTGATAAGGCAAGTACAGGATTGCCTAGCAGCAGTGAGGACCCAGTTGAAGTTTAGAAGCAACCTCATGTTATAGTTTCACATAATCCAACAACTCTAGTGGAAAGATATGTAAATTACTGAAACAAAATATAATAACCACTAATTAAATATTTACTGGATTAAATTGGATTGAACATAGAGTGCACGGAAGAGAATGATAAGGAATGAGGCTGGAAAGGTAGAATGATACTAATTTATGAGAAACTTTGAATGACAGACAAAGGTATTTATTTGTATTGTATTCAGGCAATGTTTTCGGGGCAGTAGTGTGGCATCATCCTATCTACGCTAAGGTCTTTTTTGAAGTAGCATGAAGGACAGATAGAGGCAGAAGAAAGTGGTAATGAGGAGATATATTTGGAGTGTATTAGAATAATCCAAATAAGGGTCAATAAATGTACATGTTAGGTTGGCATCAGAGGAAATAGAAAGAAAGGGACAGATGGGCTGATACCTTATTGGGCTGGGTCAACCAGGTCACTCCTTATGACTGCTGCAATGTCTCCTCATTAGACTTGGCTATTGATGCTACTAGCCTTGTGACTTCAGTTGCCAGTGAGACCTTGGAATTCTTTGATATATCTCACCCTCTCACAAGTGGCTTCTCAAGATACTTACCCATGTAAGAGCAAGAAAGAAGAAACACACCATGAACTGAGGCTGTGTGCATTCACAGACTCATGGGGACCCAATGCAACTCAAGTTGCTTCTATTCCCACAACCCTGATACTTACAGCAATTCTTCCTCTCAAAAGCCACCAGGGCAGAGATTTCACCTGCTTGTCTACTTTTGGATGGATACACAGTTCCAATTAGCAGCCATGCAAAAGGTTTCTTGTTACAATGCAATAAACTAACAAACATACTTGTGCATACTTTGAAGTAGGGAAAAGCCATCTTCATTATTCATGCTTGGTATCACACTCACCAATCTTCCATGTGGATTGTAATTAGGTAGGGCATATTATACATTCCCTAAGGACAGGATCCTCCTTGACCAGTCTCCTCATTGCATTTTCTTTGAGCCTGGGTACTGTGGCATTATATGTGGCATTACTACACCTATGTACAGCTAAGGCATATTGAACTAAGATGGAAAAAAGCTCAATATGAGTGTGGAAAAGACAACAACAGTTCTCCCATCCTGCATTTCTCCTTTGGGTCTACCAGCTAGAAGTAACATAAGCCTCCTTTGGAAAATCTAACTACTACAAAACAAGAAGAGGGGACAACAGGTAATTTACTAGTTTTAATTGTTTGACATACAGCACATATTAGGAGAATGTTATAATTACAAAGTGTAAATTTGTATTGAGTGAGGGGTGGGGCGGGACAGAAACAAAAGTATGTGAAGCAATAGAGAATAAATACTGATTCTGTTATCATGTATGTATATGCAATATAATATAAAAATTAAATAGTTCATCAATCTGTTACTGAGCATCTATTGAATTCCCCACAGGTTCTAAGCACTGTAGGGTGATGCAAAGAATAAGAAAAAAATCCCTGCCTTCCTAGAGCATTCAATCTAGGGAACATGCTTAATAAGATTTGATACATTTTTCAGAATGTTATGTTGATGTTTTTACTTTTTACAAAATGTTGCTCAGAGCTTGGAAAATTTATGAATCAGTTTTTATGAAGCAGAGATCTCCACAAGCAATCCTCAGACATCTATGACAAAATCAAGACTTCACTCTATGCTTTCTCCATTGCCTCTGCCTCGACAGTTTCCTATTTTGTCTCTTTTGAACTTCTTGTTGATGTTCCTGTCTTCCTTTGGGCTCTTATAAATTTGGAGTAAATTCGAACCCTCTATAGGAAAGTTTGTGGCAACAACCTGTGTTGGGAGCATGCTCAATGGTTAGCCACTCTTCTCCATCTAGGTTATAGTCTGAGAAGGAAGGAGAGAATATGAGAGGAAGGCAGTAATACAGCATAGAAAACCAGCCTCCCTCCACGTTCAGGGGCAAAGGCAGCTGCTTTACTTTGTCATAGCAAAGGGGAGAATTGAATGGAAATGAAACTGCTATAGAAAACCTTGTGGCCCCCAAGAGGGTGCATACTGCTTCTAAGCTAACTATAAATGCATAATTTCTCACAGGTTTGGGAGGACATTCTCTCTAACATATTGCTGCATGAAGGGTTACAGATTCTCAAAAGGGAACACCCCAGAGTTATGGGTAAAAGTTAGAGGATCTACAAAGAAACTAATAATCATTAGCATAAAATGGATGAGATCAAGCACTTGCAGAAGTAATATAATCTATAGATTCCCACCATTGACCATTTTGAAAGAAAGAAAAGCTAAAGGTAAATGTTAGGGATAAATGCTAACCTTGTATATTCTAGCACATTAATGACAAATGTAAATGGGAAACTGGTAGTTTGCATAGAGAGCTATAGCCGGTCCCAAACTGAAATTGTCAACGTTGATCCAAAGTTATCCAGGGGTTGAGGACATCTCTAATACTCTGAAGGATGCATCGGGCTGTGATGATTTGCTTTTCCATCCAAATCCCATTGCTTCAACTTACTCACAAAACAACCCGACATTAATTGAATTTCTGAAGTCTATTTTCATTCCTGTTGGGAAAAAAATGCTGATCATCTGACAAAAAAATATTTTGATCTCCTTGGCCAGTATTTTTTTTATTGATTGATAAAGCCAGATGCCAATTTATTCATTTGCAACCTCTTATAAATTTGGTTGGTGTGAATCAATTCTCTAGTGCCCAATTGATAACATCAAGATCACTAGTTGGTAAAACTGTATGGGAGGATGCAGCAATGTACGGCAAGAAGGTTCTCCAAGAAGCTTTCAGCATCTTGGCTGTAGTGGTCTGAGCTTGCCTCCCATTTATTTCATGGCTATTACACATGACTTCCCTGGGCCACACCCTGGACTTACACTATTGATCCAATTAGAGCCAGAAATCATCTCAGCAGTCATCAAGTCAATAATAACAGTGTTGACGAGAAGCCAAAATTTATATGACACTATACACATTATAAAAAACTTTACGAATATTATCTCACTTCATCCTCACAACAGCTCTAATCCTCATCAAATTATAATTTCCACATAAATCCAAGTCAGAATATTCGGGCTCCCTCTAGTTTGAACTGAGACGTCAGAAATAAGGTTGGTGGATTGTAGGTTTAGATCATTATATCATTGATGTCCCTCTGGTCACGACAGGGTTCCGGCTTCTTCCTTTTAACGGGGAAAAAGTAGAGGAGTAACCGTGCTGGTAATCAGGGTTATTAGGTAACTCTCTTCTTCACATTTTCCTTAATATATGCCTAAAGTATCGATCTTTGTTGCTCATTGAGAGAGGACACCAAATTTATAGGGAAATAATGGTCTATGGAGAAGGTCTGTGGGCAACTGTAATTATGGTGGGTTAATCTTGGCAACCAATCCAAATCCTTTTTCTAAAGACATCTTGCAAGTCTTAGCACTCAACCTCTTAATGGCGGCTTTGCAGCCCTCAGAGTTTCCTGAGGTCTCTTCCTCCAGGTATTCTGGACACTGTTTAAGAAAACTACACTGACCCAAATCTCACTCAAGAGTAATAGTTTCTATTTAGTAATGATGGTCCAAGAGGTTCAAGATATGAATTATTTAACAGTGCCTTAAGCAGTAAATAATTGACTAATTATCTTACAAATATATTTTTCCTTCGAGACAATAAAATGTACTTGTTTAAAGCATTATAAGTTTGTTTTTGAAAATGACTCAAAACCATCATGATCATGTATGTGCACAAAAGCTTTTGCTGTTTGTTCAGTAATTATACCAAACTGACAAATTTTGACAAAGTGAAATGTGTTCTTGGAGTTTCTTCACCTGTCATCAAATTACTTCCAAACCATCACAAGGATTCAATATTCAAGAACAGGCCAATTCCCAACAAATGGTAAGATGCATGAACATCTTACCTCATTTGCTTTCTGTACACTCCATCAGAGGAGCTCCTTGAATTCTCTTTGTTACAATATACAATACCTCATTAGCTGTATAATCACATGTTCAAAATTTTATGAATATCTATGTTCTTGAGGAGCAAATAAATTCTGTGATTATTGGGCATGTGTATTATAAGCCATTGTATAATAATTTCTGTATGTATTATAAACCATCCCAGACTATCACAGATGTTCTACAGAAACAAATCTTATATTGCATGTTAGTGAAGTATTAAGACTTTTTCCTAACTTATTCTCTACTTATGTAACTAAGTCTTCTATCTGGTGAATTTTCAGATAAATAGATTGTCGACAATTTTCAATCATTCAGTAGGGTTTCTATGAGAATAGAGCCAATAAGCCAATAGCAGAAAAGAAGAAAGTCATGTCTGAAAACATTCTTTCCATATGAAAGTTAATTTATGTATAAAAATTGTTTTAAAAAAAGCAATATATGCAATTGAATTATAAATATATTTATCATTTTATATAATGCTTGTTAAAACCAGTAGAAAGGTAAATGCTTTACTATTACTTATTTACTTTGTTAGTTAGGTGACTAAATTTTAAAAAAAATACCTCAGCAAGACAGTTTGCAAAATTTGCCTACCATTTTCTGCCACATATTTGTGTGAGCAAATATTTTCACTATGTTCTTGTCTTAAACCAAAATATAAAAATGAACTCTGCAGAACCAAATTGAAGACTGTACTTGTCTCACCTTGAGCCAAATAAGGCAGCACTGAAATTAAATTAAATGTGATTATTATATTATGTTAAACATCTTCCAAGTTGTAAATCATTTCATTAAAATGTTGTTTATATTCAAAAAATTTGTAAAATGAAAAAATTGAATATGAAGCCTTGTAGATAATAGTAAACATGAGGTTTTGCTGTAATACTCTTAAGTCCTACAGAATGTTCTACAGAAAATGTTCATAATTCTCTTATAATTAGAGTTTTATAATTTTACATTTAAAGTTTTAATAATCACAGGTAGAATAAATAATTATAATTATATAATGTACATTTTACTTTGGGGCTCTTGGGGGGCAAAAGTTACCACTGTAGTTACTATAAGTCCTTAGGGAATAAACATAAAAGAATATTGAGTACTATATTAAATTAGCCTAGAGGTTCACAACATTTGTTGTTGTAAGGATTTTGTAGAATAAAAACAAATTAGAAACCATTGAATAAGGGGATTATATGATTATAACCATGACAACTCAGATTCTACTCCTGCCACCTTAATATTAATATTCCCCACAAATATTTGTATTCTACTGTCATCTGTCTGGCAAGTAAGAAGAAGGGTTTTAAAACTACTAAAAAAATCTTAAGGGCCTCCCTATTAGCTCTAGGATAAAATTCCAATTCTTCATTCTGGCATTTAAGGCCTTGATTTGATAATTAATTTATGAAATTATGAAATGGGAGCAGGCACACCCGGCTCTCTGGGTGCTTGCCGGGAAAGAACTTGATGGCAGTGGGAAATGGAGCTGTAATCACACTTTAATACCTACTGAAAGCATGGGGGCAAACAGTAAAGAAGATACAGAGAAATGGCTAATGGGTATAGAGGCAGATAACTTGAGGTCAGGGGACTGGGTGATGAAGGAAGGCAAGAAGCAGGAGGGAGAGAAGCAGAGACAATCGCTCATGTAACCATGGATGACAACTGGGAAAACTAGTCAGCGTGCACCCTTAGAGAAGGAAGAGGGCTGCAGTGGGGAGATGGACAGGAATTTGAGGTCTCATTTTTATGGTTTTTTGGGGGGAAAACAGACTCTCATTTGTGCCACCTTGGGGTTAGTTCATTAACAGATCCATATCATTCCAGAGTTGTCAGTAAAACTTAAGAATTAACATGTTCACATGATCTCAAAATTCTCAGTACCATTTGGTGGTCTGCTTTACTGCTTGGAATTTGTCTGGGATTTACACATCATAGGACCAAAAGACCCTAAGAGCAGAGCCCAGATGGCTCCCCCTGATTCAGCACATATTATAAGGATATGAATTTTGGTTAATATGCGACCCAATTTGTAAATTATGTTCTTTTGATCTTTGGGATGACTAACAGGCTTCCCTTTGCAATGTTACTTCTGGCTATTACCACTTTATACTGAGTAATTAGACACTTACTATATTAACTAGAAGTAAGAGAAGGGGTGGCCAGGGACACCTGAGTAAGACACAGTGTTAACACAAGCCTTCTGCAATATGGCGCCCTTTGTGGTTATTGCATATGATTCCTTCCTCTTCTACTCTGTTCTAATAAATCTGGTCTGCTAGTAGTTTCCCATCCATAATACTCCCCTCTTACCCATGATTCTTTAGCCAGGTGGTCTCCTATATCTGTAATGTCACCTTTGAATCATAAAATTCCTAGTTTTCTTCAAAGTACAACCTAATTGTCATTTTCTCCACAAGGATTTTCACATTTCTACTGTCTCCTTGAAATCATTTTGTATTATTTATATTCACTTACTTTGTACTGATTGTGGTCCTCCAGGAATATGTAAGCTCCTCAAGGGCAGCATCTGTTGTTGCCCGTTTTTCAGTTTTATATTCCCAGAACTCATCATAGTGACTTGTACATTGTTATTGTTCAGTTGTGTCCAATTCTTTGTGATCCCATATGGAGTTTTCTGGGCAAAGATACTGGAGTAGTTTGCCCTTTCCTTCACCCACTCATTTTACAGATGAAGAAACTGATGCAAACAAGGTTAAATGACTTGTCCTGGGGTCACTCACAGAGCTAGTAAGTGTCTGAGGCCAGATTTGAATTCACAAAGATGAGACTTCCTGACTCCAGGTGGTACTCTTATACTGTGACACCTGGCATTTGATTAATGCCAGAAAATAGGCCCTTTTCACTTATTCTTTATATGGAAATGTACTTCCTATTTTCAAACTAGCTTCAGCTGCCTAAAGCATTTCTACTTATAAGCTAAGCATGGCAAGAAGTCCTCACTTTCCCCAAGTTGTTTTCTTGATTTCTGGTGTCTGTCCCCTTAACAGAACTCATTATCTTGCCCCCTACGCCCAAATCTTTTCCCCAACTTCCCTATTACGTCTGTGAGCACCGCCGTCCTTCCAGTAATCCAACTTTACAGCTTCAGGGATATTCTCACATCCTTGTCCTCAACAATTCCAGTCATCTTCTTGTTATCTTCTCTACCAGCGTTTCCTCTGGACTACCTGACCTGACCTCCAGTGGCCATTCCTCAGAGAACTCTTTAGAACAAATTCCTGTTCCAGGACCCAGCTATCTGGATTGGTGAGTGAATGAGCACAAATATGTGCAGCCAGCCATAGCTGGCCATCCTCAGACCCCTGGACTCTGCTTCCAATTGTCCACCCTAGCCATCTTCTTACCATCCACTCTGCTAATATGCACATACTCCTCCACCTCTTACTCTGGGGCTGTACTTAAATCAACATTGCTTCTGGAAAGCATGTCAAGTGGTTACTCCCTTATGGCTCCATCTCTATGATTTTCTAGACCGAAATGCCTTTCGCTAACTATGACTTTCCTATGTGTTGTCTTACATTATTAAAGTATAAGTATTTTTAAAAAAATAATTAACTTCAGTTTTCAATATTAACTTCCACGTTTTAAATTTTCTCTGCCTCCTTCCCCTCCCCCCAGATAATGTGCTATCTGATATAGGTTCTACATATACATTCTTAATAAACATATTTTTCACATTAGTCATGTTGTAGAGAAGAATTAGAATGAATGGGAGGAACCACAAGAAAGAAAAAACAAAACAAAAAAGAGAGCAAATAGTATGCTTTGATCTGCATTCAGACTCTTTCTCTGGATGTGGACAGTATTTTCCATCATTTGGAGTTGTTTTAGGTCCTTGCATTGCTGAGAAGAGCTAAATCTATCAAAGGCAGTCAATTGCACACTGTGGTTGTTACTATGTACATTGTCCTGGTTCTGCTCCCCTCACTTTGCATCAGTTCATATAAGTCTTTCCAGGTTTTTCTGGAGTCTGCCCACTCATAAAAATGTAAGTTTCTTGAGGGCATGGACTGTTTCATTTTTGTATGAGTATCCTCAGCCCTTACCACAGTGTTGGGCCCACGTCGAGCACTTAATACTTATTCATTCTTTCTTTCTCTCTTCCCACAGTTTGTCATTTCCACCCCAAGAACATCTCTCATCTATCCCCTTCTCACTTCCCACACCGTTGCCATACTAACTTAAACCCTTATTGCCTATCACGTGGACTATTACAAGTCTTCTAAATAATTTTCCTGTCTCAATTTTTATGCCATTTCAATGCATCCTCCGCACAGTTACCAGCATTTTTTCCAAAGAGCTAGTCTGGCCCTATTGCTCCCCTACTTAATAAACCTTAATAAAACTTAATAAACCCTATCACCTTTAAGAATAAATACTAACCACTTTATCTGGCATTTAGGGATCTTTACAACCTGAGCCTCACCTGTGTTTCCAGTCTCTTGCACATTACTCCTCTTGTCACATTCAATGGCCTTGCTGCACCTCATATGGCATTCCAATTACTATCACTACACCTTCACCCTGGGCATTTCCCATTCTCAGAAACACTCCATCCTCACCTCTGCCTCTTAGAATTCCTAGTTTCCTTCAAGACCCAGCTCAAATGCCACCTACTAAGTGAAACCTTTCCTGACCTTCCTCAGCTTCTAACACGTCACTCCCACCATATCACCTTGCATCAACTCTGTATGTAGCTGTATAGGTATCTATTGCTTCTTTCAACAGAAGGTAAACTCCTTCGTTTTGTCATTGTATCCCTAGGGCCTAGCAGTGCCTCGCACAAAGTAGGAGCTTAAATGCTTAATTGACAGATTGAGTGCAGCCCTTGAAGCTCGTCCTCAGTAGTCTTGGAGTCACACACCAAGAGACAAGGATCATCATCTTAAAGCTGGATGAGCCTTTAGAAGTTATCCAGTCCCATCCCCTCCTTTTAACAGATATAGAAATCAAGTGCTCCAGATTGCAGTTTTTAAGTGTCAGAGCCTTGAAGCCAAGGCCAGGAATCTTTCCTTTAGAGCATAAAGTGAGTCTTAGAGGTCAAGCGCAATCAATGTAGCAAATCTCTGAACTCTTTCAGAGATAACTTGTGGGAAATCAACTGTGCATGCCCTAGTATTTGTAGAGAGCATAGTGTTTACAAACATGTATCTCCAATACTGAAGGGGTAGACATGAAGAGCTTTCCTGCCCTTTTGAGCAAATAGCTATCAACAGCTCTAAAATTCCTTTTTTTTTTTTTGGCGAAAGGGAAAAGCAAAGTTCTTAGAATAGGGAGAGGCCTGAGAGTTATGGATCCTAGTATCTGCTGTAGGTAGAGTCAAAGATAGTCTTCTCCAACCTCTATCCAATCTACACTCTTAATTACGAATTCAATCACTCCCACCTCTTTGTCAATGATTTCCAAATCTTTATTTTCACCACAAACGTTCTAGAAAGCATGTCACATCTGTTTAGAAAGTACCACCACATAGATGGAATATTCACAGGAATCCAACTGGTCAGCTATAATTTTGAAATGAAATTCCAGAAAAAAACATGTATATGGAAGTATCAAATCATGAGTCTGTCAAAATGTCTATGTAGCTATCTCCATGACCTATGATTCATTGCGATGCTTGTATAATATACCTAACTTAATACACTTCTCAACAAAGTTTCACGGCAAGAAGATATCTGAGACAAAATGGTAGGTCATGGTAGCATTTATTTAACATGATACTATATATTCCTTGTTAACACTGTGGTTGTTACTGTGTACATTGTCCTCCTGGTTCTGCTCCCCTCACTCAGTATCAGTTCACACATGTCTTTCCAGGTTTTTCTGAAGTCTGCCTACTCATAAAAATGTAGGTTTCTTGAGGATGGGGACTGTATCATTTTTGTATGAGTATCCTCAGCCTTTACCACAGTGTCAGGCACATGTTGAGCACTTAATACTTATTCATTCATTCCTTCTCTCTTCTCACATAGCTTGTCACTTCCACCCCAAGAAATTTTTTTATTAAACCTATATATGCCGGGGTTAAACTATGACAAGTTCTTTTTGTTTTAAAGTACCCTTTGGACCAGATACATTATGTAATATATAATATCCACTGATAACAACTGAGAAACAGTGTGGGGTACTGGACAGAGAGCTGACCTTGGAGACAAGAACACCTAGGTTCAAATCTGGTCTCTGACAAGTGTGACCCTAGAAAGTAACTTAATCCCACTTAATCTTAAACTTAATCCCACAGTCCCCTGAGCAGCAACTAAAGATGACGTTGCAGAGACAAGCCCAACCCTTGATAGAGGGATTTTCTTCACTCTATACCACTGATATCATAGGTCCAGGCGTATCTGCTATAATAATAACAAGCAGGATGTAATCGAGTTGAATATTTTATTTTGACTTTACATGCGGTGTTAAAAACCCAAAGTACGTAGTATTTACACATCCACAATACAAGTTTACAAGATATCTATACATGTTAAAGTACTCTATAAAACAGTATAGAGTAACTTCAATTTAGGGTTACTTTTTTATGCCGTACCATTAAAAAAGATACAATCTGTGTTTACCTTTGCACAAATGGATAAAGCATTAAAAAAAATTAAATTAACAGAATTGAGACTAGATTGAATGTTAGAAATTTCAACATAAATACTGATAGAGCTCACATCACACTCTACGAGGCAGCACAATGTTACAGAAAGTTATCAGGGCTCACGCACAAGTATTGTTTCAGTTTTACACAAGTCAGGATTAATATTGGTAAAGTGAATTCAAACAAACATTTGTTGTGGGTGAACTGAGCAGTGTTTGGTGGTGGTGGCTGGTTGATTTAATTAATTATTAATCTACAATAATTTAGTTGCACTATCAAAATGTTTTAAGAACAAAGAAGATAGCTTTGAGGTTTCCAGAGTTCTCAGGAAATAACGTTCTTTATCAGGCAATATCCTTTCAGGAAAAGAATAATTGCATTATTCTATATTGTGTGTAAAAAACAAAAACCAAGAAATAAAAACCTTGGCCTTCAGCAAATTCTCCACCCCCACCCCCCACAATGTAAAAGGAATCAGCTTTATCTCAAGATAACAGCTGAAATTTTTCTTTTCTTTGTTCTAATAATCCACGAGTGCTCTGTGCCTTGGTTCTTTCTACATTAGTTTCAATAAACAGCGTGTTAACTAAAACAGTCATCGGTGAGGCACATCCTCAACTGCAAGTGGTTTCAGTAAAACCGCAAAAAGATCTCTTTTAGAAGATCTCGGCAGCTGTCACATTACCCTGGAAACCTCATTTAATTTCACATTCTAAGTGTTTCATCTGGAGGAAAACAAGAGTGGAATGCTCATCATGGCAAAGGATAGGCCACAGCCATACGGTTGGACTGGTTTCTGTGTGTCTATGTGTAAGTTTTATCCATTAATTGTTCTGGATCATTTAATGGTTTAAAAAAAAAAATCTTTTCAGGTGCTGGTTGAGAAACACAACTGGCACTCAGAAAATGATATGCAATAGTGAGAACACTGGACAGATTCTAGTACTTTTACCATTCTCATGAATAAGGCACAAAATGCACAGATTCAGGTAAACCCACACATAATATTTACAGCAAATTGTCATAACCTGCATGACTTTGGAGAAAAATCTTCACATAACACAACATAAAGAAAGTGATTGCACTACTTGTTAAGTTTTTCAGACTGCTTCTGTAGGGCCAATTGTTGTTGACTTTCTCATACACTTAAAAAAAAAAGGGAAGAGATGGTGGGCATGAATGTAGGTACAGGGGGATAGGAGAGGGAAGAAGAGTTTTTCTACAGGGAAATATTGAACAGAACCAAAGCGTAACCTTGCATTGGTATGTCCAAGGTTTCTAGAATGACTGGGGTTTGGATTCACAGTGGACAGGCAGCTCAAGCTACCAAATACTGGTGGAAAAACCATGGACTCATCTTTAACACCTCTATCCCTCAAAACTGGCAAGATCATAATTGAAGAGTGGATGAATAGCAGCACAAAGTTCCTTAGGATTTTTACATTCTGGCACTGGGTCCCACATCATTCCAGCTAAATCACCTGAATCCTGGCTCCATTTTCTATCTCAAAGTTCAACCCAGTGGACTGCTGTACAAAGACATTGGTGTCTGTTGTTCAGTCATGCTCAATGTAAACAATTCCATAGCATAAAAAGATGCAATGGGTACCTAAGTAGATCCTAGTGTATACACAACACACACACACACACACACACGCACACACACGTGCATAAGCACGTGTACAATCACAACATAGTTTGTTGGTGGCACAGACAAAATGCCACACATGAAAAAAAAAATGCTACAGTTGGGCCAGAGACTGAATTTTTAGCAAATTGCTTGGTAATCTAGAAGTTCGTTTCTTGGAGACAATACCATCCTTTTTTTGACATTTGTGCAAGAGGCAAGGTGAATGCATACATATTAAATGTTCACATTTAATGGGAAGACCACACATCACGGCAGTCTAAAATGAACCCATTTTCAAGTATTTGCTTACAGATTCTTCTCAGTACTGTATTTGCTATTTATCACGGTAAAGTAGCCCCATTGCTACATCTCCTTAACTCCAAACAAAAGAAATGGAATGACCAGCACCTTCCTTTGTTTTTTTGTTTGTTTGTTTGTTTTAAGCAAGTACTTTGAAGCCTTGCGGTGGTAGCTACATGTGGCAAGTTCTGATGTTGCCAAAGTCAAGCAGTTTCTTTGGCCACTTGGTTCTCTTTAAATACAAGTGAGTCTCTTGTCTTATGGTACCCACCTCCCAACATCACCCCTACAACCAGTACAGGCTAAAACACCCAGGAACAGAACACACAAGTCTTAGTAGGTGTATTTGTTCAGTGGTCTGACTGATGTAGTCTGAGGAACAAACGAGGGTTTTGGTGGCACGTCAGGTTTTAAGGATGGTGTCCTCTTTATTCCCGTCCGAGGGAGAGTGCCATTACTGGTATAACTGCTCTGTCTAGAGAGAGAAGGCTGCAGATGAACACTGACTGGTGTCCCCTGGATGTAGTCCATTTTTGCACCTCCTGCAGCAGGCATATATCCTCCACGGCTAATACTAGGCTGTCTTGATAACAAAACACCATTTGGTGAGTTTAAGTTTTTAGGCATAGCTGATATGGAGTGCCTCTGAGAGGAATTTTTGTGATAGCCTCTTTGTCTTTCCAGAGAGGTCATTGGGACCCCAGGAGTGGTGGGCACATCCACCCGCTTTGTTGGGCTATTCCTTGGGAGAGTAGAAGGAGGGGAATATAATGATGCCTCCCGGTTTGGAACCTTAGGTGGAACCTCAGACATATTTCCCATTGGATCCAGCATTAGAGTCTGACGAGCCATCTGGATATCTCCCATGATGGCTTTGGGGTTACTACTTGGGTCACTAAGATGTTTCAAGAGATCATTGAGAGTATTTCTGGAATCAACAGAGCGCCGGTGATCTCTTTTGCTTGATTTGGTTAGTGGGTGATCAATATTTTGAAGCTTTTTCTCAGCTTTATGAGCATTAGAATTTGAAAAAGATGTGTTATAGTCATGGGTAGCATTTGGAAGAACAATAGCACTGGGGATATGCCCATGACTTAGTGGAGAGTGGGGAGGGGGGCTGGAAGGGAAAAACTGAGGAGTGTCTTTCCTTGAAGCACCATGTGCCTTATCAGATTGGCTTTTCATGGACTGTAGGGTCTTCTGTTGGAGGACAGGGGTGGACTCAGGTGTAGGAAGCGCAGCCAGCTCTGGAGGCTGGCCTCGATGGTCCATTATCATGGATTTCGTATCTCCATTGGGTGGTAGCTCTTTACGACTAGTCAGGAGGTTGGTGTACAGTTTGGGCGAATCAATGTTCTGCTGATATTCCTTGACAGGGCTATCAAATAGACCATTCAGTTTGGCAAAGCTCCCGCTGGAGTCTGTACAGGACTGAGCAGATTCGGCATCTTTGTGGATCTTTCTTGATTTCCGAAGAAATAAGTCACGGTAACAGTAAACTGCCACACCAGCAATGAAGGCGCCCAGAACAAAAGCCGCAAAGACACAAGTGATGAGAACATTCATGTGTACCATCTGGTTGGAATCTCCAGATTGTACTTCCCACCTTACACCTGTAATAGACATACAGGAGAGAAGTTAAAGGCTTAGCAATTCTTCCAGTAAGTAGCTTTAAGAAAGGGTTATCATCATGTTACAAGCAGAACTACTTCCATAGGGTTAACAAGCTTGGTTTGGAGTGACAGCTCCCACAACTTTTCATCTTTACTATGGGACTCCCAGGTGAGAGGACTACCATAGTTGTAAGGACTGTTATCAGAATTACACATCCCTGTCTATCCTTAGTTACAAGACTACCCTAATGATCCAGTGCCTGTCTGTCTACCATTCTCCAACACCTCACTATTTATCACATAAGCAACTTATGTAATCTTAGTAATTTTAAGGATTTCTGCCGAAAAACTGGGGTTAAAAGGTGACTACTGTCTAGCTAAGGCAATTAGTGAATTGAAAAGGGATTTGTCTCACATTTTTCTTCCTAACCCACAAATCCATACCAAAGAGCAGCTGGCATTATGAAAAACCACGTACGAAGTAATATAAACGTATACCCCATGCTAATAAAATCATGATAATCTGTTAGGATTTTTTTAAATATAGTCACACATATTTTGTTTCACACACTAGATAGAAGCATTCACTGGGCAGCTCTGAATCACTAGTTTCCCCGAGTGCGTTTGCTCCAACTATCTCTCTTTTTTTCCCCTTCCTGCCTGAGGAATACTCTAGAATCACATGCTCCTTTAAAAATCCACAGAGTCTAGTGAAAGGCACTACATACTAGTGAGGCAAATAAGTACAAGAATCTTCAAGAGAGATAGTTAACTTAGACCTAGAAGAAGAGTGGATTAGTTGGTAATTGTTGGAATTTTTAATGCAACCACAGACATCCCACAGTCAAAACAACATTAGTCTAAGGAGGAACCTAGCTCTGTTACATGCAATAGATACAACTATCCCAGAGTAAGTGAAGATAAGAGTGAGATTTTTAAGATTCGCTTGCTTTTGGTTAGTCGCCAAGGCCTTTGAATGTTAGTTTAGGGGTCAAGTTCATGGTTATTATAGATTGCGGTAGCATTGTGTAAAAGACTCAGAGAGAAGGTAAGATGAAGAGATCACTAAAACAAGAGAAAAAAAAGAAAATTAGAAAAAGAAATTAATGAATGACAGATAAAAGGAAAACATAAAATCCCAAATCAACAAAGAGAAATCATAAATGACAATGCACTGACAAAAAATAAAAACTGTTTGGAAACCTGATGTCATGTTAAGATAAACAGTACGGTATGGATTTGTTTTTTCCAGTACAAAAGGATCCAGGAAGCATTTTTTAAAATTATTTTTTGTAATAAAAATGACAGTCGTGGAAAAACGATTGCTATTCTTTGTTGCTTATGATAGCCATACTAGTAAATACTTTATAGAAATACATATCTGTATATGTGTTTGGATATATATACACATACATACATTTATTTAAATATATACTTAATATATTTGATTTATAATATAATTTATATAAATGTTTTATATATTTATTTCTATAAATCATTATGTGGTTATCATAAATAAGGACAAAAGTGTGTACATATATTTATAAGTATGTATATGTATGTGTATACACACATACGTATATTTATTTATATGAAGCATTAACTAACAGAGATATCATGAGCAAGGAAAAAAATGTGTGTGTATATATATGTATATGTATATTGTGTGTGTGTGTGTGTGTGTGTGTGTGTGTATGAGAAAAACAGTATATTAAGACTCTGGGCTGCTGGACAGAATTTCAGAACTGCCTTTAATTCAGTGGGCACCAATTAGCAATTATTGTTTTCTGGTATTGCTTGAAGGGCCTTCTGATTTCTTGCCAGCCTCTCTCAGACCATTAGCTCCTTCAGGGAGAAATCCAATGTATCAGGATCATGTACATGGCTGTTTTTAGTAGTCCTGTCTTTATGAATTGTCCACTTTTTTCATCTGTTAAAGGACACATTCAGACTTAACCTAAGGAGACCCAAGGGCCCGAGAGGAACAGCAGTGGAAGCAATGAAACATAAAACTTTCCTAGTGTCACTTCTCAAGGGCCATTAAGAGAAAAAGGGAACTAAGGCACCCTCAGGACCCAGCATCCCTGCCCTGAGAGCCCTCAGACATCAGGTTTCCACTCAGTTTGTGGTGTATTCCCTGGGAAGGCCTTACCCTTTGGGATACCTGATAAAGGATCAGTAAAATCAGAAGTGTTTGGTTCATCTTGAACTACAAATTTCCGGGAGCTCGTCAGTTTAGGTTTCCAGGAATCAATCACTTGGGGTGTTATTTCTGGGATACTTGCCATTGTGGTAACAGAAGATGAGAATACCTCCATGTCTGTGGCAGCAAACAGATTTTTATTAATGTGTGTGTGTGTAGGGGAAAGAAGAATATTTTCCCCCCTCACTAGTCTGTGGCATTTCTTAACAAGTGATAAGTGATATTTAAAGAAAGCTTCTTCTAGCTCTTCACACAAACGCATCTGAGGAAACTAAGTCGAATCCCTTCCTTTCAAGGGAAGAACAAGAATAAAAAAGCACATATGAAACAACATGAACAGGTTTCAAAAATAAACAAACACAGGAACTTCCCATTGAATACCCCACGGTCATTCATATCATCCCGGGAGAGGGGAAAAAAGTCATAGCTCTATTTAATTTCTATTTCCTTCCCTTGAAAGAGCTACTTAGTTTCCTTCTGTTTTTTTTTCTTTTTAAAAGCATATTCATGGAAGGTTTTAAAATGCATATTATGTGTTACAGATATTGGCTTATGAAAACCTAATACGCATTTTTTTTAAATTTCAGAAATCTTAACCAATAGTATAATCTGCTTAGAAAACAGTGGTTAGGTACATTTGAAAAATAGATTTTTGAACCAGGAAATGTAGGGCACCCATAAGTTTTGGTTATGCTCTTCTTAGGTGTGAATAATTCTCGGTTTGTAGCTCATTCACCCCTCCCTCCAGAGTGATCATGGCCCACGGCAGAACCCTGAAGCAACAACTAGATGCACTTTGCTCAAGGTTCCCCCCAAATCCCTGAAGAAATGTCTTAAAAAGAATTAAGAGATTCATGCAAAAAAAGAAATGGAGTCCACAAGCAAAACAAGGACCATTCCCCTATAAAACATGCCCTCCTGGATCAGGCCTGCCACTCTTTACTCTGAGAAATGAAGATGCCGGGGAGTTTTAGAAGTGCCAGTAGGAGCAAAAAAACCCACTTAAATATTTTAACATGCCTAGAACAGAAAGCAGCTAAACGGATTTTCTGGAAGTTTAGAAAACAAAACAAAACAAAAGATCAAACTTCTTTTAGGTGAAGATCTCAAGGATCACATTTCAGATCAGTGTAAATGGTCCTAGGTCAATCCGCTGTGACAAGATACAAATGCAGGTGTGGAAACAGCCCACTGATATCATAATATATCAGGGCCTGGTTCCTGTAATCCATTAGCTAAAGCCCTCATCAGGCCACAAGGTCTGATGATTTCCATGATCACAAAACACTCTGTAACATTTCTAAAACTTGTAAATACACATTTTAGCAAATGTGTATTTGTTTTGTAAGTCTTGGGAAAGGTGAAGAGAGAGGGGGGAAAGGCAATGAAATTCTACCATCCATTGGGCACAGATGGCCAAGTGAAACATTCGCAATGCAGGATAAAGGGGGAAAAAAGCTAGGTTGACTTGCGTGCAGTTGAGATGCAGTCTATGTTAATTAGTCTTCTTTAAAAAAAAATTTTTTTAAAGGATATGTCTTGGTCAATGATAAACTGTTAACATGCGGCTACACGGGGGTGAGGTGTCAAGAAAGACAAAAAGTCTCTCACTACCATCAGTGGGATTATGAGTCAAAGCACAAAAATGAAGGGTTGCCAAACTGCGCAAAAGGAGGGAGAAGGGGGGGCTGAAAATGCTGAACTGAAGGAAAGAAAAAGTCATTAATTCAAAAAATTAAAAAAACTAACCAGATGTTGGACCGCCAAATATTTTGTAATCTGGTGTAGTTGAAGTAGGCAAAATTTCTAAAAGAATTAAAGGAACAAGTAATCAGTGCAAAGTAACCAAAAGAAAGCAAAAATTCATAAATTCTAAGTAACTAAAAAAAGTCAAATAAAAAGACTGCAAATTCAAAAAACAAAACCAAAAACCAAAAAAACCTATTTCAATACCTTTCTGTCCATTTCCTAAGGAGTTTTAAGAGGTGAAGAGAAAAAAAGAAAGGAAAACTTTCCTATTGAATCCCCAAGACCAAATAACTCGGCTTTTGCGAAGTTTTAAGTTAAATGCTAGGTGGTAAGGTGAACAGCGTCCTTAATAAAAGGTCGATCATCGAGTAAGGAAGGTCCACATGCGAATGTGGTGGCAAGAGGCCCAAGGGATCTCGTCTTACCATGGCAGTCCCCAAGTTGTGCTGTGTTGCCATATTCTGTGTCTTGCTCATATCCTCCAGCACTGTGGTTATGGGAAGCAAAGAAGTCCTCAGTTAACAGCCTTCATAGGAATACAAGTGACAATCAAAGCCGAACCAAGAACATAAAACTAGTTAGCAAATATAGGACAGGGGAAGGGTCCCCCCCCTCCAAAAAAAGCAAACGATATTTCATACAAATATCCCCTTGCTACAATGACTGTCTATGCTGAATAGCTTGTTTATGAGGCTGATTAGGATAATGGAGCAGTATTCCCATTTCCTTTTTCTGGCTGTGATTTCCCTTCCCCTGTCTTCATGTCTATGCCCAATAACAGTGGAAGAGTCAAGTTCTTGGAACTTTACTAGAAGTCAGGGCTTTGGCGGGATACACCATCAAAAGGAACAAGTGAAATTTTGCCTAATGTGACAACGGGCACTTACAGCATCCCGGGTTTCACTCGGCCACAGGCTCCCTGGCTTAACCAGCCACAATATGGGTCACGAGACGCAATGCAAGATCTGTATAAAAATGAGAACAGAAGGTAACATGGGTTCTTCCTATCACCCAAAAGTCTCCACATGGGCAGCTTCCAGGTTAAATAGAAAAAAGAAAATCAGCTTACTTTTTACACGACCCATAACGCTCACAGCGACTGAGGGGGATTCTAATAATGCAGCTGGAGAAGGCTACATACAAGGCATGATGATCTTGATCCAGCTGCAGGGAGATGACTTTTCTGTCCTCTTCACTCTCAGCATTACATCTGTTCGGTAGGAAACATTTTGAAGTTTTAAGTCAGATGCCATGTGAGCTGGAGAAGAAGACAGGCACTTGGTTTTTAGCTATCTGCTGCAATTGGGTAGGTGTTGAGGAATAAATACTCTTTGCAGAAATCTAAGTAGATGTCCGTCTTCTCTTAAAAATAATAAATCACATGTTCTATCTTTTACCTCTTTGAGAAGGATCAAGCCCATGCAAGTAAAGTTTAAGGTTGGATAAAGAGTTTCTAAAAATGGTTAGGAGAAGCTTAAGAATTTTGATGATACACAATAGCTACAGAATCAGAATTTCTACTTTGGAACAAACTTCTCGTGTATGCAAGAATATGAAAAAATGCCAGATTGAGGACGCAGAGGCTCTGGGTTTGAACAACAGCTTCGGCACTAGACCATCTCAGACAATTCACTTCATGTCTCTGGACCTCCATTTCCTCTTCTGTAATATCTAACATTCACATACTACCTACTTGAGCACTATTTTAAGTGCTGTATAATAATATTATCTCATTTGATTCTCACAACAATCCTTGGAGGCAGGGGGTATTATTATTCCCATTTTACAGATGAGGAAATAGAAGTAAACAGAGATGACGTGACTTGTCCAGGGCCACAAAGCAAGTACATTTCTGAGATCAGATTTGGACTCACAAAGCTGAGTTTTTCTGACTCCAGGCTGGGCACTCCGTCTATTGTGCCATATACCTGCTTGATATCTATAAAGTGAAGGTGCTATGCTAGATGACATCTGAAGTCCCTATGAACTCACCTCTAGATTTTTCCTTAAGTTCAATTAAAAGAAAGTTGGATTCACCTTCATTGGAAAAACCAATAAAGATGCCACAGAACAAAACTAGAGAAGAAATGGGATATCATCTGCCTTGTCAGCTTGGTCATGGTATCAGATGTTTTTGCTCAGATTTTTTTTCCTCATGGTTTTCAGAGGTGAGGTGTGTGTGTGTGTGTGTGTGAAGATAATGTAAAAAAGACTGATCAAATTTAAAACTAGCTAAAGGGTTCTTAAAGATTGTCATTTTTCCAGTTTGGGTGATGTACAATAGAGAAACATGATTTTTAAAGGAAACAAGGCCAGGAGTTTACACTTTAATGCACATCTTGTCTCCAGAAGGTAAGCAATGTGATAGAGGAAAAAAAGGAATGGTTCTGAAGTTACAGGATCTGGGTTTGAATCCCCATACTGCTAGGGTAAAAGCATCCTTTACCATGCTATTATCCAACTTCTTTGTTCTGGTGGTCCAAAGGATCTTATTTCATAGGGGGTTAAAAGAAAAAACAAAAAAAAGATGTGTAAAAATTCTTTTTTTTTAATCACTTGTAACTGTTGGCTAGCATGTGGGATCCTAAAATATCTCAGAGATATAACAGCGGTGGTGTTAAAAACTTCTCCCTTTCCCCAGGTGAAAGCAAGAGTGGATCCATTTTTAGTCTGCTCAGTAGTTCACCTTCCCTCCCTTCACGTACCCAATAAACATGGGTACATTTTTTGTTGAAAGAACACTCACACCAAACCATGACTAATTGAGGGGTCTAAGAGGACAGGTTATTGTTATTCACTCGAATCTTTGTGACTGGGAAAGATACTGGAGTGGTTTGCCATTTCCTTCTCCAGTTCATTTGACAGATGAGGAAACTGAGGCAAACAGGGTCACACAGCTAAGTAAGTATCTGAAGCCAGATTTAAACTCATGAAGATGAGTCTTCTGACTCCAAGTGTGGCACTGTATCCACTCACTCTGCACCAGCTAGCTGTCCCCAGGAGGAAAGGACTAGAGGGAAAAATACTCGGAAATATTTGGGTTGTGCTAGAGAAGAGCTCTTATTAAATATACCTACTTTGCATGGTTGTAAGCATCAATCTCTTCCAGTAATAAGCTGTCATTCAAGGAGAAAGGACTGGTCTTTGCCAGGATCTTAAGTACCACTCCAGCTTCTGAGCCAAGGAATATGACTGTGTAGTTTTGGTGTGGTCCAGCTGAATGATCGACTGCAATAGCCGTCAACCTATACCTACCGAAGGAGAAAGGAAAAATGATGTGGTCAAGTTGAGTGTCGGGTCAACAGGTATATGTGTGTAATTCCCCGAACAAGCCTACCTGACCCGAGTCTTTGTGAACCAGGGCTCCTCAATGATGGATGGGACAGCAGAGTCCATCAAAGGATGTGATTTGATGAAGGACAATGTTTCATCAGGGAAATCAATCGATGTTTTGTAAGCCTCCGCAAGGCCATGCTTTGCACAACAGCCAGGCCTGAAAAGACCCAACACCAATTAATTTTTCTTCCACTAAAATCAAAGTTCTGGCAAGATAATGAAGTTAATGAGAGAATATATAATAGAGAAATTAAGATGTCATCTTTATTTGGGGAAATATATTTGTTTTCCTCGGCCTCAGAGGGCAGAACCAGTAGCAATGGGTATATGAAGCAGAGAGGCATATTGAGACTTGATAGAAGGAAACTTTCTAACAGTTAAAACTGTCCAAAAGTGGAATTGGATGCCTCAAGGAGAGACAGTTTCCTATCCCTGGAGATTTTCAAATGGATCTTACATGAACACTTGTAATACGTTGAAGAGAATATTTGGGGTTTAGGTATGGGATAGACTAGATCAGGGGTAATTGACCTAGGGTTTGTGGGCTCTGATTAGTCTGTCAATAGATTTCAGAAGGTCTGTGACCTTGGATGTGGGGAAAATTACATCTATACTTCAATGTAAGTGGTTACCTTTGTAATGCTATATAATTTATTTTATACATTGAAAACACATTTAGAGAAGGGTCCATAGGTTTCACCAGATTCCCAAAGAGGTCTATGACTCAGAAAAATAATTACAATCCCTGGACTAGATGGATTCAGAAGCCCATTCCATAGGGGAAATGGGGATGATTCCATGATTCAGCAGAGAGAGGCAGTGGAGTGCCGAAGAACATCACAAAGAAGAAATGCTACTTCCACTTCTATGACAATCCCTCCATGTTTCATAGTTTGCAAAGATGCTATTCACAAACCAATTTTACTGACAAGTAACTAAGGATATTGTAGAGGGAATTCCATAACAATGTGTGAAGTTAGAATTAGAGGTTTCCTCCCATCTCTCCTGGGGCTAAGATTCTATAAGTCTATGATTCTTTACTGTATATCAGGAATAAGAACCCCTATCTCAGCTATTTTTTCTTTTTCTTTTTTTTTTTTTACCTTGGCTTGGGGACTTTGTCTTCAGGTACTGCTGTCCAGACAGAGTCAGGGGTCTTCTGTTCTTTAAACCTTCCTTTGAATACTTTTTCAATGTCATCCATGCTGAAAGCACACACGGCTGAACCAGGGATGCTGTAAGAAAAGAAAGAGAAAAAAAAATCACTAGGAGATTCTAACAAGGAAGCCAAGAACTTCTCTGAAGGTCAGGGGCCGAGTCCCTCACCTGTTAAGCTGTGTGGTAAACACGCCAACCACAGTGGGGATGCCATTGATTTGTATGATGTCAGTAATGGATTGAAGGACATCAAAGTAGAAAAATGAATCCCCAGGGACAGAACAGTTGAGCCGGGCCTTGAGGAAAGAAGTCCAATGTTTCTCCAGGACCCGCTGGGAACCACCCATGTCATTCTTGCATATACGGGCCACGCGAGAATACACAGCCTGTCCAGGTGAAGAAAGAAGAGCCGCAGGGACGTGAATGTGGGGGGGAAAATCAGGAGAAAGAAAGCTGTTTTCAAGAGATCAATACAAAATGTGAAGACTGTCTGGTTTGGAGGAAGCCTTTTCTTTACAAAATGAATTCACACCACACTAAGCAAATCAGAGAGAAGGGCCTTCTTAGTAATGACAGCTAGCACTTATTTATGCAACGCTTTAAGATTTGCAGAACACTTCATAAACATTATCTCGTTTGAATCTCACCACAACCCTGAGAGGCAGGTGCTGATACTTTCTCATTTTACAGATGTGGAAACTGGGGAAGAGGTTATGTGACTTGCCCAGAGTGTCACACAGCTAGTAAGTGTCTATGGTCATATTGGAACTCAGGCCTTCCTGATTTCAGATCCTGTGCTCTATATATCCATCGAGCTACCTCGTTGCCTCTTCTGGCAACCTTATAATTTTTTTCCCCCAGATATCCATACTGTTCATGGAATCTAATATAAGCAGGGAAGTGTGTATGTGTGTATGCATGCATGTGCACGTGGGGGTGGGGTGGAGATAAATCTTAGTTACTATGGAAAGACTCATTCCTAAAGTAGCCTACTTTTTTTTGATTTGTTTTTAGTAGCCTACTTTTGAAATAGCTTTGTGTCATTCAGAAAAAAAGACTAACTCCAGAGAGTTAAGAAATTAGAAAAGGTTGGGGATACTTGTAGATAAATACCCATGAATACAGAAAAAATGCTGCTATTTCTACACTGGACACTGTTCAAGTCTCCCCAAGAGTCACTATCATAAGATCATAGCTGTCTGGCTTGAAGGGACCTAAAGAAGTCAACTGAGGCCCAATGCTTTGCCCAACGTCACAAATTGGTAAGAGGTAAGATGTGCTAAGATTTGAACTCAGGTCCTGTAACTCCAAATTCAATACTTTCAAAAAACTCTCTATGGACGACATGCGATGCACTCATAAAGGAGAAAGGTGTCACAACGATTTCACTAACTCTCCCAGACCAGCCTCTCACTCCCACATAGTGCCACATAACATAGATCCGTTATCATATACTTGCCTTGCCTAAATTATTATGTTCTACAGCAATTTCTCGAAAGAAGAAATAAACATAGTTTCCATATTCTATGGCATGAAGAAAGTGTGGCTCTGAAAGAAAAATTGAAGACAAACTGGTATCTAATGGAGAATTCAATTAGTATTAGACACTGAGTGCTATGAATGACTGACAGATGTCCCTTAGTTACATACAAACAAGTCAACAGGAGCTCTGATATGCCGAAGATTTTAAGGAGTTCAAATATGGGTGTAGTCAAGCTTCAGTGAACTCGGAGACTTTAATGTCAGCTAATGGACTGTAGAAAGGCCTACACGGAATTATACTACAGCAAAGGTCTTTGTTTCTACAGATTTATTCATTAACCTACTTAACTAGGAAAGAAAAACTCTTACATTTGAAATAAAACCTTGAATTCCAGGTCCAAAATAACAAGTTCAGTTATCCCAGTTCTTATATCTCTAGACAATCACCAAATTCATCCTCAGTAGGATTTTATGCAAGGATTTGCTGAGGATCATATATAAAAACAGCCTGGCTGAGGCCAGACTCCTGATGTGAATTCTGGTCTCTTGACTCCCAATCAAGGGCTCCCTTCCCTAGACTCTGCCAGAAGCAAATAATGATACAGCTACATAAACAATGGCCTGTTACTGAACCTCCTCCCTCCCAGGGCCCTTGGCTGGGCCATCGTTGGCTCTAAAACACCTTCATTTTTCAAAGGTACCTTTTATCCATTTGGAATCGTATTTTATGGTTCGTAGGGCAGATCCATCGCCCATGCTCCGATAAATGACAGCATCACTTGCCAGAAAATCGGCTACTGTTGCAGAATACAGTTTGCCATCTGAAACAAGAATTCTAGATTTGATATAGCAAGTGAATAAAATATTAAGCACCTACTATGTGTGAAATGCAGAGATGGACACAAAGGTCTCATAATATCTCACAATAATAATACTCTGCATGTCTGTCATGTGGCCTCAGAGTCCACATCTGAAAACAGTGGCTGGCTCACGTGGTCTCTAAGCTAAAAATTTACGTTGATACTCACAAAAATGCTTTGAGATAATCAGGGTACATACTAATAACTAGCATTTATTTAGGGATTTAACATTTGCAAACAGTTGACATGCATTATCTCATTTAAACTTCCCAACAACGATGGGAGATAGGCCTTTTTTTCCCCTTTTATTTGCACCTGTAATTGCATCTATGTGGGGAAATCTTGGTGGGAAAACTCCCCCAACAGATGCAAATCAACAACTTTTCTATAACTTAAAAGTCTTAGAGAGTTTCCTGGAGGCAATGAGAAACTTGCTAAGAATCATTTGTCTAGTTACAGAGGTTCCCAGAGTGGGTGGTACCTCCCTCTCATGGTGCAGAAATGATCCAGGGAGGCAGTAATAGCCTCGGGTACAACTGGGGGGCACTGAATAAAAATAAGGGGGCAGTGGAAGAATGAAGAAAGAAGAAAATTTTGAAAACCTATTCATACATCTGTTGTGTGACAGAGTTAAATCTGCGGCGATTACATTATTTTCCAAATAAACACACAAAATGCAAGTTATAACCAATTGGTATGCCAACAGGTCAAGTCTGTCGACAGGTCTTAAAAATCAAGTGTTGGCAGGCGAGTGTGTCACACATTGTTGGGAATTCTAGCATGCATCAGCAGGAATATGTGTATATAATGACTTGTTCAAAATATGATACTGTATGGACTCAATATTGCATCATCAAAATTTCAATGCAGGAAAAACCCCACAGATTTACAACAAATTACTAAATGTAAGATGCATCATTTTAAAAATAGTTACTTTTTTTGAAATGATGCAAATTTCAAAAAACATTAAAGGGTTAAAGAAAGTAGATTTCCTGGGGGTGGGGTGCAGAATAATTTTTTTTTAAGGGGGCAGTAGGCCAAATAAGTTTGGGAAACTCCGACCTACTATATCAATGGCAGAACTTGAATCCAGGTATTTCTGACTCCAATAGTGGTCTTCTGGTCACCATTCCTTGCTGTCTCTCATAATGTGGGTCCTGACAATATTATTATGCCCATCTTATAAATGTGGAAATAGATTCGGAGAAAAATAAGCCGTCTAGGAGCACACAGAGCTACTGTCAGAGGTCAGATTTAAATTCAGAGCTTTTTGAATTCAAATTTAGCATATAAATCTAGTAAATCTATCCACCAAATCACACCACCCCTCCTGTATTATTACTTTCATTTTACAGACTAGGAAACCGAGGCACAAAGTAGTTAAGAAAATTACTTTTCCAGGTTCATTTAGCTAATTAAATGGCAAATCTAACACCAGAAATAAGGTCTCTTGACTCCACTAGAGCAGTTTTTCCACTATAATACATACAACTTGTTATTATCTAAACAGTCACTTCTTTTTTAGAGTGATTATAAATTTCATTGAAAGAGTTTCCCTTTCCATCAATGTCTTCTGGAAATCTATTTAAAGATCTGACTTTCCGCACACCTGTGTCAAAGAAACTATCCAGGCGGCCATAGGTTTTCCTGTAAAAAATCCTTCACCCCCTTTAATGTCAACAGTCATTTTTAATCATGATCAGAAAAGATCTTACCAGCAAAGAGGGCAACGTTGGTTTGTCTGGCATCAAACGGGCACCTTGCCAAGCCACTAATTTCTTCCCCATCATACTCTAAGGTATTCAACTGCAAGAGAAGAATAAAGAGCAGGCATCACATCTGTTCTATGTATCAGCTTGGAGGCAACTGTGTCTGATTTCTCTTGTAATTCTATATGACAAATTCTGTCTGTCTCTATTCTTCCACAGCATTAGACAGAAAACAAGTCACCGGGTACCGACTAGGAAACTCAACTGTGACACTGAAATAGTGAAGGTTTAAAAGCCTATGACAATAATAGACATAACAAATCATATCATATCTAAGGTACTTACCCTATAGTATCTGCACATGGGATTAAATGCATTCGTGCCACAGACAAAAACCATCTCATCGTTTCTGGGAACAAACACTTTAATAAAGTTGTGGCACTCATCCTAAAAAAAAAAAAATCGAGTTACACATTAACAATTGATTTTTCACATGGCTCTGACAGAACACCCCTGCAAAAACTAGAACTACTCCAAGCTTTCCATGGTTAAACTCACTTTGTGTTTGCCTTTCATGGCACAATTTTCTCGATCCTGTTGCCTTGACCTCCATGTTAATTTCTGTTTTAATCAAATAAAAAAAGCGATTATTATTTTTTTTTTACCTTGGAAATATTTTCTTGGAGATAGAGAATGCACTGAGGGGGCGGGGTAGATATGTAAATTGAAATCATTTTCACGGAAAAAAAAGTTGCTTACTTTGCTTGGTATCACTTCTGCTTTGGGGACTTCATTTAAATTTACAGTATAAACTTGATCCCTGTTGGAAATAAGGGAGTAGGCCATGTTATTAGGCACAAAAATGGGAACCTTTTCTGGGTTTGTTTTTTTTAAAACAGATCTCTCTCTCTCTAATATGTTGTAAATCCTTAGAGACTGCTTACCCTCTGAACCAGTTTAGTAAACAAATGGCATATTTTCCTTAGTAAGATGTGTCTGGATCTTCTTAGTAGTCAGGGAGAGGTGTTATCATGGTAGCTCAGAGTACAAGTATAAATATACTTATGATATTCAGCTGGTTCATTCCAAGTTAAAAAACAGGAAAGAATTATTTCCCAGCTATTGTCAAGAGTTTTCAGAAAGAACAGTCAAGTGTGAGGCCTTACCGGCTATAGTAACAAAGTGCTGATGAATGCTTTGTCTCTGGATGTTGTCCCTGCTATAGAACTCTGGGAATTTTCTGGGTAGCTTGGTTTCCCCCCTCCTCTTTTCTCCTGCCTACTTCTGATTTTTGATCGCTATCTACATATTGCTTTTTCATGAACTAGATGCATTAAAGCATGCACCACTAGAGAACAGAATTTTAATCTAATAAACCAATGAGAGGAAAATTACCTGCCAGCAATATAAAGTGTGTCTCGAATTTTCAACATCAGCTGAAAGTCCAGCCTGTGCTGAGATTCATTGCCTGAAGGGCGTCCTCTAAAAACTGGATATTGCCTTGAATCTGCAAGTAAAAGCGGCCTACACCATCAGTCAGGATTATGGAGTTGGGAGATCAATAGACAGCATTGATTAGCTGTATATACTAGTTGTAGAAGGGTTTTAACTAAATTCCTCTGGTAACGTCCTGAATGTAAATGAATAAAAGATGGGAAATGTCAGCAAATGGTCTTTTTTATACCAAAATTACATGACTTATTTCTGATTGCTTCAGAAAAGAACACCTGAGCAAAACTGCCTAATTTTGTGGTTTAAAAAAAAAGCAAAGAAAAACCAAAGAAATAATCAGGGACAAATTCAAAATTTAAAATGCCTTATAAAAAAAAAGCAAAGAAAAATGACTCTCTCTACAAAGCATGCCAAGGAATTGAGAACCAAAGGGCCTCTTTCTCTTGAAAAAGGAACCATCCTATGGCTTACTTACAGTGGTAATCAACCGCATTGATGGGTTCATCGTCCTCAGGAAAGCTGACTGCCCTCAACTGGGAGATGCTTATCAAGAGCATATATGCACAAAGCAGGGGGGGCCTCATGATTGGCCAAGGGGGAGAAAAAAAGAGCAGCGCCTCCTCGGAAATCCTGGTTAGCTACCTGCAAAACAGAAACAGGTTGAAAAGATTTCTGAGCTGTGATAAAACTGTGTTCTCGTTTGTAATCAGCTCAATTTCTCCCCCTCTCCTTCCCCTCCCCTAAACGCTGGCAGCTCTGGATGAAGCACCTTTACAAACACTGGGAGAAAGTGGCAGCATTCCAGAACTGATTAAATTTAGCATCTGGGAAGCGTATGGATGTTTGTGAATTTTTTAGGCAAATTCACAGGCTTTTTTTTTTTTTTTAGGTAACTATGTATGTCATACACAGCAAAGTCACAAGAACCATAGACAGAAATGCAGGCTGCTGCTGACTTGGCAAGAAGACGGTGAAAGTTGGGATTAGAATTTTAATTAAACTGCAATTTCTTTCCCTTCCCCCAGTCCTCCTAAAAAGCATCCAATAATGAATTTCCCTCCATCCCATAAAATGCCTGAGCTGTCCTCACAGATATCCAGAGAGATGAGGATGGTCGTCACCCTAGTAACCTATTGGCTGGAGATGATGCTATGGATGCTACTGCTGTAAGCATAAGGAGGAATTTAAATCTCAAAGTTTGTGAGTACTTTTAGTTGTTTCATTTTGTTTATCCTGGACTTGGCAGTAATCAAAATATGGCAGCCATTAATAGATAGCCTTGAATATAGCTATTTGTGAGTTAGGTAAACTAAAAAAAATGTTCCTCGTATGCAGAGATTAGACAGCTGAGTTGATAGAGATCACCCAAGTATAAGTATTTTTAAATGAAAGCCCCCTGATACATGCCATATTAAAATACGTCATGTAGACCTGTCTTGTTATAATACTGCAACTCCCAGTTTTGAGATCATCTTGTCCAGCTCCTTAATTTTCACATGAGGAAACTGAGGCACTGCGAGAGGAAGCTATGTGTCCAAGGATACAAAGCAATTTATACAGGATCATAAATTGGAAACTAGAACAAAGCTCTTGTCCAATCCCTTCTTCATTTAAACAGATAGAGAAAATGAGGCCCAAAGAGATTAGATGTCTCAAAGATGTAGAAGTAAGATTTGAATCCAGGTTTTCTGATACCAAATCTTGTGCTTTTCCCATAGAAACAAATTAATTAAATGATTGTAGTTTTTTTTTCTCCTTAGATAGCATGAAGATAGTTATAGCTGGTCTGCTGGGAATGCTGGAGAGGGGAACCATACATTGGGCCAAGGCTGAACCACACATTCCCAAAGGCCCTTGAGGTTATAATTCACCAAATAAAAAAGTTTACTCCGGAGGATGTTATTAAAGCTTAATTAACTTTAAAAACCAAGCAGCAACCAAAACCCCAGCGCCCCTGCTTTCCTCTCTTGACAACTCTCAACATGATGGATAGGTACATGTGCAAAACTCCAAAGACCCCACTTTGCCTAAACTCTCGCTGCCAATTTGGACTGCCAGCTACTGTAAAAACACCTGGATTTTCTTCCCACTGAGAGGCTAAAGTGAAGGCACAAGATCATTCCAACTCCCAGGGAACTCCAACGTCTTGGCCAGAGGCAACAAGATTGCTGCTTAAACGTTCTTAAAACAATCATACATGTAAATGTGAGTTTGGGGAATGCTGCCATTGTAAAGAAAGAACAATACTGGAATAAATATATTGGAGCCCAGATGAAAGGTGTACAAAGCTTTTGCTAATGAAAATAAACAGCAAAGTGTTTTAGAAAAACTGGGTGAGGGTGGAGATGGGGGAGGGGTGGGAAAGGTCAGAAATCAGGATGATTATTTGGGCCTGTTTCAAGCGTATAGATTAAGAAGGCTTGAGAAAGAGGGCAAAGATCAGTTTATAAAATCTGACTAGGAAAACGAGAAAACTAGATCTGAAATGTCTGCATGCCGAAGACTAAACTAGGGAAACAATACTGTGCAGGATGTAAGGAGACTGTCTGAATTCAGTCCAGTTCTGAATATGAAGATAATGTACAGACAAAGAGACTCTTGCTTATATAGTGAGAAAGAGACTTCAAAGGGAAAACTTTACCTGAGCTAAGAGTATAAACACAGGAGGAGAGAGGCACAAGACCAGAAAACACCAAAAAATGAATAAATATATTTATTTTAAAGCTATTTTAATATATTTAACCTATAAAATAAATATATTTGCTTTAACTACATTAAATATAATACATTTATTTTAACCATATTAAAGTATTTTAATATATCTTAAATATAAAATAGATGCTAGATGAATTCTAGGGTTGCAAAAAATAAATATTTCTTTATTTTATATTTTTAACGTATTAAAGTGTTTTAATACATTTTAAATATAAAATTAATAAAACAAGGAATAATAGTCTCTGAAAATCTTACTTAGAATATTAAATGGAGTTAAGTCAAACTGAGTCAGAAGACAGGGGGCTTATAATTTGTCTATCTATGTAACTACTTATCTATATAGATTTGTACCTGAGCTCTTCAGAATCACAGAAAGTAGAGCTAAAAAGGACCCCAATATCATCAGCTAGGCCTCTTTTCTCATTTGACAGAATAGGAAACTGAGGCCCAGAGAAGGAAGCAATGTGCCCAAGGTCATACTGATAGTGAGTAAGACAGCTAAGGCTAGTGCACTTTAGGCACTGTTGAAACAGTTCTGTGCACCTTACCTGGCTGAATGTGAATGGTGGCAAAGACATTATGCAAAGCTCCTACTCTGTTCCAGGCACCATGCTAAGCCCTTTACCAATACTACCTCATTTAATCTTAACAACCATAGGAAATAGGTGCTATTGTTATCATCCCAACTTTACTGATAAAGAAACTGAGGCAGACAAGTTAAGTAAATTACCCAGTCACACAGCAAGTATCTGAGAGTGGATTTGAACTCAACTCTTCTTTGACTTCAAGACCCAGCGTTCTATCCATTTCACCACCCAGGTGAGAAATCAGAGGCAGTAGTCTCAAAATTGAGGTCTTTGGCAAAGAACCACCTCAGTCCTTAAATGGTGGCTGTGACCCTAGAAATTCATCTAGCATCAGTTTTGTGTTGGGGGGAGACCAGAATCTTTCATGATGATTGCCTAAAATGGCTCATTTGCTAGGAAAGCTTACACAGCATTGCCCTTAGGGTTTGAGAAAGGGTCTGGGAAATCCCACGTCCTACAATTTGAATCCTAACTCAGTCAATAGCTTCCTCTGGCTATAGCAAAAATCACTCCACTGCTCTGGGGCTAACCTAGGCTTATATGGCTGCTGGAACCAGACGGATGAACAGAATGACCTCTAACGGTCCAATGCCTCTATTGAGGTAAGTTCTTCCAGACTTTTGTTCCTCACAGGGGGTTATCAAATTTATAAGGCCCTTTGAAAAGGTGAAGCATTATGTAAATATGAGATGCTCTGGCAATGATTAAATTATGCTAGGGCACCAGAACTAAGACCTTCACTACTAGAGATGGGAGGAAAAAAATAGCAGATCTCTTTGCTGTTTCTTGATGCAATGTGATAAAAACTGGAAAAACTTTCCAATTATCTGGATACTTATAAACACCTGGATGAACAAATGTTAGTCAGGAAAGCTCTTTGATAGCCACAAGGAAATAACCTATCATGGGCCATCATATACAGGATAGGCTACATTCTATTGCTCCTCTGTGTACTAGTGTTTCATCATGGAACAAACCACTAAGTATGAAGTATAGACACACACTCCTGAAACTAATAAATGTATAAATGTATTTAACATTCTAAAGCTTACACAAAAAAACCCCGAAATTTAAAAATGATGAGAAAAAAGATGAAATAATGCTTGGTCCTAGAGTCTTAGCAAAAAAATCAGTCAAGCACCTCAGGAATCTACTGATATCATGTAGACACAGACCTGCCATCTTGCAGAAGGTTGGACTGGGTACTGCACCTTCCTGGAAAGGGTGTCTTTTCAGTAGTTGTGACCCTAGCATCAAGGTTGAAGACCGAATCAGTGCTGACTCATAGGAGAGAGGCTGGCTGCCTAGTGAGCTATCATTTCCTGTAATTCATTCATCTGACACTGCATAAAGTGATTTCTCTTCAAATTACAACCCCCCCCCTTCCCCCCACAATGACCACGTTCTTCCCAACAGAACCAATGCTTCCTGTCGGTCACAGCACAAAGTCATCTTTAAACTCTCTCTCACTCTTCTTCTCTCTCCCTCTCTCTCTCTCTCCCCCTTTTTCCCTCTCTCCCTCTCTCTCTCCTTCTCTCTCTCTTTCTCTCTCTCTCTCCCCCCCCATCTATCTATGTGTCTTTCTTTGTTCCTGTCTCTCTCTTTCACCATAACACATATAAGCAAAACAGTTCAATATAAAGCTGGAATAGTTGTGATGGAAAAAAAAAAGTTAGGCGATGGGGATTGGTTCATTCTTTCGAATCTGAAGGGCACCCTACAAGTAACAATGAGCCCTGGACAACCGGCCCTTTTAATAACAACAGCTAAAGCTTTGATGGGGGCAGCTAGGTGCCTCAGTGGATAAAGTGCCAGGAAGATTCATCTTCCTGAGCTCAAATCCTGCTTCAGATACTTACTAGAGTTACTTAGTCCTGTTTGCCTCAGTTTTCTCATCTGTAAAATGAACTGGAGAAGGAAATTTGCCAAGAAAACCCCAAACAGGGTCATGAGGAGTTGGACAGGACTGAGACAAGTGAACAGCAACAACAAACATTTCTATGCAATTCTGAAGTTTGGAAAATGCTCTACGTACGTGATCTCATTTGATCCCCACAATACCAATACCCCGGTAAGGGTAAGTGCTGTTATTATTATTTCCACTTTACAGGAAAACTGATACCGAGAGGTTAAGCGACTTTTGAGCACTAAAGGGAAAAGTGCTCTCTCCACCCTCAAAGCCGATTCCTCCTATCACTTGCTATGGCCCCATAAACACAAGTCGGGATTATAACATAATATTTTATAATATCTATAATATAATATTGATAATATAAATATAATATTTACTTGGTATATATTTCATAATATCTAAACGTTTTCAGGTTTCTGCCAATAGAGTAAACGCTTCCTGAGGGCAGCACATGCTTTCATTTTTGTCTTTGTATTTCTAGCACCTAGCAAAGTGCCTCGCACAAACTAATAGTTTGTGACTTAATAAAAGCGTCTCCTGGCGGGGGTGGAACACCATTCTGGAGACCACATTGCTATACCACACGGACTCTGAACAGAAGATGGAAATAGGTGATGGTTTGTCCAGGAACATTTGTGTTTTATATTCAGCTATACGTGGCTGGCCTCACCTTCTAGTTTCTTCTGAAGTCTTTTTAACTGCTAAGTGCCAGCTACCGTAAATAACAACTCACATTTATAGAGTTGGTATTTGGGGAAAAGAGGGATAAGATGCAGCTGGACCTGCACTTTCATTAGGATAAGCATGGCTTCCTAAACTTTCTCCCCACTTGTCAATGCTTCTTAAACTGTACTTCATGACCCCTTGAGGTTTTACCCCACAGTTTAAGAAGCACTGGATAGGGAGCTCCCAATAAGGAAATCCTTCTACCAGCACAGATGAGGACCAGCTTTGCAATTTGTGGTCTTAGAGGGTTAACCTCAGACACTGGTAGGTTAAGTGACTCGTTTGCCATCAGCCAGTCAGTGTATGTTCACAAGGTGATTTCCCAACAACCATAACATATGCATGATATAAACAACATATCCGTGATATAAACATATTATATCATTAATAATAAATTTACTGCTATAAAATTTATCTATTAATAATAATGGTACTGATAATAATAACGGCAAAATTATTATTAACAACAGACACATAGAGTACTTTAAAGTTTACAAAGACATCTTATTTTATTTTTTTGGAGGGCAATTGGGGTTAAGTGACTTGCCCAAGGTCACACGGCTAGTTTTTGTGTTAAGTGTCTAAGGCTGGATTTGAACTTAGGTACTCCTGACTCCAGGGCTGGTACTCTATTCACTGTGCCACCTAGCCACCCCAAAACATCTTATTTTAAATAGAGATATGCACTATCTTCATTTTACAGAAAAATGATACTCAGGAAAATTAAGTGACTTGCCCACGGAGACACAACTAGAAAATGTAGCAGCTGTAATTTGAATCCAGGCCTCTCAACTCCTGAATCTAGTGCTATTCTCATCATGCTACCCTGGAGGCTTTTCACAACACCTGTAGTCCACTTGGCATCAGCAAATCTCCTCCCATTATTGCCTACCCACAAAGTCTTTGGTATCACCCAGGCTGTCTACAGCCTCTGGATGCTGCAAAGAAGTACCTTGATGTCACTAAGGTTCTCTACTCACTGTAAAAGATGTGACTTTTAGAACCAATAGTTGTGAATAGCAACAATGCTCACACGCTGTTCCATATGCCAGGAGGCACTGCAGTGAACCATCACTGTTTGAATCTCCATTCTTTGAACTCCCATTCAATAACTGAATTCGACAAATATTGATTCGGCATCTGCTATGTATGTGTGGCGGGCGTACTATGCCAGGTGCCCAGGGACATACACAAAGATAAATGAAGACACCTCTGTTTGTACTTCTCTTACTGTGCCGTCTCAGCCTTACCTGCAAAACCCATGGCAAAGAAGGATTATATCCCCATAGCCCTTGCAGGGTATTTCCTGCGGCCTCCAGAAACACCACTATGGCTCACTTGGGAGCAGGAGATCCACTGGAAGGGCAGGGAAGAGGCATATATATGGCTATAGGATACATCAGTAACCCTTTTCCTTGGATCATCTACTGTGCATTTCTCAATGTGTTGACCATACTTCCAACTTGAATGAATTTCATACCAGGACCCTGATATCGCCTCAAATTTGTGGACAAAAGGCAAGCCTCCTTCACCCATCAGGACTCTGGTTGATCTGTAGCCATATTAACTGGACCCTACCTACCTACCTTCACTCTTACATCCTTAATAACCTGACTGTACCTTCAGGCCAATTAGATTCCTGAACTAGCAGGTGAGACACAGCGGCACAATATACACTGTAGGAGCTGAGCAAATATTTGATGAATCAGTGTTGGTATGTTTGTTGTTTCTTTTCAATTTCCAAAGCTTTATCTTGCTGCAATTTAAAGGGAGAATTTCTTCAATGTATTTTTTAAAATAAACAATTAAGGGCTGCCCTTTGCCTACCTGACGGACAAAAGCAGTGACCATATGTTTAATTGTATTTTTTCAATTAACAAAAATGGATTTTTCTCTCCCTCACATCCCCTTCCCCTTGGAGATAAAAAAAAGGAAAAACAAAACCCTTCTAACAAATAACAAACAAAACAAATTCTGGCATTGACCATGTCCAAAAAAAGAGATGACTCATTTTGTACCCTGAGTCAGTCACTTCTGTTAGGAGGTGGGTAGCACGCGTCACCATCAGTCCTGTAGAGTAACAGTTGGTCATCGTGTTGATCAGAGTTCTTAAGAGCGACCCCATCTCCCAGACCCCAAAAGAATAAGCCTCCTCAAAGGATTTCCTTGTTGTTGTGGCAAAGCCTCCCTGAAAGTATACTCCGTTTTCCTGAATTGAGATTGGGCCAGAAAACCTTATTTATCTTTGAGTCTTTTTTTTAAGCACTTAGCACCAAGACTGGCCAGTGGTAGGCATTTAACAAATACCTCTTGAACTGACGTAGCCAACATAACACATACAATTAAATCAATAAATGGCTCTTTTGCCCCAAACCAAAAAGCAACCAAGGGGAAGTACACGCTATCTCTAGCCACCTCCCTTGAGGCCTTCTCCTTTCCAGCTTTTTCAAGACAACAAAGTCCAAGCAACAACATATGTGGGGCCAAAGTCAGTCTTTTGAGTTAGTGGATGCCTGAAGAGTTGTGATTTCAGGGTTTTGGCCAAATACAGAGGGCCAGCTGTCCCAGATACTGGTCGATTTTTTAAATTGAGATTCATTTCTCTGAGTTAATATTTTTTTCCTTTGTTAAAATATTAATATCCCTGGGAAGTGAGCAAAATTAAGACATGTGTCAGTTGAGGCGTCAAGGTCACATTGTGCAATTTCCCCCAGTGAAAGGGTCATATGAAGAAAGTCCAGAGAGTTGCCCCTCAAGTAGTTGCCCTCGAGAAGCTTACCATCAGCTAGGAAAGACAAAATTGGACATAGATAAATGAGACAGATTAGAATATAATAAGGAATTAAGAGGAGGGCAAAGTGCTATAAGATTAGATAAAGAAGAAATCAGCCTACAGGATCAGGGAAAACCTACCTGATAGCTCATTCTGAAACAGTTTGAAAAGGTCAGGGGAAGATGAGCATCCAGGATATCATAAGAAAATGTGGAGCAGAAATTCTTAAACTTTCTGCTGTCATTGGACCTGAATCCCTAGGGTGGCCCACTGAAGCCCAGGGACTACTTCTCAGAATAATATTTTTAAATACATAAAATAAAATAAAATATGTAGAGTTACAAAGGAAACAAAGGTTGGCGAAAATCAAAGTATGAATTTTTTGACCATCCAAAATTATGGGACTCCTTGAAATCTATCTATGGACTGCTTAAAGGGCCATAGGAGAAGGCCTGTAAGAAAAACTTCACTTATTCTGCAATCTGGTTTGGGGCTGGCCCAATGTCTACATTGTTTTTGTAATGGATGGGTTCCACAAAAGGTAAGTATAAACTGATTTTTTTCTTAACTCTAATTATATTTTAAAGGAACTATAGAAGTTTGGTATTTAAGGGAACTATAAAATATTCTGTTATATAAGCACAGGGGGCATTTAGGTGATGGAAAAACAAAGGATCTCAATAAAATTTACTTAAACTACAAACTGAAGAATCCACGGGTAAAGTGAACAACCACCTACCCCACTCTCTGGATTTTTGTATACTTGGTTTTCTTAAAGCAAAACACCTACACACTAAAATTATCAGCCCTTTCAGTAAAAATGTCAGTGACTCATTGGAGAACAAGACTGAATTTAAATGATCGAGGCAAAAAAAAAGAGAAACAAAGCAAGATGTGACAAGTCCTCTCTAAACTGAACACAAACTCCAGAAGATTCAGAGCTAAAAACTCTGAACAATGACTCTGGAGAGCACACACGACACGGCTCATACAAGTTTCTGCCTGTCCACCCAAATTCAAGTCAGAAAACGTGTTGGAGCCAAAGTGTGTCCTGAAAATGAAGTATGATTTAAAGTGAAAATGATGTGGGAAACTAATAAGGTGATCTTCCTAGTATAAGATGGCCCTCTCATTTGAAAAGCACGTCCTATTAGGGAAGAAGAAAAGACAAATTCATTTAGAGGAAGATCTCAGGTGGTCAGGATTAGCTTTGTAAGAATATAATCTTTAAATTTTTTTGTTTTTTCTTTCTCATGTTTTATCCCATTTGTTATAATTCTACTACACAACATGACTAATGTGAAAATACGTTTAATAGGAATGTATATGTAGAGCCCATATCACATTGCAAACCGTATTGGGAAGGGGAAAAACACTTAAAACTTATGGAAGTAAATGTTGAAAACTAAAAATAAATAAATTAACTTAAAACAAGAATATAAGCATTAAGAGAAGCAGTTGCAATGTCTCCATCCCCATCCTTGAGTAAGGACACGGTATGTATTATGACAGAGGTGAACACAGATTTATCTGCTCCTTTCTCTGTGAAGGACAGAAGGTCTTTCAAGGTTAGCTATTGACTACAGAAATTAAATTTTTTTCTCTCTCTCCCCTTACCCCCTGCTTCTCACATTTCAAGACATATTAGAACACCTCTTCACCCCACTTCCCACCCTTACCCCATGGGCTTTCCAAGCAACCGAGTGAATCTGGATAATTAGCTTGAAACTCCAAGGTAGGAATGGGATGCCAAGAGATTCAAGCTTGTCTTTGAAACACTGCCTTAGTGGGCCAAATGACCTGCTGGGGTTGCCATATGGACCAAGGCTGACATTCTGTTCAGGATAATAGGGCTCTGGTGCCATGCCTGGTTCTGCTCTCTATGCTGAGATGACAGAAGTGGTGCGTGTCTTCGTACCAACTCTGCCAGATTGACTGATGCAGGCTCTAAGTGAAGCTTCAGCTTGTCTCACTCTCATTGCATAGGAGTACCTCTCTCCAGGGGATTTAAATGGCTTTCAATACACTCTTGCAATTATCTGCAAGATGCAAAATAGGATAATGATATCACGGGAGTCATCTATAGTGAGGACAACAGTATAGTGACTTGTCCATTTAGGGGTGGACTCAAGTGCATGGGATCCTGGTTTCAGACTGAGACTCTAAAGTTCCATTACTTACTGTTTATCAGCATTAGCAAAGACTAGGCCTCTATGTGTGAAACTCTCCATCCCATTCTGTGGTTGAGGAACTCTCCTCCTTCAAACCACCTTGTATTTATTTTTCTGTGTGCAAACTCCTCCCTAAGAAGGTAAGTTCCTTATGGACCGAGAAGGTTTTGTCTTTGCCTCTGCCTCTCCAGTGACTAGAACTGGGCATTGGTCACAGATTGGATCCAGTAAATGCTTGCTGAACTGACCTGTGAATAATACGGAGGCGATTCATTCACCAAACACATGTGACTCTTCAAGAGAATGCTGGATGTTAAGCTGTATCTTTTGATGCCACTGAAAGGCTAGAATTACTTGGCACTATGTAAAGCATGTCAGGAGAACATACTCCCAACTGGAAATCAAGAATTCGGGGTTTTAGTTTCAGCGTTGCCAATTCCTGTTACTACTACCACTAGTTACTAGCTTGTGTATGTATATATGCATATATATACATATATAATATATGTATATATTTATAGTACATGTATATATAATAAATGTGTATATATACTTATATATATGGATCACACATATTTTTTCATTTATTATCTCTTTAAGCCTCAGAACAACCCTCTGAGATGGAAGCTATTATTATTTCCATCTTACAGATGAGAAAACTGAGGCTAGGAGAGACTGAGTGCCTTGCCTTGGTTAATAAGTGGCTAAAGCAGGGTTTGAATCATTAGAAATGCAACATCAGATAAAAATGGCTAGTTAATTCAATTTTCATATTCCATAAAATGGGAGTGTAAATGTCTGCCTCCCACCTGCCTTACAGGAAGGCCATGGGGGAAAAAAAATTCCAATAAAAATCCAAAATATATAAAGGATTTGTTTTAAGTTGCCTATAACAACTTATAACCATCAACACTGCCCTTTCAAAAGCAAAGCTCATTGGCTAGTCATAATAGCTAACTGCTTCATCGTCAGACGATGCCCAAGGAAGCCAGGTGACCAGTGAAGAGTGCAACAGACCTGAAGTTAGGAAGACCCAAATTCAACGCGAGATGTGTGACCCTGGGCAAGTAACTTAACCACTATCTTCCTCAGTTTCCTCATCTGTAACATGGGAAAAACAATAACATCTATTTCCCAGGGTTGTGGTGAGGGTTAAATGAGAAGTAATAACACTGTTCAAGTAAGAGTAGAAGAATCCTCTTGGGTTCAGCCCAAGTTGCAGGTTAAAAATGGACCCTCGGCCAAGAATGCCACAGACTGAATTCTATGGCCAGAAAAAGTAATATATATATAGCAAGGGTGAGCCTGAGAGCCTATGCTTCCAAAACTGAGTGTTCCGTCATCAGTAGTAATGAGACCAGGGGTCACAAGCAAGAGGGTTTCTTGAGATACTCTTCAGATGGGAGTGAGGAATGAGACAACAAAGTCTGGCTGGATTTTACTCTTCTGCACAGGAGAATGGGTAGGGGCACTAAGGAGGCCTGTAGGCAAGAAGCATTCCTACCAGTAGGTCTTTAGTCCTGATGGCACCATGTGGGTGCCCTAGCTGTTGGTGGCAAAAGCACTTGTCCTGGTTTTACAAAATCATATCGTACCGTCTTTATCTGTATTTCTTCTCAATTTACCCCATAAGTCTCCTAAAGCAACATTAATCTTAGTCCAAGTACATCAAAAAACAAAAACAATTTTACGAGCTCATTGGCTTGCCCAAGATACAATGATCCACTCCAGACTTCCAACTTAAACTTCTAATTATTCTGAATTGCCAGAGCCCCCCCTAAAAGCAGAGGTACCTGTTCTCCATCATAATTTTCTAAGACAGGGGGAATATAATACCCATGGACACAGCCTCTCATCTCTAGGGCCAAAGTCCATTCAAATTTTATTCATTCAAATTTTACTCAATAGGTCTCTTCTGGACACAGCTAGATGGCACAGAGCTAGGCCTGAAGTCAGGAAGACTCATCTTCATGAGTTAAAATCTGGCTTGAGACACATAATAGCTGTGTGACCCTGGACAAGTCACTTACTCTGTTTGCCTCAGTTTCCTCATCTGTAAAAAGAGCTGGAGAAGGAAAGAGAAAACCACTTCATTATCTTTGCCAAGAAAATCCCAAACGGGGTCACATCAAGAGTCAGGCACTCCCAAACAACTACTCCTCTGGTATTTATGAGATGGGGCACTGGCATAGCAATTGCCGTTGGCAGAAATATGGTTAGAAGAGCACAGATGTTTGGGCTGGTTTTCACTAAACTGCTGGTCACAGTGAATGGTGATCCTTTTCACTTATTTATTTGTTCATGCCTTCCTTTATTTATTTATTTTAGAAGACAGAGACTCCCCATCTCACTGAGTCTGGAAATGCAGGAGATAATTACTGACTTTTCTCCAGTCCCGGCTAAAGCCCACCTTCTACCTTTCTAGATCCTAGTCTAGAGGGCGTCACCAGGGACGTCATCTCTCTTATTTACAATTTATCCTTGTTTGCACATAGTCCTTTATATGCTGTCTACCCCCATTAAACTGTAAGCTCTTTAAGATTAGGGACTGTTTTCTGCCTTTCTCTGTATCCCCAGTGTTTACTTAGTATGGTGCCTGGCACATACTGCAGATGTTTAACAAATGTGTCTTGACTAACTCCTCACGGAACCCTACTCTGACCATCAAGGAAGCTGTGACCTGTTCTCTTTCTGCCCTGGGTCAGTTTGACCCTCCTCAGGCAACCTGGTGGACCCTACTCTGACCATCAAGGAAGCTGTGACCTGCTCTCTTTCTGCCCTGGGTCAGTTTGACCCTCCT
>CM053582.1:386959020-386976220 GCA_028627135.1 Pseudochirops cupreus
GGTAACCTGGTGGACCTTCCCTCCTAGCAGCTCACCATATCAACACTGAACCTTTAGTACAGACATTCAATCAGCTTAGCTCATCAGCCTCAGCTTTCTGGGCAGCTGGGATTATGGGAGTGTGCCACCATGCCAAGCTTGCTTATTCCCCTTTTACAGATGAAACTAAAGCTCAGGAAAGAAACAACTTTTTATCCATTCAATTAAGCACCTACTATGTGCCTAGGCACTGTGCTAGGTGCTGGGGAGACAAAGAAAAAACACAATTATTTTCTGCCCTCAAGGAAGCTTACACTCTAAGGGAAAACCACATGTGCACTGATATGTAAGCACAAAACACAAATGTGTGTATACATATACACACATACACATACATATGTACACCTATACACACACATAAAAATAAATAAACATGGCGGGGGAGACAGGGGGCATCAGGGACAAGCCTCCTAAAGAGGGTGGTGTTTGAACTATATCTAGGGGGAAGCTAGGGATAATAAGAGGTGGAGGTGAGAAGAAAGTCAATTCTAGCCATAGAAGACAGTCTGTGGTAGAGAAGGAATGTCTTCTATGAGAAAGAGCAAGTTGCCTTTTTGAGCTAGAAAAGAGTATTAATTAATTTATTTATTTTAAAGTTTAATAGTATTTTAGCTTTTTCCTTAGTCACATGTCAAGAAAATTAGAAAAGAGTGTTTAAAAGGGAAGTAATGGTCCTTCACTGGTTCAAAATACACTGTTAAGATGATAATAGGGAGCTCCTAACAGCCTCAAGATTTATGGATGGATGGAGACCTTCTACTACTGGCACCTCTTAGACCAAGTATTGCAAAGTATCCACCTACTGTTTGTACTGATACCTGAACGGTCCAATTAATTTCAAATAGACAAAATTTCTAGTTCATAGCCACTAATGATTACATCTCAATCACAGGTAGTCATTTTGCAAATAAAATGCCTGATAATGTGGTGCAATTGTCTCCTGAATGGTCTTCTCACCTCCAGTCTCTCCTGCTTCCAACCCTTCATGTTATGGTCAAACTCATATTCCTTATAGTGGGTCATACCTAGTACTCTACTAAAAATGACTAAAGGCTGCTTATTGTGTTCTGAAGTTCAAGCTTCTTGGTCTGACATTCAAGGTCCTCCACCATCTGATGCCACCCTACCTCTTCTTCCACTATCCCAAACTCTTCCTCTCTCATATAATCTAACACAGTCAAATATGATTTTCTGCCTTCTTCTGAATAAGCCTCAAGCTTTTCTCTGTCTCTATTTTTACTCAATCAACTCAAAACACCTGGAATTTCTCCCCCAAACCTTTCTGACATTCTATCCACCTTGACGTCGTAGCTCAGATGTCACATCTTCCATGACAGATGTCACATCTTCCTTTGATTCCACCTTGCCTCCAACATAATGATCTTTCTCTTCTCTTGCTGCACCTTTTTTGTACTCCTAATGCATTTTTCATTGATTATAATCGTTTATGTGTCATATTCAATTATTAGAATGTAAGCTTCATGAGGATAGGAACCCCTCAAACTTTTCAAAAGTTTGAAACTTCCCCAGGTCAAGAGTACTTAAAATAAATGTTTGTTGAATTGAACCACCTGGTTCATAAGGACCTTAAGGCAAACATTCTGCACTGTAATGATGCCTATAAAAACTGGCTGAAATTCTGAATATCTGTAAAATACCCTAGATCAGTGGTCCTCAACCTGTGGGTTGCGACCCCTTTGGGGGTCTAAAGACCCTTTCACAGGGGTCACAGGGGTTGCCTAAGACCATCCGAAAACACATATTTCCGATGGTCTTAGGAACCAAGATATTGCTCTTCTATCTGTCTCCAGGTGGGTCCACCCACATACGAGTATTAAAGGGTTGCGGAATTAGGAAGGTTGAGAACCACTGCCCTAGATACTTAGATTGGGTACAGATGCATGAGTAACCCCTGATAGTAATGCAAATTTACAGTCATACAACAGAGAAGAGCCAACTGACCCACACTTGATGGAACCTAGGGACATGACCTTGAGAGTTGAGCAGCTTTGGACTAACACCATCAGTCCAAATGCCAGACAAGAGCTTGGTATTTCGTGGATTATCTTTAACTACCAGATTACTTATAAGGTAAATTGTGTACTCTTGTGATAATTTTTCCGTCCATATTTACTAAAGAATAGGGTTCATGATTAAGGTAAAAATGGAATGAACTCCCTCTTCCAATTCCACCATCTAGTAAGGCAGCTAGAATAAAACCAAGACAATCTTTGTGAAAAAATAGAACTATGAGTGCATCGTACGCTATAAGTGAAGCAAGAAATCATGGATGCCTTGTAAGTATCAACTAGGACAAAATTATGTTGGTCATAAGGATCTCTTCTGGGGTCTCATACCCCCTGAAACCCAAATTCAGAGAGGTGGCCACATCTACCATCTTCCCTGACACTGATGAAAAGTGTTCCTACCCCAACGGATGATAGGGGTCATGGTGTTGAACATGGGGACAACACAGGGTCAAAGTCTTATTTCACCCTCCATCCCCAAGAGAAGCAAGTTAAAAAGGAAAAAAACATGTGGAGCAACTGGGCAAGGACAAGGGTCTTAACAGTATTTAGTCAGTCTGGTCTTAGGGGGCACTTAAACCTAGACTCTTCAGGATTACCCCAAACCCCCTCCCTTCTAGTATTCTCCAAAAACACTTTTGGGAGTAAGAGTAGATGCTGCTGGATGGAGACAACTGGAAGGCTTGGCGAATGGAACACTGGGCCTGGAGTCAGGAGGACCTGAGTTCAAATGCAGCCTCAGATACTTACTAGCTGTGTAACCCTGGACAAGTCATTTAACCTGTCTGCCTCTGGACAAGAAAATGGCAAACTATGCCAGTACCCTTGCCAAGAAAATGCCATGGATAGTACAGTCGTGATATAGTCTATGGGGTCATGAAGAACTGGACATGACTGAACAAGAAGATACTAAGAGGCACATCTATCAGGGAGGGCAAAACAGCCAAAGCACGGGAGGTTAAGCCTCCTGCCTCTGGAAGGATTCTCTCCTTTTTAAGGGTAAAAGGAAAAGATGATACTCCTAGATATTCCTCAATAATTCAATTTGGCAAAAATTCACCAATCAACCACTATGTGCATAACACTATGCCCTAGAGCAGTGGTTCTCAACCTTCCTAATGCTACAACCCTTTAATACTTCTATGTGGGCGTATCTGCATGTGGGTGGATCTACCTGGAGACAGATAGAGGAGCGGTGTCTTGGTTCCCAAGACCATCGGAAATATGTGTTTTTCGATGATCTTAGGCAACCCCTGTGACCCCTGTGAAAGGGTCATTAGACCCTCAAAGGGGTCGCAACCCACTGGTTGAGAACCACTGCCCTAGAGGAAGAAGCCATAACCTCAGTGACCTTATAATCTAGCAAAGGCACAAGACACATACAATTCTGGGAGGTTTGTTTTGGACCAGACTTGTGATCTCAGTGATGAAAGAAATTCCCTTTGCTCATAAAGATCTCCGATACATGGGGTAACTACCTAGGGCACTGAGAAATTTGGGTCACATATCCAGTGCGTATCAGAAGCTGGAGTAGAACCCAGGTCTTCCTAACTAAGATTTAGCTCATTAGCCATTACACCACGCTGTCTTTTCAGATAAGTACAATACTAAATAATGCACAACTAAGTGTATCAGGAAGCTGCAAAATAAAGGCTTGATGAGCCCTTGGAGGGAAAATGGTTCTTTCTCAGCAGCCCTGGCAGGAAATCCTGATCTTCAACACCTTTTAACTGTTGGTTATGAAATCTAGCCAAATGGCCATTATCCCATTTTATAGGTGGAAAAAGAAAACAGAAAGGATTGGAAAGTTCTTCCAGTGCTAATGGTAAAAAGCAGAGCCAATGAGTGCTGAATGGAGATGCTGTCGGAGTATGCCTGGGTGTGAGAATGCCCAGACAGACTTTCTTCCTTCCACACCCAAGAATTAATACTATTCTGTGATCTGAAAGGGAAAAAGGGATGTGAGATGTTTCATTTTTACTACTTAGAGAAATCGATTCAGACTCTTCATTGGAAGGACAAATACTAAAGCTGAATACTTTGGCCATATAATGAGAAGACAGGACTCATCAGAAAAGACCCTGGTATTGGGAGAGATTGAAGATAAAAGGAGAAGGCGACAGCAGAGGATGAAGGATGAGATGGAAAGATGGCGTCATGGAAGCAATGACCATGAGCTTGGACATCCTTTAAGAGGTGGTGGAAGGCAGAAAGGTGAAGTTAAGACTTTGACCCTGTGCTGTCCCCATGTTCAACACCATGACCCCTATCATCCGTTGGGGTAGGAACACTTTTCATCAGTGTCAGGGAAGATGGTAGATGTGGCCACCTCTCTGGATTTGAGTTTCAGGGGGTATGAGGCCCCAGAAGAGATCCTTATGACCAAAGTAATCTTGTCCTAGTTGACACTTCTGAGGCATCCAGGAGGTCATCATAACTCAGACATGCCTCAACAACAACAACAACCTTGAAAGTACTAGTACCCTTTGCACAATTTAGCTAGCCATGCAAGTTGGTTTCCCCTCTTAGGGGTTCAGTTCCTCATCTATAATATGAGAAGGTTGGATGATCTCTAGGGTCCCCTCAAACCTCAGTTTCCTCCCCTGTAAAATGAAGAATTTGAGTGAGATGATCTCTAGGATCCCCTCCAGCTTTATACATCTAGTATTCTACAATGAAATTACTTCAGCCTACTCTCCATGCAATTTTTCTCTTCGGGTATTTACGGCCTGATAGCACGCTGGCTTTATTCTCCAGAAAAGGCAAATCCAGACAGAGTGGTGACAGATTAATATGCGGAATAATACACAAGTTTTTGGACATGGCTAATATGAGAATTTGGGTTTTTTGACGATGGAAAAAATAAAATCGATGGAAGAACTTAAAAAAATAAAGGAAAGACAAAGAGAGAAATGGCCCACCTTTGGCCTCCATCCCTATTCCTGGTTTTGGATAAGGACACATTCAGTTCTCCAAATCATTAACCAGGCAGAATTTTCCAATGTGGGGAAGCCAACAATGGGAGAAAAAAATGGGGTTTAACCTAATATAAATGACAAGATACACATAAAGAAAAAGCTTTCCTTGATATGCTCTATACATACACCCTTCCCTGCCTCTAATATCTGTCCTAATAGAGGATAAATACAGCAACAAGGATTATAAAGGATAGAGAACTGGATGTTACGGTGTGGTAGAGGATGAGGGGCCCACCTAGGCGGTGGGAAAAGTGGTCATGAGGCAGGGATGTGTGGAAAGAGTATTGGTCAGGGAGACGAGGGAACAGGATTCAGATCCAGCTTTGCCCCTGTCTATCTTTCATTGATTACGCTGTGTAACCCTGGCAAGTGGTTTCTGAGTCTCACTTTCTTTATGAGCATTAAATGTATTTGCAACTACACACCCAGGTTTACTGAAAGAACTGAAATGAGATACTATATGTGAATACATTTTGCAAATCTTGAATATGTAAATGTATGTATATTACAGTATATATATGAAATCATGTATAATATAAAACAATACATAAATATATGTATATACCTATGGGGAGGGCAAAATATATCATAGGCTCATAGATTTAGAGTTGGAGGGAAATCAGAAACTGTGTTGTCCAACTGTCTCATTTTACAGATAAAGAAACTTAGGCCCAGAAAGTTAAGTGACTTGCCCAGGGTCTCATACTGGGACTGAACCTGTCAGGCAGAATTTTAATCCAGTTCTGAGTTCTTACCTCCATACCAGTACTGTGGCATAATGGACAGAGGACTGATCTTGGAAGTCAAGACCTGCATTAAAGTGCTACCTCTGACGTGTGCTGGCTCCAGAATCTTGGGCAAATCAATTAACTTCTGAGTGCCCAAGGCAGCTCTCTCACCCTGGAAGTTGCATCTATATTGGTGGAGGGACTTTCCTCCTTAGAATTCTGTACATTAACAAAATCCTGCGCCTAGTCCAAAATAGATTCATAAATGCCAGCTATTAATATTAGTTCCCCTTTGTTGGAGGTGGTTATGCAGAGACTAGGTGACCACTCAGAAAAGCCGTTCCAGATTTCCATGACCTATAAAATTCTCTTCCAACTCTTTTAAGATTATGATTCTAGAAGCCATTCGCTACACAGGGGGTGCTGAATTGGGAAATGAATTTGGTACGGTCAATATGATCAGGATAATGGGTTGAGTCAGGTTCTGGACCTTCCTGATGGCAGGGGTAGAAAGAAACTGATAACCATACTCCCCTCCCAAATTTCAGAGTATTCCACTGGGAAAGCAAGGGACTAGCTTCATGTCTCCCATCAGGCTAGAGGACCCCCCCACTTCTACCCCAACCTCCCAAATATATGCTCTGCCCTAGACTTCTCCAGTTACATTGTCCTGAACTTCCCCTTTCTTTTATCTCTTCAAGCTAGACCCAACAGTGGCTCAAAATTAGCTGTCAGAGCTAAGCATGCCCAGTAGCCACAGGGAGCCTTTGATTAAAAGACAGAAGTTCTAACAATTCCCCTTTGTCTTTATATTGTATAAGTGAGTGTCAAGCAGTCCAGTTATTGTCCCTGAAATGTCTGGATGGACCAGTCCAGTTCTGCCATTAAGAAATCATATATGAAGTTAAATGAACTGGTGTGCGACTTACAGGGAAAGTGCTGCCCCACTATTCCTAACACCCTGTTATTCACCCAGCCTATTTTATACAAGATTACTCTTGGAGATCCAGTCTATCTTGGGGCCAGAGATAAGACTCTGAGAGAATAAGGCCTCTGTTATTGGAGAGCTCAGTATTCTCATGCTGACTGCTCACTGACTAATTATGCAATTGAAAATATTTCTGTTTGAAATGAAAGCAGTGCCGTTTTGTTTAGCAGAGTCAGAGGATCTGGGTTCAAATCCCAGGTCCTGCTCCTTACTTCCTGTGTAGACTAGGGCAAAGCACTGTTTCCTCATTTGCAAAATGAGCTACTAGACGGTTCTGGAGGACACTCCTAGCTCTAAATATGATTTAAAACGAAGCTTGGGATATTATTTCTCTTTCTTATATGCTGTCCTACCTTCTTCTCCCTCAACAGGCACCCTGTCCAACACCTGCATTACTAAACTAGATCTAGCCACAGAGATTTCTGCCATCCATACCAAATTCCTATCCCCTTAAACCAAGTAATTGGAACAATGACTTTCTGCTTCACAATGAGTAGGCTGAGAAAGGCATGGAGGGCTGGGTCAATTTTGCTGCAGTTATTCACACTTGGGGCTATCTCTACACCAATGGAAGGGAAATGGGAAACTGAGGCAATTATTTGAATTATTTCAAGGGAATGGGCAAGAAAAATAACTGCTTTTGTGCCTCATTCATAAAAATATTTTTGATCATTAAATACACAAATTTCCAACTTTACTTTAGAGTCAACTAGTAAAATGGCAATAACTTTATTTTTAAAAAGTCCCGCATTGTTTATATTCTAAGGTCTGTTGGTGGGATGGTGAAGAAAGAAGAAAATAAGACTTTGAATTAACCCTTTGCTGGAGGGCCAGAAACATCTGGGATAGAAACAGGTGAAAACATTGGGCCTGAGGGAATTTTTACTTGGCTCAGTAACTAAATGCTGAATGGGGAGTGTTCACACACCAATTTCGACAGCTGAGCTCTTTACAATTTACACTGAAAATAAGCCCCTCACTGAAAAACGAAATCTGTTTCTGAATTTGGGACCATCCAACCATTTTTTGCTAATTATAAACTAAACCGGGGATAAGAATAGTGCTGCATCTAGTTGTTATGGCAACAAATCACTGATTTTAAACTATCTCTGTGGCCCTCTTTGAAATCAGCCTCCTTGATGCTAAGGCAAAATGTAAATGCATCAGTCAGCCAACTGCTTAGGAGCTGAAGGAATATCTTACGGGCTGAAATGTAAACTCCCATTGGGTTCCAAGGCTTCCAAGCATCCCATGGCTAAAGAAGAAAAACAGAAGGGGACCATGTTGTTCTCCACTAAAATTCTGTTAACCCCTAAACCAGAGTGCTTTGGGGATATCCAGAGGCAGGATACTAATTGACTTAGAAAAAAATTTCAATTTTTGCACTCCATAAAATGAAACTGACTTGTTTAAAAGAATTTGCATTAACACCTCCTGATCTGTGTCAAAGTAAAAAAAAAAACCCTTCATATTTAAGTGATGAAACCTTCCTACTAAGTATCACAGCTTTGATCTTAATTGGCTTGTGGTTCTGCCAGCTACACTTTAGTTGTTTGCAGGCTTTTAACATTACAGAAAGTGCTCGCCTTCCTTTCCCTAAAACAAGCTGACAGAATGCTTGTAATGTCGAGTGGCTGACTTTAATGATGCAAACTGCTTTAGGTGGATGATTAGAGAGTTTGAGGACTGAATTCTCTTGTGATCTAAAATTTGCTGAAGTGGAAGGTGGCTTCAGGCAGAAAGGGAGGCCTGTCCAAAAAGTGCGGATTGTGATAATCGAATCTTGTTTAATTTGGGGTTGCTTATTTCCTCAGAGATGGCTTTCATGTTGCAATTTGCAAGTGACCTCAACTTGAAGGAAAACAAGCCAGTATTTGAGGCTTAGATCTGCCACAGAAACAGTTGCATATTCTAAAAGAGTTTTTTTTTTTTAAACATGGGCTCTGCTAAAGTGCCAGATTAACTGAATTGGCCACACAAGCTCAATACTAGAAGGACTGGCCTTCAAGAATACATGGAAAGATTAAGCAAATTTTTGCATCGGTTGATGCTCCTGGTCCTTTGAATGTCAGGACAGAGTTCTTCTGTCCATAGCCTTCAATGACAGGATCTTTGTGCCTCCAATGAAGAAATACTGGATCTTTTTGTGGGAATCAAGTTCACCCAGGAATATACCAAACTTCTAAACTTGAAGATTCTCAAGGATGCCAACATTTATATTAAAGTCCTGGATATAGATTTTTTTTTTAAACTGTGGCCAAAGTACTGTAGTGAGTTAAGTTTCCCCTGGGAAATTAAGGTTAAATCTACAGAGAAGAAAGGACGGATCCAGATGAAATAACCAGAATTATCCCAGGTGCTGATCAATTTGATTTTATATTGCAAAACTGTCAAAATCCAAACTGGTTACCTGATACACAGAACACTGGCTACAAGTCAAGATGTAAATTATAACAGCATCTACCTTCTTATCTTATCATGGGCAAGCCATGAGTGAGTCATGTCTGTCTCTGTAACCCCATTTTGGGGGTTTTCTTGGCAAAGATACTAGAGTGGTTTGCCATTTCATTCTCTAGCTCATTTTTCAGATGAGGAAACTGAGGCAAACAGGGTTAAGTGACTTGCTCAGGATCACACAGCTAGTAAGTGTCTCTGGCCAAATTTGAACTCAGGAAGATGACTGACTCCAAGCCCACGGCTCTATCCACTGACCCACCTAGCTGTCTGTCCTTATTTATTGAATGGAAATTAGAAGACAGAGTGCTAGGATAAGAGAAGGAGCTGCGTTCAAATCCTGCCCCAAACACCGATAACCAATATGATCTTGGGCAAGTCTCTTAATTTCTTTAAGACTGTTTCCCCATCTGTAAAATGAGGAGGCTGAACTCAGTGACAGCAAAGGTCCCTTCCTAGTTGTGATCCAACTTCGTAGGTAAAAGTGCTTTGAGTTCATAAAAAAGAAAGACACCCTGTTATTATAGGTTTGACCTTATCAACCAATTGTTCAACTGTCAATAGACAGCTGAGCCCATGTAAAAAAAATCTATTAGGATACATAACTTTTAGAGAAATGAAAATTAAAACAATTCTGAAGTTCTACTTCACTGCTACCTCATTAATAAAGGTGACAGAAAGGGAAAATGACAAATGTTGGAAGGGATGTGGGAAAACAGGCATGTTGTTGCACTCTTGGTAGAGCTGCACATTGGTTAGAATATTCTGGAAAGGAATCTGGAACTATTTTCCCAAAGTTACAAAACTGTGTGAGCCCTTAGACCTAACGGTACTATTACTACTATGTCTATACCCAAAAGACATCAAAGAAAGATAAAAAAGATCCATTTGTACAAAAATATTTATAACAGCTCTTTTTGTAGTGTCAAAGAACTAGAAACTAAGGGTATGGTCTTCAGTTGGGAAATGGTTAAACAGATTATGGCACGTGAATGTAATAGAATATTACTATGCTACAAAGCAGTGGTTCTCAACCTTCCTAATGTATGACCCTTTAATACAGTTCCTCATGTTGTGGTGACCCCCAACCATAAAATTATTTTCGTTGCTACTTCATAACTATAATTTTGCTACTGTTATGAATCATAATGTAAATATCTGATATGCAGGATGTATTTTCATTGTTACAAATTGAACATAACCCACAGGTTGAGAACTGCTGCTATAAAGAATAATAAAGAGGGTGGTTTCAAAGAAATTTGGGAAGACTTTTATGAACTGATGCAGAGTGAAGTGAACAGAAGAATTTGAACAATAACACTGCAAAGAAAAGCAATGTGAAAGACTTACAAACTCTAATTAACATAATTGGTCCCATGATGAAACATGCTAACCACCTTCTAACAGAGGTGATGGACTCAGTGCAGATTAAACCACATGTTATTTGGACAAAGCCAATAAAAGGAACTCATTTTGCTTAATTATGCATATCTGTTACAAGGTTTTTCTTTTTTTTTCAGTAACAGATGGAGGTAAAGGGGAGAGAAAATAGATTTTTTGTTAATTTTTTAAAAAGGTTTAATTTTTTTAAATGGCAAAAGTAGGGAAAGAAAAAATATTTTTGCTCATAGAAAAAATTAAATTTAATTATAATCTAACAAGAGACTATGCAGTTGTTTCCATGAAATATCTGAACCTCAAATACTTGCTTGTTTTCATTCAAGTTGAGGTCATTGCAAATAGTAACACAAAAGCCATCTCTGAGAATGCTTTTTCTTTTTTACTGTTAAAAAAAACATCATGATATAGCAGAAACAAAACACTTGCTAGGAGCCAGGAGACTTGAGTTCTTTCTTGTTCCCATTCTGCCACAAACTAGCCTTGGGACCTTGGGAAAACAAGTTGACAAAAAAATTAAAATTTGATAAGCATCTATTCACTGTTTACTAAACACAAAACATCACTACTACCTGAGGAATAGATACTGAGATAAGCAAGTCCCTACCCTCAAGGAATTCAGGAGTAGGGGAGCTAAAACATGTTCACAAATTTGAAATGGGAAGTAACTGAGAGGTACCAACAAACAGACCATGAGAGTTCTGAGGATGGAGAGAGAACACTTCCAACAATAAGAATTCAGAAAATCTTCAAGATTCAAAGCTCAAATATTGCCTCCTGGAATAGGGATTTCTACAGGTATGATGAGTAGGATTTGGTGTGAACAATAACAAAGGGGAGAAAGAGTGGAACAAAGTCAGTCATAAGTGAACAGCCCAGTTTGGTTTAAGATTAAAGCCAGGAGAGCAATGAGAAATAAGGATAGAAGTGGAACCTCTGGATCTTGGATGCTTTATCAAATGAGGGGGTTGAATTGGATGGCCTCAAAGGTTCTTTCCAGTCATATCACTGTCTCATATCAGAATCTCATTAATCAAGAACTGGAAGAGACCTTCCAGATCATCTCATCCAAATCTCATTTTCTAGACGAGGAAACTTGCCCCACTGAGATTTAGCTGATCTGCCTGAGGGAGATAGGTTGCCCAGTGGATACAGCCAGGGCCTAGAATCAGGAAGACTCATCTTCTTGAGTTCAAATCCAATCTTAGACACTTATTAGCTGTGTGACCCTGGGCAAGTCACTTAACCCTTTTTGCCTCACCTGTAAAATGAGCTGGAAAAGGAAATGGCAAATCACTCCAGTATCTTTGTCAAGAAAATTCCAAATGGGGTCACAAAATATCAGACATGAATGAACAACAAGGGAGGAAGAAGTCACATAGGTAGGAAGTGATAGAGGCAGAATTCAAGCCCAGATTCCCTGATCCCAAATCTGGTGCTTTCCTCTACATTAATGCCACTAAGGTGTCTTTCAGTAAGTTATCCATTTAGGTGCAGGTTCAAACAGAGTAAATGAGTTGCTGCTTCTGGAATCCCCAGAAAGATATTTTTATCATTGCCAGGGCTAGGTGGTTATGTCAAATCCTCTGTTTAGCTTTTGAAGCCCTTTATAACCTGCCCCCTCCAACTTTCCAGTCTTCTGCCATTGTACATACCATCTCTTCTTGTGACACTGGTTTCCTTGCTGTTTCTAAAGCAAGATATTCCATCTCCTAAAGCTGGGCAATTTCTCTGGCTATTCTCCGTGTCTGGAATGCTTTCCCTTCCCACCTCCACCTCCTGGAGGCTTGCCTGGCTTCCTTCAAATCCCAGCTAAAATGCTACCTTATACAGGAGCCTTCCCTCTACTGATTATCTCTAGTTTATCACAGAAATATCATATATACCTTATCATATATGACATATATACCTATATAATATACTATGTATACAAATATAATATTAATATGTAACATAAAATATAATATATACACCCATATAATAATAATGTGAAATATACACACATGCTGTCATATGCTATATATACCTATATTGTGCATGACATACTCATACCATACATGTGTGCACGATGCAATATTCATATCATGTTGTTATGTGCATGTATTATATATAATACAGATACCATGTATACATATCTGTGTGTGCATATATACATACATAGTTTGACTGTATCTTTTTTGGGATTTTTTCTCCCCCATTAGGACTGTGAGTTCCTTGAAAGCAGAGGCTGTCTTTACCTTTCTCTGTATACCCAGTGTTTAGCATTGTGCCTGGCACATAGTAGGTACTTAATAATTATGTATTGATTACTGACAGATATATTACTTCAACACTTCAAATGATTTGTGATATCCTTGGAATGAGTACTCCCAGAATCAATACAGATTGCAATTGCCTCATACCTCAAAAAAAATCACCTGGGCAGCTAACTTTCTGTTGATTAGACTCCCTGAACTTAGGTAGGCTGGTTGCCAAATAACAGTCTATCTAAAGTTTTTGCATTACTGGTATAACCTTTGAGAACTTAGAATCAGGCATCATGATTTGAAAAAAGCTTTAAAAAATAATTCAGACTCCCAGCACAGCTATGACTAAGGGGACCAGAGAGTCGAGGCCGTGTCACCGGACTTTGTAGATAAGTACCTTGGCTAGCCCTGGGTGAGCACCACTGGGGCATTCAGCAAATGAGGAATAATCAATTTGAATCCCAGAATTGTTCTGGTTTTCCTCGTTAACCCAGGGGTTACCTTTAGGACCATCAGTAATTATCAGTTTACAAAATCTGTATTGCTCCTGCAATAAACGGGGCTTGATGTAAAGCACGTTAATTTTGGATTTGGGATATCTGGGTTCAAATTTTGGTGTAGTCACTTCCTACCTGTATGACCTTAGGCCAGTGACCTAACCTATCGGGATGTCCATTTCCTCATCCGTAAAATGAAAGAGTTGAACAACAAAACGGACAGGAAGAAAACAGCTGGATGTCCTTCATGCACTGAACACCTACAGACTGTAGAATAATATTGGTCCTGTAGGCTTTAATAAATGTTTGTTGAAGCTTGTGTGGGAATTTGTTTTGCTTGACTATGCATATTTATTACAAGGGTTTTGTTTTTCTTTTCACAATGGGGAGGGGGAGAGAAAACGATGAGGGGGACGGGGGTAGAGACGATGAGGGGGACGGGGGTAGAGACAAATGATCGGTTAGCCAAAAAAAAAAAAGGAGAAAGAAGAAAAGAAAGTCATTGGAGCATCTTTAAAGAATACACAGAAGAGAAGGGAAAAAAGAAAGGCCAGAAAGAAGTACAAAGCAGAACAGCTTTGAAAACCACAGGTTGAATTTATTACTTACTTTAAAAGAAAAACAAGCGATGTGCAATAAAGCTGAATTTTATGTACAATCCTCTTCCCCCTACCCCATTCTATTGGGTATATGGAAATGTCATTTTATTTCGTGTTTGTTAAGGTCAGAATAAAAATAATATCTTTTTTTAAAGAGGGAAAAAATGTCAGTCGAATGATAAATGAATGATTTTCTTTGATCTTCTGTGAACCTCTGAGGTCATGCTGACTGTGATGATTTAGGACCCTTGTCCCCCAAGAAAAGTGACCCAAGGTAGATCAATACATCATTTCAATCCTGAGATTCCTAAACTCAAACAGCCACCCTAGCTAGTGACAGGCATTATCACCTTGGTGCTCCAAAAGCAAAGACACTGCAGAAAAATTGGCTTTGTCAAAATCTAATGCCCTCCCTATAAGGCTTGGCTGTTGACTGAGGAAGCAACATGATCAGAAATGCTTTCTCCTCCCCACCCACACCTGCTGCTGTTATGCTGTACTGATGTAATGATGCCAATCTGTACTGATTTGAACACTGCCCTCCCCAGGGCTTCCTCCTTCTATTTCTCCATGGCATGGGGGAAACTGAGGCTTTAGAGCATCAATAGAGGACAAAGGCAAAGAGAGTGTGCTTTCTCCTTTATCTCCCCACCCAGGACCATCAGCCTCTGCAGTGAGAGACACACAGGGAGCAGATCAAACTACTAGCCTTAGGTATATGAAGGCTTCACAGTGGACACTCACTTAAGTCATATTTGCCCACAATTGATCACCTTGGCTTCTTTCCATCTCAGAAAGGCAGCTATTTGGAAATGATTAATGGTCTCCTCTGGGAGGGAAGACAACGGCACTGGGCTGGCATTCACAGAAGAGGATGTACAAATGCAAGGAAGAGCTCCTGTTTGCAAGGTTTATGTAATAAGCAAGCTGCCAACACTGGACCCGCTGATGCGAATTTCTTCTAATGCCCTCAGTGTTCTAATGACTGGGGGTAGGGAAGGGACAAGAAGAGGTTTTTAAAACTTTTTGGCCCCGAAGAGTCACATTTTAATTTTGAAAAGCCTGAGGGCAAAGGAAAGGCTCATGGTGGGCAGGTAGAGAAGGTGCTGCATTACAAACAAGGACTTACAAAGAAGAAATCAGAGTAAAATAAATCATCAAAGAAATGCAAGATGGGTGGGTAGCTAGGGTAGGAGGTAACCAAAGGACACAGTGCATGGACTCCCCTGTTATTTTCTCAGTGTTAAGAGAAAGCAAGAGAAATCCCCCTGAGAAAACTGAGTGGACTCCTGTACAGTGAAATTGTAAGATAACGCAGTAGATGGAACATTCTATCTGGAGTAAGGAAAACCCAAGTTCAAATATGACCTCAAACACTTACTAGTTGTGTGACCCTGGGCAAGTCACTTAAAGCCTCAGTTTCCTCATCTGTAAAACAGGGATAATAATAGCACCTCTCTCCTAGGGTTGCTGTGAGGATCAAATGAGTCCAGTCCCTAGCACACAGCAGGTGCTATATAAAAGTTAATTAGATGAGCAGGTATGGATGAGTAGCCACATATATGACTGCAAGGAATCTCCACATTATTGAGAGGGAAGGTATTCTTGAGTATTTTAATAAAGTCCGACTAAAGGCTAATTTTGGCAAACAAAATGGAAAACATGAACTCTCAGAGATCATTTGGGCAGGCAGAAGGAATCTCTCCTGCACTTTTCCAGTCTTTTCCTCTCCCTTCTAGTATTCATTTCTTTCCTATAGGTTTAAGTACATATTTTGTCCCTCTTAGTAGATTATAAGTTCCTTGAGGGTCTTTCATGGTGCCCCATACTTAGCAGAAATTCAATAAAGTTTTGCTGAATTGCACTGCCCTGGTCCAAGGCATAGATAAGCATGGGTTCTCAGAGTTTACTGTACCCCAGGATTTACTGATAATTTAAGTGGACTGAATTAGGTATGGATGTTTTAAAGGTGACACAAAGGAGCGAGTGGAATGGAATGAAGGGTGGAATTCTTTATTTAAAAAAAAGCCACATAATGCAATGCAATTACAGCACATAAGACTGGGAGTCTGCCATTTACAGGCTCTGTGATCTAGGCAAAAGTCGCTTAACTTTTCCAATCCTCAGTTTCCTTAGCTATAAAATGGGTAGAATAATACTTGCAGTGTTTGCTTCACCAGATTTTTATGGGCTAGTGTAACAGCTAGTAACTATGGATGGCAACCCTTGGAGGCAGAAGCAAGATTCCTGTCCAGTACTCCATCCCTCACGCCACCTAAGTGACAGCTTTATAAACTTGTAAAACCCTATTAAAAAAAAAGATGAGATATAATTTATGATAGTAACAGACTCAAATTATATAGAAATAGCTCCCAGGATGGGGCACGGAAGAAGAATAAGAGAAAGAATTGATAAATTAAAGTATGTCCTGTATAGTATGGTTTTACACACCTACACCTTCCCCCGCCCCCCCACGGGTGGCTCTAATTGTAGGGTGGGGAGGGAGGAAGACAACTTAGAATTTAAAATGTAACAAAATTAATTTAGGACAAGTTTCTGGAAGCAGTCAAGTCACATTTCTAGACGTATAGTAGGTACTTAATAAATACATACTGTTTTACTGAGTAAATGGTAAACCATGGAAAAATTTGACCGCGTCATAGCGAAAAGTCTACTAGGATTGAAAAAAACGACAAAGTTTGTGCTCAAGCTCCTCTCTTGCGGAAGATGAAAATACCTCAGTAATTACAGCTTGTATTTATGTCTCAATGTGATCACTTGAAGTGAAGGGGAAAGGAGGGAGGTCACTCTTTCTCATTTAAGACAGACTGCAGAGAACATGGAAGCCTAGTGAAGGCAAACCGATTTTATAACATGTTCTAGGAGGTTCTTTTGAAGTACTGCCCTCAAGTGCAAAGACTTGTACATTTTAAAAAACTGCTTAATCAAATGCAGACTCTGTTCCAGTCACGCTAAATTTTCACATAAAGGAGGAATAACTTTTCTTCCGAGCCATGCCCCAAACATTTGGACTTCATTTTCTACTTTTACAGCTTGCATGAATGCATGAACATGTTTCGGTAATGTCCATCGTGTGGGCACATACTGTTATGGGAATCTGAAGATCTTCCCTGCCCCTAGGCCCTTTGCTAAAGTGGCTACGTGACTCTGAGGACCCTTGGATATTTGAAAGTATACTCTGTTCCCTAATAGGCTGAATGTGGTCACGTGGAGCCTGTGGCGCCA
>CM053582.1:386976720-386999061 GCA_028627135.1 Pseudochirops cupreus
TGAAGTTCAGGGTGCCGACTTTTCCCCCTGAACTAGGTAAATGATATTTGATCGATAAAGTAAGATTGTTAACCCACTTTGAGTTGCTTTCCTTTAGAAAAGCAGATCTAAGAACCTGTGCTAGCAGCCACCCTGGTTGTGCTGGGGTGCTTGCTAATACACATACCCAGGTACATGTGTGCATGCACACACAGAGGAGAAACACACATGTTTACTTAGGCAGGTACAGATATGGATGCAGAGACTGTTAAAAATAGTTTTACAAAACCTTTCTGCATCCTACGGTAAAATGTTGGGAAACAGTTGGAAAGTAAAAATGGTAGGATAGCTGCTTTTACTCCCCATATCAACCATAATAATACATGCAATATGGCGGAATCTAAGCACAATGATCATGATGGTTTTTCTCATCCAGGGCAGCCAGTAAGCGTCTTCTCAAGGGAGAGATTACCTTCATTCCTTCCTTTCTCACTCTTGGCTTGGGCATTAGCCCAGGTGGCACCTCAGTGTAAGATAATTGTTTATCACCCCAGTGGATGAGATTTCTATGGGGGAGCCATGCATCTCAGAACAAGACAGTAAGTGCAATGTAGCCAGTTACATGAGACTGCTCTTCAGGGCTAGCATAACGGAAAATTATGGGGATCTTGGGGTGTGGGGAAAGCAGTGATAGTGTAGTCCAAGAATTGCAAGAGAAACATGATTATTTCCATTTGAAAACTTTTCCCAAGCAATGAATTTCATTCACTAGCTGTACCCCAAGTCTGGAAGGTACCCCCTCCTCACCTCCACCTTAACACCTACCTCTTGTTTTCTTCAAGATACAGCTTAAACACGACCTTCTCTACATGTAGTCTTTACTGATCTCCATCCTACTGTCCTAACTCCTAAAATTATCTTGAATTTATGTCATAACATAGTCTACATATATATATACTTTTATATATATACATACATATATATACATATGTGTGTGTGTGTGTGTTGTCTCCCTCAACAGAGGGAGGCTCCTGGAGGGTAGAAATTGTTTATTTTTTTTGTCTTTGTATCCCCAATGCCTACACATAGTAGGCACTTAATAAATGACTTTTGTCTGTTTTTCTTGGGGGTGGGCGGCGCAGTCAGGGTTAAGTGACTTGCCTAGGGTCACACAACTGAGTGAAGGTTAAACTGTGAAAAAACTTCATTATGTCATAGTGAAGTCTACTAGGATTGGAAAAAAAAAACAATGAAGTTTGTGTTCATGCTTCCCCCTTGTAGAAAATGAAAATACCTCAGTAATTATAGCCTGTATTTATAATAACTCAGATCCTCCCGATTCCAGATCCAGTTGCTCTATCTATGGTGCTACCTAACTGCCCCAATAAATGATTTTTAAATTGATATATTGACTCAATAAACAGTCATTATGACTCTGCTATGTACAATGGTCTACAGTAGGTCCTAAGGAGTTACAATGACAATAAGGCAGCTAGGTTGTGTAGGGGATAGAGTGCCAGCCCTGGAGTCAGAAAGACTCATCTTCCCAAGTTCAAACCTGGTCTCAGACACTTACTGGCTATGTGATCCTAGGCAAGTCACTTAACCCAGTTTGCCTCAGTTTCCTCATCTGAAAAATGAGCTGGAGAGGGAAATGGCAAACTACTCTAGTATCTTCGCCAAGAAAACCCCAAATGGGGTCACAGAGAGTCAGACATGATTGAAATGACTGAACAATAATAACAAAAGATTAGATAGATACAACATGAACACATATACTCTAATATGGGAGAACTAGACTGATACCCACAAGGATTTGTGATCTGAACCTTCTGTAGGAGGTCTTCTTTGGTCCTCCCAAAGACTAGTGCCTTCCCTCCTATGGTTATCTTCAATCCACTCTTTATACTTTTTGTATATAGTTTTTAATTTACATGTTGTCTCTCCCATTATAATCTAATCTCTATGAGGGAAGGGACCATGTTTTTGCCTTCTCCTTGTAGTTTCAGCACTTAACATAGTGTTCCTACACATCTTAAATTTAATAAATGTTGATTGATACCACTGATATTCATATTCCCTCCTAGGAAGTGGATGGAAACTTATCTATCTATGCTTGCTCATCCTGGGACACATGTCCAAATTCTCCTAGAAATTCACCACAAGTAGTCTATATAAATATACAATAATAAAAATAGGTTTGATCATATATCTGTATACAGCAGACTCCAAAGATTAGAATCACTGTGGGATTTGAACCTATAAACTGTCCAATTCAATTATACAGAGACATGAAAAGCATTTTACCAGAGGTCTCATGTTCTGAACTTCAGAACTATACTAGTATCAGGCTACTACATCTAAAAAGACGTCAGGCAACTTTGTACTGGGATCCTTTGTAAAGTGATCAGACCCATTGGCCATGTTCCTTTGATTCCCCAGTTGGCCTTCAGGCATCCAGGTCCAGCAAAGGTGGTTTGATCTTTCAATTTAAAGCTGGAGATACAGTATAAATTGCCCTGGCACAAAGGAGAAATATTCACATATTGTAGATCTGATGTTGGAAGGAGACTTAAAGGACATTAATTCCTCCTTTTACAGATGAGGAGACTGGGTCACAAAGAAGTATCCGGAGTCATACAGCATTATCCACTGGGCTGCTTCCTCTGTCAACTTTCTACAATGCTAGCTTGTTGAAGGAATAGAAATCAGGGGGATCTTGCTCATATAGGCTTCCAGACAAACCTCCAACCCTTGTCTTTACCTCTAGTATCCCCTACACAAAGGAGTGCTACTAAGATCTGTATAAGCTTCCTTAGCCAAGTGTTCACCACCTGCATTTGAACATTGCCTCTGATTCCAAAATCCAAAATTCATGATTCTAATATAAAAGCAATTTTTTTTCCCAAATGTAATAATATACAGGTGGCTTTTCATTTGTCCATATTGATTCAAATGAGAGGTAATTTTATTCACTAGTAATTCTATAAAAGCAGTTTGCTGTATAAGCATCTGTGTATATAAAGCCATGTGTATTTGTATATATGTATGCCTATATGTACTTACACATAACATATATGTATACACCTACACATAATTGTACACATACACAAATATATACATGCTACCAAATTTGGTCCATGTCTCTCTTTAAGTGTAACAAGCGGTCAAATAAAGTTATGATAGGCCATCTCTTTCTGGAAAATATTTCCCCATTATGGTTCCACTCTAACAAGTGGGGTTCTCCTAGTCCCAGATCTATAGGGTGGAGCTAACTATGCTCTTTAATGTATCTCATCAATTGGGCAAAGCATAAAGGGAAAAAAAATCCATCTTGACTGTAGCAGACAATCACCTTATGCCCTGAAGCATGAAGTCTGATTACCCTTATCTCAGTTTATCATTAAATCAAAAACTGTTGCTATAAATATTGGCCCAGGACTCCATTTATGAAATTATACAGGCTAGTCAGCAGAAAAAAGCGGCTGCCCTTTTGCTTCCTTAATTTCTGTTTCCCTGTGAAGATCTCTGTGAACTGAAAGAAACCATTTAGCTCAGAGCGGGCTTTATTACTTGATTCATTCTCCCGGGGCAGCTAGGAATGTTTTCTCTCCTATAACCATTCTCCTTGTTAGTTAAAAGCAACAGGCATCCTAGCTGCTAGTTATCTTGCTATATGAATCAATGAAGATGGTAACTCAGGGACCCAGGGAAGTAAGTGTTAGTCCTGACCAGAGAAGCCTGAGGAAAATCTCTGAATTCTGGCCCCTTTATTAAGACTTTATATCAGCTTTATATCAGCCTGCAGGGCCACCTCAGTATAGAAAGCCCTGCTAAATATAAGATGGGAAGGGAAGACCATTGCTAACTCTATCTTTTCTGTTTCATTTGGGTAGGCTGGATGCCTACTATATGATCCTGGGCAAATCATTTAACCTCTGGGTGTCTGGCAGAACTGTTGGAATTGTAGAACAAGTATTGGCTTGGAGTTTTCTCCAAGTTTACTACCAATGTAATCATAGGTCTGGTTTTAAAAAAAAAGTATGGAGGAGCGGTCAGAAAGTTAAAACTGGAATCAGGAGACCTGACTTTGTGTTTGATTTCTAGCCCCAGCTATGTGACCATGGATAAGAATTCAAATAACCTTGGAGATACAGTTTCCTCATCTGTAAAATGGACATGATAATACTTGCCTTGCAGGGTTGTTTTGAGGAAAGAGAACATTTTGTAAACATTAAAGGATGATATCAAAGGAGGTTACTATTGTTGTCAGCATCTCTTCCCCACCCCAGTCACCTGAAAGCTTCTGAGTAATACTTCCATAAACAGGAAAAATAAAACCTAAACCTTCTGTTCTGTCTCCTCCACCCCAACATAAACACATAGACCTTCCTCATTCCCAAGCTGATTTTGTTCAAGATCTTTTCTGGGGTGAAAATTTAGACCAGTCTGGTCTGTTTTTCAGGACCAGTCTAGAAATGGAATTCTACTTCTGGGAGGCTGAGGCAGTCGCTCCATCAATCTAATAGGCATTCACGCTGTGCCTAGCACCATTAACTGGGGACATTAAAAGACAATAGGTATACCTTGCTTTTATACAAGAGATATGCTCCTGAAAAGCTGCCAGTATTGGATTTTTATAAACAGTATCCTATTTCTCCAATGGCTCATTTTATAAGTTCAGAGAAGCTTTGTCTTCATTTCTGATTGATCTTTATTTGACAGTGGCCCAACAACTGGGCAGCAGAGGCTGTCTAGAAGAAGGAACGCTGGGCTGGCAGACAAGAGACCAGGGTTCTCAGCTAAGTTCTGCCACTGAATTGACAGACTGTGTGACCTTGACCTCCAGAGCCCAGCTTCCTCATCTGCAAAAAATGCTCTAACATTCTCTAAGTGTCCTCTGCCTTTCCGTCAAGTAGTAAAGGATCTTTCAAGGTCTTAAAAAATGAACTTGGGGAGCTTATATTTAAAATGCACTCTGGGCTCATATACTACTTGCAAAGCAGATGGTTTAAGTAATTATCCCCTAATTTATCTGTTTTATAAATTAATTTTTATTACACTGAATTTTCTTAAAATATTTGTTTTAATAATAGGGAGAAGTGTTTCCCTTTCCATTCTAAAGTTGCCAAGATTTCTACTACCACTAGTGCTGATGATGACCTCTGAAATGGAAGGGGCCTGTTCAGGCAGTAAGAAAAATGAGGCTAGAGCTACACAGTGATAATTTAGAGGCCTAGACCCATACAGAGATCTTGAGGCCTTACCTACTAGCCCATCAAAACTGGTTGCCGCTGTTAGACTTTCCAGGAGGCAGAGGGGCATAAGTACAGACGTTACAAGTTCAAATGCGACAACCATCATAAAGCACTTCGCAAATTTTAAAATGTTACATGAATGTCAGTAAACATTATTATTATTATTATTTCTAGCATAGGTCTCTGGTCTGATGATGCCTTTTTGACCTGGACCTTCTACTACATTCCTGCTGAGCTCAAGCAATGATTATAGAGCTTGTAGGTGTGTGCTTATAAACGTTTAACAACCATGCTCTCCAGGAAAAAAAAAAAAGATATGCACACACTTAAATTTAATTTGCATTATTAATACTTTATTAAGTCTAGACAATTAACAAAACAGTAATTCAAGCCTTGATTTGTAGCGTTTGCCAATTTCCGAGGTTTAAATCTAAATACTGAAAATGTAACGATAAGCTCCTACAAACTGGTTAGAATGATCTCAGGAACACTCCTGGCTGCAGAACTATGGCCCTCTCTTTTCTTTCCTCACTCAAGCCCTTCACCTTCAGTCTCCTCTTGGCAAGGTCAGCGTAGACTAGCTTTGCTGGTGATCCATCATTGGTGGACGCTACCCTGTGAATTTGGATCAGGAAAGCAATGTCCAATCACAGAATCTAAGCTGTGAGAAAGAACTGGGAAGCCGTCTAGTCCAAACCCCCTCTATAAGAGACCCAAAGGAGTGGGCATCCCATTTTGGTTTAAAGGTTTCCCAAATCCACTATTTCTAAAGGCTGCCCATTCTACTCTGGGACAGCTCTACTTATTAGGAATTTTTCTTTTTTATTATTATACCAAGTGTCAATATGCCTCTTTGCAATTTCCACTCATGGCTCCTAGTTCTACACTCAAGGGTCAAGAAAAAACCAATATATATGTCCACTCTTTTCCTCCCACCTCTCAGTCTTCCTTCTCTGGGATAATCTACTGTTCCTTCAACCAATTCTCATATTGCACATCTGCCTAGCTCTTCATCATCCCGGTCACACTACTTTGGAATCTTTCCTGCTTATCAGTAATTATTTCATTATTAATGGTCAAAGGATCATCCCACCATATCATCTGAGGACTCTTGTAGAATTCTGGCCTATAATTTACACAAGACACTTTGTTAGAAGAGAGCCTTTAAAGTATTTTGCTTAACTGAGTCGCATGCTTTCTTATACCCAACAAACAAGACGCACAGTATGATTTATATTCTCTCCAGCAATTGATGGTAATTGGTAATGATGTGGTCTAACTGTGGAATACTGCTTAGTAAATCTTGCTTATTCCTTTCCAATAGCCTCATCGAGGAGGACCTCAATGGGTATATAAAAAATTTCTATAGAAATAGATAGGAAAGTGTCTAATGCCACCATTCTAATGGTGATATTGCATGGTTACAAGTCATAGTATATGTAAGCCTCCAAAGAATTAAAATTAGGTTCACTCAAAAGGCAATAAAGAAGTACATCCTAAGAGAATGAAAGCTCCTTAAAAGAAGGGAAGATTTTAATTTTTTTTCCTCTTTGTAATCCTTTAGTTTAACCCAATGCCTGACTCACACAGTAAACACTTAACAAATGCCTGTTGATTGATTAATGGTAGACGAGACCAAGCTGAAATGACATTACAAACAAGGTATTAAAGAGGAAAAGTGGTATAAAGGATATCAAAGAAATGTTGGATCAAAAAGGAATATGGGGACAATCATGGAGTGAAAGTAAGTGATGACCACTGCATAGCCTACATGTACCATTGGTGTCCTGATGCTAAAAAAAAAATGGAGGAAGGTCCCCAAGCATACCAGATGTAGTGAACTCAAGTGAGAATATGTTTAAGAATCACACAGAGGAAGAGCAGGCACTTCAATGAGATCACAGACCCTTTTTTAGTACTGGAGTTAATTTCATTTTATTAGATTCAGCTCAACATTCTAGTCAGTCAAGATATTTTTGGATCCATTCTCTCTGACATCTAATGTGTTAGCTAGCTTATTTCTCCAAGCTCTGTATCATCTGCAAATTTGGTAAGTGTGCCATTTAGAACCTTATTTAAGTCACTGACAAATTTTAAATAGCACAGATCCATGTAACTGACATGAGAGACGTTCTTCCAAACTGATATTGAACCATCAATGACTTTTTATTTTTGGTTCGAGACTTTCAAATCCACCTGACTACATATCTTCTGTCCCATATCTCTCCATCTTATCCACAAGAACAGCATAAGAAACTCTTGTCAAATACTTGGCTAAAATCTAGGCAAATTCAAATAAATGAATGAATGAATGAATAAATAAATGGATGAATGAATACATGGATAGATAGACGAGTGAATGAATGAATAAATCAAAGTAAACTCTATCTCCTGTATTCCGTCCTCTGACCTATCAGTCTTATAACCTTGTCAAAATGGGAAATGAGGCTCATCTGACATAGCCCACTCTTGGAAAAGCCATGTTTGCTCTCTGTGATCACTGGCTCCAAGTCTAGATCTTTCTTAAGCTTAAAATCTGTCTCTTTAACCTCCACCCATTGCTCTTGGCTCTGCCTTCTGAAATCAAGCAGAACCAGTGTAATCCCTCTTCCCCCTGACAGCCCTTGAAATCCTTGAAGACTGCTATTATGTTCCCAGCTGCCTGAGTCTTCTCTTTCCTAAGCCACATATTCCCATTTTCCTTCCATTGATCTTTGTACAGCATGTTCTTTCTCACCAGTCTTTTCACCATACTAGGCACCTGCATTCCAGGGTCTCCAAGAAGCATCTGATGGCAAGAGTTCCAAAACCAGTAGATCTTAAGATATATATTCACCTTCAGCCTTCTCTTCCCCGATCCTGGTGCTCTTGGGTTTCAGAGAAATGAAAAGCATCCAGTTCTCATCAATTACAATGTGAAATGTGGTTTGGGGGCCACGGTGGGCCACATCCGCAATGCATTCAAGTTAGAAATTTATTTAACTTTCATACAGGGCAACAGGATGGTACAGGAGATAGACAGCATTTGACTTGGAGGTAAGGAAAACCTGATACTTCTTTAGTTGTGTGGTTGTGGGCAAGTCACTTTATCTTTCTGCCTCAGTTTCCACTATAAAATGGAGATAATAATATTACCTATTTTACAGTGTCATGAAGATCAAATGAGATAATATATGCAAATATATGTATCTGTATGTGTATATGTATATGTGTATATATAGACATATATTTGTATATATACATACATATATGTGTATTTATATCTTTATGTGTGTATATATGTATATAAAGCCAACCTTAAAGAATTCTATTGATATTCAAATATTACCTATTCACAAGATTTCTTTGTCTTAGAATTTTTCCTGAAATAAAACCAAAACCAATCTACAGGTGTAGGTTTTCCTGCCTCTACTCTGACTGCCCATCACGTCTGGAATGCTTTTCCTCTTCACTTCCCCTACTTAGAACCCTGACTTTCCTTCAAGACTCAAGTCAAGAGCCATCTTGAGTTGCCAACTCAAGACAGAAAGCCTTTCTCAGTTCTCCCAGTTGCTAACTAACCCCTCTAAGGTTTTATTATACAGGCAGCTTGGTAGAGTAATAGATACAGAACTGGGTCTGGAATCAGGAAGACCTGTCTGTGTTCAAATCAGCCTCAAGATATGAGCTGTGTAACCCTGGATAAGCTGCTTAACTGTTCAGCCTCAGTTTCCTCAGCTGTGAAACGGGAATAATAATAATGGCTACCTCCCAGAATTGTTGTCAGTATCAAATGAGACAATAGCAAGTTCTTAATAAATCCTTCCTTCCTTCTTTCCTTCCTCCTTCCCTTCCTTCCACTGTTTATATATCTTATATAGACCTAGACATGTATATTCTGTCTCCCCTATTAAAAAGAAGTTCTTTAAGGACTGAGACTGTTTTTACTTTTTCTTTGTACTCCTCAGGCCTTAGCCCAGTGTCTGGCACAGAGCAAAGACTTAACAAAACGCTTTTTGGTTAAATGACTGGATTTGTTAAAGTATCTGTATCTCTGGTCCTCTCAAGTTAAAAAGGGATCATATATGAAGGAAGCAACAATATTCAAGGCTGGCTTTGCTTCCTACCTGCTTAGTAATTCTCCTAACTGGTAATTGGAGGTAGAATGTTACCTTTTACCATGGTTATTGTAGCACTGAATAGAAGCTGGCTTGGAACCGTATTTGCCAATCACCAAGCAAATCATTGCACCTTAAACTAAATCACCCCAAGGCCGATTCCATTCACTCTGTCTTAAGGATGGTGTGCTTTCAAAGCCTCTGCTCCATGACTAGCCATTAAGACAAGCTACATAAAAGGGAATCGATGACAAATATTGCATTTATTGTACCCAACAACAGATGGAGTCTCTGCCTGCTGTACCAACTACCCACAGGATTTTCAGGAACTCTCCCACTGATAAATGACGGCAAAGAACAAACTAAAAAGAGCTACCAAAAACCCTTTTAATAGCATTGAGAGTCCTTGGCCAGCAGCAGGAGCTGCAGTGTTCTTATCTGCTGGGCTGCTGACAGCCTAATCCTAGAAAATGAATATGTTATTTTGGTCAGAGTTTCATCTGTCCCAGAGCATAGGTGCCCTCCTCCTTCTCTGCTGTGCTGCTACATGCCAAAGAAGACACATGGTATAGCTCAACTCCCTCCTTTAAATTTAAGTACAGACTACAGTAATAGGCAAAGTAATTGCAGCTTTTTCTGAGGTCTTATTATACACATACAAGAATCCCAGGACTTTTTAACCCATGATTTTCTTTCCAAAATGTACTTAGGAGGACTTAGCGTGACATGTCAGCATTCTGTGTTAGGGTTTATTTTCCAAATACAAACCTTTAATATAGAAGGATCTAACTTACTCTAAAAGTACCCCCTTCTGCCCTCTGGTCCCCCCCAAAAAAAACCCAAACAGCCTAGTTGGCAATTTCTCAGAGATGGATCTGATTACTCATACAGGCAAAAGGACGCTTTCATTCAACCATAACCCAGAAAAATATATGTTGTAACACACAGTGAAACTACAGTACTATTCTCTCCATGCTGATGCTACTAATGCCTGAACATCTGCAGCCCTTGCTGTCTTTGCTGATGGGGCCAATAAAATACTTTTGGGAAATGGGACAAGGATACATAATGGATCTTCACCTGCCAAGATGTGGGAAATGAATGTCAATCACACCAGAAGCAAAAACACTTTTTGAAGGAGAGTGATAAATAACATCATTTGTCCTATGCCACTGTAATCTTGGACAGGGAACCCTAACAAAGAGAAAAATCACAGGAAAAGATACTTCTCTGGCATACTATGAAAGGGGCAAGATGTCATAATTTGGGGAACAGTAGGGGGAAAAACTGGAGGATGGAGAGCAAGAGCATGGCTTAAATAAAAGTTATTCGATGTTGATGTCTCTATACATACTGTATATGTCATATTATATAATATGAATTTGTTATGAAAAGATCATCTTTACCCTCTTTGATGCAAACTAGGACCAGGAAGATCATGGGGCCGGAAGACGATAAAGCTAGATTCATATTATCAAAGCTGCTTTGGGGCTAAATTAGCATGTAAATGGTTATGAAGACAGAAATGTCTCATGCCTGTTTCAAATAAGGAGTACCAGTACTACTGACTCTAGGAATGCATTTCGTTTCTCTATTTCAATGTCTTCATACTTCAACAGATCTGTGATCTTATATGCTGGTGCAAATGTAAAATTATTCATGACTTCCCATCTTGTCTGAATTTCTATGCTGTTTAAAATTGTTCCTCCGTAGAGGATGCTGTTGGTTTCCTCTAATCCAGCGGTTCTCAACCTGTGGGTTATGTTCAGTTTGTAACAATGAACATACATCCTGCATATCAGATATTTACATTACGATTCCTAACAGTAGCAAAATTACAGTTATGAAGTAGCAATGAAAATAATTTTATGGTTGGGGGTCACCACAACATGAGGAACTGTATTAAAGGGTCACGGCATTAGGAAGGTTAAGAACCACTGCTCTAATCCTTTTACATTTTAGAGGCACCAGTGGAGCATTAGGAAAGAACTGGGGTTGTTCATCTGTTATATCCCTAGTATGTATTCTCTCTGTTAGCCTTTGGTCACCTACAATTTTGATTTCTTGCAGACTGGGGAGATCCATGATACACAACCATACACTACTGCTGGGATAACACTTAGGTTAAAACAGAAATGGCCTTGGAATTCAGGCATAGTCTTGAGATTATTAAGAGTTCTGTGCTATTTTCCAAATGTAACTCAGTCTATTTTCTTCTCTTTTCCTCCCCTCTTTCAATTCTTGGCCCAGTTCATATTCCACTTGCCTTGTCTGTCTAAGATATACACATACACATTCATACTCACACTCACTCATATACACACATATACTAACTCTATGAACCAGCCATCTAACTGAATGCCATAGTTGGATAATGGGCATTTTTCATCCACTTCATTTTCCTATTTGGATTGTCAGGCCGATTTCTTTTGAATAGTCTTAGATATCAATCAACTAGGAAGCTCAGTAAACATTATGGAACTTGATAAAGCATAAAGTCATCCACAAACAGGAGAATCTGGAAGAGAGGTCCCATCTTCTATTGAGAATCCTTTCAGATGGATTTTGTGTAGGTCATCCTAGGATGATATCAAAGAAGCACGGCTGGCTTCTATCTCCCAATTTTATACATTTCTTGAGAGTAATAATCAGAAAGTCATTGAACAGAGTCTTCTCTGTGGTTGCATTTATCAAGGAAGACAAACCTTAACATACAAATTAGAGACCCTTTATAATTCCATTTCTCTCTGAACTTCAGAAAATGTCCTCCACACAGCTGTCAAATGGGTTTTCCTAAAGCACAGATCTGACCATGGCACTTCCTCCTACCCCCAATTCAAATGGCTCTTGGTTACCTTGACAATCAAATATAATCTCCTTCGTATGACATTTTTTCAGACGTATTACATGTTATTTCTCTCTACACCAGTGGTTCTCAAACTGTGGGTCACAACCCCTTTGGGGGTCGAAAAACCCTTTCACAGGGGTCACCTAAGATCATCGGAAAACACATATTTCCGATGGTCTTCAGAACCAGACTCCACTCCTCTATTTGTCTCCAGGCGGGTCCGCCCACATATGAGTATCAAAGGGTCTTGGCATTAGGAAGGTTAAGAACCACTGCTCTACACACTTTACAATAGTCATACTGGCCTACTTACTGGTCCTCACACACTATCCAATCTTCATCACTTTACGTTGGTGGTTTCTTCTGTTTCGGGTACTCTTTCCCCTCCTCACCTTTCCTGCCCCTCTCCCACTGTAAATATCTTCTATCTGTTTTCTGTGTTATGTTTATATATGTTTTTATATATATCTATCTATATCTAACAGAGAAAGAGAGAGGCAAACCTGAGAATTAAAAAAAAGCATTAGGCACCTATTGTATGCCAGGCATTGTGCTAAGCACTGATAGAGGAAGACAGAAAAAAGGACTCCCCTAAAGCTCACTTTCTAATAGCAGAGATAGCAGGTATGTGTGTATAGATATATATGTGTGTGTGTACACACACATATATACACAGATACATTTTATACATATATATATTATATATATATGATATATATAATATATATATATATATATATATATATAAACAAATGCCTTGTATCTGTTTCGTGTTGTTATACCTGTGTGTGTGTGCATAACATAGACACATGCCATTGGTAGTCCCAGCACCATTATATCATATGTCTTTGCCATATATAAGATATTTTTTATATATCTATATATAATATATATACAAAACAGATACAAAGCATTTGTACAGTATAATATATATTTGTATAGTATAATATGTTTACTGACTATGCATACATGCTATCTATGCCATTAGAACAGGAGCTCCTTGAGGGGACAAATTTTTTTCTATCTTAGTATCTCAGTGCTTAGCACACATACAATAGGTGCTTAGTAAATATTGGTTGATTAATTGAGGTTCTCTTCTAACAACAGGACTTTCTGACTTTAGAAGGCTAAGAAAAAACCCTTGAAAACATAGGTAAGAAAAGAGTTACACACAATCAACCTATGGAGAGCTGATTTTATTATAATGAGTCATGCCTTTCATGCCTTAACAAGTAATAAGTTGTAGTTTTATATCATTTTATTGCAAAAAGGGGAAAAAAAGTCTTGCAGAAAGCATCTGGTGCAACTATTAGACACGGGGCCCAGATTTAGCTAAATCATGTGTTTGCCTTTGTGAAGAAAAAAAAAAATAAAGATGTAGCAACAGTGTAGTTCACCAAAGAATTAGTCTGAGTCTTTCTGTTTTCTGTCAAGTGGAACTGTAAGCTATAAAGTACTTTAATTTCTTTCTTCTCCTTTCCAAAATATACGGTATTCTCAAAGTCCAGTCTGAGTGGCGTCTGGGCAGCTCCTTCTAATTCCATTACTCAAGTGGTTTAATAATCAAGCCTGAAGAGACTACATAGGAATCTATGTGAAGGTTAGGGTGACTCCCCATTTAAAAATGCCCACGGTTGCCCCTCCACTCCTACTATGACTTTTCTGCAGGTGTGCCCCCGCCAAAGTTGGTGGAGGGAGGAGGTTGGCCCAGGTTGGCAAACAAAAGAAACTTCCTGTTCTGGACGTTAACTTTAGTTACCAAAACCAGACAATGATGCCAGTAGTGTGGAAGAAAAAATTGCTATAGCCAGCTGTGCTGTTCACAGTCGGATGAATTCTGTGTAGCTCCAAATGGTTATGGAGCCAGTAGCCTGTTGTGGCCAAGGACAGAATGATGGATGATATACATACTGTGTCCAAGTCGAAAGAATGGCAGAAGTTCACTTCAGGGTTGTTAAAATGCTAATCTGGGTTAGTTAACAAAAGCCTAATGGAAAAGAAAAGTTTGAGAAAGAAGGACACCTCATGTGCTATATACTGGGTCCCTGGATTTGATTTCACTGCTTCCATAAACACTTGCTTTTGAAAATAAAGACAATCTAGCCGTTTTCCCATTGGACCAAATGGAAGTAACTCAATTTTGGCTTCGCTACCATTGTTGTCAGTCTGAGGAAGGCAACTCAAGACAGTCAGTACCCACAGCAATTGAGAATGGTATTGTCAGGTTGCTACAGTAATATGATTTTCATTTCTTACATATGACATGGGAGCAGATCAGAACACACTTTCTTCTGAATTGGATGCTGGCAGCTGTTCTCAAAACAAGCAACAACTTAATAAAGATGGCTCAGATAGATTTTAACTCTAAACACCTGTTTTAACAACCATCGTAATGAAAGGAACAATGTATGAGTTTTACTAGTGACAGTTGAAAACCTCAAGGAGCCTGTGAGGTGGGTATTATTCTCCCCCATTTTATGGATGAATAAACTGAGGCCAATGGTCAAAAAATAAGTGGCAGAAGCAGACTTCTAACCTAGATCTTCCTAACTCTAAGTCCAGTAAGTCCACTGGGCTGGTCTTCAATGTCTTTAATCTTGTTCTCATCCTATTCTAAGATAAAAAAAATACTCATGTGACTCGAAAGGAAGATATGTATATACTTTGTACTTATATGATGAGTATGATGGGTTAGCAGGCAATCACCAATTCTGGATTAAATGAGAAAGGAAAAAAAAGTTCTGTCTGTCCGACACTAAAATCTAGCACAATGCCTTTGAGACTGATGGATCTGATGGTCTCAAACTCCCCTTCTTCCCTTCCTCCTCTTATAAATGCAAATACCCTCCAATGTCTAGTCATAAAGAACATTAATTTACAACAGCCTGGCACAGTGCCTAAATGAGAAAGTCTCCAAGTCAGGAAGATTTGCACTGGACCCGCAGAGGCTGTTTGACTGTAGGCAAGTCATTTTACATCACAGTCCCCTAGCAATTCCTTAAGACTTGCAAATCAGTTGCCCATTTGAATTAATAGAGGGAGCTTCCTCCTAGGGATTTCCATTCACTGATGAAAATCACAGGTCACTCACACACACACACACACACACACACACACACACACAAAATATAATTTTAACCTGTAATGTCAAAATGATTAGGCTGACTTTCTATGGCAATACCAACAGGAGATTCATGAAGCCTTATATGCATTTCCAGACACGATATCCCATCTTCTACCTTCTATCAGCCTTTTCTGATGCCCCAGAGTGCCTTCCATTGATTGATCATTTCGAATTTATCCCATCCAGATCTCATTTGAACATAGTGGTTTGCCTGTTGTCTCCTCCATCACACTGTGAACTCATTGAGACCAAGGATTATTTTGGCCTCTCTTTGTATTCCCAGTGCTTAGCACAGTGCCTGGGACATAGTAGGTACTTAATAAATACTTAATGCCTGATTGACTCTATGTAATATTCCAGATGTAGTATGGAAACTAATCTGATTTCATGTTTTTCCCTTTCTGTTTCTTAAAACAAATTATACATTTTCCTCAAGAACAATGACTAAGCTACTTAAGAGCACATACTTTCCAAGGATTATCCCTACCATTGTACAGTAATTATCAACAGTAATAGTGACTATCTTTATGTAAAAGTTTCTGGAGTTTAGTTTCATGCATTTCAAGTAATAGATCCCAATGAATATAACAGAGGGAGTGCTTCCGTCATACAGACTACAGGCATAACCCTCTAAACACAAATAAAGGGGCTAACAGATCCAGATAAGGATGATCACACGCTCTCATCCCAGGACATAAACTTCTTATGGCTCCAGGATACCTAAACTGTAATTATTCCAAGGACTAAGGAGTTTACTGCTATCATCTCAGATCACTCTACCCAATAAGGAAATGTCCAGATGGTCCAGTTGTGAGCGGGGGAGAGATGGGAAGGAACCTTAAATCAAATTAAAACTACCTATTAGATGGTAAGGCAGTCACTATATTCTTGGCACACTCTTCTGTTTTAGAGGAGGATGTGAACTATCTTGCATCCTTACTAGAAACAAGCATAGAGCAGATATCCTATGGGAGTTTTTTTTTAAAAAAAAGGATAGTTGTTAAAGGTAAGTAAAGATACAAGCAGAAGTGACTGGTCTCCTAAATAAAACATTTGGAAATCTTAAGTTTACCTTATCTTATGTCTGTTCTTCTCAAAGTATCTTCCCTTTGGGGTAGGTTTAGAGACACTTTAGAAACAATTCAAAGCATAGATTCTACACAGGTCTTTTTCTCTCCAACACCTTCATTACAGCTGAACTATATATGAATTTGCTGTAAAAGGTTTAAATTAATGTAATAGAGACCAAAATCGAAGAGCTCAACTGGAAATTTCTGTTTATCTAAGCCAGAGTAAATGTTTATATAACATGCCTGTCACTCATTACGTTAAACTTGACTACATACAACTTAATTTGCTGAATTAGATACATGCGCTAAGGAGGTAGGCAGATTTTTTTTTTCCCCCAGCATGGATAAAGCAGCATAAAATTGTATTCTTTCACAGCACAAAAGAATAGCAAACACTCTCACACTGAGCTTCCTGGGATAAGATTCCTCAAGAAGAGAAGGAAGGAATCTTAAAGAACCCTCTCTACCAATATTTTTCCTAGGCTTATATTTGCCCAGAAGTTTTAGAACATATTTCATGAAGACCCAAAAGCTGAAATGAAGGAAGAGCCAACTTTATTATCCAAAAGGCAGAAGATATCCAAAGCACTGATACTTTCTTTTCAAAATAAAACTCAAGATTCTTGGCAGGAAAAGACAGCTTCAGAAAATGTCATGACAGTTTTGAAACCACAGAATTTGCAGAGATCAACTAAGGTAATCTCCTCATTCTACAGACGGAAAAAAAATGAGCTCCCCCCACCCCCACCCCAGCAAAGAGACGTGTCCAAGGTCACAAAGATACTCTGTGCCAATGCTATGATTTTAAACTTGGATTTTCTGACTCACAATCTTTGCCCCCCACCATATTGTAAACACCCAAGATACAACCATATATCTGTGTGTGTATACACACATCTATTTTTTAAAAATACAGTAAAGGTTAAGTCCATTCCCCCTCCCCACCCCCATCTACACATTAACAATGATAATGTGCCCTCCTTCCAAGTAAAGATGACACTACTGACCTATGTCAGTAGGTCGTGGGCTTTGAGATGTCTTTCCATAAGTAGGAATGAACTTGCCCTGAACCATCCACACTCCCCTATCCAATCCTGCCTGTGACCAACTGCACTCTTACTGCTTCTAAAAGCAGGCGTTCTAAATTGCACCCCACCCCTCCCCCCCTTCCCCTTTTAGGCTTTTGGTGTGTAGCAGCACAGAGCAATACAGTTGAGAGACTACTACTGGGTGGTCGGAGTACTAAGCAATAGAGAGCATTGCTAATAAGGTGATGATCTTCGAGACTGGTCAAAATGATTTTCTGAAAGGATCCAATTAATATCCACACTTATTTTTTCCCTCTCTCTCCATGACATTTATCTCTTAAATCCAGGATTATTTTCAATCACCTGACAGCAATGGTTCTGGGAGTCAATTTGCGAGGAATCTTTCAAACTCAGGGCTCATCTACACCTCCAAGTCCTCTATGACCTTTCATTTCAATCCAAGAGTTATAAATAATAGAGGAGCCTTATTTAAGTTCTTCCAAATTACCCAGTGTGAGCTGCTGTATCAGTTTCTGCGGAGCTGGAAGAAACAGATAATCACCATAAAGAAAGGGGAAAGAAAGTTTTCCTACCTTCCACTCCCCTATCACCCTCCCCTTCGTCTTCCCCCCTACTCCCCTTTTCCAGTTGCCTTCAAAAGAAGAGGCGGCTCCAGGCAGGAGGACGCCCCTCGCCTTCGAGAAGGGACTCATGCAAAATTGACTCTTCCTTATTTGTTTCCATCCATAATTGATGGGTTGATGGAAACCTAACACATCCCAGTGCTGGGTTCTTACAGCCTAGCGGAGGCCCCGTCCAAGATGTTTCTGTAAATCATTTCGAGCAGAACAAAGCATTGAAAGTTACGGAGGAGTGGGGAAGGGATGGGGTGGGGTGGCATGGGAACGGAAGGAGGGTAAGGACCCCCCAACCCGTAGCCTCGGCCGCTGCGGCAGGCTCCCGCAGGAGGGGCAGGCTGGAGAGGAGAGGCTACAGCCCCTTGGCCCCGGGGGTCGGGGCCCCAGGGATTCTCCGAGGAGGGATCGCGGGCGTGCTCAGGCAGGTTCCGGGAGCCGTCGGGAGCCCGGTGTCAGCAGCAGCAGCCAGGGCTGCAGCGCTCGGGCCGCACGAACAGGTAGCCCCCGTCGGGTGGCTGGCTCCGCGGGTCCGGGCAACCGAGCTCCCTCCCCGGCTGCTGGCTGGCCGCCGACCTAGGGGCTGGCGGAGGCTCGTGAGTCCGTGCGTCTGTCCATCCTCCAGCCTGCAGCTCTTCCCCGTCCCAGCCTCCAAGCCAGAGCCGTCTGGGAGGAGGAGGAGGACCCGGAGGGGTGGGGGTGGGGGGTCCCCAGTCCCCACCCTAGCCCCGGCTCTCAGTCCATCGCTGGAGAAACCATCCGTGCCCTGGCACCCCAAAGAACCCCAGTCCGACTGATGGCGGAGCGGGGAGCAACGTAGACCTAACCGTAGGCAAGCAACTTTTCCCCCTCCTTCTGCCTTTTATTTTTTTGGGGGTGGGAGTTCGGTAGCGGGTGCGCTAAGAGAAGAGTACCTCTTCTCGGTCCAAGTTTCCCCTCCCCCCAAAACCTCAAGCAAAACAGAGGAGCTGGCCACAGGCAAGAGTACAAATAACCTCCCCTACTCCGACTCGGTGTGCTCCTTGCACGCCAGGCTAACAGGGTTCCTTGCAAAAGAAATCAACTCTCCAGCGGCACTATAAATATCCGTCTATCTATATGCACACACATGCAGAGAGAGATGCACGGCTGCGAGTCCGGGGATTTGGGGGTCCCCCCACCCACCCCTTCTGGACAGCAGCTAAGATTTTTTTTTTTGCTTTTTTTCCAAAGGAAGCGCTTACCTCATGGGGAGAGGCTGGCAAGGAAGCTTGAAACCCACCAGGGTAAGAAAAATATATATATAAGACGGGAGAAAAAAAATCCGGTCTTCTTAGGTTTTGGTTTCCTCGGTATAATCCCGAAACTCGCCACCAGCCCTTTCAGCAGCGGGACAGAGCAAGAGCAAAACAAACCCAAGCACGGCAAATGGTGTAATTCGATCCATCTCCAGTCAATCCATCCAGAGAGCTAGGGAGGCTGCTTTTCCCTCCCAACAATCAGACAGCTCTGAAGCTCCAGTCCCACCCCCAAGCACGAAAGAGACGCAGACTGGGTCTGACTGCACGCCCTCACTGGCGGATCCGACGCTGCCTCCGAAAGGTCCCCTCCCCTACTCACCGCCCCCGCCCCCGCCCCCTCGGACTAGGCGCCCAGTGACCCTTCTCTGGCCTCCTGGCCTCGCATCCCCTCCCCACCTCCACAGAAGGGCTCCTTCCAGCAACTCTAGAACACCTCCGTCCTCTCTCTCTGTGCCGCAGGCTTACATTCTCTGCTTCCCTCTCTTTATTCAGGGTTTACACCAGGCATCCTAAGGACAAATCATTACTGCCTAATGGATCTGCATGCGCACTGGTTGGATAAAGTTCTGCCTTAGTTGTGGGATTTTCCCCCCTTCCCCTCCTGGGGTAAGGAACATTTTTAACACACAGAGCCACCCCCAGCTGTCACCCCCAAAACACATACACACTGTCTCTTTATAACCACTAAGCAAAACAGCTGGGAAGAGGCAATCAAACATGGCTTTATCTTTATAAAATACAGAAATTGCCTACTAAAAATCCCATTTCTACTTTGAATGAAAGTCGTTCAGTACAGTATAATTTTGCAGGCTAATGAGCCAGTTTTACAGACAAGTGTTTCGTGTAAAATGTTGTAGGAGAAATGAAAATGTCCTTGAAGTGACATCCTTTAAAAAGGGTATTAAGAAAGGAAAGGGAGGGAAAAGTAACATATTCCAAAACAAGAAGGTTTTAATTTACACATTCGTTCTCAGAAAAGGATGTTTTATTAATTCTTTCAGAAGAATTACGAATCGCCCAAGGCTTAACGTGGTCTGAGAAAAGCATTGGACCCCCGTTTGAAAGGGAAAAAAAAATTGAAAAGGACTTTTCCTTCAGATTTTAAAATTTTCATTTCATCCTCCTACGAGATGAAAGAAAAAAAAAGAATTTCATTTCTCTGCTTCCTCCCAAAGACTAAGTTATATGTTTACATTTGTGAGGGGGGAAATACCTTTTTCCTTCCAATTCTGAAATTTCATTGGCAGCCTTGAAGCAAAACTAAGAATACACCCTAAGGAACAGAGCTGCTAAGAGCTCAAGCAGAAAGTTGTTCTGCTTATAGTGGGAGTTAACACTGGGAGAGAGAGGGAGCGAGAGAGGGAGAGAGGAGGAAGGCATGAAGTAGACAGAGACAAAGAGAGAGAACTTACCAAATAGAAAATAGGAAAATCTCTTCCTGGTGCTCTTCTTGTGTCTTGGATATAGGGGACTTAAAAGGTTTTTTTTGAGCCTTTTGTGAGACCTCTGGTCCCTAGTGTCTGCTGGTGGTACTGGGTTGATGGCTCTGACATCATTGCAAGTTTCTTGGCAGTCAGAGCCCCACCACAGCCAATTCCTGACCCAGAAAGTTGTGCCTGCTTTCCTGGTATCAAGTCATCCCTTATTTTCTCCTTCAAGGGAACCACCCCCCACTGCAGGCATAGGAATCTGTGCACTGCATGAAGATGCTGGGGAGGTGATTATTGGCTTGATTAGGAATCAAATTGCCAACCCGAGGGCAGAAAGCTTGTAATTTGCAGAGTGGCTGCAACAGTGAAAAGGGCTCAGCTCACTAGATATGTCTGAATTCTTTGTGCTTCTAAAATCTAGAATTTTTTGCTTTTCAAAGACTACTCTCTGGGTGCCTAAATTGGAATCTTGAATCTAATAATGAACATTTTCCTGATTTTGTACTTGGCCAATTGGGCATCTTGAGCCAAGATTCAGAGGTATTTTCATTCAAAACACTATTCTGGAGCTCAGATCCTGAGTCTTTCTGTGATGTGCCAGGGTAGGAAAGTCTTAGAAATAAGTATGCCTCTGACCTGAAGATAATGGAGTTCCTCTTCCTTTTGTTCAGATTCAAAGCTCTTCTGTAAGTGGGGGTGGAGGGAACGGATTGCAGTTTCACTTAAGACCTGAACTCTGGATGTTTAGTGGAAAAGTCAAACATCCTAGGACCATAGATTTAGAGCTGGAAGAAACCTCAGAGGCCATCTTGTCCTTGTTTTCACATATGAGGAGTATACAGTCCTTTGAGGTTAACTGACGTGCCCAGGGTAACACATGGGTAACAAGTATCCAAGAAGTACTCCTCATGCTTTTAATAACAGTCTTATAAAAATCATGCACTGGTCATGCATGTCATCCCTACTCAATATGAATAGAGGGCTGATTTTAGAAAGATCACATTCAAATCATTCCTCAAATAATTACTATTTGATCGTAGGTAAATCAGATAACTCTCAGCCTCAGTTTCCTCATCTGCAAATAAACATAATAACAGCTGTGTCGTATCTACCTCACAGAGATGTTGAACAAATCAGATACTATATGGCAAGTGATGTGCAAACCCTAAAGAACTGTATAACGATAACAACAATAATTGCTAGCATTTATAAAGCTTTTATGGTTTGCAAAATACGGATGTTATCTCATTTTATCCTCACAACAACCGACGGGGTTGGTTCGATAGGTGCTATTATCCTCAACTTGCAGATGGGGAAACTGAGGCAGAAAAAAATGAAATAATTTGCCCAGGGTTACACCAATAGCAAGTGTCTAAGGTTCGGTTTGAACGGAGTTCTTTCTGACTTCAGGTTTGTAATGCCAAGCAAAGGCAAGTTCCAAGGTTCAGATTACCAGCATAGTAAACCCCATTTATTCAGCAAACATTCACTTAACAGAAAAAGTCAAAATACAGTGTGACTTGTTCCTTTAGCAAGTTCTTAATTCAATCCAGGTACTACTCCACCTCTAGACAGTACATTCATTTAGTCAG
>CM053582.1:386999161-387015429 GCA_028627135.1 Pseudochirops cupreus
AGGGGCAGGAGAACACAAAAGGCCATCCTCCCTTAAGTTAACAAGGTTAAACTCAGCATTGAATACCCAAGGAAAGGTCCTTCTTTCATCTTTACTCGAGGCAAGCCCTCAGCAATCTCAGTTCCTGGGGAGACAAAGATCAACAAAGCCGTAGCCAGTGTCCTCATCAAGTCATTCTCAGCCTGTAGAACAGTCCCAGAACCCCTGAAAACATCAGCAAGGCCCTCTTCTAGGACCTCTGTGCAGGTACCACAAGAAAATCCTCCTTCAGGGCTTCTGAACCAACAGCCAGGTTCCAGGACCTCTACAACAGCAGCACTGTCCTTCACCATCAGGTGAATCTGGCAAAACAACATCAAAACAGACAGACAAAACACCGGCATCACAGCCATGCCTCTTCAGTCCTTGGCAGTTCCAGGTGGCAGTCCTCAAAGTCCTGGGCAGCTCCCACAGGCTCTCAGCTGTCTTTCTCTCAGCAACTCAGTCTCCATGATACTGCATACTGCTCTCCCAAAGTTCTTCTGGCCTGCTCTAGGCTTGGGCCTCTCTCCCAATTCACGGCTCCTCCCAGTTCAGCCCTTTCTCTTCACATCAACAAGTCCATCCTACAAGTGGGATTCACAAGCTCTGGGTTTTAACACTCAACCCAAAAACCAAGCCAATACAGGGGCATCTCCAAATTCCATTACCAATACAAGGTTCTGTTTTGATGCTGAGGCTGAGAAGGGGCGGTGTGGTGCAATGGAAAGAGCACTGGCTCTGGAGCCAGAGGACCTACATATAAATCATGACTCCAATTATTTACCCCCCTTTAACCTCACTTTAATCTCCCTGGGTTTCTTTGTCTGGAAAATGAAAGGGTTGGACTTCCATGGCTCCTAAGGTCCCTTTCAGCTCTAAAATCACGATCATCAGATCTCTGGCATAGGGCTGAAATCATGATGGGTTTCAATAATATCACATAGCTGTTCATGAAAGAGAATTCCCTGAAAAGAAATTCCAAGGGCTTAACAGCAAGTCTCATTGCAGAGGGTACATTGATATTATCAGTGACTAACTTATCACTTGTCAGTTAGTTGGTCATCCAGTTATAGGATTCTAAGAAATATGAAGATTACAGAAAGTCAGTAAGTGCTTATGTGATTTCATAAAAATCCATGTACCACAAGGAAAACCAACATAGTAGCATAGATTTAGACCCAGATCTTCTGGCCCAGCCTCCTCATTTTACTGATAGGAAAACTGAATATAGGTCAAGTCATTGGCTAAGGTCACCAATGGCATGACTGAGATTCAAACTCAGGTCCTCTGATTTCTAAATCTAAATCCTAAATCTAAGTCTTTCCACTGTCACAAAGCAGGTCAATCTTGTCTGAACTTGTTTCATAATCAAAGAGTCTGTGAATGCCTTTTTATTCATGTACTTAAATGTTAAATATTGATTTAATTATTAAGTTCTTTCTTGCTATTTTTCAAAGAAGTTAAGAGAATGCATGCCAAAGGGATTTTTCTCAGCTTGGACATTCAGACACCAAGGTTTTAAAATATCACAATCTACAGAAAGGATACCTCCTTTTTAAAAAGAAAACTAACATTTCCCATATGGTGATTTAAGGTTTTGAAAAGCAACTTGCTATGACTACTATGACAACTATGATTACAACTACTACTACTACTACTACTACTACTATGGCTACTACTATGACTACTACTACTATTACTACTACTATGACTCCTCCTCTTGCTCCTCCTCTTCCTCCTACTACTCTTACTACTCCTACTCCTACTCCTACTACTACAGTTATCCCTTCCATATTGTGGTTTCAATATAATGCAGGTCAGCATAAAGAATTAAATGCAAATTTTGAGGGAGTTTTGCAGAAGCCACAGACAATGCAGAAAAGGTTTAGAAAGTCAGAAATGTTTAAATATATGTATAGTATTATATAATATCAACATGTTTAATCTTTTAATACCATAATAATTCAGACTTCTTCTCTGATATGAAGGGAGGACCAAAAATATTTTACCTATTTTTTCCAGATCTCTGGGGTGCTGCGCCCCTAACCTCCACTATGTGAAAGGGATAACTCTATTATTACTATTGCTATTATTACTACTACTATTTCTAAATAATAGCTAATATTTATATAGTACTATAGGCAAGGCACTGTGCTAAGCACTTTGCGATGATGAACTCATTTTATCCTGACAGCAACCCAAGAGGTAGATGCTATTTTTATATCCATTTTACATATGAGGAAACTGAGGCAGACAAATTTAGTGACTTGCTCTGGGTCACTCAGCTAGTGAGTGTGGGAAGCCAGATATGATCTCAGGCCTTCCTGCCCCACTTCTTGCTAATATAGCTGTATATGGAATCCCTTATATTTATAGTTGTACATACTTGGAGTGCTTTCCTCGACGAAAGTCCTTCTCTGACACCTCGTTGAGATATGGTGAGGATTCCTGAAAGCTGTGCCAACTGAGTACAAGCTCTGGCAAGTTCCACCAATCTCTAAAAGCTGCTAGTACCAGTCAAGGACAGATTGCGTCTGCTCTCAGAACTAAAGAAGATCATCATCACCAGATGGCTACAAGATTATGAACTTTCTGACCACAGCACATCACAAAAAGAGCTGATGATTGTGCAGAGGGGATACAGTCTGAGATACCTTTACTGACCATGGATCCTTGAAGTGCTAAAGTCTAATTACCCTTTGCCAATAAGGATGTTTCTAAAGATCCATGAGCATGCATTCTTCCCTTTCATTTGATGCAAAATAAGATTTTTAAAGAATTTAGTGACTAGCACAGATTGAGACCTATATTTCATTTTTCTAAAATAAAACTACAGAGATATTTTAATTTAAAAGGTGACTGCAGCTCATGTGATTAATTTGGAATACACATACAGGATTACTTGTGTATGCACATTAAAGAAACAGCTTTTTGTGTCAGGGGAGTTCTTTAAAAACTAATCTCAGCCCCATATAACATAACAAATCATTAATAATATACAGACTATAAACTCTGCATATGCATTGGCTCAAGTGGCTACTACTGGGTCTGTAGTCTTCATATGAAAATGACCCTGCCAAGATATTTCAACTTAGTAAAAATAATTTGTCATCTTAAATCTTCTGCCTCCAGATTTTGCTGATGTAATTTATAACTATTAGTATGCCTTACGAGAGTGTACTCATATAGCTATACCTGTTTTTGAAATGGTTAAGCTTTTGAATGAAACTAATTTGTCTGGTCTCACATGAATAATTCTTGTTGTGCCTTATTAAAGAAAACCAATGATGAACTTAAGGAAAAAATACATGAACTGTTTTTGTATTCTTTCTTTTGTCATCATGAAAACAAGCCACTCTTGAGTCAGGTCAGTATGTATTTACTTGGTTCCCATTATATGGCTGACTTTGGGCTAAAATACTGGGGGACACAAAAAAGGCCAAAGACAGTCCCTGCCTTCGAGGAGCTCCCAGTCTAATAGGAGGGACAACAAGAAAACAACTATGTGCAAATGAGATATGTACAGGATAAACTGGAGAAAATTTCAGATGGAAGGTATTAGTAGTAAGAGTGAGAGTAAAAATTTCTTCTAAAAGGTAGAATTTTAGCTGGGACTTGAAAGAAAGCAAGTGATGAAGACTAAGGTGTTAGAGAGTGGTGCTCAGCATTAAGACGGAGAATCATGCCTTTTAAAGCAGATTAACAGAACAAGCCTCTTTAAAAGAAAGAGAGGTATAGTGGAAAGGGGACTGGTTACAATCATAGGAGAAATCTATAAATTAAACCAGTAAACTCACTGACTGCCCTAATTGTCTCTCTTTTAGGACGAACAAAAGAAATGCCGGACAAAGGGCAACACATGGGCACTTGCTTTTGCTTTCTCAGAATAGGATTTTAAAAGGCAAATTGGATTTTATGTTATATCCTAATAGGAAGGAAACAGAGCTGTTTTGTCTTCCACACTGGGAGAAAACCCGGGAAAAGGCTTCCCTCCATGAATTTATTATAATCTGACCTTTGGCTTTTAATAATTGAGAAAAAATTAATAATCTGAGAAATGCACAATTCTTGATTTATTGGTCCAGGCTCTCACAGCTCAGGGACTAGAGACACATGTAAGAATTGTGGCACCAGACTGCAAATTTAGTTGAGCAAAGAGGTGGGCCAGAAGGAGACAGAAGCCTAAGGCTTTTTGCTGGGGAGGCTGGCACACGTAGCTATTGTCTCTGATCCTGGGCACCCTCCATGGCACAAGTCCCCAAACTGGCAATGTGGCATAGGCAGTCTGTTCGAATTGGGTGTAGTTGTACTGGTGTGGCAATTAAAAAAAAAGGCAGGCCCTAAGGGAAGGGCATTATGTCAATAGGAGAGAGTAAGGGAGTGATGGCCTGGGCCTGCCCAAGGGAGAGAAGGTGGGGGTGGCACTGATGGAAGGCAGGCACGGGGAAATAAGCATAACCTTTCTCCACAAGCCATGATCAGCACCAATATGAGGCAAAGCCCTGGTTTTCACATGATAGTTTAGCTGCAAAAGGGTCTATTTCTCAATTACCACAGCTAGGTGGCATAGTGGATAGAGTGCAGGCATAAAGTCAGGAAGACTCATCTTCGTGAGTTCAAATCTAGCCTTACACACTTACTAGCTATGTGTCACCTAACCCTGTTTGCCTTACTTTCTTAATCTGTAAAATGAACTGGAGAAGGAAATAGCGAACCACTCCACTATCTTTGCCAAGAAAACCCCAAATGGGATCACAATGAGTCAGAAGTGACCGAACAACATTTCTCAATTACCTTTGGATCTCTCCCACCACACAGTTTTTCAAATAGAAAGGATTTAAGTTAATATGTTGACTAATGTGTGATCTATCTTAAGGAAGGAGTACAATAATGCTGATGGTCAAAAGTGGTAGATGAATTTTAAAAAATAACTAGGAATCTAATATATAAAGTGCTGTTAAAATCATATTTGCCCCTCTCATTATGTTTTGCTTAGGCTAATACTAAAGTTAAAACTGATTGGGGCCACATCAGTATATACACTGAGACATAAAGACTATGGCATGGAATTAAAAGAAATAAGTACTAAATAATCCACATCCAAATAAGTGAGAATTGTCTCTAAAGAATTCTTCAAATTTCTGATTCTTTAGAAGTTGTCCTAGCCATGTACAGAATGGTGTGGATAATATCCCTGCAATGCTCTTTGCAGAATGGCCTAAACCCTAAAAATCCTTTAGAAGAATTTTAGAATCTGTTAGTACATCTTAGCAGTTGGAGAGTGCTAAGATAACTGGATTAATTTCATCACATACAAATGGTATTAAAATAAAACTATTGGTTTGGGCTATATATTCTATTTATGACCAGAGGCCTGATTATGTTGCATAATATATGCGAAGACATTTACTCATAATTATAACCAGAGATGGATTGATTCATATGCTATAATTACTATTGCCACCTCTTGGTTAAAAGAAATGAATGGCATTCTGGGTAATTTACCCATCTCTAAATAAAGGTACAAAAAAAAACCAGTCATTTGCCATTGGATCAGAGGTTTAGAGCTGGAAAGGACTTTAGACTTTGTCTGGCCCAACCTCCTTTTTCTATGGATGAGGAAACTGAGTTATCAAAGCATTTGCTTACACAAGTAGCAAGGGCCACTTGTGGGCTGGGATTTGAATCTGATTTTCCAATTAAGAATTCACTTCCATTGTCTTGCTTGTTCATCTTTTTGATGCACAAGAAAAGATGCTTACCCTTATGCTTTGTTAAACTGAAATTTGTGTTTAAGTTACATATGCAGTCTCAAAAAATCAGTCAGTCAGCATCTAAGAGAATAGGAAAAATTGTACATTTTGGCTTAAGATAAAAATCAATATAAAATCCTATTGGTACTCAGATATAATAAAGAGGGTTGTCTAAAGCCCCAAATGCCCAGTTAAACTGGGGTGAAGAATCAAGACCTACCAAGATGTTTGCAAAATGCATTTGGCTACTAGCCTCGAAGTTGAAATCTGGGCCTCAGGTAACGTATCACCTGAGTCAGCAATGGTAAGGAAGAGTATGAGACAGCAGACAAAGTTCCCTTTGCTGGTTCTGATATCGCTGGCTTTTTATTGCCGCCAGGAAGGTTGGAGTTTGGAGCTGAGTTGAAGCTTATTGCTAGATATTCACTTAACTCTCTACTTCTGTTTTCTATACCCATCCAGGCTTAGGATGGTACATCCAGGAGGCAAGTAAAGAAACAGTGAGGCCTATAAATTTTTATAACAATCAGCTTACCTGGTTTAAAAATAAACTAAGTTAATTTTCACCATATAGTACAGGGTGAAGTTCATCTTAGCATTCTTGAGGGAGCTAGGACCGTAAGGTAGACTGAAAGAGATAATTTAGTTTTTATCTCCTAAAGGAATGGCTAAGAAGGAACTTCACATTATTTGTTACTGTCTGAATTTGTGTTTAAATTAAAAAGTTTAGAGAAAAGGCAGCTTAGCCAAGGGTACTTCAGGGGCAGAATAGATGCAGAAGGACTATTTTAGCGACTCTGTGTTCTGTGACCACATTATATATCTTTTAAAGCCAGGATGCTGAAATCATGCTGCAATATTCAAGAGTGAGTTCCAGCTTGTTTACATGTTCCTGAAGTTCAGGTCTGATCTCATCACCATCCCCACCAATTATCTCTGCCCCCCCCCAACTCTTGTGGCTCCCTATTACCCCGGAGATCAAATATGAAACTCTATTTGTTGTTCAAAGTCTTTCTAACTTCTGTCTTCCCACCCTCATCCCACCTTCTTAGTCTTCTTACACCCTAATCATCCCCTTTTACTATGTGAACCAGTGACAACGGACTCTGCTATCTCTCAGACAAGACACTCCAATTCTTGACTCCAGCTATTTTCACCAGCTGTCCTCCAAAACCAGAATGCTGTCCCTCCTCAGCTCCTCTTCCTGGCTTCCTTAACTTCCTTCAAGCCCCAGGTAAAATGCCACCTTCTACAAGAAATCTTTCCCACCCCCCCTTCAAGCTAGCACTTTCTCTCTGTTAATTACCTCCGATTTTTCCTGTTTATATCTTCTTTGTGAATAGTTGTCTGCATCCTGTCTCTCCCTTTAGATTGTAAGCTCTCTGAGGGCAGAGACTGTCTTTGGCCTATGTTTGTATTCCCAGAGCTCAGCACAGTGCCTGGCATTTAACAGATGTCAATTGACTGACTGACTGCTGCTAACTAATGGTGTAACTTTGGCATGGCGTTTAACCTGCCTAGGCTTCAGTTTTTTCACCAGAAAAATGAGGTAGATGGCCTAGATTCCTGCTAAAATTCTGAGGTTGTACAGTCCTACTTTCCCCCTAGAGTCTTTGGATAAGAATTTTGTTCATCCGGTTCTCTACTTCATTAATGGAGGATTAATGAATTTTAAAATATGAGACTTTAGAGATAATCTAGGTGAGAGCTGTCAAATTTCCTCCCCAGTGAAGACCATAGAAGATTAAAAATGTAACTGGGAAATGTTTCACAAAATAAAGAAAAATACAATACAGCGTAGATAATGCTAATTTGTGGTTTTCTAAGTCAATATGTGGCTCACAGAGATCTATTCCTTTTTGAGTTTGGCACCACTAATGGAGGCCAGCTTACAGAGGAGCAGATTATGATCCCAAGAGGTAATCAACTGAGATAATAAATGTTTCAGAAACAGGGATTTGTCAACCTTAAAGCATTGCTAACTGTTAGCTATCACACTGTTAAATATTAACTATTATTTAAAAAACAACCCCAATTTGAGAAATAAAACATAAATAACATAGAATATATAACATAATAACATAGAGTAGAAATAATAAATAACATAGAATAGAAAAAAATGATTGCACATGAAACTGCAAATTTCTTATGCACATTGGTTATTCATTTTAAATAGATAATAAATGTATCGTGTAATTTCCTTTTTTTCCCCCCTTTTTTCTCTTCCCTCCCCATGGCTATCATCAGGTAGACACACATACACACAAATTTTTCATATACACACATATGTATATGTATATATATACATGTTTGCATATATTATGCATATATGTAAAATAATTTTATATATACTTCTATTTATCAGTCCTTTCTTTAGATGCAGACATGTTTTCCTTTATAGGTCCTTTGTCATTAATTTGGGTATTTATAAATAGTCAAAATGACTTAGTCCCTCAAAGTTGATCTTAAAACAATACTGCTATTAGTGTATACAGTATTATCTCGGTTGTGCTCATTTCGCTCTTTATTATTTCCTGCAAGTCTTCCCATGTTTTTCTAAGATCACTGAGCTCATCGTTCCTTATAGCAGAGTAGTATTCCATACCCCACAACTTGTTCAGCCTTATTAAAGGGTCATATAGGTAGCAAGTATGGGATAAGGAATTCTACCCAGTTCCTCTGACTGCAAATCCACTATGCTTTTCATTCCATAAAGCTGCCCCCTCTTCATTAAAAAATGTTCATACTATCAGGCTTAGAGCTGTAAGTGACTTGAGAGGTCATTGAATCCAGCTCCCTCATTTCACAGATAAAGAAAGGGACACCCAAAGAAATTAGCTGACTCCTAAAATATATCACTGATATTCCTAATACCTGGAGAGACAGAAGAACATGATAGGAAGTTAGCCTCTGAATCAAGAAGTTCTGAGTTCAAGTTTCTGTCTCTGATACATAATTATTTAACAAGCTCCACTGGCTCCATATTATCTCTAGGATCTAAATATAATCTCTGCTTGGCTTTTAAAGCCTCTCATCCAACTGTCTCCTGTCTTTCCATTCTTCTGATAACTCACTCTTCTCCATGTACTCTGTGATCCAGTAACCCTGACCTCTTTACTGCTCTAAATGCTCCATCTCCTGACTCAGACTGCTTTCACTGAGTGTCTCCCAAGCCTAGAACTCTCTCTCTTCTCATCTTTGCCTCCTGGCTTCAGTGGCTTCTCTTAGATCAGCTAGAGAATATCCTTCTGTGAGAAGCTTTTCCCAGTCCTCCTTAATCCCAATGCCTTCCCTTTGAGATTATCTCCAAAAGAGTGCTGTGCCCAGAGTCAGGAAGATCTGAGTTCAAATCCAGTCTCATACACTTACTAGCTGTTTGACTCTGGGCAAGACACTTATCTTTGTTTGCCTCAGATTCCTCATCTGTAAAATGAGCTGGAGAAAGAAATGGCAAACCACTGCAGTCTCTTTGCCAAGAAAACCCCCAAATGGGTCAGGAAACGTCCAAACATGACTAAAAATGACTCAGCAACAACCAATTGGTGGTTTATATATCATTTGTACATAATTGTCTGCATGTTGTCTCCCTCATTAGTCTGTGAGCTCCTTGAGGGTATGGACTATTTTGTTTTGTTTTGTTTTTCTTTGTATTCCCCTTACTCCAATTCCTGGATCCTTGTTTTGTGACTGGGGGACTTGACTCAGGTGACCCTGGGAGGTTCACCTCACCCCTCAGTAATTCAAGTAACTAAGACTATGTTGCTGGTTTTCAATCATAGAGGGAGTTCCCCATAACAATGAAATCCTAAATTTAGACCAAATTAAACAAACAAAAACCCCAACTGGAATAAATACATTTTCCTCTTGATATTCTGTGTTCCAATAACACAGTTATTTGTTAAAGCACCAAGGATTGTGGGTAATTGTTAATGTATTCAAAAGTATATTTCCTATAGAGATATCCAGTCTTTTTCGACCTCTTCCCACAGGCTCTAGCCAGTGTTGCATTTGAAGGTCTTTGACCTCATAGTTTTGATGTTGCTAAAAGAAAGAAAATAATACTTGTCATCTCCCTCACAGAGAAGTGGTAAGGATTAAGAAGATGAACCAGGGGTGTCTATAAAATGTCAAATAAAAAGCTGGATGCAAGTAAATTTTAAAAGGTCAAATCAGCCACACTGATTTCAGCATCATAGTCAAATGCCAGTTGATTGAATTAAAGGCTTTATTTTCATTCTGATCACTTGATAATAGTAATTTGCTTGATTGGCCCACCCCTTATCTAATGAAGGAACTTTCCTCATTGTTTTAGTTTTCCCTGCCAACAGGGATATAAGAAGGGATTATCTGTGACACACACACACACACACACACACACACACACACACACACACACACATTTCTGGAGGGCTTATTCTGAGGATTCAATTGGTTCCCAAATAAGGTGATTCATTTTCTTACAACAAGGTTCTATAAGGATGCCTCTTTCTTTGGCGCTTGAAGGTGCTCATCTTGGGTTCTTAAAGGTTGGGCTAAGGGTTCCCCACCCCTGGGTTAGGCCAATAGTAGGAGCTGGCAGATTCTCTTGAAAAGGATTTGAATCCAGCCTAGTGAAAGATTATGGCACTTATTCTAAGACCTGACCATCTTTAATTGGAGGGTCTTATTATCAGAAGTTTGACCACCAAGATACATTTTTTGGCCACAGAAACTCCATAGCAAAGTGGTGGATTCCACCTGTGGAATGAGGCATACTTTTCCAGACAGGAGTGATGCATTGTTATATTTTGCTTGACTGTAGCTAGGTGGTAGTTAGGTATCCAGTGGATAGAGCACCAGACCTGGAATCAGGAAGACCTGAATTAAAATCTGATTTCAGACACTTACTGGCTGTGTGACCCTGGGCAAGCCTCTTAAGCCTGTTTACCTCAGTTTCCTTTTCTGTAAAATGAGCTGCAGAAGGAAATGGCAAATCATTCTAGCGTCTTTGCCAAGAAAACCCCAAATGAGGTCACGAAGAGTCTGACATGACTAAAACAACTCAACAACAACAACACTTATTTGTTACAATTTGTTACCCAATTTGTTATTGGGTGTGAGGAGGAAGGGAGGTCAGAGAGAAATGAAAATGATATAAGAAAAAGAGAAGAAAAGACCAACAAAACACCAATAAAACATTTCAAAATAAAGTTAAAAAAAAAGGCTATAAAGACCACCTACAAGGTATGGATCCTCATTGCAGAAAAGAGAGTCCTGCTGATGAAACCACAGAGCTTCTGAAGTAGTAAGAGGCACTGCTTGAGACCATTAGTTGAACTACCTCATTTTACAGATAGGGAAACTGAGGCCCATGGCCCAAGGTCTCAGGAAGCCTCCCCACAATCAGAATTTTAATCAAGATACTCCCAAATAGATTGCCTCTTTACATGGGTAAGGGGTCAAACTATTAGTCTGTACACTGTAACTCAAATTCTTTTGTGAAGCAGCTTCTCAAGGGGGTATTTATTCCTGTTTTGCTCAGTAGAATGTAAGCTTCTTGAGGGCAGAGGTTGTTTCAATTTCTATTTGTATCCTCAGAGCCTACTAGACTACCTTTGACACAGTAAAAACTTAGTAAAAGTATAATTGAATTAGTTTCCAAGCTACCTTAAGGAATTCCAGCATCTGCAAAGAAAGGGGTTGTGTCTACCTTTAGGAGGGGCTAAGCAGAGAGAAAGAAAAGGCAAAGAACCCCAGGATCTTTGCCAAGAAAACCCCAAATTGGGTCAGGAAGAGTCGGACAGCACTGAAAACCTGAAAACAACTAAACAATAACAAAAAAGCAAATTCTGTAAGTGTTCTGACTCTTCAGCTTTATTTTGTTGTTGTTACTATATTTTGCAACTGCAAGGAAAATGGACTGAATTCAAATTCTGACTCAGGAAGCTATGGGAGCCTGGGAGAATCACTTCTCTAGGTCTCAGTTTCCTCATCTGTAAGGCAGTTCCACTGGATCACTTTTAAAGTACCTTGTAGCTCTAAATCTGTGATTTGATGAACATTGGACAAATCACTTGAAGCTCCTGGGCTCCATGTTTCCTCATCTATAAAATGAGGTAGGGTGAGTATTTGAGTGGGGTGGACTCACTAAATGGTCTCTTGAGACCCTTCCACTTCTAATATATATAATTCTAAATACATACAGACTTTTAAAAAAATTAAGTTTTCTGTTTAATTAATCAGATTAATTGGTTTGCCCTCTTGAGCAAGCTAGCAAAATGCCCTTAGGGGTACTGAGGGAAAGAAACACTTCATTGTCCATTCTCCTGGAACCTTGACTCCAATCAAACTAAAGAATTGTACAGCCTAGAAATGCAATAAGAGTAAAGAAATAGAGCATAGTTTTATCCCTGTTTACCTCAGGGTGAAAAAAAAAAGCAGCTATAGAATTTCATCACATGTTCACTAATAACTGCTCAGTAGCAACTTTGAAATCTACTTTTTCAAAACATGCTGATCTATGCCATTTAAACTTTTTGCAAAACTATCTGAAATCAGTATTTGCTAACTGCAAAAGGAATTAATTCTAGGCTTTATTTTTCCTAATTCAAAGAAGGGAGACTTTTGTTTTCTGTATACAATTAAACTTTGCTTTTGCAAAATTACCGTTGGGCTTAATTGGAATGAGCATATAACTACAGGAACACAAAAGAAACAAAAATTAAGGGGATTCAATTAGAATATAAATTAATTGCCACTGGACCACAACAATATCTGGTACACACAGACACAGATACACACATGTGTGTATATATGTGTGTATACACCAATACATGTATGTATACCTACATACATATAGACATAGATACACATGTGTATATACACCAATACATGTATGTATACCTACATACATATATGTATGTCTGTGTGTGCATATAAAATTCTGCTGTACAAGGGAGACATATTTGGAAAGACTTGTTTAAAAGACACCCTTACCCAACGCAAAATTCTGCAACCTCAGTCCCTAAAGAGCAGAGCGACCATAATTTATAGGGAACAAGTCTTCTGAAAGTCTGTATAATTCTGGGAAAACAATGTTTAGTGGCTTCTCTCACGGATCTCAGGGAACAGGAATATCTTCATTCTGTTTTATTTTAATTTTTAAGTGAAATTCAATAAAGATTCTTCATCTTGCTGGAAGAAATGATATCTTGACTTGGAGCCAGTAAAAATTGCAATGATTTGGTAGCATCAATTCTTTTCTAAGGAGGAATCTTTAAAAAGAAGCATGGTTTTCATTCTTCAAACCAAGCCTTATTTTCATTTAAGTGCGTGTATGGGGGGAAGGTTTTGAAAATTGAGAGAGAAGAGTGCCACGGATGCTATAGTATTCTTTAATGTTCAACGTGCATTTTGAATAATTGTACATTGAAGGGATCTCACAACAGAAAGGTCTATAGGAATGATAGAAAGGAAGGAAACTTTTCTATGCTGGTGATTAACTTCTCCGTTTATTTTATGGCATTTACTTATCATGTGATGGAGTTTGCTCCTAACATCTAGAGTCAAAAGAAAAAGAGAAAAGCAAGGAAAAAAGAGAAAAGACTAATTAAATTTAATGGTACACTTCCAAGACAAAGATAAAGTCTTTAGCAACATCTGCAGTTTCAATTTCTGAACTGCAGGATCATATGTTGGCAGGAATATATCTTTTTTTAAAAACCATTAATGGAAGGAAAATTCAACAGATAGGGGCATTTGTTAAGTTTCTGCAAACCCTTTCAAATTACACAGGATGTCACATAATATATGCTTAATTACAAACAGCAACCTTTGTATTAAAAAAAATCTCTTTATTACCCTCTATAAACATTTTATGATTCCGTTTAGTTTATGATTGAATTAAAACAAAATGAAAGCCTGAGACAAACCTCAGTGAATTCTTCTCTTTCTTTTTTTTTTAACTGCTTTCATTAGAACCATAATTTAGTGTTTTCTGTAACTGGGTGAAGAGATGGGACAAATCTACTTTTATTATTCAGTCAAATGTTGAAAAGTCACTCTTTGCTTTTGATGAATTTTTGATATGCCAGAGAACTCTCAAGATCCCACTTTAGCTATGAGATCTGGGGACAGCTTCAGCATGGATTGAATTGCTGATCTGCCTCTGCTGAATTTTCTTTAATGTTTTCATCCTTTAAGTTGCAGAGGGGCAGAGAAATAAGATTTCTCCATCCCCATCTCAATCTTATAAGAAGCACTCTCTAAAAATTGTAGTTAAGAAGGAATCTGAGACCCAACTTGTATCTGCTTAGGACAAGGCTGGGGTGCTCTCCTTTCCCCCACTCAGTGGATGACAACAGAAACAGCATCATAGGATCTGGAGCTGAAAGGCACCAACGAGATAATGTAGTGCAGTTATCATGTTACAGATGAGAAAACAGGATGAGAGTTTAGGTGATTTCAGGTAAAAAAAAATGGCTTTTGCTTGGGAATGGAAGTATGGAAAATTCCTCAAAATGTACTTTTTCTCTTTTATTTGTTTGTCTACATGCGAGTTGTTTGGAATAAGTGACTTGAGGTATCATCATAGAGACAGACCCATGGTCCGAAAGAGATGGGCTGTGATGTAGTGAGATCAAGGGATGATTGATGGCTAATCCATGGGATACACTCCAGGAAATGTCAAGAGATCGAGAACAAGGGTTATTAACTTTTTTGGGTCATGGATCCCTTTGTCCGTCTTGTGAAGCCTGTGGAACACTTCACAGAATAATGTTGTAAATGCATAAAATAAAATAAAAAGGAAATAATTAATATTGAAAAATAATTTTACAGATTCTATATAGTCAATAACCATTTATTAAGCATGTACTATATACTAGGAGACAGCTAGGTGGTATAGTGGATAGGACACCTGGCCTGAAGTCAGGTAGATCATCTGCCTGAGTTCAAATCTCACACACTGACTGTGTGACCCTAGGTAAATCACTTGATCTTGCTTGCCTCAGTTTCCTCATCTGTAAAATGAGTTGGAGAAGGAAATGGCACACCACTTCACTATCTTTGTGAAGAAAGCCCCAAATGGCATCAACAAAGAGTTGTACATGACTGGAAAATGATTGAATGACAACAATATAAGATCATAGGATTATAGATTTAGAGCTGAATAGAATGCTGGGTTTGCAGTCAGGAAGACTTTGTTCAGTCCCTCCTTTATGTGATATTGTCTCAAGGCCCTTTGCCATCCTCTGCACCCTTCTTCTGGATCCTCTGCACTTTGTCAATACCTTTCCCAAACAGTGGTGCTTAGAACGGAATGCAAGAAGGCAAATGGGATCTAACCAAAGCAGAATACAATAAGATTTTTACCTCCAGTATTCTACATCTACCTCTTTTCATTCTAAGATTCTGTTAGCTGTTTTGCTGCTACATTGCACTATTGGCTCATGTTTAGCTTTCTGTCCACCAGCATTCTGAGATCTCTTTTTACACCCCCCCCCCCAAAAAAAACCTGCCTAGTCTCCTGTTGTATATTGGTGAAGTTGATTTTTTGAACCCAAGTGTAACACTTCACATTTAGCTTCTCAAAATTTCATCTTACTATATTCAATCTGTGCTCCTAGCTTGTCAAGATCTTTTTGGATACTGACTCTGTCATCTGTCCTATTAGCTGTCCCTCCTGGCTTTGCGTTATCTGCAAATTTCACAAATATGCTATATAGGCATTCATTCAAAGTCACTGATAAAAACTTTGAATAGCAGAGTGCCAAAGATGAAATCCCTGGGTGCTTCACTAGACACATTTCTCCTCTAAGTTGACTTCAAGCCTTTTCATGACTATTCTTTGGGTCTCATCATTTGACCAGTTCTAATTCTACTTCACAAAAACTATTTTCCATCTTATTTACAAGAATGTCTTAAGAAACTAGTTATATGCTTCACATTCTTGTTTCAAATGTTTTACTGAAATCTAGATGAACTATGTCTCCTTATGGACTGGTCTAGGAACCTTGTTAAAAAAAAAAGGAAATGGAATTAGAATGACATGACCTCTTCTTGATGAAACTGTGTCAGCTCTTAGTGACCTTTCTCCTCAGATGTTTACAAATTACATATCTCTTAAAGAATGTATCCTAGAATTTTACTTTACAGAAATAAAAAGCAAACTCACTAGTCTAGAGTTTGCAGTTTTGACTCGATTCCTTTTTTATAGATCAGAGTATTTATCCTCTGGAAATTTTGTGACACTTCTGTCCTCCATGTCCTTTCTCCCCTCCTTCCTTCCTTCCTTCCTTCCTTTCTTCCTTCCCTCCTTCCTTCCTTCCTTCCTTCTTTCCTTCCTTCCTTCCTCCCTCCCTCCCTCCTTCCTTCCTTCCCTCCTTCCTTCCTTCGTTCCTTCCTTTCTTCCTTCCCTCCTTCCTTCCTTCTTTCTTTCCTTCCTTCCTTCCTCCTTTCCTTCCTTCCTTCCTACCTCCTTCCTTTCCTCCCTCCCTCCTTCCTTCCTTCCTTCTT
>CM053582.1:387015929-387062487 GCA_028627135.1 Pseudochirops cupreus
TCCTTTCCTCCCTCCCTCCTTCCTTCTTTCCTTCCTTCCTTCCTTCTTTCCTTCCTTCCTTCCTCCCTTCCTTCCTTTCTCCTTCCCTCCCTTCCTCCTTCCTTCCCTTCCTTTCTCTCTCTTTCTTTCTTCATTCATTTGTTCATTCATTCACTTTGTTGCTTTCTTGCCTATCTATTTTTGCATTTATTTATGTACTTGCTTGTTTGTTTAATAATAGTTAGAATTTATATAGGTTTTAAGGTTTACAAAGCACTTAAAAAATATGATCTTATTCTATCCTCACAACAACCCTGAGGGGTAAGTGCTACTTTTATTCCAATTTTACACATGAAGAAACTGAGGCAGATAGAGGTTAAGTGACTTACCTAGGGTCATGTAGCTAGTAAGCAGCTGAAGCTAGATGGTGTAGTGGATAGAGTGTAGTCAGGAAGACTCATTTTCCTAAGTTCAAATCTGACTTCAGATACTTACTTGCTGTATGACCCTGGGCAAGTCACTTAACCCTGTTTACTTCAGTTCCTCATCTGTAAGATGAGCTGGAAAAGGAAATGGCTGAACCCAAAATGGGGTCACGAGGAGTTGGATCAGATCAAAACAACTAAACAACAAGAGTATCTTGACTCTAACACTCTCTACTGCACTACATAGCTATGATCATTCTATTTGACAGAGAAAACAGAAGCAGTCAATTGAATATTTATTAAGTACCAACAATGTTCCAGGCACTATGCAAGAAACAAAATAGGGGTTGAGTAGTTCTGACTTCTCTCCTCTGTCTGTGGTCATTAGCCACTTCCTGCTGAATAGTGGCCTTATCCCTTCTTGGATTTCCCCCAGCCCTTTTTTTTAAACCAATATAGAGATTTAAAAGCCCTTTTGGGAGTGACTAGGTGGCGCAGTGAATAGAGCACTAGCCCTGGAATCAGGAAGATCTGAGTTCAAATCCAGCCTCAGACACTTGACACACTTACTAGGCATGTGACCTTGGGCAAGTCACTTAACCCCAATTGTCCTGCCTTCTCCCCTCCAAAAATAAAAAAAAAAATAAAAAAGCCCTTTTTTTGGGCATTCATTCTATTTAATTCTTTCTGAGCTTAGGTGCTATTCTTGTTATTTTTGAAATAATCGAGGCAATACATCTTTAACATGTCTAACCTATCCTTGTTTCTTTTTTCTACACGTCTTTCAAAAATCTAAATTGTTAGATGAGCTCTCAACATATCCAAATTGGTCTCTTTAGATAGTTCCCATTTGTCTTCTCCATTGAAATGTTTTTTGTACCTTCAGCATTTCATTCTTCAGAACTTCCTGTGCTTCTTGGGCTGACTTCCCCATGAAAGAATTTTCATCCATGGGATTCTACCTCTTTTTTCTCTGAAATGTTTGAAATCTGATCTTTCAGATCTAGAGTCCGATTCTGGTCCCACAGAAGAGAAGAAGAAGCATTTCCCTCTTCTAGGTAGAGAAGTGGAGAACTGTGAGTGTGGAATGTTGCATACACTGTTACACACATATACTGTTAGTTAATTTTATAGAATTTTTTTTTCTTAGGAATGATCCATTTGGGGCTAGGTAGGTGTATTTTAACATGACTGATATGAAAATAAAAGATATTACTAAAGCTTATTTTAAAATCTGAGGTTCGGGTCAGACTGTGTTTGACTTTCCTCAGCCCCCCATATTCAATCTGTTTCCAAGGTCTCTCGGTTTTACCTTCATAGTGTCCTTCACATATCCCCTCCCCCATTCTTTCCTCTGACACTGCTGTCAGTCTGGTGCAGCAACTCATCACCTCAGGCCTGGACTATCGCCTGCTCTTTGGTCAGCTTGCCTCTCTAGTGCATCCTCCTCTCAGCTGACAAAAGCTGACAACAGCTGACAGCTGCTCCTCCAGCCCAGGTCTGACCGTGTCACCTTCTCCCACCCCCCACCCCCCCACTTCATTAAACTCCAATAACTCCCTCTAACCTCCAGGATCAATATAAAATCCCCTGTTTGACGTTCAAAGCCCTTCATAACCTGGACTCTCTCCTACTTTCCCAGTTCTTACTCTGTAATCCAATGATCCTGGTTTCCTGGCTGTTCCTTCTGGAAGACACTCTATCTCCCTACTCCTGGATGTCTCCTGTGCCTGGAGCTCTCTCCTTCTTCATCTTTACCTCCTGTCTTCCTTCACTTCCCTGGCTTCCTTCAAGCTCTTGCTAAAATCTCTTCTTCTGTAGGAAGCCTTTTCTGATTCCCTTTAATCCCTTCCCTTGGTTGATTATTTACCATTTATCCTGAATATCACTTGTTTGTACATAATTGTTTGTATACTGGCTCCCTCGTTAGACCTATGAGCTCTTTGAGGGCAGGAGCTGTCTTTTTCCTTTCTTTGTATTGCCAGAATTTAGCTCTGGCACACAGTAGGCACTTAATAGCTGCTGATTGACTGAATGATTAACTAGCATGAACTCGGTAGTAATGGTCACCTTGCCTCAACATTCCCAGTGTTTCTATCTGAGTAGCCAAGTCCACTTTGTGGGTGAAAGGCAAGGTGCTTGACTTCCCCCAATTTTGAAGAAAGAAATTGCAATCAAGGGCAACCAAGAATTCATTAGTTGTTCATCTTTTTGAGAAAGAGAGACAAAGATAGAGAGATACAGAGACAGAGAGATAGAGGCACCAGAAATTCATTAGTTGTTCATCTTTTTGGGAAAGAGAAACAGAGAGAGAGACAAAGACAGAGAGAGACAGATATACAGAGAGAGAGACAGAAGGAGACAAAAATATTCAGAGACAGAGAGACACATGCAGAGAGACATAGAGACAGAAAGAGGGAAAGACAGAGATTCACTGAGAGACACTGAGACATAAAGACAGAGAGAGAGGAGAGGGAGAGGAAGAGGGAGACAGAGAAGAGAAAGAGGGGGAGAGAGAGAGACAGAGAGACAGAGAGAGAGGAAGAGAGAGAGGAGGAGAGAGAGAGAAAGAGAGAGAGAAGGAGGGAGAGAGAGAGGGAGAGAGAGAGGGAGGGAGGAAGAGAGAGAGGGAGGAAGAGAGAGAAGAAAGAAGAGAGAGAGGGAGGGAAAGAGAGAGAGAGAGAGAGAGAGAGAGAGAGAGAGAGAGAGAGAGAGAGAGAGAGAGAGATCTGCCCAGATATATGGATTGTTGAAGTCTCCTTATTTTATTCTTCGTCCATATCCTCTGTCTATGCCACTCTTTCACTTACTGGATGGAAGACAACAACAATCAATGAACAAGTATTTGTTAAAGCCTGCTATGTGCCAGGCACCAGGCTAGGCACAAATAGAAGAATGAGACAGTCCCTACCCTTACACTTAACCTTTGAACTTCAGTGTAATCATCCATAAAATGGGATGATTATTTACCCTGCCTCCTTCACAGGCTGTTAAGAGGAAATTGCTTTGTAAACCTTGAAGCACTACATAAGTGTGAACTCTCGTTAGGTCTGTATGAGCTAGAAGGTAGGCTGGAAACCTTTTGCAGATCGTGGGACCCTAAGTTCATTGCACAAAAAAAAAATCGTGGAAAGGGAAGGTTGGAGAAAGAGGGGATGTGTAACAGATTCCAGATGCTAAGGTAAGAATCAAGTTCATAAACGTTTCTCATTAAACAGAATCAAAGTTTTAGGTCCCATCTCTAGGGCACCAGTTTTTCATTTTCCTTCTAAGAAGTTTTCCATAGTAAGAAGATTTTAGTAGCTGATCCCTTGAAAAAGGTCTTAAGAGAATTTTAGTTTTATTGCTAGAGGTTTTGCAGTAACTGCATAAACCGTTTATAAAATCTCATGCTTGCCCTTGGAAAGTTCAATCATTTCCTCTATTAAATCATATCAAGGTTCAAAATGACCCTCTTTTTTTTTTCTTTTTGTTTGCTCACTCCTTCCCTCAGTGATATCACATTGGAGACTCAACACCTGAAACAGTTTTCATTTAAATGCTCACTGTCCTCCCACTGAACCCTGTTAGTGTGCCAACTTTTGTAGACTGGGCACAAATTATGTAATGCTGGAGGGACGCACTAACCACATATCTACAGGATGGGAAATAACCAGTTTGAGGGAAAATGAAACTTTTCATATGACACTAGTGGCATGTCTTAAAGATCAAAAATAGTATCAGAGGAAACATTTTACAAAACCATGCTACCCAGAAGCCATTTCATTCTTCTGAATTGAAGGGAGATTTTCAGCTAGACACGATGAATTGATGTTTGTTAATTCAAAAGAAATATTTGCTCTATCTAGGCTCTAATCTATGCTCCTACGTAGGAAAGGGACTTTAACTTAAGATTAAGTCTTGTCTGACTCACACACCCATTGCATTTTGGTGCCCCTTCCCTGACTTCTGAGCCCCCTATTCATGGCTTGTACTTCCCACCCACCCCAACTTGACTTGCTGTCTGTCATCTAGGCCATTTTCTCAATCCTAGTACCATTACCAAGAGCATTATCTAATGGGGGAAAGGAAGGAGTGGAATAAGTACCTACAATGTACAAGGCAATTTGCTATTTTCTCCTATGATCCTCACAGCAATGCTGGAAATAGGTGCTATTATTATATCCATTTTATAGAAGAAACTGAGGTTAAGTGATTTTCCCCAGGGTCACACAGCTAGGGAGCATCTGAGGCTGGATTTGAATCTAGGTCTGCCTGTAGGCCAAGCACTCCATCCATTGTGCCACCTCGATTATCCAATAAGCAAAAGTTAAAAAAAAAAATTTGAGTAGAAAGGGACCTTAGAGATAAATTTGTTCAATGCTCTCATTTTTACAACTAGGGCTCAGCGATCAAATGACTTATTTAAAGTCTCACAGCTGGAAAGTGTCAGAGCCAAGATTTGAATCTGGGTCTTTGGACTCCAAGTCTACTGTGCTTTTTCATTAGAGCCAGAACCTTGGCATCCTGGCTTCTCATCCAGTGTTCTTTCCCCTGTACCACACTTCTTAGCAACTACCCAGGACATCAGCAAATAAAACAGATGGCTTGTCTCCCCCTTTTCCCTTCTATTCATTCCTGCTAGTGCTTCTCTTCATATGTCATTGGCACCCCATTACCTCACTTGGCTCATAGCAACACCATGAACCCAGAGCAACAGGAGGAAAAAATATAAGTATTACAGGTCACAATATGGAGACTTTCCTTGAAGTGAACAAGTCCTTCAGTGACCATGACCCCACTCTATATCATTGTCTTACAGCTTCTCCAAGTCTGTGATTGGATGTCTGAACCATATGGGACAGTTATGGATCTCATCCAGTTTTTGAGCTAGAATATATCTTAGAAATCATCTAGTCAAACATTATCATTTACATTTTAAAAATATTGATCTATTTGGTTTTTTCACTGATTTCATTTCCAGATAGATACTCCCCCCATCACCTACCTAGCAAACTATCTGTGATAGGCCTAATTTCTGTCAGGGTGGTTTCCTGCACTCTTCCCACCCCCCTAATGGATTCCAGTTCAGTTGTCCAACTCTTCGTGATCTCATTTGGTGTTTTCTTGGCAGAGATACCAGAGGGGTTTACCATTTCCTTCTCTAGCTCATTTTCTGAACCAGGAAACTGAAGCAAACAGGGTGAAGTGACTTGCCCAGGGTCACACAGCTACTGAGTGTCTGAGCCCAGATTTGAACTCAGGAAGATGAGTCTTCCTGACTTTAGGCCTGGCACTCTATCCACTGTGCCACCTAGCTGTCCCTTTTAGTTTTCCCTAAAAGGCAACAAAACTATTCCCAGAATCTGGCTGACCTCTGCCTTCTTTGTTGCAGTTTCCTGGTACCCTTCTGCTGTACTGACATGCGTCCTGGTCACCAAAGGGCAACCACATGGAGCACAGACCTTCTGACTGGGTGGATGGCTAGAGAACATGGGAGTCCCTGTGCCTTGCCCTGCAGACAGTTCCCATGTGGAGACAAGGGAAGCTTCTCCTAGAAGGTTAGCGCCACTCTATCCCTGATGTGTGTTCTTACCATGTCAGGGCTAAGCTTTTGTTAACCACCCAGTGATTTATAAGTGCTTTATTTCTTCTCAATCATCTGGGGTCATCTCCAGTCATCCTGATCTCCATCTTGCCAGTGGACCCAGATGGCTTGGGAGAAGAGAGTGAGGTTATGACTTTTCACAGCCCTGCCTCACTTAAATCCAGTTCACTTGCAAGTCAAGATATCACCTTCCTGACATCATTGGTCCTCTTCAAGAATGAAGGACAAACAAGCAACAGTCTTCTAGACCTTAACTAACAGTATGCCAACATAAAGTCTGACCCTAATGTTATCCCTTGAAACAAAGAATTAAAAAAAAGGAAAAAAGGAAAAAAAAGCAGTTCAGCCCCACCTCTGCCAGGAAGAGAAGGAGGTATCTTTTCTTATTTCTTCTTCTGGGACAAGCCTCTAATACTATCCTTTAACAAAGGGAAGAAATAAAAGTTCCCAAGGGATGTAGTGACGTGCCCATAGTCACTGGGCTAGTAGATGTCAGAGCCAGGGCACCAACATAGGTCTTCCCTGCCCCCTCTGTAAATCTGAAGGATCCTATCAAAAGTGGCTGTGAATACAGGTGCTCCCTTATCTCAGTAAGACCCAGCTTAACACCACATGATAAGAGATCAAAGGCAAACTCTCACAAGAGCTTATGGGATAAAAGGTTCTGGATTTTGCATTCTCCTCTTGCTGATAATCATTCTGCTCCTTCCCTAAGATCCCCTCCCTCCAGCCCAGTTTCCCTCCCTTGACCCCCACTCCTTGGCGAGTTCTACAACCCTGGACATGTCACTAAACTTCTATAATGACTTAAGCAATTCTCTAAGAACATCTCTACAGAGTCACAGTTGTGATTTGCTCACATGAAAACTATTTTTACTGACTTTTTTCCCTTTTTTTTCTCTTCCCCCCTCCTTTAAAAATATTGTTTGTAAGAGATGGCTTTCTGATAGGGCACGGGGGTGTTCAGGAAGAAACCCCTGCAATGTAAGTATAAAATATATCAATAAAATTTATTTTTCAAAAAAACAATTGAGTCCTATGGAAGAACTGGGTTGCTGGCTGTAGAAGAACAGTTTTCTTCTCCACTTCATCACCTAAACTCAAGGAGAGAATGTAATAGGCAGGATGGAAGTTGCTTTTCTCTTCTGGACACTCAGGAAACCTCGGTTCATAGGATCAGAGAACAGAAAATAGAACTGACTGGGAATCTAACTCAATTTTTCTTTGCCTCAAGTATTTGCAAAACTAAAATTACCGGCAGTTGATGCTATCATTTGGTTGCAGGCATCAGTGGTTACCAGATGTGCCAAATGTTCACCGGTTACAAGTAAGTTAAATTAGCTTTTCAACAGGTTGATACCCCATTACATATGTCAGCATATACAAAATACTATATGAACCAGCAGACTGTCAAGTCTCTGCGTTCAAATCCCATACTAATGTTGACTTCTGATAGCATTTTCCATTTGTCACGAGTCTTTCTTCTCTTCTCCCTTCTACACTTGGAAACCGGAATGCTTTGGGGTTTTAAAAACATTTTATATTTTGGGATTGGTAGATAGAAAATAAAAAAAATAAGGCCTACATTTCAATTGCACTAAGAAGTTTTGCTTGCTAATATTGAGGACATCTGATGGCCTGAAGAATCTCATTGAGTGAGTTGTCTTTTACACCCTTCTTCACTCTCCACACACCCTACCCAACCCCTCCTCCCAATTTGTAACCATATGGGCAGCCATGGATCAAACCTGCAGAGCCTTAGTGATCAAATCTTTTCCTGTGGATTTTGGCTGGAACCATCATTCCTCCCAAGAGAACAGCAGTGACAATTCCCTTCCGTGATGTTTACATCTATCACCTATCAGGGTCTGATCCAACCCAGAATTGAAGGGTACACCTCTGACACCACCGCAGGCAAATTAGTCACATTACTAACTTCATTTTCATCTTCTGTCCTTTAAGAACTGAATTTGGGGGCTTGGTCTTGATAGGATCAATCAGTTTGATTCTACACACCTAGATTTACAACATAATTTTCATTTAGACACAGCACAACATCAAGTAGTTTGGCCTTACCCCTACTGCACATCAATGTGAATTCACAATGCATTTGGCAGCTGTCTATACAACTTAGATTTCAGTCCTTTAGGGCAGACTCAGCACCTTGTTACCACTCAGTGAATAATAAAAATCACCATCAATCTTGATTTAAATTATTGCTCAGGGTAAAGTTCAATAGGCTACCTGGTTTGGATGCTATGCTTTCCCTTCCCCATCCTACCTCCATCCAAATAAATCAACTTACTTCCTTAATTCTTACACTTGTAATTGGCCCCAGATGTATCCTAACTGCTGACTTCCTCTGCTGTGACTTTTCATCTTTGCCCCATTCATCTAAAAAGATTATGCTGATTTTAAGAAAATGACTGTCTTCTTCCTATGCCCTGCTGTAAAAAAATAACTTGCAGTTGACTGACTGCAACAGACACATGCCTTGATCTTTTCACAGCTGGACTATTTGAATCCACTTGAGGTTAGTAAATTTTATATCTATATATGTACATATGTTTTGCGTATGTATGTATACACACACACACGCACGCACACACACACACACACACACATATATATATACATATATATGTGTATATATATATGTATATATATATATATATATATATATATATATATATATGTGAGAGCGAAAGAGAGAGAGAGAGAGAGAGAGAGTAATGAGCCTTCCAACCTTGACTGAATGCTTGATAGTCATTGGTCCCAAGGCAGAGAAACATCACCTAAGTAGCCCTGACATTGGGGGTGGGGTGGGGAGGTGTTATCATAGTAAGGAATGGTTCCTAAAAGTTTTCCTTGGTCTTTGAATTTAAAGTCATGCAACTATCTAAAAGCAAATGTTGACACAAAACTTTTTCCTTATTTATTTCCTTTCTTCCTTCCCTCTCTCCTTTCTTCTCTCTTTTCTTCTCTCCTTCCCTTTTTCCCCCCCTCCCTTCTTTCCTTCCCTTTTTCCTTCTTTTTTTTCTTCCTTTCTCTCTTATTCTCTCTCTCTCTCTCTTCCCTTCTCTCCCTCCTTCCACTCCTCCTGTTATGTGTCCCATAGAAATTGTTATCATCAGTTTTTCCATCTTTCTCATCAAGAAGCTGGATCTATTGCACTATTTCTAAGAAGATCCCAGTGCTCTGCTAACTTGATTTCTTTTGGGACCATATGATTAGGTTCTAGCTTGTATAGTAACAGTATAGAAACTAAAGGAAAAGAAAAGGAAGAAAGGAAACTTTCACTTTCCATTTTCTCAAGGGGCTCCCTCTAACTCTGGAAACTTGAAATTGAACTAGGTGGGGAAATAAGAGGGGTCTATAACTAACACCCCTTCCCCCACATACCCTACCCAGTCACCTTGCCTTTTGGATCCTTCTTTGGTTTTCCTCTCAAATGGGTCACATTCACAGGGTAGAATCAGGAGAGAATCATCCTCATGCATTTCATGTCCTCTGGAGCCTCAATTAATTGCAGCTTTTTCTCATGGTCTTTTCCAGATACCAACAGCAATAATAACTAGGTCGTATATAGTGCTATACGTCACAATCTAAGGTTTGCAAAGCACTTTAGATCTGCTACCTCTTTTGATCCTCAGAACAACCCTGTGAGGCTTCTGTGAGGTAGGAACTATAATTATCCCAGTTTTACAGATGAGAAAGCAATTGGAGAAAAGTTAAGACACTTGCTCAAGGTCACACAAATAGTCAGAGTCTAAGGCTACATTTGAACCCAAGTCCTCCTGACCTGGAGTCTAACCTTCTGTTCACTGCATCAGCTTCCTACCTCTAAGATGGAATGGAAACTGGTTAAATCTGAAGTTCTTAATCTTTTTTTGTGCGTGTCATGGACCCTTGTGGCAGTCTGGACCCTTTCTCAGAAAGATGTTTTTAAATGTATAAAATAAAATATGAGATTATAAAGAAAATCAATTATACTGAAATGTAGTTATTAACATATAATAACAAACTGTCTTATACATAAAGCTGATAATCCAGTAACTACAGCAATTCTGAAGTATTTCGGAGCATAAATGATATTTGAAGATATCTTCAACAACAAATATGATTCGAAAATGTTTGTGATGTCTACTGGTGACAAAGTCATAGGTACTGCTAAAACTATTGGGATTTGTTGCCTACATTCAAAATGAAAAGAAATGCTAAATTTGACTTAGAAGTTAGTGAAAATCATTAGTTTTTTTTCTATCCAAGTTCAAGGACCCCCTGAAATCTATCCATGGACCCTGTGGGGTTTCCTGGACCCCAGGTTAAGAATCTCAGGTCTAAATGTACCCAGAGCAGTCTCCATGACCAGAAGAATTCCTGAAAAGCACATATTCCATTTCAATTCACTTTTATTAAGCATCAACTATGCACAGGACTGCTCTGGTACTTGGGGATACAAAATCAACAAAACCTTAAAGAGTTTCCTTCCTATTACAAAGTTCCTATTTGTATATTGACAACACAAGAGGGTGGGGGGTTGGGGAGCAAGGAGATATCATAGGCGTACCCAAGAAATATTTGAGGACACTAACATTTGGAGGGGCAATTAAGAAAGGCTGTGTGGATGAGGAGGCTCTTCCATTGAGCCTTGAAGAAATTTAAGATCAGAGTGAAGGAATTTGGGAAAACAGCCAATAGGCAGTTTGGCTGAAATGGAGATAATAAATGAAGTTAAAAAGGTAAATTGGGCCCAGAGGATCTTCAGTGCCAGGCCCTACTCAGACCTCTATCTCCAAACAAAGGTACTTTAACCAAGGAAAGCCTGAGCATCCCCCTCACACTCAATAGGTACGAATTCTTGCCCATTATGGGAGGACCTGACTCACTAGGCTTACATGGTTTACTTTTCCGCTCCAAGGGATGGAGAATCAGGCTTAATGTATTTTTCACATAACATCCCAGTATTTAAGATGCTAGACAATCTTGTCTCACAGATGAACTCTCTGGGCTAAAGGTATGCAACGTTTGCGACACACGCCTAGGGACTTTTAGCAGAGCAAATTGCATAATTGGCAAGTGGACCTTGGCAACATCATTACTGGGTCGGCTGAACAGTATTTGGCTCAGAAAAAGAGGGAAATCAAAGAATGAAATGTGGGTGCAGCATTAATATGTTCACACACTCATGGCTGAAGAGAAAAATCTAAATGGAATAAATCATAGAAAACTACAACTTTAAAAAGAATTCAGAGGTGGAATTTTACCCTCCCAAATCCGATATATCAGGGCAAAATCCATATTTTGGGGGGGGCAGGGAAAGGTACCAACCTGAGTAGAATGAAATATCCTATGCAAATGAGTTTTCTGAAGCTTCATGGGGCTGAGCACAGGCATCTTCCAACTTAAAAACATCTATCCTACCAAAATAAACAACTGTCCCTCAAGAACAAGAAGTAATGCCTGAACCATTATTTTTCCTTCTTACTGTGTGAGCTGATGACTCCAGCATGTGACTGAGGGTACAGAGGAGATATATTCCCCACAGGGGGTGGGTCTAGGTGACAGGAGTTGGGGGAGGGAAGGATGAAGTCAGTCAGTCTCTATATATGGATCATATCGCCCTGTCCAATTTCCTTTCCCCCCACTTTTCCCACTATGTTCCTTTAGTCAGTCCTCTCAATCCCTTTAGTTCCTTGCAAATCCCAAATTCAACTCAGTGGGTGCATCTGGGGAAGAGATGATAAAGATTCCTGAAACCTTTCTGTTGAAAGCATTTTCCCACCAAAAACTGCTTTTTTTTCTGATAGCATTGTTTTCCATTGTTTTTGTTACATATGTATTTCAATTACATTGTGGATTACATAGGATTTTTATGGACTGGTCTTGGATTCTAAACACATTTATATTATCATTTTTGTGGGAAAACGTGTTCCTGAACTCCATATGTCCAATTTACAAAACAATTTTTAGAATGGAACCTGTTTGTAAACTGGGGATTCTGCCTATGTTGGACTGGTATTGCTAGAAATCCGTATTTGTGATGTGGTTGGCTTTTGCATTCTGTATTCACAGCATGGCACTGGTTTGCATTAATTGTCTTCTTATAGGGAATTAAAAAAATTTTACAAGAGTTTTCCATGTGGGGCCTATGGAGTCTTTTCTTTTCACATGTAATAGAAGGAGAAATCCTAATTTGATTTTCCCATATCTCAGAAATGTTCAAGGGGAAAATGATAAACACTGGACTGAGAACTGGGGATAAATATCATAACCAGGAAAAAACAAGTCACAGACACCTGCATAACATCTGAACTATTTCCTAAGATTTTATGAAAAATGTCTCCTAGAAACATGAAGGCAGGAGTCCCTGAAAAATGAGGAAGACACCTCTTTTTTAAAATCCATTCAATAAAACTAATTAAAGAATTTTCTTCTCTTAGCATACATCTAAGAAAGACTCAGGATGATTTAAGAATAATATCCGTAAGGTCAATTTTCAATGTTTCTCCATAATATCTATTCTATATATGTACACACATTATATATAATATAAATTTCTCCATAATTTGTAGTAGCAAAGAACAGAAAACAAAGCCCATTACCTAGGGAATGACTAAACAAACAGTGTGCAGTTAAAGTGCTGGGCCTTGAGCCAGGAAGTCCTGCGTTTAAATCTGTCCTCAGACACTTACTAGCTGTGCGACCCTGGGCAAGTCATTTTAACCTGTGTCTGCCTCAGTTTCCCCAACTGTAAAGTGAGGGTAATGATAGCACCTAGCTCCCAGGGTTGTTGTGATGATTGAATGAGGTAATATTTGTAGGGCAAAACCCTGAAGTGCGAAGTAAATGCTCATTTCATTTTTCTTGTGGTGTAAAAAAATAATGAACATGATAAATACAGAGAAGCACAAAAAGATTTGCATGAATTTATATGGAGTGAAGTAAGTAGGATTTGCAAGACAACATCCTCAGTGACTACAACAACATAAATTGGAAGGACCACCACAAAGTAATCACTGTTGACTAGCTGAATGTTGCAGAATTGGAAATAATAGTGTCTGATCCCAAAGAAGAGACAAGATGATGTCCATCTTGGCTCCTCTGCAGAGGCTGGGGTCTGTGAATGTAGCACAACCTATATAATGTCAGATTTTTTTTTTCAATTCAGATTTTTCAATTTTCAATGATTACTTTTGCTGAATTTTCCCCCACCTCTTCCTCTTTTCTTTTCTTTTAAAAAAAAATCATTTGTTATAAGGGATGGATCTCTGGAAGGAAAAAAGGGGAGGAATGAAGGAGGAAATCTAAGCAATATAAAAACGAAATATATAAATAAAAATCTATTTTTTAAAAACATTGGGTGCTGCAAGAAATATTTTAATGGAGGATCACCTCTATTTTGTAGGCTTCTGGATAGCTGGTACCCATCTCCAATTGCAGCTGGCCTCTAACCTCATACATGGCACCATGCCAACATTGCAGATGGTCAGCACAGGATCTAATTGATAGAATGAGTCTGGTTTTTTTCTTTTTGTCCATATGACAGCACCACTCCATTTAAGAGAGAAATAGATGCCTATGGGCACAGGAGATGCTTTTTAACAGTAGAACCCGGCTGCCCAGCTATTGTGTTTCAGGGAAACGCTTTGCTCTAAATTCCTGTTTTCCCAACTCTGCAGCCAAATTTTTTGGTGCCCAGGAAATCCCTTAGGAGTCTTGAACAGGAAAGGCATACCAAAATGCCTTGTGGCCCACAAAGCTTGCTTCATTAGACTATTGTGTAAATCAAGACTCAAGAGAGAGGAACTGAGAGGCTTCCAAAGAAATGATGGGAATGGGTGGGGAGAGAGTGAGTTGGCAAGGTAGTTGGGAAATGGAGAACCCTCTCCCCAGAAAATGCAACCTACCTGGTCTGCCCATGAGTCTAGGATTAAGCTACCTGGAGTAGTGTGAATATGTTTGAAAATAGTAATCAGATGGTCACATTCTTGACTGTAGTTAGTAGGGGGAAAGGATAGGGTTGAAGGATGGGATCAGAAGACAAAGCAGAGTATTTGAGAAGAAAAGAAGGACTAGCTCTTCTCTCTTCTCTGCATCATCCAGAGTGGTCTAGGTTACATATTTGGGCTATGGCATGGAAGTAAGGAGAGGGAAATGGCTCTTGTGAGGTCTTTGGCTAAAGCAAAGAGCCTGCTCTCCTCATTCCTACATAGTCCTTCAACCCATAAACATTTATTAAATGCCCATTTGATGTTAGGTACTGTGTTATGCTCTGGGAATGTAAAGACACAAATAAAAGAGCCCCTTCTCTAAAATATGATATAATACAATATGATATAATGAAATATATAATTATATCATATAACATTATATGATATAATATAATGCAACAAGAAGACCAACTTGACTATAGTTCTCAGAGTACTATGGTATTAGGAAAGGATCCTTGAATAATCCAAATCCCAAATTTTCCTGTTGCTTTAAATTTTCTCACCCTCATTTTGCCAGTCCACTGGTCTAGAAGGTTCTTTTCCCCCAGGCTAGGACCCCTGGCCATCCAAGATGTCAACACATTGCTCAACATATTAAGTCTCTGTGTGAACTACCAGCATAAATATAACTATTCACAAAGTAACCTGGAGCCCTGCAGAGCTAGAATTAAAAATAAATGCTGGTTCCTCAGAGTCTTCTTGGGATGTTTCCCAGGAGTCCTGCCCAAGTGGAACAGGTTATCACAAGCCACAAGTGTCTCAATCAATTTAAAATTGAAAATCTGATGGGGGGATTAAAAATTTAAAAAAAAAAACCCACCAAATATTTTCAGAAAGGATCAAATTTAGAAATCTTGAATATAAGTTCAAGAGCCTAAGTTTCTAGCATATATTTTATGGAGTGAAAGCTGAGATGGAACTTCCCTGCAGGGTGGAGTGGACGCATTTCCTCTTTTCCTGGGCTGTGGTCTATAGGAATGTCAAGCAAAGCAAGGAGCCGTGGCTTAAGAGAGTTTTTACCCCCTATGTGGATTTACATACTTTTGATGCTTTTCCCCAACTATAGAACTGGGCCAGAATCTCCATTTTCCTTTCACTTCCCTTAAATTATTTTTCTTCTTTTCTTGCCCCCTTTTTCCTATTTTATTAAGGCATGTTTCCATGATAAGTGAATCCAACCTCCAACCAGGTTTGTAGCAATCAATCATCAGTTAACCAACAAATAAATACCTACTAAGCGTCCACTAAGTTTGAGACACTGTGCTAGGTGCTGGAGATAGACAAAAACAAATCATGCCTGCCCTCAGGGAGCTTGTGTTCTAATGGAGGAGATAATATATAAACGTATACAAAATAAATAGGACAGGGATTCTGAGAGCTGGGGGAGAGAGGGATCAGGAAAGACCTCATGGCAGAAGTAATACTTGAACTGAGAGCTCCCGGGATCCAAAGAGCGTAGAGGTTAAGAGTGCCTAAAAATTCCATGCATGGGAGGGAGTGCATAGAGGGTAAGCCTGGAAAATTAGATCAGAATCAGCATACAGAGGACTTTAATTGTCAAACAAAAGAGATTTCATTTGATCTTAAGTGTAAAAGAGTCATAGAATCCTAAGAAAGGGCCTAATAAAATAATTCATTCCAATTTCCTTACTTTATAGATAAATGCATTGAGGCCCAGATAGGTTAAGCAACTTAATCTAAGATGGTAGTTCCAGAGTGGTCCAGAAACCAAGTCGCCAAGGGGAACTTTATAGGGGTCCATGAGGTCAAAACTATTTTTATAATATTAATTTTGACCATGAGGTCAAAATAATATTAAGATATTTTAATTTATAATACAGTAAATATTAATAGATATAAACATATATATGCATACACTATTTATCTTACTATCATCTATCTGCCTGTCAACAAAAGTTCTTTGGAATGGAGTTTTCAATAAAAGTTTGAGAACCACTGCTGTAGGCAATGCGGTTGCTTAGAGGCAGGACTAGAATTCAAGACTTTTGACTTTTAGGCAGTGATACTTTCACTATATCACATTGTCTTGCAGATGTTTCTCTCATGTCCTACCTATAACTTCAAAGCTCAGTTCTTAAGTAGGACCAGAGAATGGGCATCAACCATTTGGTCCATCTCACCACCTAGTTCTGAGTTAGCTGATTCAGTTTTTGCTCAGCCCTGAATCAGGTTAAGGAGGTCTGGAGAAATACTGGGAGATTCATAACATTTGCAATCCAAAGGATTCTGAGGATAGAGGGACATTTCCATAGCAACCTCTGGAATATAGGGCTGCTTTATGCTTCTGGAAACTAGTCATTTCAGACTGAATGGATATCTAGGGGCCATTTCTGTTTCCCAGAGCCCTGGAGAGATCAGGGTAGTTCTGGGTCTTTCCTGGGGTAGGCTATAAGCTGAATTGAAACAGACAGGATTGGACTGATGCCATAAGGGTCCTAGATAATGAAATGGCTGGAAGTAAAGGATATAATTGACTTCCGTAGCTTTTTGTCCTCACTTAAAATAAGGAACTTTTTCTCAGTAGCACCTTTCCAATAGCCTTCTTCCCCCTTCCATCCACTTTGAATCCTAAAGAGAAAGACTCTTATTTGATCTTAAAAGCTATCCTCCTCTGCCTTTAGTTTTCATCTTGATTGATTGAACCTCATTCTTCCAATGAAAATGTTAATTTTTTAGCCTCCATAAATTCATCCCTTTCTCATCGCAACTCTGATCCTTTTGTTATGGCTGGACTGAATGAAACAAAACTGGATCCTCTTAACTTCTGGCTGTTGGTGGTCAAGTCACTGCAACCACCTTTGCCTGGAGCCTACATTTCTGTGGTTCTCAAAACTGGACTTTCCATCTCTGACCTGCTCCTTATCACTCTTCATCTTCTCTGTTTTCCAGGCCTATAGCCTCAGTTATTCATTTAAAGGCCCTTAGGTTGTTCAATGGATAGTGTTGGACTGTGAGTCAGGAAAAACTGAGTCTGAATCTTGATAATAACTTTGTAAACTTCAAGACTCTATATAGAGTGTCCCACATGATCTTAGTACTTAAAACTGCACTAAGAATTTTGGTGTGTGCACTAAGAATAAGCTGAACTTACAAACAAAACCACGGTGTTTATCCAGTGGACATTGACCATCTTTCCTTGCTCCTGGTTATGGAGTCAATATTTCTCTACCACAAGACAAATCATTGACTTTGTTTATATTCTTTCTGATGCATTTTTCCCCCATTATAGGACAAAAGAATTCACTGGGCATACGGAAATGTCAATATACTATAAATCTACTGCCCCCTTCCTCCAGCAATTCACATAATTGGACAGAGTCATCTGAATACAACTTTGAAATACACTCTCTTTGAAATGTATACTTTTTTTGTCTGCTTTCTATAGGGAAATTTTCTCATTATTATGTTAACAATCATTTGATTCTGATTAATGGAAACTGAGTATAGTTTTATCAAGAAGCAAGGTAGAGTAGGTTGACCTGGAGACATAGAATCTGAGTTCACATCTCAACTCTTCCTTTGCCACCTGCATGACCTTGGACAAGTAATTTAAACTTTCTCAGCTTCCATTTCCTCTTAAAGAAATATGAGTGAGTAGGACTAGATGACCTTTAAGGTCCCTTCTAAGTCTAAATCTGTGGATGTACCAAATCATACATGGTTTTGAAAAAGGGATTTCTTTATAAACATCAATCTTACAAATTGCTATGTAGTTAACTCTTAATTATATGGAGAGAAGCAGAGAATTGTAGAATCCCAAATCATAAATAAACCCAGTTTCACCAATTAAGGTAGTAAAATAAATTGTCTCTGCACATATCATGAACATACAATATATAGTTCAATAAATGAACTTGAAGATTTTATATATATGCATATATTAATTGCACAATGTAATAGAATGTAAGCTCCTTGAGAGCAGGGACAGTTTTCATCTTTCTTTGTCTCCCCAGAACTTAATACAATGCTTGCATATAGTAAATGCTTGGATAAATGTCTGTAATGAATTATTGAGTTGAAACGAACTTATTGAACATGGAAGATTTCCCTATCCAATTATTTTTCTTTGGGGCCATAATAAAATTTGTTTGAATTCCAAGAAATGCCCTTAGATACTAGGAATAATGGAGTATCTGTGGGGAAGACAGGCTGTGATTACAATTTTGCTAAGGAAAAAACCCAGTTAATCAAGAGTTGGCTCTAATGATAAAAGGCAAGGAAGTCTTTGACAAAGCCCTGCAGCAATACTGCTTTTCCTCAGCTGGCATGGCAAAAGAGAATTAAACTTTCCTCTCACCAAAACTACTTGAGTGTGAAGGCCAATGTACCTGGTCCATTCTTGGGATGACTCCATGTCAACTGGTGTAAAATATCTGTGCACTTAAGAATTCTGCCTCATTATAGCCTTGTGTAGCTATTAGTTTTGCTATCATTAGGTATAAAAATGTAAAAGGGTCACTAAATACGGATTGCTAGAAAGAAACAACATTAGTTACACATTACCCGAACCAAACTAAATTAGGAAATGGCTCATTTCCTTTGTACCATCAATATTTTACCCAGCCATAGCCTAGATGCCTGGCCTCACAAGGGAGAATTAATCATTCATATGCCCTAATGCGCACCCATTATTTTTAAATTGTCACTTAAGTAATCATTTTGTGTGTGTCCAGATGTGTGACGTCTTGTTCATAAAAGGGCAGTGGAAAAAATCAATCCAAATTAAAGTGTAAAAGGTTGCTTTCTTTAAAAAAAAAAAAAGATGTGCTAAAGATCATGCAAGTAGAAATTTCCCATGTGTTCGTGTAAAAGCTCTGGTAGGGCGAAGAATTCCAGAAGGTGCTCTCTTCTTTGAAATGCAAAGTTTGACTGATAATTTAAAATATGATGGAAATTTAAGGACTTTTAACTTTCCACAAAATATTGCCAAGTCTGAATTTACTTGAAAGAACTATACGCCATGGCTTCTCTGTGTCATTTCCAAAGTATTAAAAATGCTTGCTACATACTTTGATCCTTTCCCTTCATGTTCTACTCTGGAGTCTCACTAGGCTACATGAATTAAACTGATAATGTTCACCATATTCAGGAAATCAATCAACAGTTTTTATGCACTTAACATTAGAGTTGAAATTTGCTCTTTTACTAATGAAGACTTTACCCTTTACCTCAGATGGCTTTTGTGTTGTCTTGGTTCTATTTTCATTCTCTTTTCCAAAGGAAATTTGTGTCTGGTAGTTTACGTAAGTCAAACTCAATTCTATTCTATTTAGTAAGCAGTTATTAAGCGGTTACTAGGTGTAAGAGAAGGGGAAGCTAGGTTGCACAGTGGGTGTAGTACTGAGCCTGGAGTCAGAAAGACTCATCTTCCTGAGTTCAAATCTGGTTTCAGATACTTTCTAGCTGTGTGACCCTGGTAGAGTCACTTAATTCTGTTTGCCTCAGTTTTCTTATCTGTAAAATTAACTGGAGAAGGAAATGGTAAACCACACCAGTATCTTTGCCAAGAAAACCCTAAATGGATTCACAAAGAGTTGGACATAACTGAACAACAACAAGGTGCCGGAAAGGCAGCTTGGAATAGCGGAGTGAGGGCAGTTGCCCTTGGAATCAGGAAGAATTGGATTTAATTCGTACCCTTGAACATGGACAAGTAAGACATTTAATATTCTCTCTTAGGCTTCCTTCCAAGATCTTAAGTTACAGACAACTGAAGAGCATAGGTGGAGAGAATTTTCACATTAGGAATTCTCTACATCAATTAAATCACAGTTTTGGACACACCCCCACCCCCACTCTAAACGCACACAAAAACAACAACAAAGCATGGAATAGTCCCTGCCCTCAAGGAACTTACATTCTATTAATTGAATGATATATATTTTTTCAAGGTGGTAAGGAACCCTAGAGGTGAAATAGTCCTGTTTTCTTACTCTCAGATGAAGAAACAGCTTCAGAAGGGTAAACTGACTTATTCACCATCACACAGTTAATAAGTGGCAGAGCTTTGACTCAAAAGATGAAAAAAGGATGTCTAGTCCAGGTTGTGACTATTCCTTGCTGAATAATGATGTAAAGAACTTTAACATGTTTTATCATTTGTATGTAGAATGACTTGACAAAGCCACATTGGGTCATAAACTATCTATCAAAGGCTCAGTGAAGGAGGGAGGAACTGGTAAAAAGACCTGTTAAATAGAATTACATAAAGAGGAGACTAGTAGGTTCAGAAAAGGTATTGAGGGGTAGAGTCAAGATGGTAGAGAAAAGCCAAGAAGTTGCCTGAACTCTCCCTAATTTCCTTCTGAAACAATATTAAGTCAAGCCTCTAAAAGAGTTCTGGAGAGACAGAATTCACAAAAAGACAGAGCAAAATGATTTTCCAGCCCAAGATACCTTAGTGAGATTTTAGGAAAGATCTGTCTCACTTGAGTAAAAAGGGAGCAAAGCCCAGTGCAGGCAATATCTGGGCAAGCCAGCAGGAGGCTCTTAGCTACAGCACAGATAAGCTATCTGAGGCCAGGCAGTCCTGGATCAACAGGCCAATGATACAGAAGGTCAGCTATGAGGCCTCCAGCCCTAGCATAGCAGGTAAACTTCCAGCTTCAGAACCTAGGGCACAAAGGAAAGGCACAGCTAGGTCAGGCTACCCTAGCATAGTAAGCAAACTGCCAGCCCCAGAGGCCCCAGCACAGAAAACCAGTGACCAGACCCCTGGCCCCCAGTGCAAGAAGCTTGGGACAGTGTCCCCTGTACCTCAGGAGCAGAGCTCAACTTTTTTAAATGAGCAGAAATGGAAAAAAAGAACCCTGACCATAGAAAGCCACTATGGCAACAGGGAAGATCTCAGAAACTCAGAAGAGGACAACATCAAAATGCCTACAAGCGAAAGCCTCCAAGAAGATTATGAATCAGTCTAAAGTCCAAAAAGTCCTCTTAGAAGAACTCAAAAAGGATTTTTAAAATCATGTAAGAGAAGCAGAAGAAAAATTGGGAAAAGAAATGAGAGGTGTGCAAGAGAATTTTGAAAAAAGAGTCAATAGACTGGAAAAGAAAGCACAAAAAATTACTGAAGAAAACAACTCTTTAAAAAATAGAGTTGGCCAAATGGGGAAAAAAAAATCCACTGAAGAAAACACCTTTAAAAGTAGAGTTGGCCAAATGGGAGAGGAGGTACAAAAGCTAAATGAAGAAAATAATTTCTTAACAATTCAAATTGGGCGAGTAGAAGCTAATGACTCTATGAGACATCAAGAATCAATCAAACAAAATTTTAAAAATGAAAAAATAGAAGAAAATGCAAAATGCCTCATTGGAAAAACAACTAACCTGGAGAATAGATCCAGGAGAGACAATGTCAGAATCATTGGACTACCTGAAAGTTATAATTAAAAGGAGGAGCTGGATAGCCTCTTTCAAGAAATTATCAAGGAAAACTGCCCTGATGTCCTAGAATCTGAGTTTAAAATAGTCATCAAAAGAATCCACCAATCACCTGAAAGAGATCCTAAAATGAAAGCTCCAAGGAAAATTGTAGTCAAATTCCAGAATTATCAGATCAAGGAGAAAATACAAGCAATCAGAAAGAAACAATTCACATATCAAGGAGCCACAGTCAGGATTACATGGGATTTAGCAGCTTCTACCTTAAAAGATCAGAGGGCTTAGAAGACGGTATTCCAAAAGGCAAAGGAGCTTGGATTACAACCAAGAATCAACCACCATGCAAAACTGAGCATAATTTTCCAGGGTAAAAGATGTACATTGAATGAAATAAGAGACTTTCAAACTTTCCTGATGAAAAGCTCAGAGCTAAACAGAAAATTTGATCTTTAAACACAAGACTCAAGAGAAGCATAAAAGGGTAAACAGGAAAGATGAAAAAACAACAACATGGTATTAAATAAGGCTAAACTGTTTACATCCCTACAGGGGAAGAAGATATTTGTAACACTTAAGAAATGTATCTCTATTGGACAATTAGAAGAAGTATACTTGGACAGAGGTTGTGGGTATAAGTCGACTTTGATGTGATGCTACAAAAAAATGATCAAGTTGTGAAAAAAAGGATTGTACTCAGAGAAGAGGAAAAGAGGAGGCATGATGGGGGCAAATTATATCACATCAAGAGGTATAAAAGTCCTATTACAGTAGAGGGAAAGAAGAGAGGAGAGGAACATTGTTTGAATCTTACTCTTATTGGATATGGCTTAAAGAGGAAACAGCATATATACTCAGTTAGGTAAAGAAATCTATCCTACCCTATAGGGAAGTAGGAGAGGAAAGGGGAAAGAAGGGAGGGGGATTGAGGGAGGTGGTGGTTAGAAGAAAAACACTAATGAGGAGGGAGAGAGTGAAAGGAGAGAGAGAAAAAATTATAAACAGGGGAGAAATAGGATGGAGGGAAATATACAATAACATAAAATATACAGTTATACTGTGAATGTGAATGGGATCAACTCTCCCATAAAACAAGCAAATAGCAAAGTGGATTAAAAAGCAGAATCCTACAATATAATGTTTACAAGAAATACATTTGAAGCAGAGAGATACATACACAGAGTAAAGGTAAAAGCCTGGAGCAGAATATATTATGCTTCAGCTGAAATAAAAAAAAAATCAGGCTTTGCAATCATGATCTCAGATTAGGGAAAAGCAAAAATAGAGATCTAGTTAAAAGAGACAAGGGAGGAAAAATCTTGCTAAAAGATACTGTAAACAATAAAGTAATATAGTGCTAAATATATATGCACTAAGTGGTATAGAATCCAAATTCTTAGAAAATAAATTAAGTGAGTTATAGGAAGAAATAGACAGCAAAACTATGCTAATAGAGGACCTCAATTTTCCCCCTTTCAGAACTAGATAGGTCTAACCACAAAATAAGAAAGAAATTAAGGAGATGAATACAATTTTAGAAACGTTAGATATGATAGACCTCTGGAGAAAACTGAATGAGGATAGAAAGGAATATACCTTTTTTCAGTGGTACAAGGTATGTACACAAAAATTGACAATGTATCAGGGCATAAAAACCTCACATTCAGATGCAGAAAGACAGAAATATTAAATGGATCTTTTTCAGATCATAATGCAATAAAAATTATATGTAATAAAGAGCCATGGAAAGATAGATTAAAAATTAATTGGAAACTAAATAATCTAATCATAAAGAATGAATGGGCCAAACCACAAACCATAGAAACAATCAATAATTTCATCAAAGAGAATAACAATGATGAGTCAACATACCAAAATTTGTGGGATGCAATCAAAGCAGTACTTACGGGAAATTTTATACTTCTAAATGCTCACGTGAATAAAATAGAGAAAAAGTACATCGCTGAATTGGGCATGCAATTTTAAAAGCTAGAAAAAGAACATATTAAAAATTCCCAATTAAACACCAAATTAGAAATGCTGAAAATCAAAGGAGAGATAAATAAAATTGAAAGTAAGATAACTGTTGAACTAATAAATAAAATTAAGGGTTGGTTTTATTTAAAAAATCCAATAAAATAAACCTTTGATTAACTTGATTAAAAAAAGAAAGAAGAAAATCAAATTGCCAGTATCAAAAATAAAAGGGTGAATCCACCACCAACAAAGAAAATTAGGACAATTTTTGGGAGCTATTTTGCTCAACCATTTGCCAATAAATCTGACAATCTAAGTGAAATAGATGAATATTTATAAAAATACAAACTTCCCAGATTAACAGAAGAGGAAATAAAATACCTAAATAATCCCATTTTAGACAAAGAGATTGAAGAAGCCATCAAAGAATTCCCTAAGAAAAAATTTCTAGGACCAGATGGATTTACAAGTGAACTTTACCAAACATTTAAAGAACATTTAATTCAAATACTATATAAACTATTTGGAAAAATATATGAAGAAGGAGTCCTAACAAAGTCATTTTGTGACACAAATATAGTGCTGATACCTAAATGAGGAAGGGCAAAAACAGAGAAAGAATATTATAGACCAATTTCCTTAATGAACATTGATGCAAAAATTTTAAATAAAATATTAGTAAAGAGATTACAGCAATTTATAATCAGAATAATACACTATGACCAGGTGGGATTTGTACCAGGAATTCAGGGCTGGTTCTATATTAAGAAAACTATTAGCGTAATTGACCATATCAATAACAAAACCAACTGAAATTATATGATTATCTCAAAAGATGCAGAAAAAGCTTTTGACAAAACACAACATCCATTCCTATTAAAAACACTAGACAGCATAGGAATAAAAGAAACTTTCCTTGAAATGATAGGTAGTAGCTATCCAAAATCATCAGCAAGCACTATCAGTAATGGGGATAAGCTAGAAGCCTTGCCAGTAAGGTCAGTGGTGAAACAAGGATGCCCATTATCACTATTATTTTTCAATATTGTACTAGAAACATTAGCTCTAGCAATAAGAGAACAAAAATAAATTCAAGGAATTAGAATAGGCAATGAGGAAACAAAACTATCGTTCTTTGCAGATGATATTATGGTACACTTAGAGAACCCTAGAGAATCAACTAAAAAACTAGTTGAAATAATTAACAACTTTAGCAAAATCGCAGGATATAAAATAAATCTACACAAATCATCACTGTTTGTATATACTACCAACAAAGTTCAGCAGGAAGAGATAGAAAAATAAATTCCCTTTAAAATATCTGTAGACATGGAGGTGCCTAGGTGGCGCAGTAAGTAGAGCACCCGTCCTGGAGTCAGGTGGACCTGAGTTCATATCTCACTTCAGATACTTAACATTTACTTGTTGGGCAAGTCACTTAACCCCAATTGCCCTGCCCTCCCCACCTTCAAAAAGCAAAAAAAAAAAAAAAAAAGATGTCAGTAGACAACATAAAATATTTGGGATTCTACTTGCCAAGACAAACCCAGGAACTATACAAACAAAATTACAAATAACTTTTCACAGAAATAAAGTCAGATCTAAACAATTGGAAAAAATATCAATTGCTCATGAGTAAGTCTAGCATAATAAAAATGACAAATTCTTCCTAAATTAATTTACTTATTCAGTGCCATACCAATTAAACTACCAATGAATTTTTTATAGAACTGGAAAAAAATAACAAAATTCATTTGGAAAAACAAAAGTTTAAGAATATCAAGGGAATAAATGAAAAAACAATGCAAAAGAAAGTGGCTTACCCATGCCAGATCTAAAAGTACATAGAGTAGTGGATCAGTGAAATACATTAGGTACACAAGACACAGTTGTCAATGACTATAGTAATCTACTGCTTCATAAACCCAAAGACTCCAACTTCTGGAATAAGAACTCATTATTTGACAAAAACTGGAATATAGTATGATAGAAATTAGACATAGACCAGCATGTTATACCACATATCAAGGTAACGATTTAGACATAAAGGGTGATACCATAAGCAAATTAAGAGAGCATGGAATAGTTTATCTGTCAGATCTGTGAAGAAGGGAAGAATTTATGACCAAACAAGGGATAAAGAATATTATGAAATGCAAAATGGATAATTTTGATTACATTAAATTAAAAAGTTTTTGCACAAACAAAATTAACACAACCAAGAGTGGAAGGAACGCAGAAAGATAGGGAATATGTTTTACTGCCAGTGTTTCTGATAAAGGCTTCATTTCTCAAACATATAGAGAACTGAGTCAGATTTATAAGACTACAAGTCATTCATCAATTCATAAATGGTCAAAGGATATGAATAGGCAGTTTTCAGATGAAGAAACCAAAGCATCTATAGTCACATGAAAAAAATGCTCTAAATCACTATTGATTAGAGAAATGCAAATTAAAACAACTCTGAGGTACCATATCACACCTATCAGATTGGTTAACTGTAAAGCCAAGTACTAGCAGCTTTGCAGAAGAATGCTACTGTGAACAACTTTTAAGGTTCTGATTACACAGTGTAGTGAACACTCTATTCCATAACAAATCAGAGCAAAACATTCACAGAAATCAAGGTACAGCATTCACAATATTACAACTTACCACAGATAATAAAAATACGGCATTCACAACAACTTGTCACAGCAAATGACTACCTAGTTTCCACTACAGTGGTCACAAAGTTTTGGACAAAGAACAATTATTTAGTAACTCAATCATTCAATCATCCTTTGGGAGGTTTGCCTCCTCAAGGAACACAAAGTACAATAGTCAAAATTCTCCACTCATGGGGCATGCTAAGTTACAAATCAGTTACTTATTCAGTCATCAATCACTAAGTACAACTATTTAGTCAATCAATCATCCTTCATCATTCACTATTCAATCACTAGAAAATACACAGACCCTCCGCCCCTAGGTTACTAGTAAACTACAATTTCTCAGTCAGTACACAGTATCCAAGTAGAGTCTTCTTTCAGCTTGACTCAGGGTGGTTTCTCGGATTCCCAGGATCCTCTTCCATGGTCCCAGATCCTACCTGGATTCACCAAACTGTCACCTGGGTTCAAAGGCAGACAGCTCCCAAGTCCTTGTCCAGCTCTCTGTGCAGTTCCTGCTCCACATTGGAGGTCACAGTGTCCAGTCCATCTCAAATCCTTCATAGTCTCTGTTCCCAGGAAGACAAGGCTTAACAAAGCCACAAACAGACAAAGTCTTAAATCCCTCACAGTCATGCTTCCTCAGTCTTTTGGCAGCTCCAGCTGGCCATCAGACTCATCAGAAGTTTCAGTTGGTTCCCAGAATCAAGATCACTCTGTCCAGGTTTTCAAAATCAAAATCATTCTCTCTGGGCTGGAAGGGGCTTTCCTCTTCAGCCTCCCCGGTGGCAGCAGCTTCAGCCTCCACAGAGTTTGCTTCAAGAAGATCTGTCTCAGTTACCAGTTCTCATTTTTCTTCTCAATTCTCAGTCCAGCAGTTAGCAGCCCAGCCTCCAGATGCTCCTGAGAGAAATCCTCTCTTTCTCCAGTGGCAGCAGCTTCTGCCTCCAGTTATTTGTCCCAAGAAATTCTGTCTCTCCTTCTCTGGGGCTTCTCCTTATATACACACAGCATTAACTTCCTGTTTCAGCCAACCCCTTCCTGTTACATCAGCAACAGGGATTCAGACCTTCTTGATTAATTACTAAGTGCTAAGTACCTGTTTCCTTTGCCAATACAAAGGGATCTTCAAATTCAAATTATATTACCATTACACTAACATGACAAAGCAGGAAAATGATAAATATTGGAGATGTGGGAAAATTGGAACCCTAATGCATTGTTGGAGAGAAATTTGGAATTATGCTCACAGGGCTATAAAACTATGCATACTTTTTGACCCAGCAATATGACATCTAGGTCTTTATCCCAAAGATATCATAAAAACAGGAAAAGGACCCACACGTACAAAAATATTAATAGCAGCTCTATTTGTGGTGGCCAAGATTGGAAATTTACGGGATGCCCATCAATTGGGGAATGGCTGAACAAGATATAGTATATGAATGTAATGGAATACTATTGTTCTATAAGAAATGATGAAACTGGAGGACTTCAGAAAAACCTGGAAAGACTTATGTGTTCTGATGCTGAGGGAAGTGAGCAGAACCAGAACACTGTACACATTAACTAACGTTGTGTGATGACCAACTTTGATAAACTTAGCTCTTCTCGGCAACGCAATGATCTAAGACAATTCCAAAACATTCATGATGGAAAATGCTATCTACATCCAGAGAAAGACCTATGGAGTCTGAATGTAGATTAAAGCATACTATTTTCTCTTTTTTTCTTTTTCACGGTTTTCTCCTTTGGTTCTAATTCTTCTTTCCAATATGACTAAAATGGAAATATATTTAATATGATTGTACATGTATAACCTGTTTCAGATTGCATGTCATTTTTTGTGGAGGGGAAGATGGAGGGGGGAGAAAATTTAGAACTCAAAATTTTATGGAAGTCAATGTTGAAAACTATAAAATAAATAAAACTAAAAAAGGGGAATAAGGGGAAAAATATTTTAAATCTCTACTGACTAGAGAAATGCAAATTAAAATTACCCCAAGGTACCACCTCACACTTATCATATTGGCAAATATTACAGAAAAGGAAAATCATAAATGTTGTAGAGATGTGGGAAAATTGAGACACTAATGCATTGTTGGTAGAGTTGTGAACTGATCCAGCAATTCTGGAGATCAAGATGGAACTATTCCCAAAGGATATTCAAACTGCATACCCTTTGGTCCAATAATACCACTTCTCGGTCTGTATCCCAAAGAGATCATACAAAAAGGAAAAGCACCCATATGTACAAAAATATTTATAGCAGCTCTTTATGTGGTGGCATAGAATTGGGTATCGAGAGAATGCCCATCAGTAGGTGAATAGCAGAACAAGTTGTGGTATATGAATGTGATGGAATACTATTGTGCAATAAGAAATGACAAACAAGTAGACTTCAGAAAAACCTGGAAAGATGTACATGAAATGATACAAAGTCAAGTGAGCAGAACCAGGAGAACATTGTACATATTAACATAAACATTGTGCGATGATCAACTATGATAGACTTAGCTCTTCTTAACAATATGATGATCCAAGACAATTCCAAAAGACTCATGATGGAAAATGCTATCCACACTTAGAGAAAGAACTATGGAGACTGAATGCAGATCAAAGTACACTATTTTAACTTTTGGGGGGCTCTTTCCCCTTCTGTTTCTTTTTTCACAACATAACTAATGTGGAAATATGTTTACATGATTGCACATGTGTAACCTATTTCAGATTACTTGGCATCTTGAGGAGGGAGGATCAGAGGAAGGGGGGTGGAAAGTTAAAATTTAGAACTCAAAATTTTATTAAAAAATGAATGTTGAAAACTACTTTTATATATAATTGGGAAAAATAAAATAGTATTTTTAAAAGGCTCTTGAAACCACTATTTCTATTCTTTTTTTAATTTGGAGAAATAAATAATGGATGTTTTTTGAACTCTATATAAGAATGTAGACTGTGAGTTTACTGGAGATTACTATAATTATTGGCTGAGACTCTGGCATCCATCTTCTGGAATGCTCTAATTGGTTGAGACCAGGATACTTAAATGGCAAAAGACCAAATCTAGCTCCAGAGATTTGCGCATGTCTCAAAAGTCAAATTCTTCCCCTCAGATAAGAAATAAAATGAGCGTCAGAAGGCCGAGTCTTGGCTCATAGTACATAGGCTGTGTACTCTTTAAAGCAATTACTTTGAAAAAAAAATCACATAGCTGGAATCTATCTTAGAGACCAACTAGTTCAATTCCTTCATTTTACTAATGAGAGAACTGAGGCCCAGATAAGTTAAGCAACTTGTCCCAGATTAAACCACTGTCTGGTGGCAGAACTGAACCTAGAAACCAAGTTTCATAGCTCTCAGTCTAGAATTCTTCTCCTTACATCAGACCTCAGAAACCTTTTGCTCGAAAGGTCATTAATCTTTATAACCAAGTATTTGCAGAGAAAAGTCCACTTGAACAGGGCATCAACTTCTTTTTTGTTTGTTTTTTTGCTTTTTTGGAGGGGGAGGGTAGGGCAATTAGAGTTCAGTGACTTGCCCAAGGTCACACAGCTAGTTAGTGTTAAGTGTCTAAGGCTGAGTTTGAACTCAGGTCCTCCTGACTCCAGGGCCAATGCTCTATTCACTGTATCACCTAGCTGCCCCAAGGTATCAGCTTCTACCTTTATTCTTGACCCTTCTTCATCAATCTTACACCTTATCACACCACCATAATCATTTCTGTGCATCAGGGAAGTAGACAGCAGCTTGCATGGTGTAGTCTGAAGGGTGCTGCAAGGTCTTGCTTGCTTAAAAATATTTGTTCTCTTTGTCTGAAATTCCTATCATAATATCTACTTGCTCTTGTACATTAAAGCATTATACTTTTCATTTAGAAAGTTGAGCTTGAAGTCAGAAAGACCTGAGTTCAAATGTGACCTCAGACATTTACTAGCAGCATGACTCTGGGTAAGTTACTTAAGCCTGTTTGCCTCAATTTCCTCATCTGTAAAATGCAGCTGGAGAAGGAAATGGTAAACCCCTCTGGTATCTTTGCTAAGAAAACCTCAAATGGGATAATAAAGAGTCAGAAAAGGCTGGAAAATGACTGACGAACAACAACAGCAAGCATTTGTACTGTATATCTTGGAACCACGAGAAGACATTCCTCACAACCCTGCCAGTCGGCACCTGTCCCCTCAACATGCAGTATAGAGCAATATTACCAGCCTGTGCAAGGGAGGTTTATTTAGATCATTTCCTTTGCTCTCTGGAAAAACTGCAAAGTAAGTTCATAATCATAATGACAGACAACATTTGCATAGCCCTTTATTGATATTACCTGTATCTGTCTGTCTGTCTATTTGTCTGTCTGTGTCTCATTTGGCACTCTGTCTTTCAACCCTCTATCAGGAGGAGAGTAATCATTTTCGTCATTAGTCTGATCATTGTTTCATGGTATATCTAGATATATATGTCTATAAATAAGCATACATATAAGTATATACATATATATACATATATATATGTATATATATATATATATAAATAGAGAGAGATAGAGAGATAGAGAGAGAGAGAGAGAGAGAGAGAGACATAAAAGCCTATCTGGATCTTTCTTTTAGATGTAGTCGATGTGGAAATCTCTTTTTCTTGATTATACATATATTTGTGATAGGGATTTTGTTTTCAATGAGGGGAGGGAGAGAAGGTAGATTTTTACTAATTTAAAAAAATTTAATTTTAAAAATGTATCAAAATCTTAGGATAGTGTACTTATCAAAGCTTTGATATTTCCAGGATGGAGTTATTACTCCTAGAAAGCTTCTCCTTTAGGAAAGAAAACTACTCCCCACTTTCATCCCTTCTCCAGATAGGAGGATTTAATTAAGTGGAATTATAAAGTCTCTTTTCTTAGAAGTTTAAAATTGGATCTATTGATGGAAATCGCTTTTGACTGCATGATGTCTTGCAATCCTCTCTCTGTTTTTGTTTAAAAGACATGTAATGGAAGGAAATCCAGAAGGTAACGCACAGAGGACAGCTTTGAAAGTTACATATTTAAGATATGTGTAATAGAAATTTACATTTTCATGAACAATCTTCTTTTTGAGGGCTCTGATTTATATATGGAAATGTGAGTGTTATCTGATGCTTGTTGAGAATTTAACAAATAATTAAAGACCAAAAGAAGGAAAGAAAGACTATGTGGTGAAGTCCTAGGGATGGTTTCTGGCTCTGTGGGTCACCAGCATTGATAGGGCCACCTTTACAGCTAGGTGGTACACTGGATAGAGCCATAGTGTTGAAGTTAGGAAACCTGAGTTCAAATCCAGTCTTAGACACTCACTACCTCTGTGACTATGGAAAAATCATTTAACCTTTGCCTGATTCTGTTTCCTCATCTGTAAAATGGGGATAATAATAGCGTTTATTTCCCAGGATTGTTGTGAGGATCAAACAAGATAGTATTTATAAAGCACTTCATAGTACTCAGTATGTAATAGATGCTGTATAAATGCTATTATTAATTATTCTTGTTTTTATTATTGTTTTACTGAATGAAGTAAATAGAACCAGGAGAGTAAAATACACGACTGTAATAATGGAAATGAAAACACCACCATAATTAAGTCAACTGCTGGTTAATTGTAATGGCCAACGCTGGTCCTGTAAAGAGATGCCTTATTTTGTCTGAGAGGCAGAGGGAGATAAGGTTCAGAATGGAGGCGATGGTTGGCCACTGCGTTGATTTTGCTCAAATGATTTTCTTTGTTTAAAGGATCTTCTTGTGGAGAGAGGGAGGAAAGGATGTCCAAAAACTGACCATTTTGTAAAAATAAAAGACACTTAACAAAAATTTAAAAACAACAATTAAATGAATTCAAGGTCCCGGCATGTTATCTCCCCAGAACTCAGACTTAATCTGCTGGATTGCAGAGTTGACCTTCCCCTCATCCTTAGAAGTGCCTCCCAGTTTTCATTATGACCCAACAATTGCTTAACATTTTTAAGGCTATAACTGAAGGGCAGCTCTGGGTCTTGATAATCTCTCTGTTTAGCCCAGCACTATGAACCGATGACCTGTGGAATGTGACCAATTAGTGTTTGGCAAGCATCAGGACTTTGAGACTGCTTGCACAGAAACACACACACACACACACACACACACACACACACACACACACACACACACACAGATTTAGACAGAATTCCTAGTAATTTAGATGCTTGAATCATAGCACTGCTTCGTTTTCTTATAGCAATGCCTGGATGGATGCCTCGTGGGTGGGAGGCATCCTGTCCGTAATGGAACAGGTTTGTTGGGGGAAGATGTTTTGGTTTACTGTGCAGAACTAGATAGTCTTTTCAGGGTTGCAAGGGAAGCCTGTTGCTTAGCTATGACTGGAGAGACACTTGCAATCCCTGAAATCACTGCAGTCTGGTGATGAAAACTTGCCGGGGTTACTGGCTGTATACAGATCTGACTGTAAGAGATAAAGAGTTTTTTTTTTAAAGGAGCAAGGTAGGAGAAGACATCAGAAAACTGAGGAAAGTGAATTAACCCCTGATTATCTATGCAAATGGAAGGGAGCAGCTGTGAGAATAATATAACAGAGTAAATAATCTAAAAATTCATTCTATTTGACTGGCTTGTGCATTTTACATTTTAAGTTTGAAAGCCTTTATAACATTGATAGCCCTTTTTATGCATTGAGAATTACAAAATACAATTCTGACGAAATGCACTTGTTAAAAGTCTGCTTTGTACTAGTTCTTTTCCCTTTCATCGAAAAAAAAATCAAGCGTCTTTATTGGAAGCCTTAGATGTAAATACACATACTTTTCCCTTGCTTAGTGTCTATTTACACTTAAATTATTAATTTCAAGGCATAACCTACCATGACGCTTTTCCAATGCCTCCCTCTTACTACCCATCAAAATCCTTTGCCCATTCATTTTTATTCATCCTCCATTTTTTCTGTTTTTATTTTTTCTGCTTGAGTATTACTTCAAAAAAGGCTTTCTGATTTCTTTGTATTCCTCATAACTGTCCATCTCAATTGCTTTATTCCATTTCATTATAAAGAATGCACCACAGGTTATCTAACCATCGCCTTATTGCTGGGCATACAGGTTGCTTCCAGTCTTTTGGCATTGCATGTGAAACATATCCCGAAAAAGAACCGATAGTTCTTTTTACTCTTGATAAATCACTTCCAGGAGATGGTCCCAGCAACGAATTATTAGCTGCTTCATTCCTTTTTTGCATATTCTCTGTCTCAACTAGACTTCAATAACATCATAGGAGGATTTTTAGAAAAAAAAAAACAACCAAATAAAACAAGTAGTAAATGAGGAAACTGCACAAGACAAATAGTACCCCCTGTAGTGACATCATAGATCCATGGAACCATCATGTCCCTCTGTTTGGAGACTCTCTCTCTAAGCTTGTTATCCATGTGACACACCTTTCCTGGGGAGACAGTTAAGTCAGTTCCCCATAGCTAAGCCTAAGTGTGAAAACAAGAATTCAAATCTCTTTCTCCTGGAAGTAAACAGAGGAAGTGACTATGGCATTCATGGAGGTATAAACCAGCTGGTGAAAAAAATTTCAAGTCAAGATCGTCTCTTATAAACTGCAGGACAGTCAAAGGATTGTAACCAATATGAATCCAATTTTCTTGGACCCCTAGATTTTTTCAGGTTACTTGCCAAGGGCCCAATATAATGCCATAAATTCAGTGGGTGTCCCATTAATATTTGGTAATGATGGTAAACCATATATCCTTTCTATATTACTCCTTTTCCCCTCCTAACCACTCTCCAAATTATCTAAGAAAGTCAGATTTACTAACACGCTAGGATTTTAAATGGCTTAAAGCTTGTTAAGAACTTGTAATTCTCATTTGGTATTAGTTTAGCTACTAGTTTAATGATTGCCTGGACAACCGAATTTTCAAACACACACACACACACACACACACACACACACACACACACACACACACACACACACTACGGGTCACTTAACTTCTCAAGGGCCAAGGCAATTCTAAGTTTTGAATTGAAGACAAGATGTTGAATTGTATTGATACAGAGAATAGTTTCTTATATGAATGAAATCACAAGTCCAGACCCTTTGCCCCTCTCTCTCTTTTAAAAAATTATATCCCTAAAGTCTGGCCCTTATTGCCTAGTCTCTTGCTAATCTCTGAAATGACTCTAGCTATCTTTTATAAGAGGGTCATTTCTTCCCTCTGATTCCTTTCCCTTCTCTTAGTAATAACTCGATTCCAAGGAGAGAATCTTAGGAATCCATTGACATATCTGGTCATGCACAGACTGTGGTTTTGGAAGCTTTTTGTCTTAAAGAAACTATTCCAGATAGCCAGTGTCCTCATAGTTTATTTTTATAGAGTACTAATAATAACGCTTTTATGCAAACTTCACCTGTGATCTGAATAGACCATTTCCCCTCAAATGCTTCCCTAGGGCAAACCAGTCTTTACATTACTACAGTTATGGTAGTTATTTGCAGCCACGGATTTTGGTGGAAAGCAGTTTGAAGGCAGGGGGGAGGGGAGGGTGTTCACAGTTCCCGTTGATTTCTGTCAGATTTCAGTTGAGGTTCATGAAGAGATAATTGTGTAATATTTTCTCATCTTTCACAGGCTGATAATTCCTGTATAATTATATATGCCTGAACTTAATATTATTTCAGAGAGAGGGAAAGTGCACACCAGATTTTTAGCCTCAGGCTTTCTGTGAGTGGATATAGATTCTGTTCCAACAAATACTTTGGCTTTTATTCGTTTTTTCTATGGAGACTTACTCAGGGACGGACGTGACCCAAATGGATAGTTGACCAATGGGTTTGGGGTATTGTTTGAAGAAGAGCTGCTGGTCTGTGTCCATCTAACAAGGGCCGGATGCCACTAAAGAAAGTCACCCTCGTGGGCTTTTTACAGACTATGGCAATAACAGATTTTTCTGCTTCTGGCACTGAAAGTTGAAGGGGCAGGCATGCAATAAAAATCCCATCTGAAAGATGTTCCTCATATTACTACTAGTGAAATCAGCATGTTGATATTATTTTACTTCTGACCACCACCTCCCCCAGTCCCCCTTCCCTTCTGCCAGTCCCCCTTCCCCTTCTCTTGTCTTCTTCCTCTCCTGCTTCCCTGTAGGGCAGTGGTTCTCAACCTTCCTAATGCTGCAATCCTTTAATACTCGTATGTGGGTGTCTCTGCATGTGGGCAGATCTGCCTGGCGACAGATAGAGGAGCAGTGTCTCCGTTCCTAAGACCATTGGAATTATGTGTTTTCTGATGGTCTTAGGAAACCCCTGTTACCCCTGTGAAAGTGTTGACCCTCAAAGGGGTTGCGACCCACAGGTTGAGAATCACTGCTGCAGGGTGAGAGAGATTGCTATACCTGAGTGTGTATGTTATTCCTTCTTTGAGAAATTCCGATGAGAGCAAGGTTCAAATGTTGTCCACCCCACTCCCCACCCCATCTTTCCCTTCTCTCCACTGTCTTTCTTGACTCTTCATATAAGAAAATTTATCCCATTCTACCTCTCCCTTTTCTCTTATCCCAGTGCAACTGCCTTTCTCATGTCTTGATTTTGTTCTTTTGGATATTACCCCATTTAGTCAACTTATATCTGCACCCTCTGCTTGTGTATACTTCTTCTAACTGACCCAATAGTGGCAAACTTCTTAAGAATTACAAATATCATCTTCCCTTCCTGTGTAGGAATGAATACAGTTTAACCTTTTTGAATTCTTTATGTTTTCTCTTTCCCGTTTACCTTTTTATGCTTCTCTTAAGCCTTGTATTTGAAAATCAAATTTTCTGTTCAGCTCTGATCTTTTCATCAGGAATGATTAAAAGTCCTCTATTTCACTGAATGCCCATTTGCCCCTGAAAGATTACACTCAATTTTGCTGGATCAGTGACTCTTGGTTGTAATCCTAGCTCCTTTGCCTTCTGGAATGTCATATTTCAAGGCATCAGATCCTTTAATGTAGAAGGCTGCTAAAACCAGAGTAATCCTGACTGTGACTCCACAGTATTTGAATTGTTTCTTTCTTGCTGCTTGCAATATTTTCTTTTTAACATGGAGGCTCTAGAATTTGTTTACAATAATTGTGGAAGTTCTCATTTTGGGATCTCTTTCAGCAGGTGATTGGTATATTTTTTTAATTTCTATTTTGCCCTCTGGTTCTAGGATATCAGGGCAGTTTTCCTTGATAATTTCTTAAAATACAGTATCTTAAAATAGTATAAGAAAGAGAGTAATATTTTAAAAAATTAATTGTTTTTTATTATTGCTTTCTGGTAGCCCAATAATCCTTAAATTATCTCTCCTGGATCTGTTTTCTAGGTCAGTTGTTTTTCCAACAAGATACTTCATATTTTCTGCTATTTTTTTATTCTTTTGATTTTGTTTGATTGATTTTTGATGTTTCAAGTAGTCATTAGCTTCCACTTGCCCGTTTCTAATTTTTAAGGAATTATTTTCTTCAGTGAATTTTTGTACATCTTTTCCCCAGTTTTTTGTGCTTCCTTTACTAAGCTGTTGACTCTTTTTTTTTTATGATTTTCTTGCATCACTCTCATTTCTTTTCCTAATTTTTCTTTTACTTCTCTTATTTGGGTTTTAAAATTCCTTTTTGAATTCTTCTAAGAGTTCTTCTTGGGCCTGCAACCAGTTCACATTTCGCTTTGAAGGCTTTGCATACAGTCATTTTGACAGTGTTGTCCTCATCTAGGTTTGTGTTTTGTCACCAGTGTAACTTTCTATGGTCAATTTATTATTATTATTATTATTATTCATTTTCTAGCCTATTTCATGACTTTTAAGTTTATATTAAAGCTGGAATCTATACCTAGGGTAAAGAAGGCACTGTTCCAAGTGTCTTGCTCTTGAGGTATGGGGCCAGCTATAGAGTCTCAGGAGTGTGGGGTGTCCCTGCTGGAATGTGTGGGGTGGGGAACATGAGCTTCATTGCTGGCTTGTGCCAGGGGGCACAGGGTCTCATCATTGGCTTTCTGGCATGTGGCCTCTTACTGTCTTTTACCCCATTGAGAGAGATTCTTCTTGCATTGTCTTAGGGTAAAAAACTGTTACACCCTGTCCTTTTGTAGGCTCTACTACTCCAGAATTTCTTTTGAGGCATTATGTTATAGTTTCTTGAAGGTAAATTTGGGAGAAATCAAGTGAATTCCTGCCTTATTCCATTATCTTGGTTCTGCCCCTATTTGATATTATTTTATGTAGTGAAAAAAGCATTGACTTTGGAGGACCTAGATTCAGATCTCAATGTGATTAAAGGCAAGAACTTTATCTCTCAGGTCTCTTTTCCTTGTAGTAAAAATGATCCCTTACAGCCCGAATGATCTATATTCTATGATTACCATTACAACAAACAAAAACATGAAGCTTTGAGAACGCTCCAGCATGAATAAAAATCAATGATGTTATTAACACATTTTAAGCAAGACTTCATATTATATGTAAAAGTTAAATTTTTTAAAAAAGTTTCCATTTATTACTTATGGCTTAATAGATAACTAGCATTATTATGTAGTATTTTAAGGTTTGCAAAACCTTTTACATGTGTATCTTATTTGATCCTCACAACATCCCTGTGAAGTAGGTGCTATTATCACCCTCATTTTACAGATAATGAAACTGAGGTTAAGAGACAGTAAATGACTTGTCTAGGGTCATCTAATGTTATAGGCAGAATTTGAACTTAGGTCTTCCCAACAAGTTCAGCACTCTATAACTATGACACCTAGCTGCTATAGTTTTCAAAGGCTCTCCCAGTAAGAGTAAGCTCTTATGAGGTTCAATGATGCTGGAAAGGCTGTATGTACATTTTTAATGACAGTTTACTAACTGAGGAAAGGTCTGGATATTTGTGGAAAGAGTCATCAGAAGGATGGCCATGAAAGGATTTTTTTTTTGACATGGGGAGAGAGTCACAATGATCCATGAAACGTAGAAAAACAAACAAAAGAAACCCAATCTTCATTCCTCTGTGGCCCCCTTCCACTGATAGGGGTGCTCAAACTTATATAGTTCTGTGACTGTCTAAAATAGCCACAGAAATGCAGATTAAACTACTTGTTAGAAGTTATCATTATAACCTCTAAGTATTATTATAATACTTGGTTTTGTCCAATGACTAATGTGCTGACACATTATTGAAGAACTGAAAAAAAAATCCATATTCACATCTTCCCTATATCTAGAGCTGGAAGACATGTAGAAGTTTCAGTGAAACAAAAAGATGGCAAGTAACTCTCCTGGGAGAGATGGATAAAGTACTTGGTAATTTAAGCTTTACTATGTGAATGAAAGAATGAAAATGAAAGAAAAATAATCATTTCATTGAACTTTGCTTCATCTTGCTTTTCTGTGCTCATAATTTGGATAAGCAAACTATATAAAGACAATTATAGATTATATGTTAATACACTTTGCAGAGGATGAAGAGGTAGAGAAATTCTATGAAAAAATTGACAAAATTCTGCAAACTAAATTAATATCTACCTTGATTCGTAGGTACTTTAATGCCAAGAAAGGCACAAAGGAGGATAATGAAATCTATATTGAAAAGCATTGCGCAATCATTTTCGAAAATTCTACTATGCCATGGAAATGTTTTTCATAAATAAAAATAAAGTGTTTTTTTTTTTACAAAAATAAAAATATTGTTCAAGATCAAGTGGAGGCATTGGATAGATGCACAGGCTTAAGCGTATTCTCAGCAAATGCTTCATGTGCTAGGGCCTTGGTTTCTTCATCTGTAAAGTTTGGGAATTGAGCTAGATAATTGCTAAATCTTATGATTTATGGCCTTAAAATCATATATAATACATCATTAAGAACCTATGTGTCTGGAAAAGGAGAGAGGTTGGTCATGGAGAGAGAGAAGGATAGCAAATGGACAGAGTCGGTGCTGCATTGATATCCATGAAATACTAAAAAAACCAGAGGAAGGCCTCTAAGAAGGCAGTGTGGTCCATTGGTAAAGTCTTGGATTCAAATCCTATCTTGTTCTCAAGGTCTCTGTTTTCTCGTTTATAAAGGAAAGAGTTGGATTAGTCTATCATTTTTTTTTCCTGCTCTAACTCTATAAGCCCATGAAGATTTACAGAAAAATGTGGATAAGATTCATACAGGATGAAGAGGTGGATTTGTTATATCAACAACTCTGATGGGACCCACTGAAGTATAATGTAATTGAGAACGTCCTTTTTAATATTTCTTATGCATTTTCTACCATTGCCTTTGGGTTACATGTTTCAAAACTATAATCCTCATCCTTCCAACAAAACCAGTCACTAGTCCTGATTTCCAAAAAGTAAAAAGCAGTTGTAGAATCTCAGATTGAAAAGGACCACAGAGGTCATCATGCATGACTTGCACCTGAAGCAATTTTTCTTTCCAACATCCTTGATAAGTGTCTTCTGGAAAACTATCATGAGAGATTTTGTCAAATATCTTGTGAAATTCACATATTCCATGTCTTCAGAATGACCCACAATTTATTTGTCTAATATTTTAATACTTTAAAGTTTTAGGAAATAGACATTGCATGGGTGTAGCATAGTTACTTCTTCACATGAGGCAGATGGCAATACCTATACAACTTAGTCGACGGTCTTCAAGAATTGCTGTGTCCCAAAATTTGGTATGCCATGGCTCTTCTATTTATAAGGTTCGCTCAATTTTGCTAAGCTAATCTTCAAGGAACAAGCTCACAGTCCATTACCTGCCCTATTTTCAGTTTGGCAGTACCTGACAAATCTTGTGTTTCAAGGGAATAATTTTCAAAAATCCAGGGTCACTTTTATGCCACGTTGAGACATCAGAATGGGACTTCCATTGTGTAGTCTTACTTTTAAGATGCCAATAAAAAAATACCATCAGGCATGGCTAGCATTGCTTGTTTTTTATGAAGTGATAATGTCTTCTAGTGATTACCTTTCTAAGAGCCCACAAATCATTCCCTTTAATTAAACATTCTAGAATTTTTGCCAGGAATCATGACCCAGCTAGATTTGTGAGCTCTTCATTGGACTTTGAATTCCTCGAGGGCTGGTTCTGTCTTTCGTCTTTGTATACCCAGCACTTAGCACAGCCCCCTACAAATAATAGGTGCTTGATAAATGTTTGTCAACTAACTGACAAGTTTTAAGAATCTACTTTTTTGAAAACCAGAACTTTTACTTTCCTCTAGTTCCATGGTTTCTCTTCTTGTCTACATTTTTTCCACCCCTCCCACCCTCACCCAAATTGCTCGCAATAATTGTGTCCATGTGATATGTCTCATTTGGGCCTCTTTGAGGGTAACTGGATAATGTCTTGCTACTTCCTCTCTTGTTTTAGACTTCCCTTCCTTGGTAATAATTTTTTTTCTCCTTTTCCCAGTCTAAAGATCATCCTTCATCATAAAGAGAATGGGAGCCAAACACGATGTCATGAGACCTGTATGCAGAGCCAGATGAACTAGAGGCCTGAATTTAGTGATTTTAGGAACTAGGAAATCAACCATAACACAAAGGTAAAGAGGACTGAAATTTATGCCTCCAGTGGGTATAAAAGAAAGAAGTCCACAGAAACAGTTCTATTTCTTTTTTTTTTTTTTGCTTTTTTTTAAGAGGGGGGAAGGTAGGGCAATTGGGGTTAAGTGACTTGCCCAAGGTCACACGGCTTATTTTTGTGTTAAGCATCTGAGGTCACATTTGAATTCAGGTCCTCCTGACTCCAGGGCCAGTGCTCTATTCACTGTGCCACCTAGCCACGCCAATACAGTTCTATTTCAAAGATAGAGTAGGGGAGTTCAGGGTGAAGCACTGTCTGAAGCCACATTCAAGAATGATCTGTTATTCACTAATCCTCTGTTGATAAAGTGGCATAATGATTCAACCACTCTGTAGAGCAATTTGGAGCTATGCCCAAAGGACTATAAAATTATGCATACTCTTTGACCAAACAATACCACAACTAGGTTTGTATCCCAAAGAAATTAAAGAAAAGAAGGAAGGGGACCTATATGTACAGAAATATTTAGAGCAGCTCTTTTAGTGGTGGCAAAAATTGGAAATTGAGGGGATGTCCATCAACTGGGGAATGACTGAACAAATTGTATTTGATTGTGACAAAATACTACTGTGCTATAAGAAATGACAAATAGGATGCTCTCAGAAAAACCTGGAAAGACTTCCATGAGCTGATGCAAAGTAAAATGAGCAGAACCAGAACACTGTATACAGTAAGAACAATACTGTATGGTGAACAACTCTGAATAATTAGCTATTCTCAGCAATATAATGTTCTCAGCAATATAATGACCTAAGATAATGCTGAAGGATTTATGATGAAAAATGCTACTTTTCACCAGAGAAAGAACTGATGGAGTCTGAATGCAGCTCAAAGCATAATTTTTCTCTATTTTTCTTGTTGTTTTAAATCTGTGTTTTCTTTCACAACATGACTAACATGGAAGTATGTTTTGCCTGACTGCACATATATAACATATCAAATTGTTTGCCATTTCAATAAAATGGAGAGAAGGCGGGGAGGCAGAAAATTTGGAACTTAAAAATTTTATAAAATGAAAGTTAAAAAAGTGTTTTTATATGTAATTGGGGAAAAATAAAATACTAAATTTAAAAAAGACTTAAAAAAAGAAAAGTAGTTTGGAATTATGCAAATAAAGTGCCTAACATGCCCTCCTTTGACCAAGAGACTCTATTACTTAGATATATAGCCCAAAGAGGTCTTTAAGAAGAAAGTCCCCATACCTACCAAAATATTTATAGCAGCTTTTTGTGGTAGCAAAGAAATGAAAATAAAGTAGATGCCATGTACATTGATAATGGTATTTCGATATATAAGAAAAAAATTATCTGTCATCAAAATTCTTAAAGGTACCAGGACTGGATACAAAGTAACTTTTTAATAAATGCTTGCTGTTGATTGGTTGATGACCATTAGTAAGTGTCTGAGTCTACATTTCTTTTGATTACCTTCAAGGCATTACCAAAATTCTCGGTGAGTACTTTGAGGTCATCTCTTGATGCCACAGGAGATCTGAAAACCAACTCTTCTTCCTCCACTTTCACTCATTCAGCTTCCTTTGCCCATTGCCACTTGTCTAGAGATCTACACAATTTACTTCCTTCATTAATCACAGGGCACTCAATCTTATAATACCTTGAATTGTTACTTAACTTCTCTTGCCTAGATGTCTAACCTTTTTGATTTATGATAGCCCAAGGGAGGGGGTTTTGCTCTGTGCTTCTTATATTCTCTACAACCTCTAACAAGTTATAGAGTAAGATAATATATGCCTAGTAAATATGTAGAAACAATTGGATTCAGCCTGGACTGCTCAGCTTCATTTTTAACTCTAGTAAGCACTATTCTGAGGGTTCCTATGTACAATGTGTACAGATAGTACGTAACTCATGGATGGGTTCTATGCCAAAAGTTCATGTGCAAATTTGGTGTTTGGAACTCAGAATTCATTTTCCTATCAAATACTAGAACTGGAAAGACCTTAGAAATTATTTGGTTCAACCTCTTCATTTTATACATAAAGAAATTAAGGCCAAGAGAGGGGATGTGACTTGGCCAAGATAAAAAAGTGCCTACTATGTGCTAGGTGGGGTGTGGGAGTGAGATACAAATTCGAAGAATGAAGCCATTCTTATTCCTACAGAGTTTAAACACACAGCTATGAAGTGGCAGAATCAAGGTTCAAAGTCCATCATGCTTTCTCCTGTACTTTATTACTCTGTTCCCCAACCATGGGATGTATGAAAAAATAACTTCTAATGTTTGGAATTTTTAAAAAAAGCATCTAATAATCACAGAAGCCAGAAGTGCCATAAGAGAATCAGTATAGAGGCGTATTCTCTGATAGTCAGTATTGGAGAAGTCCTAGGAAGATAACCCCTTAGTGCATTGATGGTGGAACTATGGATTAGCATAGGCATTTTGGCAAGCAAACTGGAATTATGCTAATAAAATTACTTAAATCTCCATAGTCTTTGGTCTGGAGATTATATTCCAAGGCTTATAGCTAGAGGAAGTCACTGACAGGAAGAAAGTCTCTGTATATAATAGCATCAACAGCAAAAAATAGAGCAACATTTTTTTTGGTAGAAAATAATTGGAAACAAAACAGATGTCCGTTATTTGGAGGATGGCTAAACAAATTATGGCATATGAACGTAATGGAATATTACTGAGCTATAAGAAATGATGAATACAGAGAACATAGGCAGGTTGACCTGATCTGATGTAGAAGGAAGTTAGGAAAGCCAAGAAAACAACATATACAATGACTACAACAATATAGATGGAACTAGCAATCACAAAACAATCAAAAGTGAATGCTGCAAAATTACAAGGAAAAGCCATAGTTCCAAAGAAAGGCTATGAAAGGATAGCCCTTACCTGTTCCTCTGCAGAGGTGGGAGCTCCATGGGTATGGAGCATTGCATATATTTTCAGACTTTTAAAATCAAATTTTCTGATTATTCCCCCCCCCTTTTTTTCTTCGTAAATATTTGTTATTTACAATGGTCCCCTGGGAGGGAGGAGGAAGAGAAATAACTGGGAGAAATTCTAGTGATGTAAAGACAACATACACTATCAAAATTTTATTTTTTTTAAAAAAGGAACACCTTTACTGCACTGAACACTACACTGAATGTGGAGATGGTAGTTTTGGGAGAAGGCTGGGAGGAGTGTATATGAAGGTGGTAGACATCATTTTCTCCTTCATAAACTTCTAGCATTCTTTCCACCACAGGTTTACTACAGATCTTTTTCCTCTCTGATGCCTAGGCTGGAGGGAAGAGAAGGTAGTGGTGGAAACTGAACTTGGAATTGGGACCTCGCTCTATAGAAACTGAACTAAATTATGATTTTAACCTCTTCCCCTCCCCAAACACCAAGGTAATATAAACAGGGAGTGATATTAAGCCCCACATTTCAAGGGAGTAAGTTTATGTATTTGTGATTATACCTCTTGAAATAAACATTTCTTTGTAAAAGTGAATGTGGTCGTCAGTGGTTAAATGGAATTTGGATACAGGTCCCCTCCCCATTCCCTTACATAGGTCCCTCCTCCCCCACGATTGAGGGAACACCATCGGTTGGAGCAGGAGTCATTTGCAGAGATCCTAGACACTCCCAAATGCCCTTAAAAGTACCAGAGAACCTGGGGGGAGAAGTAAAATGTAAGCCTACCTAGCTTTCTAGGCCATGAGAGTCATGGTAGTTAATATTACATGGGTACAATTGCTTCCATTGATACATAATAAATTGAGATATGTATTAAACTGGTATAAGCAACTAAAATCAGTACAAAACCAAAAAGCCACATATATTCCAGCTGTTTATAAATAAAATGTTGGAAAAGAGTAGTAAATAAGCTACAAACAGCTGTGTGGGGATTATGCTGCCAAGACTGAGCCGGAGTATGTCAGACTATATCAAGAGTTTTAAAGTCTGCTAGCTTGAGATCAACTCTGTATTTATAGCACAGCTAAGAAACGGCTCCAGCGATCTGAAAGCCTTTAATACTGTGCCTTGTTGAAGTTCATTGTTTTAACACAGTTGATCCGAGTTATCGTGGTTTTTGAAATGGGAAATGGAATCAGTAAAAATGTCACAGAAATGCTACATCTGAATAACCTGTTGAGTAGACTTGTAATAACATGAGGGAAAGAAGAAAACACTTTTACATAAGTTGCCTCTGAAAGGTGCTATTTTTCCCAGTGTGTGTGGTTTTTTTAATAAAAAATTGCTTCAGTCAAGTACATTCAGAACGTGGACTAATATTTTTTTTCATAAGGCAGAAAAAGAAATCTACATGGGGTACGTGTGTGCACGCATGCATGTGTGTGTGTGGTTGCGAGGATAGGAGCCTGAGACAATATGAATGTGGAGCTGGGTTTCCTTTCAGCGGATATTGAAAAGTGCCTTTTGTCTATATTTTGGCTTAGTAAATAGAAGGCTGGACTTGAGAGTCAGAAGGGTTTGGTTGAAATGCTGCCTGAAACTTATTGCCTACTCTTCTTTATCTCACTCTTTCCCTTGGTGACCAACTATATCTGCTCTCAATGTTTTTTTAAAATAGCATTTTATTTCCTCCTCAATTACATGTAAAAACACATTTTAACTTTTTAAAAAAGTTTTAAGTTCCAAATTCTATCCCTTCTTCCCTTTCCTCCCTGCTCCATGAGACAGTAAGCAATCTGATACAGTTTATACACGTGCAATCAAGTAAGACATTTCCATATTAGTAATTTTATGTAAGATGATTTGAGAAAAAAGAAAGAGAGGAAGAAAGAAAGGAAGGAAGAAGGAAAAAAAGAGAAAAATAGTATGCTCCAGTCCATATTCAGACAATACCAATTCTTTCTCTGAAGGAAGATAGCATTTTTCACCATGAGCCTTTTTACTCCCAAGGGTTTTATTGCCACCTCTATATAAATGACAGAGCAGCTAGGTGATAGTGTCTGGAAGATTTATGTTCATGAATTTGCCCTCAGACATTTACTAGCTATGAGACCCTGGGCAAGTCACTTAACCCCGTTTGCCTCAGTTTCCTCATCTGTAAAATGAGCTGGAGAAGGAAATGGCAAACCACTCCAGGCTCTTTGCCAAGAAAACCCGAGATGGGGTCATGAAGAGTAGGATATGAAAATGACCAAACAACAAATATGAATGACTCCCAGATCTATAAATCCAATTATAATTTTTCTTAGAAGCTTCAGTCCCACATCAACAATTGCTTATGAGGTTATTTCTAAATGGTTATAACTATAGACATCTCAAACTCAACATGTCCGAAACAGAACCTTCACAGCCACTCTAAGTGATCCCCCTTCTGAAGGTTTCTATTAATGTTTTAGGACCACCATCCTCCTAGTCACCCACGTTCACCATCTCTTCACTTAGCATATCCAGTAAGTTGCCAAGTCTTACTGTTTTTATCTCCACAACACGTCTCCCATAGTCTCTCTGCTCACACAGCCACCGCCTTAGCTCAGGTTCATCACCTCGTGCCTAGAATGTGCAATATTCCTATTTGGCCTCCCTGTACTAGTTTCTTCCCACTCCAATTCATTTTCTTCATAAGCCCACCAAGTGATGCTCCTAGAGCCCAGATCTCCCCCATAAACCCACCCCTCCCTCATAAACTCCTGTGGCTCCCTATTACTTCTAGGAAAAAGTATAAATTCTTGTGTTTGGCATTGAAATCTCGTTAAAACTTGTTCCCCCCCCCAAAAAAAATAAAAAAAAAAGAAATATAACACTGTGATTCATAGTGAACAGTGTGTTTATGTCAATGGATTTTGCCTTTTTGAGAAGTAGATATACACCATTGTTAAGGGAATCTGAAGATCTTCCCTGCCCCTAGGCCCTTTGCTTAAGTGGCTTAAGTGGCTCTGAGAACCTTCCCTGATCTCAAAGTATACTCTGCCCCCTAATAGGCTGAATGTGGTCACAGG
>CM053582.1:387062987-387082397 GCA_028627135.1 Pseudochirops cupreus
ATATACCCTGATGTGAGGTTTTTGCTTTGGGGCTCACTTTGAGAAGAGTTGTGTGATATGGCCAGATGAGACTTCGGGAAGCTGTTGAGCTTTGAAAAACCCAGATGTTGGTGCTTCCCTCTCTGGTAACCAAATATGTATGAATGTAATGGTCAGATGATTGGAAGCCCATCTGCTGATCTGTTTCTTTGTCTGCTTGTAACTTTTGCTTGTAACTTCTGTTTGCATTCTCTGAAGTTCAGGGTGCTGACTTTTTCCCCTGAACTAGGTAAAGGATATATGTTTGGTTGATTAAAATAAGATTGTTAACCCATTTTGAGTTGCTTTCCTTTAGAAAAGCAGATCTAAGAACCTGTGCTAGCAGCCACCCTGGGTATGCTAGGGCGCTTGCTGATACAATCACTGATAGCTACTGAAATTCTAAGTTAATTTTAATAATCTATGATAAAGAATAAATAACATCAGCCAATTCAATGCCTGCCACATAGTAGGTGCTTGATAAATATCTGTTGATTAACTGAAAATGTTATTTTATGTAGCCTATCTTGGAAATTCATCCTAAAGTACTTGACAAAAACCAAATTTTCTTTGTTTTCTGCACTCTGTAAATCCTTTTTATATGATTCCTAATGTGTAAGAAGAAATGTGTAATATATAATGTAATAAAGAAGTGCCTAACGTGTAGTGTAAAAATGAAAAAAAAAATAAAACTTGTTCCCTTCTTACCTTTTCAGGATTCTTACTTTTTTTTTTAAAACATTTTTAGTTATATAAATGTGTTTTGTTTTTACATTGCAAACAAACATTTACACATTACTTTCACTTAGTGAGAGATCTCTTATAATAAGGTAAAACAGTTAAGTCAAACTAATAATATTGTTACTTTATCTGGAAATTCATCAAACATTCACACCTATAGTATTCAATTCTACATCCCATCTACCTCTCAATTTTTTTAAATGGAAAGAAAAAAAAATTTCTCCTTCCAACTCCCATTCCATTAAAAAAAGAAAAACATACCAAATATTTTATGAAAATACACAATCCAAACCAGTCTTCTCAGTGGCTATACACAAAGATATATATATATATATATAGATATATAGATATAGATATATAGATATATATATAGATATAGATATATATGTCTCGTTCTGCATCCTAGTTCCCTAGTTCTATTGTTTCTTCATTGGTTCCATGGAAATGGGAATGGTCACTGTGTTGATCACAGTTTTTACAATGTTGTCCTTGTACAAATCATTCTCTAGTTCTGCTCATTTCATTCTTTACTAATTAATTAATTAGTTATAATTATGTTATAATTTATTTTTTAACAGTTTTTCAGAATTGTTCATTTCTATTAAAATTATTGATGTTATCAAGTAAATTATTCTGTTTCTGCTTATTTCACTTGACATCAGTTCATACAAGTCTTTCCATGTCTCTTTAAAACTATTTCCTCATTTTTTTTTGCTTTTGGAGGGGAAGGCAGGGCAATTGGGGTTAAGTGGCTTGCCCAAGGTCACATGGCTAGTAAGTGTTAAGTGTCTGAGACCGGATTTGAACTCAGGCCCTCCTGACTCCAGGGCTGGTGCTCTATTCACTGCGCCAACTAGTCGTCCCCATATTTCCTCATTTCTAATAGCACAATAGAATTCTATCACATTCACATTCCAGAAACATATTCATCAAGTCCTCAATTGTTGGGCATCCTTTTAGTTTTTTCATTGTCTAACCTCTACAAAAAAGAACCACTAAAATATTTTTGTACATGGAAGACATTTTCTCTTTACTTGATCTCTTTTGAGTACAGGTCTGTCAGTAGTATATCTGTGTCAAGGGCACACACTGTTTAGAAACTTTTTGTGTACAATTCCAAATTGCTTTCCAAAACAGCTGTAAACGGGTCTACCAATGTGCCTGGTTTCTCACAGCCCCACCAACATTTATCATTCCCCATTTTTGCTCATCTTTTGCCACTCTTCTGAGTGTGAAGCAGTCTTAGAATTACCTTAATTTGTATTTTTCCAAATAAATAGTGATATAGACATCCCGGGTTTCTTCCCTTAAGAACTGTCGTATGTCTTCATATCCTTAGATTATTTACCCTCTTCTATGACCTCCGTGGTAGAACCATACAAGTCTACTCGCTGTTCTGCCCACATCATGCTTCATCTCCTGTCTTTATGCCTGTATAATGCCTGTCCCTCAAGTTTGGAATGCATTCATTATCCACTTTTGGATTTTGGAATCCCTGGAATTCTCTCAGACTCATCTCAAGTACCATTTTCTATCTGGTCCTCTAGATTCTCCCTTAATTCTGTGCCTCCAGTTCTTAGCACAGTACCTGGAACACAGGGAATATTTAACAAATGCTTATCGAAAGACTATATGACCCTGGAAACATCTGAATCTCAGTTTTTCTTGTCTGTAAAAAGAAGATAATAATAATGAAAATGAATAAACATTTCTATATTGCCCATTATGTGCCAGGCACTGTGCTAAGTGCTTTTTAAAAAATAAATGTTATCTCATTGGATCCTCACAACAACCCCTTAAGGCGGGTGCTATTATTAACCCTATTTTACAGTTGGGGAAACTGAGGCAAACAGAGCTTAAGAGACTCGCCCAGGGTCACACAGTTAGTTAATGTTTCAGGTCACATTTGAACTAACGTCTTCATGATTCCAGGCCCAGAACCATGTCCAGTGGGCCACCAGTTGCCACTAAAATGCTCTGTAAGTCTTAAATTAGTATATAAGTATGAGATATTGTTATTATTATACTTAACTCTTATCTTGGTGCCAGTTATGGGAAAACAATGCCCATCTCCTACCCTTAGCCAAGTGATATAGAATCACTGGGAGTTTCTTTTGGTATCACATTTTATAAGGTCATGCAGTGGAGGAGTGAACTAGGTTCCAGCAGAGAGTACCTTACTTAAAAGAGCATGTCAGGTGGTTCCACCCTTTATCTACCATGAAGTCCTGGTTTTAGAAGAACACCTGGAGCTTTACGCCATATAGGGTGTGTGTGTGTGTGTGTGTGTGTGTGTGTGTGTGTGTGTGTGTGTGTGTGTGAATCCAATGTGTTTTAAAAAAAAACATTCCTTGTGTTTTTGTACAACCAATTTGAGTTTCTGATCTGAGTTGGGGAAGAGGGTGAAAGTCAACAAAAATGACACATTTTCATGAAGTAATGACTCCATCTCGTGACTAGGGCTTGATGCCAGGAAGACCTGTGTTTGAGTCCTGCCTCAAACATTGAAGAATTGTATGGCTTATTAAGCAAGCTGCTTAAGCTCTCTCTGCATCTCATATTTCTTGTCTGTAATACAGGAATAAGAAGAGATCTAAAAGAGACCATTTAGTGCAACCTCCCTCTCATTTTATATTAGAGGAATCTGGGGCTAAGGGAGGTTAAGCTCCTTGTGCAAAGTCGCACAATAAAGGTCAAGGGTGGAATTTGAACCCAGATTTCCTGACTCTAAATGCAAGGATTCTTTCCATTGAACTCTGCTGCTCTAAATACCTTGGTGATGGGAAACTCTTCCTATTCTTTATATTTGCCTGTACATAATAGCTTAATACTTCTTGCAAGAGAGACATTCAATTGTTTTGCTTGGTTATGCACATTTTATTCGAAGGATTTTTTTTTTATGTTTTTGTTATTTTGTTTTTAATGGGGGAGCACTGGGAGAAGAGTTCTCTGCCCTGAAAAAAATGAAAAGAGAAGAGAAGGCCTAGAGGAATCATGGATAAGCAGGACAGCTTTGAAAGTTACATGTTGAATTTATGATGCACTTAAAAAGAAAAGTAAGCTCTATATAAAAGTGCCTCACAGTTTCATGTACAATCCTCTCTTCCTCGTCTATATATAGAGAGATGTTCATTTTACTTGGTGTTTGTTAAGTTCAGAATAAAATAAAAAACAAACAAATATTAAAACAGGCATTGAAGACATGTTACTGAGTGATTGTGTGTGAAAGGAGTCCGGAAAAGGGCAGAATAAACTGGTCCTCCCCTAGCTGCTGATTGTGGCCACTAACGGTAGGAATTTGCTGTTGTTTTTGCTGCTCATATGTTTCAGTCATGTTCGACTCTTTGTGACCCCATTTGGGGTTCTTTCAGCAAAGACACTGGAGTGGTTTGCCATTTCCTTCTCCAGCTCATTTTACAGATGAGGAAACTGAGGCAAATAGGAAATAGGTGACTTGCCCAGGGTCACACAGCCAGTTAGTATCTGAGGTTGAATTTGAACTCAGGTCTTCCTGACTCTAAATCAGGCACTCTGTTCATTGTACCACCTACCTGACCTCAAAATTTATTTAGATTTAAAATTTTTTTAAAGTTTCCTTTTTAGGGGGCAGCAAGGAGGTGCACTGGCTAGGGCATCACCCTGAAGACAGAGGACCTGCGTTCAAATATGGCCTCATAGGCTTAGTAGCTGTGTGTCCCTGGGAAAAACATTTAAACAAAACCCAGTAAACTCTCTGATGGAGGATATGGTATGTAGCAACATAAATGTCCCTTCTCTCTAGTGAGAAGAGGAAAGGATTTCATTATTATTTATCTCGGATGGAGAACGATCGTTACAGTTCATCAGAATTCAATTGGCATCCACATTTGATGTCCATAGGAAAAGACTCATGTACAAACAGAGAAGAGGGAGGAGGATAACTCAGACCATGTGAGTGGCTTTCCCACTTTCTGAACTTAACTCTATCTTCTTCTTAGTAAGAGATGGCCTTAAAGAAATGTCTGATATGATTTATAGAGCACCAGATCCCACCCCCTGCCCCAGTCCATCTCCAACTCACAAATACTATCTTTTGTGATGATTCTGGAATCCTTTTGAAAACTGAAAAGCCTTCCAGATTCAGAGTCCTCTTTAGAATGCAAAAGGTCTCTAGAGAATGGGGTATCTTAAACCCTTATCAGGTTAAAAACCTTCAGAACTGGAGTGATCTGACCATTGAGAACCATAAAGGCACCTGGAGTTTGTGGGAAAAAAGAAGGAATGGAGGCTGAGGTGGTAGGAAGGGGATGCCAAGGCAGGGGCAAAGAGGCCACAAAGGGAAGGGGAGGAGGCATCATAACTGATAAACTTCTTGGCCTTCACATATTGAGCCCATTTGTTGAACTCTACCTAAACTACTCACAAGCCTAATCTCTCACATTTTAGTACTAGGGCTAGAAGTGGGAAAGAGAATAAGACTCCATCCCTTACATATGCATATGAATAAGGGGAGGTAGCATGGTAATGTGTGTGTGTGTGGGAAACTGTTGGAATTGGAACCAAAGGACCTGGGTTCAAGGGACCCACTTCTGCTTTATTTATTATAGCACTTTGAAGTTTAAAAATACTTTATATACGTATTATCTTCATTTGAGCCTCATGGAAATTCCTGAGTAAGGCATTGTAAGGATCATTCATGTTTTATGAATGAGAAAACAGAAACTCTCAGTTATATGACATACCCAAAGTCACACTGCTACCAAATTCAGGGGCATCATACGAACTCATGTCTTCCTGACTTCAGGACCAGCTTTCTACTCTGCCAAACTGCTTTTGCAGAATATATTAGAACTAAAAAGGATTAGAATAACTCCAAGGTCTCTTGTACCTTTAAATATATGATCTTGGGGTCCTCTTAACATATTCTCATAATTGATTGCAAATGGCTATACTTTTGAATCAAGAATCACAAGTAGAAATTTTTTTTGCTATTGTGCAAATCAGGAGACTAAAAAATTCAAGAAGTCGTCATCTCACAAAATCCATTTATCATTAATTTTTCTCTAGGAATGTATCACATTTTCCCTAAACCCTCTCTTCTTAATTTCCCTATTACTGTCAAAAGCACCTCCATCTTCCCAATAACCCAGACTCACAATCTTGGCATCATGGTGAAGCATCTTCACTCACATTCACCCCAGCTATCCAATATGCTATCAAATTTTGTTTCTAGATTTGCAACACCTCTCATACATCCCCTTCTCTCCACCCATACGGCCATAACCCTAGTTCAGACCCTCAGTATCTCACATTTGAATTATTATAATAAATTTCTAACTGTTATCTCTGCCTTAATTCTCTCCTCACTCCAATTCATCCTCCACTTAGTTGTCAAAGTAATCTTCCTAAAGCTTGGGCACCAACCCTTCTTGCCTACTCAGTAAACTTCCAGTGGCTCCATAGTACCTCTGGGATCAAATACAAGATCCTCTGTTTAGTATTGAAAATCGACTCCCAGCCTGGTCACTCTTCCCATTTTTTCAGTCTTCTTATACTTTACTTGCTTTCTTCATACTCTATGATCTAGCAACACTAACCTACTTGTTCCTTGCACACACACACACTCCTTCCTTATCAGCAACTTCTGTTTTCCTGGGCTTGCTCAAAAAAATTTCAGCTCAAATGCTGTCTTCTACAAGAAGCATTTTCTGGTTTGCTCTTCCTTCTCCTTTCCCCTTAACTCCCTTGCCTCTGAGATTTTTGTTGTTTGAGTCATTTTTCAGTGGTGTCCAATTCCTTGGGATTCCACTGGGGGTTTTCTTGGCAAATATACTAGAGTAGTTTGCCATTTCCTTCTCTAGCTCATTTTCTAGATGAGGAAACCGAGGCAAACAGGGTTGAGTGACTCACCTGGGGTCACAAAGCTAGTAAGTATCTGAAGCTAGATTTGAACTAATGGACATAAAATCTTCCTTACTCCAGATCTGGCACACTACGCATTGCAACACTTAGCTACCTTTTACAGTGTATTGTATATATCTTGTATGTGCCTAGTTGTCTCCATGTACCTTCCTCCATTAGACTATGGGCTCCTTGAGAGCAGAGACTTTTTTTTTTAATTTAAAAAATATTTTGATTGATTCTTTTGGCTATTACATTACTTGGTTTGTTTGCTTTTAGCATTTTTATTCAAAGTTTTGAGTTACAAATTGTATCCTTCCTTTCCTCCTTTCCTTCCTTCCCTCCCCACTCCTTGAGATAGTAAGGAATCAGGTATAGGTTATACATGTGCAATTATTTAAAATATTTCCGTATTAGTCATTTTGTACCAGAAGATTTGAATAAAAGAAGAAAAATAAAACAAAGAAAGTAAAAAAATAGCATGCTTCAGTCTATATTCAAACAATATCAGTCATTCTCTGGAATTAGATAGTAGGCTTCATCATTAATCCTTTGAGATTTTCTTGCATCATTTTATTGCTGAGAACAGCTAAGTCATTCACAATTCTTCATCAAACAAATTGCCGTTACTATGTGCAATGGTCTCTTGGTTCTGTTCTCATCATTATGTATCAGTTCATGTAAGTCTTTCTAGGTTTTTTCTGAAATCATCCTGCTTGTTATTTTTTGTAGCACAGTAATATTCCAGCACAACCATATACCACAGCTTGTTTAGCCATTCCCCAATTGATGGGCCTCCCTTTGATTTCCAATTCTTAGCTACCACAAAAAGTGATGCTATAAATATTTTTGTACAAATAGATCCTTTCCTCTTTTTTGGGATGTCTTTGAGACATAGACTTAGAAGGAGTACTGCTGGATCAAAGGGTAAGTGCAGTTTTATAGCCCTTTGGGGATAGTTCCAAATTGCTCTCCAGAATGATTGGATCGGTTCACAACTCCACCAACAACGCATAGTGACAGACTATGTTTTTGCCTTTATTTCTATCCCCAGCCCTTAGCACAGTGCCTGGCATGTAGTAAGTGCTTGTTAAGAATCTTTGTTGCTTCAATCACTGAATGAACTGAGAGGGCTCTTGAAATCCTGTTCCTACTAGTTATTCATAGCCTATTAGCAAACCCCTAAAATTCCCTGCATTTTAGTTTCCTCTCTTGTTAAAATAGACATAACAATACTAAGCTAGGATAGAAATCAGTTTGGGGCCAGTTCGTGGAAGGATCAGAATGGGTTATCCTCCCTACAAAACCCTGACCACACCTTTCCCCTGACACTGTTATCATAAGTCCAGTCCATCTGCTGTCTGAGGAAGTGAAAGAAGGAAATGAAAGGAGGGGCAGACCAGACCTAGGCGACAAGAGATTATAAGAGAAAACAAAGGGATGCTGGTCATTTTCATCAGGGTGGAATGAACATAACTGAAGCCATCAAAAGGGGCACAGAATAATGCTGCTCTCTGGCCCTGTCTTCCTATCTAGATACTAGAAAAATTAAGAAATAATTTGTTAAAATGATTTCAAAGAACTTGGAAGATAAAATCTAAGTGTCACCATTTAATAATAATAGTTCCATAAAACATAATGCCTTAATCCAAATCACTTGTACAAATATCTCATTCGATCCTCACAATAACCCTGGGAGATAGGTGCTATTATTATCCCCATTTTACCAATGAGGAAACTGAGGCAGACATAGGTTAAGTGACTTGTCCTGGGTCACACTGTTGGTAAATGTCTAAGGTAATTTGAACTCAGAACTTTCTAACTACAAGTCCAACGCTCTATTCAGTGTACCACTTAGCTGCCACTGTGTTAGGCTATCAATAATTACACGCTACCAGAACAGGAATGACTGTAAATAAATAATGATATCTATAAGTGGCTAAGACACTGTAGGCTCTAAATTGCTGTAGTTTCTTTGAGGATCCATTAATATAGCCAGAGTCATTTATCTTCTGTCTACCTGATGGATTCCAGTAAATATCTTTTGGACTTTTTTTCCCTAATTCCCATAAGTGGAGCACCCATTCAATCAAGTCTTCCATGTATCTACTTCTGAGTACTATTGACCTACCACCAGCTTCCCAGGGACATACTTTTAAGGTTAACGCGCATTATTAACATTGTCCCCATCACTTCCTTAAGTCAAGAGAATCAACAAAACAATCAGTCAAGCCTGGATTTGTAGCCTTTGCTGATTTCTGGAATCTAAACATTCAAACTGAAAATTTAACAATCTACTCTCTGGAGCAGGTATGAGATTTCCAGGCTTCTCAGACTCAAAGACATCCACAATCCCTGGCAGCTTTGTCTATGAACCTATAAAATTCAGTTGATTCAATTCAACCAGAGTCCATTAAGGGCTAGGCCCTAGAGATACAAGAACAAAGGAAAAAGAAAATAAAACAGCCCCTATCCTTAAGGAGCTCATTTTCAACTGGAGGAAAACAACACATACTCAAATGAGTAGATATGAAATGTAGATTTCTGTTCAAGAAACATTCTTAAAAGGTCTAGGGCGACATGATAGGTACTCAGCGCAAAAGGAAAAGGCCAAGTTTACCTTCCACTTGGAAAGAGCAGAGAATATATACATAAATAAATACAAAATATACACAGAGTGAATAGAAAGTAATTGGGGTGGTGGGAAGGGGAGCTCTAACATTTGAGGGAGGAAGGAGGGATCAGCAAAGGTTCCATGTAGGGCACGGCCCTTGGGCTGAGCTGTGAAGGGAGACGGGTACTGTAGGAGGCAGAGGTGAGGAGGGAGCGCCATCTTCAAGCCCTGGGAAAGGGCAAAGTTACAGCTGCAGAAGAAGGCCCATGCTGGAGCCAGCTCTAACCAGCTCACAAGAGCTGACTGTTAACTTCTCAATGCGAGCGTTTATGCTTGGGAAATGAGCAAGATGATGCAAATCAGGGCTTGGTTTGTGGCTTTATCTATTGATTAGATTAATAAAGTGATGGAGAAAGTGTTAACAATGGAGATTGAACAGGTGTTATGAGCTCATTTTCTTCCTTCCTTCCTTCCTTCCTTCTTCCCTTCTTTCCTTCCTTCCTTCCTTCCTTCCTTCCTTCCTTCCTTCCTTCCTACTTTCCTTCCTTCCTTCCTTCTTTCCTCCCCTCTTTCCTTCCTTCCTCCCTTCCTTCCTTCCTCCCTTCTTTCCTTCCTTCCTCCCTTCTTTCCTTCCTGCCTTCTTTCCTTCTTTCTTTCCTTCCTTCCTTCCTCCCTTCCTTCTTTCCTCCCTTCCTTTTTTCCTTCTTTCCCTCCTTCCTTCCTTCCTTCCTTCCCTCCTTCCTTCCTTCCTCTTCTGATAGTATGTTGCTAAATATTTACTACCACATTCCTGTAAGAAACATGTACAAGGAACAGCAGACAGACCAGTTTGGTTGAACTATAGCATGTATGAAAGACAAGTTGGAATATGATTGTAAAAAGGTTTAAATATCAGATTACAGAGTCTATATTTTACCTTGCAGTTTTATGAGCAAGGGAATGGCGAGGTCAGACCTGTGTGCTCTTATTTTAATAATTACTATTGCTATTCTGAAATACTTCTGCATTCACCTTCTTTATCCCAATATCCAACTACTCTACATCCAAAATGTGCTACCTCAGAGACTGGTTTAACCATTTAGGAAACAAGTTACTCAAGGCTAATGCCAAGGCAGTGAGAACTCCAACATCAATGTAGCCAACCAAAAGACTTGAGAGGTTTAAAATCTGTGACTAGTCAGGAGAGTAGGAAGTGACTGTGTTGAGCAGTGCTAAAGTCTTTTCACAGGTGGATGCAGTACTTGGATGGCATCTGGAAATGGAGCCTGTCTGTGATTTCCTTCAAAATGGGAATTTAAGAGAAGGATCTCCAAAAGTTTTAAAAATTATGAGAATTTCTTAGCTCAGTGAGGAAGGCTGTACATGGAAGATTCCTCAAGGACCTGACTTATTGAAGAGAGAAATTTGGAAGTGCCCTAGCACCTGCTGTTGAGAAAATGTAGGTGGAATAAAATTCAAGAGGAAATCTGTGAGGATGAAGTTGGCACAGGCTTAAAATTTAAAAAAAAAATGAATCACTATACCTTTATAACTCAATACCTCCTGTGGAAGCAACTGATATAATATCAAAAAATACAAAGATATCAAAAAATATTTAAAAAACTGACATAAAAAGTGATAGAAAAAAAATGCTGGATATAGCATCGGAAGACCTGAATTGAAATCTATCTTTGTTTTCTACTAATAGTATAACTTTGAGCAAGTCATGTCTTTGCAGACCTTGGTTTCCCTATCTAGAAAATGAAGGATCTGGACTAAAGTCTCTTTCAATTCTAAAACCGTGATCCTATTATTTTGTTTCTATGAGTTTTTCTTTCCATAATGATCCATCAGTATCCTAGTGATGTCAAAAGAAATTGAAGAAGGCCTAAGTCAATCCTCTGTGAAATTATAGGGTTAGGACAAGGGTTAGGCAGGAAACGGACAAGTTGCAATCTGAATTACCAGAGGAAATACTCACATCACTGAGATAACTCTATACCGGAGTGTTGGGAGTCTTAAACACAATTATGAACTTGTCTGGGTTTATGAATTAAGGTTTGCTCACTCTTGGCTCAGAGTTTGAGGAAGAAAATGAAGACTTGTTAGGTTTGGGTGAAGATGCTGGGAGAAAAAGAATCAACTCTTTCGCAAAGGGACTTCAGAATTCCACTGAAGAAGCTATTTCTAGCTTCCTAGCCTCCCACAACAAGGAATCCTTTAAACACAGAATTTGCTCACTTTGATGGATTCATACCTTGGCCCTAGCCCTGTCATTAGCAGATACTGGATAAGTGCTGACACATATAATAACAGTTGTCCTTTCTATGCAACCTTCAGGTTTATGAATGCTTCCTCCACAGCAAGTCTGTGAGAAAGATAATGCAAGAGGGAATAGAGGCTTAGAGAGATCAAGCAAGCAGTCTAACGTCCCTCAGTCAATTAATAGCAGGGCTCAGGTCTTTGAGGTTCAATGCTCACTCATTCATAATGTGCTTTTTGCACGAGATATGAAATTGACAATAGACCACAAAATGGAATGTAGAATTGACTTCCACATTGCCTTGGTCCTTTACCCCATCACTCTGGTCCACCATTAATGCCATGCCTAGAGATACTAGTCAGTTGTTAGAATATATACATATTTATTTGGAGTGAAGCATACATTTTTTTAAATCAGTGAAGCATCTTGACATACCTGACAACATACATTCTCTCATATACGCACAGATACACACACCCAAGTCTGACTTCCCTATTGGCCTCCACCGCTACTACCACCACTGCTGATCTCCACTGTTATTATATTCTCTCTTTTTTCCCTTTTTTATTGCCTCTTTCTGTCCCTTATCTCTTTCCTTATCCCTCTCAGACTTCACATGAAAAAGCTCATTTTCCCAGCAATTATAGGTTGGTTTAAAGGGATATTTTGTAAAATGAAAAATTACAAAACATGAGTCTTTACTTCCTAATTTATTGGTCTTGTCTGAATGTCTCTGATATAGTTAAAATAAGATAAGATTGTACTTTTTTAATAATCCATTGAAGTTAGCATTTAAAACTCCTTCTCAAGTTCTTGACCCCAGAACTGAAACACTTCTACTAGTTTTATCTGAGCTACACCTGGAGGGCCTCTTCTTCCCCATCTTTGCGTATTAAAATCCTACCCATCCTTGAAAGCTCAGCTCAAGTGGACAAATGCTATTTTATCTATGAAGTCTTCTGTGATATCCATAGTCAGAATGGTCCTTCCTACCTTAAATTTTGGAGAGTGCTTTATATGTCTCTTGCCTATGCATTTATCCTACTTTGTTTTATGTTTATTTGTGCATGCCCCCTTCATCCCGAAATAAATACAAGAACTGTATTTATTGATCTTTGAACATATATATGTTCAAATATATACATGTATATATATTTATACATATCTGTATGTAGATATATACACATATCTATAATCTCTCTGTCTCTCTCTTTTTGCTAGGTGATGCAGCAGATAGAGTACCAGCCCTGAATATCTTCCTGAGTCCAAATCTGTTCTCAGATTCTGGGCAAATCACTTAACCCTACTTGCTTCAGTTCCTAATCTGTAAAAAATGAGCTGGAGAAGGAAATGGCAAACCATTCCAATATCTTTCCCAAGAAACCCCAAAATGGGATCACATGACTGAAAGGACTGTACATATTATTTATATAAGTATATACATATGTGTATGTAATATGCATATATATATACAGCATATACATATAATTGTATATACAAATATATAAAAATTATATTATTTAAATTTCCTTTCTACTTTTTCATTTTGTAAAATACGAATAATACATTTTTCATTTTAATTTTATCAAGATGGGGCACCTGGTCATTATGTATTATGTATGCAACAATTTCTGGATGATCTTTCCTCTGACCTGTCCTATTGCTTGGTCAGCCTGGTCACCTGATCTATCTGGATTAGATTTTTCTTTGTGGGTTCATTTCCGCATCAAAATCTTATTATTTGGAAGATCTTAAGGCTATGATTATAAATGCAATCCTTTCAGTCACCAAGTAGCAGCTGATGAAAGTTTTTGCTAGAGCGATATATATAGCGCAAGGGGGTAATTGTACTAAATTTTAATCACAAACATATCAATATTTTAACATATTAAATAATTGCCCTTTTAAATGTTGGTTTTTATCCATTTGTAGCATTTATATATCTGAGGTTATTAAACCTTAAAACTGCACTAAGACTTTTGGGACAAGCAGCATATACTCCTACCTCCAATCTATATAACTACTCATCTATATCAATCTATATATCTTTATTTACATAGAGTCAGTATGACATAGTCAATAGGGCATAGAACATGAAGACCTGGATTCATATCCCACTGCTGCTACTTACTAGTTTTGTGACCAAGTTACTTAGTTTCCTCATTGGTAAAATCAACTTGCTGACCTTTAAGGTCTCTTCCAGCTCTCAAGCAATGATCTTGTGATCTTTCCCCAGTTTGACACACATTTAATTGAACTATACTTGACTGTGCTTCCTGCATAGTATTCCTGTCACTTCTTGGTGCCCTACAATGTCAAAATGCTCATCACCATCATCATCATCACGACCATCACCATCACCATCATCACCATCACCATCATGACCATCGTCACCATCATCATCACCATCATCATCATCATCATCATAATCACCACCATCACCACCACCATCATCATCATCGTTGCTTATATTGTTTATCACTCTATGTTTTCCAAAGAAATTTCGTCTAAACAGATAATGGATGTATTATCATCTCCACTGTTACCCTACATGTAGAGGAGTTATGGAGTTGAGTTTACACTCTGACCATTTCTGGTGGACCACGTGCTTTGGGCCCTTTCTAAAGGATATGTACATGTAGCAGCTACTGGTTTGTATCCAGTACGTCTCCATGACTGGGGATTGTGTTAAAGATAGCTGGCAAATGGGCCAGGAAGAACCATCTACTCCATAAATGATAAGAAGAACTGAGGAAAAAAGCACTTCTTTACCTTTCTGTCTTTTGAGAATGTGCTTAGGACTCTGCTAGCCTCTCCTTTGCACTTCCAGCCAAGTGGAAGAGCAATTTCTCTCACCGTCCCTCTCCCCCAGAAGCTATAACGGCTATGAACACAGGGTGGCAAGAATGTGGGCTTGCTTAGGTGACTCTTAGATTGGAACTCAAGTGCCTGGATGCCTCTTCTGTTTTATATTTCTTTTCCTAGGCATTCTTTTCCTCAGGCATGATCCTGAGAGATGGACACTTTCATCCTGGTAGGCCATGTTTTCAGGTTTAGAGGTCTCAGAGTTCCTGAGTTGGGGCTTGTTGCCCAGTGAAAGGTACGTCCTATAACCATACTCTGCACAAAACAGATGACCACTACCTTGGAGGATGTTATAATAAAGAAGACTAAGAAAACCGCAGCCATGCCTGGTTGGCCAGCAGATTAGGACCTTATGAGTTGCTGAGATGAAGGTGTAGAGGACAGGGCACTGGGCCTGAAGTTGGGAAGACTAATCTTCCCAAGTTAAAATCTGGCCTCAGACACATATTATCTGTATAAACCTGGGCAAGTCACTTAACTCTGTTTGCCTCAGTTTCCTCATCTCTTAACATGAACTGGAGAAGAAAACAGGAAACTATTCAAGTTATTTTTGCCAAGAAAACCCCAAATAGGGTCATGAAGAGTTGGACTGAAAAATGACCAAATAACAAACAACATTGTGATAAAAGTGAAATATCTCTCCAGCAATTCCATAAATCTGGGAGTCTTTACCTCCCAGGACAGTATGACAGAAATGATGGGTAATTGTTTAATGTTATAAGTTAAATGTGTAAGTATTTAAGTATTGAAGTAAATAAGTATTTAATTGTCAAAGGAGGAGGGAGATTGAATAAATTAATCAAATCACCCCACTCCATTAAAATTAATAGTCAATATGCTTAGATACATTTCTCAGGTAAAAACACATCTCAACCACATAGCCCTGATACATTTATCAGGCTGAGAACACATCCAGATTGTTTACTAGGGGTGAACAAGGCCTAGGCATCTCTTATGAAAGACCTTTCAATCAAGTGCAAGGGGAGGGAGTAACATTGAGTAAGGAACTTGGTGACCCCCTGAGGGGCTTCTATAAAAAGAAAAGTTAGTTTAGAATAAGAGATTTTGAAGGGCTGGCAGTGGAGCAGAAGAGAAGTACCAGAGATATCAAATTCTGAGCCAGAAAGACTTGGTAGCATGGGGACAACCAGTGAAAGGAGAAAGAGAAAACAGGACTGAACTGTTGTAGGAAATGAAGGAGTCAAGAGATGCCATCAGCCCTAAAGGCTTCTCAGAGCAGAAAACCAGGGCAGATGACACTTAGCTACTCAAGGACAGAGAGAAGTTCCAAAAATATGTCTACTCTTTCCCTAACTTCCCCTTCTGGTGCCTGTCTATTAACAGACACTACTGTCTCTTTACCCAAATATTTCTATAACCTGAATTTTGCCTCAACCACAAAGACATTAAGGATTTGCAACAGAAAATATGAATGCAAATTAAGTCAAAGAGCCAAATCTCATCCTAAATGCTAGGAATTTTCCTAATAGGGGATCAAAGTTATTCAATTTTTTCAAGTTTTTCAATTTGTTTCCTAACTGGGGACTGAAAATATTCTTAATTTTTCATTTAATATAAACTCCCTAAAGCACCAAAAGAGGGAACTATGTGGACCTGAGGGGCCATTATACTGCTCCTAGGCTTAAAATATGCTAATTATTATAACAAGGTGTTACATGTACTTAATGAATCTTTTCTGCTGTATTTTTTTTTTGCAGTAGAGAAAAATAAATAGCTGTCCTCTACCTGATATTTCCTACTTTATAATGTGAGTATTTTTCTAGAAGGAACTCTATTTATCCTCCTTACATAGATCCTAAACAAAAGCCATAGCTAAATTCTGTTTTAGATTTTTCTCAAGAGTTGTTCTCTTGGGTGATTGCATAATAAACCAGAGAGTTTGAGAAAAGCTTGACTCATCCTGCTTTGGAGTTCAGCCTTTCCCAAGGCTAAGTTCTGTATATGTGAGTCCAGAGCCAGGGACCCTTGTGGGAAGTATGCCCTTGGACTATAGGTACTAGGCAAATGAGAAAAATGAATCTGAAAGAGGTTAATTGATTTGCCTAAAGTTACACAGTAAATGCTGGAGAAGAAATTCAAACCTAGTCCTCCTAACTCCAAATTCAATGTTCTTCTCCCTTCTGTTGCAGTCTTCTTCTTTCCCTAATCTTATTTCCCAGAACCTCTCCTGGATGGCTGGGTAGCAAGAAGATCCAATGCCTCTGGGGATGTCCTACTCCCTTGCCTGGGTTGCTTGACTTCTCTCTGGGTTTGGATAAAGTGGAAATCAACCATTTCTTCTAAGATAGAATATGAGCTCCCTGAGAGCAGGGACTATCTCACCTTTTCTATTTGTATCTCTAGCACTTAACACTGTGCTTGGAACATAGTAGGTGCTTAATATATGTTTTTAATTTCATTTATTCATTCTTTTTTTATTCCTTCATTCTTTCCATATGGAAAGAATGTGGTACTTCCTTGCCGCCATTTCTTCCTTAAGTCTTCACAATCTGATATTCACCCCAACTATCTGCCTTAAACTGCTTCCCCTGAGATCACCAATGACCTCCTCACTATTACATCCAAGGAGTTTCCTCCGTCCTTATTCTCCTTGGATAGTTGAAGCATTTGATCTTGTTTACTCCTTTCTTTTTGATACTCTGTCTTCTCTTGGCTTTCATGACAATACATTTTTCTGTCCCTCCTCTTACTTCACTATTTTTATTCTGTCTCCTTGGCTAGCTCCTTATCTTCCTCTGATCTTTTTAAGGCTTGGTGTTCCCTAAAGCTTTGTCCTTGGCCAGCCCCTCTCTCTTGGTGATGTCATCCTTTCCCATAGCTTCAATTCTCATTTCCATGCAGATGATTTAATGACTTTTCAAACTATATTTCCTATTCCCAGAGCCCCAGTTCTACATTTCCAACTGTCTTGGATATTTCCATCTGGATACCCTGCTGACATTTCAAACTCAGCATATCCCAAACTGTCCTCTTATCTTCTTTATGAAAGCAAGCCTTTCCCTTAACTTTTGTGTTTTTGGTAATGTCTTTACTGTCTTTGACTCATTAAGTCAAATTGGGTACCAAGTCCTATTGATTCTATTTTAGCAATATCTTTAACACCCATTCCTTCTTTTTCATTCCCATTCCAATCACCCTAGTTCAGGCCCTCATGCTCTCTCAAGCTGTCAACAGGGATGGTTTCCTAACTGGATTCCTAGCTTCTAGCTGATTTATTTTCAATTTATTCACTATGCCAACTGGGTCATGTTGATTTTCTACTCAAAAACTTTCAGTGATTCTCTTTTGCCTCTGGGTAAAGTATAAACTCCTGTATCCGGTATTCAACGTCCTCCATGTTCTAGCTCCAATTTATCCAAGCCTGCAACTCTATCAAATGCAATATCTTCTATGCGTTCTGAATTATGGTCAAAGTAAGTTTAGTCTCTGCCCATCATTCTTGTCTTAATTTTTTCATCTCTATGCCTTTGTTCATGCCATAAGATTGTGAGTACCTCAAGGACCGGTCTTTTGCCTTGCTTTCTATGCCCAGTCCATAGCATAGGCATATAAGAGGCTTGGTTGGTTGTTGTCCTTCGTTCTTGAGGAGGACCAAAATGATGTCATTATGTTAGAGTCAAGTTGCAAAGTGTCCCATTGTGGCAGATCAGACTACTTAATAAATGCCTATAGATTGACTGACACTCCTTTATTATTAGAATGAACTTCTCTCTACCTCTTTCGGGTACCTCCTCCACAAAATGCTCCTTGACTCTTGTCTCAGTTGAAAATGGTCTCTTTCTCAAGTTTCTCATAGCCTTTTACTTTTACCCTTAACATGCACTGCTTTAATCAGTCATTCAATCAATCAACAAGTCTTTATTTGGCATGTGCCATGCACTATATTAAACACTAGAGAAAAAAGAAACAAATGAAAATAGTCCCTATCTTCAAAAAGCTTACATTGTAATGGGGAAGATAATATATGCATATATTAAATATATGCATATTTATATACACATGCCACATAAAAGGTAACCTTAGTGGGGAAAGCATTAGCAGCTGGGAGGAACCTTGAAAAGCTCCTTGCAGATGGTGGTACTTAAGCTACATCTTGAAAGAATAGAAGGACTTTAAGAGGTGGAAGGGAAGAGGGAGAGCAATCCAAGAACAGCCAAGGTAAAGGTACACAGAGAGAAGATGGAGCGTTATTCATACGGACCAGGAAGTAGGCGAGTATGGCTGGATTGTAGAGTACACGAAAGGAGTAATATGTAAGAACACTAGAAAGATGGATGTATTAGTAAGTTGTGCTTCCCACCTAATCAATGGGATTATTGAGATGAGATAATTAAGAGAAAGCACATTGCACACTTTGAGCTATGGAAATATTAGCTAAAATTATTTTTTAAATTATCATTATTATTGTGATAAAGGTTGTTGAAAGTGTCTGTGTCATATCCATCTTTGTATCAACAAGGCAAGGCACTGTAAGAGCTTAATAAACACTTGTTAAATTAAATCAAACCTCATCCAAGTAGTCTGCCATTACTAATAACACTTTGTTATGTATGCATTATCTCCCTCTTAGGAGGTACGCACTAAGGGACAATGATTATGATCAAGATTTTATTGCTAAGGAAATTTAGCATCAGAGAAGAAGGCATATGGCAAAACTAATCACTGCAGGCCCATATCTTACCTCAGCCACTTAAATTTCTTTGAGGAGGGGGATAGAGGAAAACACCTGGGACACAGAATCATATAATGGACAAGGTGGAAAAGAGAGAGAGAGAAAGGAGAGGGAGAGAATAGAGGGGAGAGAGGGGAGGAGGGAGAGGGAGACGAGGAGAGGAGACGAGAGAGGGGAAGAGAGAGAGACAGAGACAGAGATGGAGACAGAGAGAGAAAGACAGAGACAGAGAGAGACAGAGAAAGACAGAGAGAGAGAGACAGAGAAAGACAGAGAGAGAGAGAGAGAGAAAGAGAGAGAGAGAGAGAGAGAGAGAGAGAGAGAGAGAGAGAGAGAGAGAGAGAGAGAGAGAGAGAG
>CM053582.1:387082897-387123488 GCA_028627135.1 Pseudochirops cupreus
GTCCTACAGTGGTAAGTGAGCCTTCATGGTAATGCAAAATAGGTTATATGATATATAAAAGCATAAACTCATCATAGCCAAGAAAAGATTGGGAAGAAATAGACAAATTCTCAGCCCCAGAATCGTTCCCTTTCCCACCTTTTTTAGCTTATTGTTGTTTGGTCATTTTTTTGTCATGTCTGACTCTTGTGGCCCCATTTGGGGTTTTCTTGGCAAAAGATACTACAGTAGTTTGCCATGTCCCTCTCCTGTTCATTTTACAGATGAGGAAACTGAGGCAAACAGGGTTAAGTGACGTGCCCAGGATCACAAAGCTAGGAAGTGTCTGAGGACAGATTTTAACTCAGGAAGATGTCCAGGCCCAGCTCTCTATTCACTTTGTCTCCTAGCTACCTCTTTCTGTCTTATGAGAGCGCATCCCACAAGCACACATAGGCACTGACGAGGCACTCTGCCTACAATTCTGGAAGATCTGAAATCCCATTTCAGATACCAGCTATGTGACCCTGGGCAAGTCACTTAATTTCCTCCAGCCTCAGTTTCACATCTGTAAAATGGGACCAAAATAAGCACCTTCCTTGCAGGATTACTGTGAAAAACCTCTTTCAGCCTCAGTTTCCTCATCTTTAAAGGGGGGTGATGATGGCTCCTACATGGCAGGACTGTTTTGATGCTCAAAAAAGGTAACAAGTAAAGTGCTTTATGAAACAATGTACTGTATAAATTCTAGCTATTATTATTGGGAGCAGGATGTGTACCTGGGAAAGGCATTCAGATTCTTTGGGCTTTGGTTCTTTATCTGTAAAATGACCCGTAAATAACCTCTAAAGCTCCTTTTAGTTCTATATCTATGATCTTATGGTGGGAAGGAACAAGTTGGGCTGGACTGACTACACAGGGCTTTGGGCATGGATGATATGTTTGCTGTTAGTGACAAGGTTGCTGAGATTTTTGTTTGGGAGGGGTGTTTGGCCTGGACAACCAGGGAGAAGATGAGAGGAGTAAGCAGGAAGCTGGCAGCTCAGGGCTTGCTCTAAACCAGGAGGGTTTAATCTAGGGTTTTAGGAAAGGACCCCTTTGTCTATAGATAGATTTTAGGGAGTCCATAAACTTGGATAAGAAAAAAAATTATAGCTTTTTTTTCCCCTGCTAACATTTGATTTCTGTTGTGGTCCCATGTAGTTTATTTTATGCCTATAAAAACATGATACTGAGAAAGGGTCTATATTCTTCATCACACTGCCAGAGGGATCTATGAAACAAAAATGATTGAGAACTGTGGCTCTAAAGTTTATGCTCCAAGGAGAGGTCGGTAGAAAAGGGGATTTTGAATTTTCTTCTTTCAGATTTTGCAAGAAACCATCATTTAATAAATGATTATTAAATTAAATTGATTTTGTATCTCCCTAGAGAATTTAGCATAGCTCTTATACACAGTAGGTGCTTAGATGGAATTCTGGACTTTCTAGCTCCAACTGTCAGGATGAGAAAGGTTCTAGAAACTCATGTTCACTTAATAAGGATTGTACAAATGGTTAGAGCTTCCTTTCTGTTTGGGAACTTGAGCATAGGAGGGTAAAGCAACCCTTCAATCACTATATAGTAGAATTAATGTTTTTGTTTTGTTTTGTTTGCTTTTTGGAGAGGGCCGGGCAGTTGGGGTTAAGTGACTTGCCCAAGGTCACATGGCTAGTAAGTGTGTCAAGTGTCTGAGGCCGGATTTGACCTCAGGTCCTCCTGACTCCAGGGCCGGTGCTCTATTCACTGTGCCACCTAGCCGCAGAATTAATGAAGAGGTCTCCTTGCCTCTTGTTGGTTGAATGAATTATTGAAGACCAGCGAGGTGGCATGGACAGGTAGACAGTATTGGATTTAGAGTTGAAAAGACTTGAATTCACATCCTTGCTTTAATGCTTATCAATTGTAACTAAAGGCAAGTCAATCTCTTTAAGTTTCAATTTCTTCATCTATAAAATGAAGACAGTAATCATACTATAGGACCTACTCTGAGCTAGCTAAATAGCTCTACGGATAAAGCACTGGTTCTGGAGTCAGAAAGACCTTTGCTCAAATCCAGACACTCACTAGCTGTGTGAACCCAAAGTCACTTCGTTTGCCTTAATCCACTGGAGAAGGAAATGGCAAATTATTCCAGTATTTTTGCCGAGAAAACCCCATACAGGGTCATAAAGAGTTGGACACGGCAGAAAAACAATCTACTCTACTTCATGTAGTTATTGGGACTCTCACGTGAGATCATGCATGTAAACTGTGCACACTTTAAAGTGCTTCATGAATGTTCATTATTCTTTTTAAAAAGAGGTATTAATTCATACTTCATTTTTTACATTATCTGTATTTCCACTTATATCCTTTCCCATTCTGGAAAGTCATCCTTTACGAGAACTTTTAAAAAAGCCAGAAAAAAAAATCAGTGGGAATGATCACTATATAGAAAAAATTCTGACATTATATGTAACAGCATCTGGAAATGGGGGGAGGAGGGGAAAAGGGAGGAGTCGTCTTCTCTCTCTTTGGCACTAAGCTTGGTTATAATTTTGGAATATTTATCTTTAATTGTTTGGTGTTATTGTTCTTTCCCTTTATCAGGGGCCCTTAGCCTGCAGTCCATGAACTTGTTATAAATATATTTTGATAATTGTATTTCAGTATAATTAGTATGCATTTTATTTTCTACATCTAAAAATGCTGCTCTTAGAAAGGGTTCATAAGTTTCACCATATTGCTAAAAGGGTCTGTGACACAAAAAAGGTGAAGAACCTCTGTCTTCCATTGTTGTGTCATTATGTTTATCATTTTCTTGGATCTATGTATTTCATTTCTGATCAGTTCACATAAGTCTTTCCATGCTCAGCATTTCTTACAGAACAATCATATTACAGTACACTAATGTATCACACTTTGTTTAGCTGTTCCCCAACTGATGGGTCTCTACTTTATTTCCAGTTCTTTGCTACCACAAATGCTGCTATTTATATATAATATATAACATGTACTTATATCTACATATTAAATATATTCATATATATATATAATATTCATATATTTTGGTGTATTTAGAGCCTTTCTTTCTGGCCATAACCTCCTTGAGGGTGGATACCTAACAGTGAAACCTCTGGGTCAAAGGGTATAGAATCTCTGTTACTATTAATCCATCAATTATTTGTCAAGATGATTCTAGGGGGATTGAACAAATTGTACAAATACAATTGGATTGTACAAATGGTTAGAGTTTCCTTTGTGTTTGGGAAGTTGAGTACAGGAGGGTAAAGCAACCCTTGCCTATAAGGCAAGGAGAAGAAATAGTCCCTGCCCTCAGCGAGCTTATATATTAATTGAAGGAGACAAAATGCAGACATGAAACAATCAGATGTCAATATTCGTTGGTAAATTATTAAATCCATATTAAAAGGCATAAACACTAAATGCCACAAAATTTCAGGAGAGGGAGAGTTCCTTGTGGTGGGAAGACTTCCTCAAGGAAGTCTTCATTGAGGAGACCAGTCTTAAGCTGAACCAGGAAAGAAGAGTCAAATTTGGATAAGAAAAGGGGGACAGGGAAAGGCATAGAACAATCTATGAAATGATCAAGGTAGAACCCAGTAGTGCCAAGACTATTCTCTGCTGACTTTGTGATAAATAAGATGGGCACTTTTACCAGATGTGGAAATCTGAATGATTTAATGAGTACCAAAGAAGGAGGTACCTGGTGGAAGGTTCTCAGCATCAGGCTTTTGTGATTGTCCTTTTAAAGTGTGGTAGAAGGTGTTTCTTGTTTGCTGTGGCTTCAGGTTTCTATTATGTACAGAGAGATTAGATTCCACTGTCCTTTAAAACACACATACTTATTGCTTTAGGTTCAAGTTCCAGTGGAAATTTTCCCTTTCAAGAGTGATTCAGCCATTATTCACAAGAATTTATTATTATTTTACATTTTTCTTGTAAACTGATCTACCCTCAATTATACTTCGCCAGGTGTACAGGCCTATTTATCTTGTAAGAAGGCAGAGACAGCCATAAAATCCCCTTCTCTGGCCAAGGAAAAGAGTAAATTTATGTATTTTTAAAAATATTGTGTATTTACATCGCATATATTTCACAATCAATTTTTTTTGGGTATATATGTGGCTTTCCAGCCAGTAGGATAGAGATTCCTTGAGGGCAGGGACTATTTAAGTTTTATCCTTATATAACTACTGCCTAACACAGAGCCAGGCACAGAATAGTTAGGTTTTAAAATCCTTTCCTCCCTACCACTCCACCCCTTTCTTTGTCTTATTTTAATTAGTTAACTCAATCAAAAATAATGAGTATTCCTATGTAGGAATACTCTATATAGAGGGTACAAAAGAACAGTGGGGTCAAGCTCCGTATATAAGGATCCCTGTTAAGTCCTATATTGACTTAGAAAACTACATATTAACATTATCTATGTTCTATTGTATTTTTATTTATTTTGTTAAATATTTCCCAATTGCATTTTAGTTTGGTTGGGGTTGTACTCCGAAGTGTTTCTGTCTACAATGCCCGCTGGCTGCTGCATATTTGACACTTCTGCATAAGAATATAAGATATAGTCCTTTTCTTCCAAGAACATATAATCTAGTTGAGGTGATGAGACATGTAGAAATAATTATTATATTTGTTAGTATGTGGTAGGCATCCTACGAATTGTATGGACAATAAAAAGCATCGAAAGGAATTAGACTTAGAGCTAGAAGGGTCTTTTGCTGGAGGACCGTGAGCTTGAGGTGGTTAGAAGTAGTTTTCCAGGAGTTTTGGAGCAAAGCATGCAGCAGAGACAAGAGTGGGGGGTGGGCTAGCAGTAATAGCACCAGAAATGGCAACAACTGTGAGCAAATGAACAAATGGATGAACAACTGGCAGAAACTAGAGATTGGGGAGCCAAGCATTGAAGAGAAACATCCTGTGAGGCCCCTGCCTGAGCATGAAGGTGTAACAAGAGCCTCTGGGGTCTCTGTTAGAGCCCCCCAGGCAGCAATAAGGGGACTGCAGTAATGGGATGCTGGATGCTAACTCTCCTTTTGGGAGAATAGGCAGGAGACTGTGAAGTGGGATCTCCCTTTCTTTCCCTCTCTGCTTGAGAAGGACAGAAGCTGATTCCAAAGTCTATTTCATTCTGTAAAGTTACTTTCCTAATTTCGTTTTGAGAAGTTTGGATTTCTTTTGCCCACTAGATAAATACAATCAATTTAATTGCTGTTTATCCCTATGTTGTCTTATTTGTGAACAGCAGGGCTGCAGTAGAGGAACAAGATGTACAGAAGTACAGAGAGGACCTAGGTTTGAGCCCTGATCTCTAAGAGTACCAGTATTTCTCCTGGTTGGGAGATAGGAGCTAAAAATTTATAGTATTTATATATTTATTATATATATTTAATATTATATATAATATGTATATATATTTATAGTATTTATCCTTCTTTATGTACTTCCAAAGAGGTGGATCTGAGGTTTTCCTTCTTTTACCATAGGCTAAAAAATGAGTCCCAGTGCCATTTTTGCCGTCTGGAACAAGGCTGGGCTGTCCAGATGTGGCCTCACTCACTTCTCTCCCATTCCTCCCCTCTCCCCCATTTTCCCCATACATAGAGAACTGGGAAGGAAGAACCACCCTTTGGGAGGATAAAAGGTATACAGCTGGTCCTGGCCTGAAATGTCCACATTCCAAAGGCAGGAGCCACCCCAAAAGCAGATAAGTAAGCAAAATTAGGAAGAGAAAGGCTATACCTACAAATTAATAACAACACTGGGGATATAGGGCCATAAGATCATACATCTAGGTCTACAGCTGAAAGGGAGCTCAGAGGAAATCTAGTCCAAATCTCTCATTTTGCACATGAGGAAACTGAGGCCTGAGGATGTTCAGTGATTTACCCAAGGACACACAGATAGTAAGTAGCAGAGCCAGGATTCAAACTCATGTCCTGTGACTACAAGTTTGGCCCTCCTTCCACATTCTACCATGCTTTTTAAAGTAAATGCTCACTAAAGTTTCTATTCATTGATTGTAACTGCGCACTTAACCCTTGGGAGTGGACCTTCTTTGGGCAATAATTTTGAATGATATGTTTGGGCTTGGGAAAACCATATTGAGTACAAAGAATGACACTGATTGATAGGGAGCTAAGTAAAACCACTGACAGGTAGTGTTTTCCTGGATCATAAGGAGAAAGGAGGTAAGACCCAGCCCATTCAACTGTCAACACCATTCAGTAACCTTTCTTGGAAATGCCGATTATTGAGAATTACTTTTCTATCTTTGGGAAAATTTAGTAAGTCACAGTTTTTTTTTTGTTTTAAGCTGATTTGCTCCATCCATTAAACTATAGTTTAGCCTGGAATTTGGTAAAAGACCAAAAATAAGAAACTAAAATATTTAGGAATTATGAACCATAATTATTTAGTACTAAATTATGAGCAAGGTAGAGATGAAGAAATTGGCAAAAGCAAGCAAACAAAAACACAAAAATCTGAAGAGAGTGGTGATTACTGCTATTCATTCTCCATTTTTGAAGGAGACTGATGTCTTGGCTTGGTCATGAATTGGAATAAAGTGAGGCAGAGTTGCACAAAATCATTAGCCTCACTTTCTCTCCCAGAGTCTCTCTTACAGAGTCATAGAAGTCCAGTGACAAGACAAGAGTCAGGATCCCTGGCGATGGCCCAGGATACAGTGAATGACCTTGGTCTCTTCAATGTCTGACCAAGCTCTAAGCACTCCACTGTGCCTGTTTTGGGGGCCTTTGTGACCACTGGAACTAACTCCACCCATTCCACTGTGGGACACCTTCACATGTTTGGGTTGACATCCCTCTACCTCCCTGATGGGTTTGAGGCCTGTGGTTATCCTCTACCTGATTTAGCCAGTCTGCTGAAAGGGTTTTGCTGGAATGTAGCTCCTGTGCATGCATCAGCTTCTTGGAGCTACAGGTGAGAGATGGGTGACAGGTAGACACCAAAGGTGGATGTACAGCCTTCAAAGGGCTTTACAAACCCTCACACCAGAGACGCTAGTCCTCTCTGAACACCCCATACATTTTGGTGATTACTGCTTAACAGATGTTATATAGCAGAGAAGGTGCTAGGATTAAAGTCAGGAGGACCTGAGTTCAAATTCTACACCTGACACTACTGTGTGACCATTGACAAGGATCTGAGCTCAGATCTTGCTGACTATCTTCAGTGCCCTCTACCTCATACCACCTGCCTGCTGTCACAAGATTAATTTATTTAATTAAATTTTATTTTATTGTGGGTTACATATTCTCTTCCTCCCAAAGTTTAAAAAGCAAGACAAACAAATCCCTTGTTGTAAACACATAAAGCAAAATAACTTTCCACTCTGGCCATATCCAAAAATAAAAAGATACGTCTTGATCTGTACTAAGTCCAAGACCTCTCTATCGGGAGTGGAGGAAACCCATCATAGAATTTACAACTAGAAGCAAAATCATCCTAATCCAACTCTGTCATTTAAAGATTGACTACTGACACTTTGAGGGGTTTAAATGGTCATGCAGGTAGCAACAGCAGACCCAGAATTTGAACTCAGGTCAACAAGAGTTTTAAATTCCTACTGCTATTTCCATTACACTAGCACTGGGATAAAGAAGCTCTCAGCTTTTATTTAATCTATATTCTGCCCTTCAACGATCTCGTTGTTTCTCATGACCAACTGTTTCCTTTATATGGATGGATTTCAAGTCTGTCCCTCTACTCTCAACTTCTCACCTGTGCTTAGGCGCGTATTTTCAGCTGCCTACTGGATATCATGCTTGGATGTCCCACTTCAAGACGGACGTGTCAAAAGCTGAATTTATCATGTCCCCCCCACTCTTACCTTCTCAAAACTTCCCAATTCACCTATTTCTTTGGATGGCACCACCACTCTTCCATTTATTCACACTGAAAACATGAAGGCCATTTTTAACTTTTCTTCCTTTGCTGTGTCTCTGCCCCGTAGCCAATCAGTTGTCAAGCTTATCAAGTCTATTTCAACACTATTTTCTTTTCTTTTGGGGAGTGAGGGGGTGGGGGAGGCAATTGGGGATAAGTGACTTGCCCAAGGTCAGGCAGCTAGTAAATGTCAACTATCTGAGGCCACATTTGAACTCAGATCCTCCTGGTTCCAGGGCTGGTGCTCTATCCACTGTACCACCTGGCTGCCTCTCTACACTATCTTCTATATCAATCCCTCATTTCCATTCTTATTCATATTATTCTTGTTCAGGCCTTCATTATTTTTATCTAGTGGATAAAATCTGCAATAGTTTCCTAACCAGTCTTACTTCCCCCAAGCTCTTTTCCACCCACTACATCATTTACTCTGCTGCTAAATTTTCCTACGAGAGGCTAAGTGGTGAAGTGGATAGGATACTGGATCTGGAATCGGAAGGACCTGAGTTCAAGTTCTGTATCAGACACTCACTACCTGTGTGGAACAACTCACTTAACCAACCCTTCTTAGCCTCACTCTCCTCATCTGTAAAACAGATAGAATAGCACCTATCTCACAGAGTTGTCATGAGGATCAAATGACATAACATATCTGTCATATGTCGCTTTGCAAATCTCAAACCCTCTATCTTTTGCTTTTCTGATGTACCGTCTTCATTTCTGAATATGTCCTGTTCCCATCCCCTACCTAGAGAGATATTCCTTGTAACTGAGAATGAAAAAGAGAAAAAGAAACCAGTTCAGCAAAACTAACCCAACAGCTGATTCTGCTTTTGCCAGTGTGTCACACATAGTAGGTATTCAGTACTTTAAAATCATTTAGTGAATTTTTGAATTTGCTCTCTTTTAGATGGAAAGGAACAATGTTCGGAGGAAGTTACTTTTCATTCAACTCAATGAGACTTTTCCTAATTTACATAATTTCCTCCCAAGCCTCTCCCCCTCAAATACCTTGTATCTATTTTGAATATATTTCATATATATGTTTGTACGTATAGGTATTGTCTCACTTGATAGAATGGAAGTGCCTTGAGAACTGACTTTATTTCCTTTTTGTCTTTGCATTCTTAGGACCTAGAACACAATTGCCTAGGACATAGTAGATACTTAGTAAATATAAATTGATTTAATTCAGTTAAACAAAAATTTATAAAGTGCCTACTGTGCACTGATGGGTGCTGGGGGGTAAAATATGACAAATGAAACAATCCCTTCCCTCAAGGAATTTATAATACTGGACAATTCCATTTCATTTAAATGTTTCTTTAATTATAGATTAAATTTGGTATGAGGAGTTTTAAAGGGCTATCAATGGCCCCAGATCACTCATTAAGAACATAGAGTGATATGCAACATCTTTCCATAAATTATTTTAAAAGCTGGAGATAAAAAGCCGTATTTTCCTATGAAAGTTACTGGGCATCTATTGATTCTGTAGGCATTTGAGCAAGAGTCATAGACTGGGAGAATTAGAAAGGACCTTAGAGTTCATCTACCAATCTCTTCATCACAAAAACAACAATATTGAGACCACAAGAAGTGAAAGGACTTGCATGGGGGTCACATGGATAGGCCACATGAGTGGATTGAGCTGGAAAAGTGAAGGTGATAAATTCAGGTATTTTGAATTCCTGTCCAATGTTCCTTCCATTGTATGTCTGTAAGAGTTAGAAACCTTTGGTCTAATGACTTGAGCCTGGCTAAGAATTATCATTTATGCTTCTCTGGGTAAAGTCTTTGAAGGATGTTCCTTCCTGCCTAGCCAGTACAATATGGATGAATGCCTTTTCATTGAGATTGCCCCTGTAACACCTTGCAGTATTAATTAACTTGTTTTAAGCCTTGAGGCAATATAATGGCCCCTAAGGTCCACACTGTTCCCTCTTTTATGCTTTTAGGGAGTTTATCTTAGGTGAAAAGTTGTGGGTACAATCACCATTACACTAAATCCTCAGTCAGGAATATTTCTAACCACAAATTTGACTCTCTGCCTTAATTTGTGTTTATATTTAATTAACACATGGCCTCTTTGTAGATTGAGGTACAATTTATATCGCTGGAAATGTTGGGTAGTAAAGCAGCAGTGTCTGCGAGTAGACAACTCATGGCATCAGCCCAGTTCTTTTGCTCTGAGATGCCAGGAGGGTCAATGGCCCTCTTCAATATCCCCCTTCTCCGCCATAGCTAAGTTTCACTTTTTCATTCTCCTTTCATTGGTTGCCTATGGGCTGATAGCTCTTTTTGGCAGTTTTCTATGATACCATTTCTTTCTCTCTTCATTGAGATCTTAGGAATCTCTATTCTGGCTCTAAGATAGCTTCCTTTTTATACAAGTTCTTTAGAATATGACAAATCCCTTAGACAGTAGGTTTGATTGATACAAGGAGGTGTACAGGCCCTGTTCACACTGAGCTTTGATTGATTCAGATAAGAAGTATTCTTACTTAACAAAGATAATTGCTTTTATGTGAAGCAGGATAATCAATGTTATATTTCAAATATTATGAAGTTGAGTTTTGAATAACTCATTCACAACTCTTGCTAGATCTTATTTTGGGTACATTTTACACCACAGATGCCCTCCTCTTCCTCTTTTTCTCTGTTTCTCAATAGTATACTTCTCTATTCAACAATCCAACTTGGTTTTTTTTAAATCATATGAATTTCCAACTGTATCCTGTCTTGTGTCATACCCAACAAGCCTTCCCTCACAACAAAGACTAAAAAAACAATTTTACAAAGTTGACCAAACCAACCAACACAATGGCCCGCCCAGTCTCCTAGTATAAACAATGTTTTATATTGTCTTCTACCTCTACAGTATAGGGAGGGCAGCACATTATATCATTTTTTTCTCTTTTCCTAAACTTGGTTGTTATAATGATATAGCATTCAGTCATGCTTTAGTATTCTTACTTACATTTTCATTGTAGTCATTGTATATGCCATTTTCTTGGTTCTACTTGCTCCATTTGGCATCCATTCATGCAAATCTTCCTCTTATCTTTCTTTTTAATTCCATATAACCCATAATATGAAAATACATTCTTGACCATTTGGTTTATTTTATAAAAACTGTTTTCCACATTATTTCATCTGTAGTATACAGTCTCACTTCTAAAATGTTTGTCTGACGTCTAAAAAAGTCCAGGCCGTGTGATTTAGTAGAAAGAGCATGGGATCTGAAGTCAGAAGAACTGATTTCAAATTCTGGTTCTGCTAAGACAATTAGCAATTAGGATTCCTAATTATATGATCTTGTACAGGTTAATAAATCTCTCTAGCCTTTTCCCTCATCTGTCAAATGAAGGAATTGGAATACATAATCTCTAAAACCCTATTAAATATCTTATTAACTTAGGGTACCTGGTTGGTGCCAACTACTAATACTTAGCAAACTGTTAGTTTGGTTACAAAAGGAATGAGGATGGATTGGAAAACTGAATCTCCTCTCCACCTTTAGACTCTATTTTCAGAGGTACATTTTCTGAGTTATTCCCTAGGATAAATGGCTACAATCTTGCAATGTGTAGTATAGTTTAGAGTACATGGGTCTGATGTGCAATTAGTTTCGGTGCTAGGATATCTGTCACTGCTAATTTGCTTTACACACACTGGGGTATACTTAAGCATAATTCTGATCTCAGCAAACTCCATTGAGTAGGCTTCAAGATAGCCAAATGCTTGGATGAAATTCTGTCTGTAATTAGCCAGTCTGGCTGTAGATAAAATCTGCAGAGTATATCTGTTGGTTATTTTAAAAATCTGTTGCTGTATTAAATACAGATGAATGGATATGTGCTTGTCTTTGAATATCTAAATATGTACATGTGTCTGTTTATTGACATAAAAAGCAGTGTGGTATGGTGGATAGAGTGCTGAGTACATAATTGGAAAGACTTGGGTTCAAATCCTGCCATTTACATGTGTGTATACAAACACACACATGTGTATACACACATACATATATACCTATATACACATGTATACATACACACATACATACACACACATATATGAATCTGTGAGTCTGAGCAAGCCACTAATCCTACTCAAGTCTTAAGCAGCTCTCTTGACTCCCAGAAAGGCTGCTATCTATGTAGGTAGAGAAATATCCCATCAGAAATTGCCAACACTGACAAAATCCCATATCCTTCATGTATTAGCATATATACACTGCCTATTTCTTAGTTTTGCTGTCCAGGAACCATGGGGCATTTTATCTCAGAGAATTAAGACCTTCACTGAATACTATTCCAATCATGTAATCCTGTTACTCCAAAGTGATTCTCAACAGCACTTGACAGGACCATGGCAGCATTGGTGTGCTGTATTAAAACAAACTGAACTATTCTGTTTTTATATACACATTGGTACTTGTTGACAGACTATTAAATTGTTTTAATAGCCACTACTTATAAAGGTGTATATCTTGGTTGTTAAAAATCCAATACATTGTAAAGTACACATTATATTCAAAATATTGCTCTCCTAGGAAAATTGTAATTGCAAGATTTCTGTGACAGAGGACACAGTCAACCAAATGTTGCTTTGTCTGGTCTTCATATAACCCATCACAGGGTGAAGATGAGCTTGTCATTGAATCAACAGTGATGAGACAAGCTCTCACCTGGGAATTTTAGGGGCTTAGAGTGTGGTGTCAGTTACTGCGCAATTAACTACAGTTCTGCGTGATTATTTTTGGTTACAGCTGCAGTCTTGATGAAAACCAAAGACAGACCTTTATTTTTTTTTTTAAATCTCTCCAAATTGCTCTTTTTAAAGCAGCTTGTTTATCACGATCTTCTTGTGTGGAAGATGGGAGACAGTGATACATTTTTCAGCTAGTGACATGTTTCGCCAAAGGGGGCATGTTTGCTTGGTGAATGGCTACGTAAATCCAGTCTGACGCACACAGGCAGTCATTTCCTTCAGCTCATTTTCTAAAGTTTGACCTCCTGGCTGCCTTTGAAATCACATCCAGACAAATGTTTGTAATGGTCCAAGGTATGAATACGGATCAGTGTACACACGGCCCTTGAGGTTTAGAATGGAATCTAATGCCAAAGCTGAGATAGGTTTCTCACAGATATTTCAAACTACCTTACCCCCATGGAACATTTCAGAGTCATCTGAAGAAGTCTGATTTTCTGCTTTGCCAGTGTGAAAATCCCAGAAAAAGCATGTAAGGAAGAATTTTTCATTCCTCATAGTGCTTCCATTTCTGATTTGTTCCATATTTGAAAATGGTTCTTCATGGCTTAATTAAAAATGGAATTATCTTTCAACTGTGCATCAAACAGCTTTCACTTTTAGGTGGGTATTGTGACCTCAAACCAACCTACTTCTTACTGGCTGCCACAGATTCAGAATATGAAAACACACAGTTGAGAAAGAAAATGACTTGCCTGGGGCCACCCAGACAATTAGAACAGAACCTCAATTTACCTATTTGTTAAATTTCATTTGTGACAATATCAACGGAGATATGGACACAGATAATGACACAAATCTTCGTATCAATATAGTTGTAGAGGCAGCTAGGTGGCTTAGTGTATAGATTGCTGGACCTGGAGTCAGTAATAACTGAGTCCAAATCTAGTCTGACACTTACTATCTATGTGGCCCTGGGCCCAGGGCCACACAGATAGTAAGTGTCACTTAATGCCTCAGTTTCCTCATCTGTAAAACAAGCCGGAGTATGAAATGGCAAACCGCTCCAGTATCTTTGCCAAGTAGAGAGTTGAACCCAACTGAACAAAAACAACATCAATATGGACATAGATATAGACATGACAACATCCACCCACTTAATTTTGTTTCAGTTATTAAGAAGGCAGACCTCAGATGTATATAGTCTTTATATGTATATATATATATATATATATATATATACATATATATTTATATATTCTTTCATAGTTACACATTGTCCTCTGATGCTAAAGTTGGTCAACTGTCTCTAAAGAAACAAGGAAACACAATCCAGTCTTTGAAGGTTTTTATTTGTTTCTTTGCGGTTTTTAAGGGAGACCATGTGGTCTCCAGTGTTTGGCTTAGACAACCGTATTGTCACCTCCCTCCCCCCCATCCACTACTGTCTTGCACCTTGTTGTTGTTCAGTCATGTCCGACTCTTTATGACCCCATTTGTGGACAAAGATACCTGAGTAGTTTGCAATTTCCCTCTCCAGCTCATTTTATAGATAAGGAAACCGAGGCAAACAGGGTTAAATGACTTGACCAGGGTCATACAGTAAGTGTCTCAGGCCAGATTTGAACTCAGGTTTTCCTGACTCCAGGCCTCACACTCTATCTACCGTGCCACCTAGCTACCCTATGTACATCATCCATGTCTACACTGATATCAACAACTCTGTCTATATTGATATCTACATCAAAATCAATGTCTACATTTATATTGATATCGACATCTATATCCATCTATACCTATATTTACTATTATTATTATACCTATATTTATTTCTATATTTATTAGCCATCTACTATGTTCCAGGCTCTGTGATAAGTGCTTTACAAATTTTATCTCAAATGATCCTCTCAACAGTGCTATGAGGTACATACTATTATTATTCTAATTTTACAGTCGAGGAAACTGAGGCAGTCAGAGGTGAAGTGACTTGCCCAGGATCATATAGCTAGTAAGTACTTGAGGCTGGATTTGAACTCGGTTCCCCCTGACTTCAGACCCAGTGCTCTGTGTACTGTGGCATCACCCAGCTAGTGTTGTCCTGGTTCTGTTTACTTCACTGCTTTAGGTCATAGAGCTCTTCCTAAACTTTTCTGGCTTTGTCCTTTACAGCACAATAATATTCCTAATCCCTTTGTTCTAAGTCCCATGGTTAATAGTAAGTAGAAGAGCTAGGAATTGGAGCCAGGTCCCCCGACCCACAAGTTAGTGTTCGCGAAATATGCTTAGAGCCAGATGCTTTTCTGTAAGTGACTCATATTTCTTATCGTCCATTAGTCAGTTAACAAGCATTTGTTGCTTACTACATGTGTGTATAATATGTATGTATATGTGTGTATGTGTATATATACATTCACATATATGTGTGTATACACACACACACACACACACACACACACACACACACACACTTACTATATGCCAGGCCCTCTGTTAAACACTTACAGTACCCCCAAAAAGGTTAAAAAAAAGGTCTCTATACGCAAGGAATTTCCATTATAATGGAGAAGACATGTAAATAACTACATACAAGATACTGCCCATGATCCTGCCATTACTTCATATATAAAGATAGAAAGTTCCTAAGATTTTGTCATTTTGGGGAAACTCCTTCCATCAAAGCAGATCCCAACCACCTACGACAATATATCAGTCCTAGAGAGTTGCCTGATGTATACAGAAGTGACTTGGCCAGGGTCTTATGAGTATTGACAGTGAGGGGTGGGGTTTGAACCTAGGTCAGTCAGTTGGCAAGCATTTATTAAACTCTTCCTGTGTGCAGGGCACTGTGCTTAGCACTGGGGATACAAAGCCCAAAACACAGTCTCCACCCTTAAAGGGCTCGCAACCTACTGGGTCATGGAACACGTAAATAACTATGTACAAAGAAGATCTATCTCTACGGAGTAATGGAAGGTGATATCAGAGGGAAGAGACTTGAGGGAAAGGGCTGGGAATCAGGAAAGGCCTCCTACAGAAGGTGGATTTAGAGCTGAGTCTTGGAGGAATCCAGAGAAGCCAGAAGGTAGAAATAGGGAGGGAGAGAATTCCCAATATGGGGCAGAGAGTGACAAGGCAGAAATGGGAGACGGCATGTCATGTGGGAGGAATGGCAAGAAGGCCTGTGTCACTGTATGGAAGAACATCTGGAGGGAAGGAGGTATAAGAAGATCTGAAAGGGAGGGAGGAGCCACCTTGCATTGGGAAGGACTTTGAAAGCCAAAGAGAGGCTTTTACCTCTGATCCCAGAGATAATAGGGAACCACTGCAGCTTACTAAGGGAGTAGGAGAGATATGGTCACAAAGAGTTGGACATGACTGAAAAATGACTGGATATGGTCGGGTCTGTATTTCACAAATATTTTGGCACTTTGGCAGCTGCATGGAAAATGGACTGGAACGGCAAGACTTGAAGTTGGAAGTCAGCAGAGTCTAACAACTGTCCAGGTGATAGGTGTTGAGGACTTGAACCAGAGTTGGTGACTGTGTATCTTCCTAATTCCAAGGACGACACTGCTGCCTCTGACGTTACTTTTTATTGATCTAGAAATTAAAGTCTAGCCCCACGAGAAGGGGGCAGAGAAGAAAGAGGTAGCTATAGGCACCTATCTGGGCCAGAAGCTGCCATACAGAAAGTGGAAGTCCTCCTAGACCTGATCCCTTTGGATTTGCTCCAAGAAGTTAGTCCACTGAGGACCCAAATGTATTGCTGGTGCCAACTTCTTCATGAAATTTGATATCTGAGGCTAAGAAGAATAAGTTATAAAGCACGGTGAGGCCTGTGAGTCTAAAGCATTGTTTAAGTATATGCTATCACCTCCACTTTCTAGTTCTTAAAGAGATCTTTCAATTAACTTTAAAAAAAAAAAGAGAGAGGAAGACATAATTTTCAGCTTTTCTTCCTGACCAGCTTGTGGCCATATTTAATGTTAATATCATGTTCTTTTGGGTGCAGATAATTAGGATGTTTTTGTGACTAGTTAAATCTGACTTGTGAAGTATGTTGTTTAACAACATACATGCTCTTTCAGCACTTCTTCTATTGACTACAATAAGGGGGAGTCAGACGATACAATGTGCCAACCTTCAGCTCATAATGGAAAAAGGAGGGGAAAAGAATAATGCATCGGGTCTGCTGATACAAAAGTACGTGAAAGCACTCACCTTATGGGTCTTAACCTAAACCTCCCTACCACCCCAAGGACCAAATATAAATTCCTTTGTTTGGCATTTAAGATGCCTCATAGTTTGTCTCTAATCTGCCTTTTCAACCTTATTACATATGATTGCATATTCATGTACTTAAGTCCAGCCAAACTGGCATGATGTGGCCTGATGCCCAAAAATGTATTCCTTCTTCATCTCTGCTGCTCAGAACCCCCTAGTCTCCTTCAATACAGCCAAAGCATTGCTTTTTACATGGAACTTTTTATGATTCTCCATCCCCAACTTCTAGTGCCTTCCTTCCAAATTATTTTGTATCATACACATGTGCACACACTCATGCACATACACACACACATGCACACACTCTAGCTTGAACATAGTATGAGCAAAGCTGCCCTTCATGTTTCTGATTGGTTGATTTGGCCACGAGAAGTAGTGATGAAACTGTCCCCTCATTGGAGACCAAACAGGAAGAGATTAAATTTTAAAAAGATGCATTTTGTGATACTAATATATACATGTTGTCTCCTCCAGGCTCTGTGAGAAAAGGGACTATTTTCTCTATCACCAGCATCTGGTACAACATTTAGCACATAGTAGGTCCTCAGTGAATGCATGTTGCTTAATGCTTAAGTAGGGGCAGGGAAATTGGTCAGACCCCTGTCACAACCAATGAAACAATTTCTATTGCAACATTCTCAGAGTTTGCCATGTTAGCTGCATGATGGTTTGTGTCATGAACTATTTCCCTCCAGCCTTTGCTCATGGCCTTGTACTCCTATCCACAGGAGAGCTATTAGTACAGAGACCACCAGTGTACTCCACCTGTCTGATTCCACTAGGGAGGACAGCATAGGATGATATTTCTTTGAGATCTTCATAGGAAGCCAAATGATTTCATAGGGTCATGGTAGGAATTAGCTGCTTTCAGATGGCCATTGACAATCCCCAGAGGATTTTCAGACATGTAAAGAATAACCGTAATTCGCATCTTAAAAGCCCAGCAGACTTTCCTTTATAGGTTTCCCTTTCTGGGAACTCTTAAGAGTTAGACCCATATGTAGGTCTTTCCCTGCAGATGGTGTGATGACTTTTGCATGGGAATCTCATCTCAGTTCCTGGCCTGTTTTTCACTACACAATAACTTATCCCCTGTGACCAATACTTCTCTAGTTAGAATGTATGTGAGGGAAAATTACAAATGTTTCTCGTTTGGGGAGGACATCTGGTTACCGGTCAGTCACCCCTTTAAGGAAATCTGCCTCTGGCCTTTGACTGAGCTGGAAAGTAGTCTGGCGGGTTTAAAAGTTGCATCTGTATTGCTTGGTAAATGAGCTCCAAACATTCAGAGACCTTCTCATCCATCACTGCTGGTAGGGCCTCACTGGTTCCCGATGGCATCATGGGGGGACACTGAGGGAGGAAGTAGCAAGTAAGCAGACCATGGACAGACAGAGGATGATGCCAGGGGTCTGGGGCCCATTCCAGAGACAAGAGTTAGACTTCTTCAGACTCAGCAGGCTAATTACTCACAGCTGAGAGCAAGCAAACCAGACAGCAAACCTGATCCATCTGCCGACTGAACATTTGAGTTGCTGCAGCAGGTTTTAAAGACATTTGGGGGAAAACGTTAGTTTTGGGGGGGTGGAGAGAAATAAGAGAGGAGGAGAGGGAGGATAAAGAGAAAAAACTTCCTCCTTGGTGTCATGCAGCAGCCTAAATTAACAGCTAATGAAAGCAGATTGTATTTAACGGATTTTAATATAAATTAAGTTTAATGATGACACATTCAAAATAGTACACTGAAATCAGCTTGTATTAACAAGCTAACAGATGTCGGCATTTTTATTATTAATTATACATTTCATTATCATCTGATTATTGTCAAACATCATTTGACAAGGAAAATTATATAAAAGATTCATACACATTAGTTACGTTGTTAAGGGGATGTGTAAGCCTGTTTATGAATGTAGTGTCTTGAGTAAATCTAATAGGATGTTTTTTAAACAAAAATCAAGTCTACTGAAGACCACAGAAGCAAAGGAATGTATTGTGATGATCTTTTTCTCAACAGTCTTTCTCATTTATGAACACAATGTACTGTGGACACCACTGTTTTGTTACAGAATGCCATTACCAGCCATGTGCATAGTGGGAAAACATAGCTACCCTTCCACTGGTGAGCAGTTGTGGGGTAATAGATAGAATGGGGGCAGGGAGAGTAGATGCCTAGGTTTTAATTCTACTATATTGACAAACCAGTTTCTTCTGTAAAATGGGAATAATAGTACCCATGATACCAGCCTCATGGGGTTGTTTCTGGATTCAACAAAGAACATTGATTTCATTCCCACTTGTGAGACAGTTATGTGGCTTTATGGAGAGAATTCTAGACTTGGGGTCAGAAAGATCTGGCACTAGGAAATGAACCTCTCTTGGCATCTACTTCCTTATTTGTAAAAAGAGGGAGCTGGTACTTCTAAGTACCTCTGGTACCTCTAAGGCCTCTTCTAGCTCTAAATCTATGAGCCTATGAAGATGAAATTAAAAAAAAAAAGGTAAGTCAGTCACTCCAAATAACCCCAACCAAAAAGAGCCTGTTCTTTCCCCCACCAGCAAGAATCCCTTCTCTTCCCTATTTGGAATGAAATCACCAGCACACAGCATACATATTCAGTACTGGTGACAGAGACGTTTTACCTGTAAAAATAATAAAACCTCACATATGTAGTAATAATTTTCAAAACACATTATGTTAATTTCTGGCAGTGTCCAGGGGCAAAAGACTCCACTCATAGGAGGGACACCATGGAGAAGGAAGCGTCTGAGGATCCTCTTCTCCTTCTCCAGGTCCTATGGCTCTGAGAAATGAACTCAGGATTTTGTGGGCTCTGTAGGAACTGTGAATCTAATCTACTTTCCCTCCCCCAGAGACTAAGGTGGTATGGGGGGATTGTACCCCTCTCCCTTCAGGTGCTGGGGGAAATGTTTATATATTTATTCTTGTTATACTTTTGAAGTAAATATCCCTTTATTTAAAAAAAGTCCATCATATATATTATTTCATTCGATACAATCCAATGTGTATGTGTGGAGGGAATACAGGGAATTAAAATCATTCTTAGTTTATAGATCAGAAAACTTAGGTTCAGAATTTAGATGACTTGTCCAAGGTAACAATTATTATTTGAAATAGGATTTGAAACTAGATATTCCTGACCTCCAAGTCCAGTGTCCACTACACCACATTGCCTGAAGACTGAAAGTTAATGCGCATTGGATGGCAGACATAATACTCTCTCTTACGTAGTTGCAGGAGATGTTTGTCACTGGTGTGGAATGTCTGTGGATCAAAGAAGGCCTACGATTCTGCTGGTTGTATTGCTACATAGGAAACCAAACGAAGAGGGGCTGCCTAGAGTGGCTTGTTGACATCATGTGTTCAGTCCCTAAGGAGATAAGAGCAAGTGTTGCAGACATAGAGGAGACAAGGCTGAGACTGTATGTTGGTGGAGGGGACAGCTGCTTGATCAGTGTGATTTGAGATGTCAAAAGGCCTCTCCCAAAATATCTACCCACCAGCCTGTCAGACCATCCTACTCTTCTCTTACCTATTCTCAAACTCATGAGATCATAGATTCTGAGTTAAAAGGAATCTTGGAAATTGTCTAGTTCATCCTTTTCGGTTTATAAACAAGAAAATGGTAGCCCAGAGTAGCAGAGTTAGGATTTGAACCCAGCTGCTAAGTGGCACAAGTGTCTAAAGTTTAAATCTGGCCTCAGACACTTACTAGGTAGGTGTGTGACCTTGGGCAAGTCACCTAACCCTGTTTGCCTGAGTTTCCTCATCAATAAAATGAGTTGGAGAAGGAAATGGCAAACTACTCCAGTATCTTCACCAAGAAAATCCCAAATGGTGTCATGAAGAGTTGGAAACTACTGAAAAGCGATTGAACAACAATGTAAGATCATGAGGTTGTATTTTAGGATTGAAAGGGACCATCTAGTTCAATTCCCTCATTTTATAGTTGAAGAAACTGAGGCCTACTTTGAAAGTTAAGCATTTGTCCAAAGTCACATAGACGATTGGGGGTAGAGCCAAGATTCTACCGTAGATTCTACCGTAGCAGCCAAATTCCCACTATGAAAATACCATCAGTCAGTCAACAAGCAATGAATTAGTACTTAATATATGCCAAGCACTGTGTTAAGCTCTGGGGACACAAAGAAAGATAAAAACATGCAAACAACTTTGTGCCTACACTATACAGACAATGTAAAATGGAGATCATCTCAGAGGAAGGACCCTGGCATTAAGAATGGCGGGTAAAGACTTTCAGTAAGAGGAGGGACTTTTAGCTGAGACTTGAAGATGCAACAAAGATGCCAATATTTGCTCACTGGTCACTCATAATCCAAATTCTGTACCATCACCCTGAGACTGGTTTTCCAAGGCTTGACCCTGCTTTGGTAATGCTGTTGGCATCAAAAAGATAGCCTCTCTTGGGCCCACGGTGACACCTGCATAAACAACATCATGGGTAGCAACGCTGAGGTTGGATTAGGCATACCTGGGTTCAAATCCTGCCTCAGTCATTGTTTAATTGTTGTCTTTCCCCCAGAGCCTTGTTTGTGGTAACTGCTTACTAAAACACTGGTTGAATGAATGGGTTTATAAGGTGCTTAGAGATCACCTCTTTTACAGAGAAGTGAAATGATTTACATAGGAACATAGCATATTAGAACTTCAAAGAGCCCAAGTGACTGTCTAATCTACATCTCCCTCTTTGACAGATATGGAAATTTCCCTAAACTGACATAGTGAGTAATGGGAGTCAGGATGGGAACACAATCTCCCAATTCCCAGTTCAATGGTCTTTCTAGTGTATCATGCTGAGCCCTCAGTCATCTTAAGTGTTTTTTTTTTAAAATATTTATTTAGTATTTTATACAATAAATAATTGCTTCATGGAGAAAAAGCCTATGCTAATTTAAAAAGTTAGTATTTAAATACGAACATTTGCAAAACACATGACATATATGTTATCTCATTTGATCATCGCAATGTTGCATTGAGATGTTTCACTTATTTGAAAACTTTGAGAGGCCCTTGAAGGCCAGAAGCTCCCTCCCTCCCCACCCCCACCAGAAGTATGGTGTTATGGTGGTACTTACTTTGCTCTGTGAAATATATACTTTGCATCTATGTACACTCTGACAAGTGACTGATTTCATATATAGTACTACCCCAAAATAACTCACATAAAAAGCCAGATGAGGGCAACACCCCAGAATAACCATAGGATAAAACGTATCCTGCTGTCAGCACCATTTGGCTGGGTTGCTCATGTCTCATGAATAGAGAGCATGTAGGAATTCCCCAAAGATCCTTCTCTGGCCAACTTTATATTGTGAAGCATGCTACTAGACATGCCATTAAATGACATACGGATTCCCCAAAGGGGAAGCTAAGGGCATGTAACATCTGCCCTCAATCATAAGACTTAGTAGTGCAAATACGCTCCACATGTATTACATGTCACAATACTGTTCATCTTTTAGATGAACATAGTATGATGGGAGTAGAATCTGGCAGGGAACAAAGAATTCCAGATAGGCTGTGTGTCTCCTGAGCTATATCTAGGAACTTTTGCATCTGAGGTGCAGAGGGAGGAATGATGAGCAGAGGGAGGAATGAGGATAGTGGAGAAAGAGATCACCTGGGGTTTGACCACTGGGATAAGGAAGTCTGTCCCAGGATACCATGATACTTCTATAGTTCTGAAGGACTGACCACTAATATTGAGAGATGGGGAGGGGATGAAGGAATGGAGTTTCAATGGCCAAAGGAAGAGATAGAGCCATGGGACAGTGCTTTGGGCGCCCTCTAATTTTTGGCACCCAGAATTAAGACCAGTTGACCTTTCCTAGTTACATTTTTACATTTGTACAATGTGTTCCTGGCACAATGTTCACATTACTGGGATCAGGATTGGATTATTTTCCCTTCTGAAGAGACTTCATAAAATCCATCTCCTTTTTTTTATTCTGTTAGTTGCCTTTGTGATTCTAATTCATAGCTATGGGAAGTCTTCCTTGCTAAAGTAATCTTCTCCCAAATCCAGTAGTTAAATCCATCACATTACTATGTAGGAAGAATGAAAGAGTTTCACTTCCGATTTGGATTAAGATATCCCTATTTTCTGAGGGAAGGCCTGAGTGAGATTCCCAAGTGAAAAAAAAAATCACAAAATGCCATTTCAGCAAATGAATTGAGGAATCCCCTATAAACCTTTTCTAAAACAATTGGGTGGTTTATCCAGGCTCAGGCAGGAGAGTCATGGTCCTTCATATCAAAAACAGGGTCACTTGTCAGTATAATCAGGGGTTTGTTTTCCTGGCTTTATTTCATGTCAGCACAAACTTTGTTCATTCAGTACACTTCAACACTGCCTATGACATTCCTTTAAAAAACTAGATTGCTCTCAAGGCAGCTTTTAAGTTTAATGGGATCAAAAAACAATCATGTCTAAGACAAAGGTGGATTTATTTTCTATGCACTGGAATTCTCCCCCCAGCCCCAACTCACTGGAGGAGGAGTGACTTAGTACTTGCTAAGAAAGTCAAGTGCCTTCACCTCCAAATGCAAGATAGGCACCCAGCTACAAATCGCCCTCTTTGTGCCAAATAGGGAAAGCTCCGACACGGTAATAATTCTGCCTTTATGTAACTAACATCCCCCTCCCACAAGTTGCTTTTTTAGAATTAAACCTTTTCAGTGCGAAACTCTTTTACTCTCTTGTTTCATATTATGTTACCCCTGTTACTGTTCTTTACAGCCTGCTGTTCTCAGTCAAATGATTTTAAGTGTCAGGAAATTAAATTCTGTACATCCCTCAAACAAAACAAAAAAAATTTGTGCGCTTTGGAAAATCTCCATCATGAAAGACAATTTTTTTGTGGTATATAATGAGAAACTGACTTCTGATTTGCTTAACCCTTGAGGGGGTTTGAATGTTTAAATGATGGTTAATGTGCCAAATAGACATGTGAAAGCCTGGGGGGATGGGGGAATTGAAATTCAGGAAAACAAGGTGTGTCTATGCCCATGTTTTTGAGTATGTTCTTTATGAATGTTTTCTTCAAGGAACTTTCCTTAACCCCTCTAAAATTGGGAAAATTATAAACTTTTAGACAGATTTTTTAATGGTGAATAAAATGTTTAGGATAAGACATATTATGTATTTATTTCTGGCATCTCCCAAAATGATTCCTAAAACCTTGTTCACTAGTAGGAATTAGGCATGTTTATATTGGAACATAAAGACTTAAGAGAGATCTTCTCCATATACTTTCCGTACAAGTAGGTATTGTATTATTTGTATTTTTATCTTCAGCATCCAGCAGAGTTCCTGGCATATACCAGGCATTTAATAAATATTTTTTGGTTAAATAATTCAGATATTTGAAGTGTGGCATAGTAGAGAGCCAGCCTTGGAGCCAGGAACAATTGGGTTCAAATCATGCCTGAGATACATATTGGCTGTGTGATCTTGGGTTAATTACTTAACCTCTTGGTGCTTCTACTTTCTTAAAACTATAAAATGCAAAGATTGGCTCATAGGACAGAAAAGGAAAAGGTCAAATGTGGAAGGGGATGTGGGAAAATTGAGACACTAATTCACAGTTAGTGGAGTTGTGAACTGATCCAACTATGTGGAGCAAATTTTGAAGTAAGCCCAAAGTGCTATACAACTACACATATCCTTGGACCTACCAGTCTTTATCCCAGAAGAGCTAAAAAACAAAAAGGAAAAGGACCTATGTGTACAAAATATTTTTATAGCCTTTCTTCTTGGGTTGTAAAGAACTGAAAATTGAGGGGATACCCATCCATTGGAAGATGACTGAACAAGTTATGGTATATGATTGTGATGTAATACTATTGTGCTATAAGGAATGACAAGCAGGTAGCTCTCAGAAAAACATGGAAAAACATACATAAACTGATATAAAGTGAAATGAGCAAACCCAGGGGAGCATTGTACACCATAAGTTCCCAACGTGGGTTGTACTACTGCCTGGGGGGTTCTGGAATGATCCAGGGGTGTGGTGGTAGCCTTGGATACAATAGGGGGCATTGAATAAAAATAAGGGGGTGGTGGAAGCATAAAACAAAAAGAGAATAAAATTTTGAAAGACCATTTGTACATGTTTCATCTGTTGTATAACAGAGTTAAAGTCACAGTGATTACATTATTTCCCAAATTAACACACAAAATACAAGCTATAACCATTCAGTGGTCAAGTTCACTAACAAGTCTTAACAAGCAAGTGTTGGAAGGCAAATGTGTGTCATGCATTGTAGGGGGAGTCCAGCATGCATTGGCAGGAATGTGTGCCTGTAATGACTTGTTTACAATATGAAACTATATGCTTACATGACACAATATTGCATCATCAAAATTTCAATGCAGAAAACCCCACAAATTTACAATAAATTATTAATTTTAAGATGTCATTGTATTTTTAAGTGATGCAAATTTAAAAAAAACTGTTAAAGAGTGGAAGAAAGTAAATTTACAGGGCAATGCTGAGTAATTTTTTTTATTGGGGGGTGGTAGGTCAAATAAGTTTGGGAACCTCTGTTGTACATGGTAAGAGCAATATTGTTAGATGATCAACCATGAAGGACTTAGCTATTCTCAGAAATACAATGATCCAAGACAACCTTGAAGGACTCATGATGAAAAATGCTATCCATACCCAGAGAAAGAACTGATGGTGCCTGAATACAGATTGAAGTTTTCTTTTTGAACTTTCTTTATTTTTCTTGGGGTTCTTTTTTGTGGGGGTCTATGTTTTCCTTTATAACATGACTAATATGGAAATATGTTTTGCATGACTACAAATGTAGAACCTTTATCAAATTGCTTGCCTTTTCAATGCGGGAGGGGAGAGAGGGAGTGGAATTTAGAATTCAAAATTTAAAAAAAGAGTGTTCAAAATTTTTACATCTAATTGGGGAAAAATAAAACACTAAATAATTTTTTTTAAAAGACTATAAGATCCAAAAAAGATGCTCACCTGCATTGGTGAAGGGAAATCCTTCATGAAGTTGCTCCTTATTTTATGGGTTTGATCAAGTTGCTATCCTTTATTTGAAGGGTTGTTATATAGAAAAAAAAGAGTAGTTTTATTCTACTTGGCTTCAGAAAAAGAATAAGGAATTTTGGGGAGAAATAATAGATACAATCTTAAGAAGCATCCAGACAAACAGATCTGTCCCAAAGTAGAACAGGTTACCTCAGGAGATGGTGAGTTACCTGTCACCAAGAGTTTTCACGTGACTGCTTTTCAGGGATATTGTAAAGGTTATTTGTACTTTTGAGATGGGATGACCTCTAAGGCCCCTTTATAGCTCAAGATCCTGTTGAGATTTCTGTTATGGTATCTATTATTACAATTCTTGCTTTTTTGCCTTTTTTTTTGGAGGGGGGAGGGCAGGGCAATTGGGGTTAAGTGACTTGCCCAAGTCACATGGCTAGTAAGTGTTCAGTGTCTGAGGTCAAATTTGAACTCAGGTCCTTCTGACTCCAGTACCAGTGGTCTATTCACTGTGCCACCTAGCTGCCCCAATTATGACAATTCTTGTACACAGAAAGACCAAGCAATCCAATATAACTCAAATGTAAAATGCCTATAAGGAACATGCAACATTAAAAAAAAGAAAGAGGAAAAAAGGATTCTGGGATTTCTTGACTTCTAGGTTTCCTCTTGTTGACTTTGATCTAGAGACTGTCCAATATGTTTCTATCCTTCTCAAAGAACTGTGAATAGAGTGGACACTAACAGTAATATACATTCAGCTTGGTAGGGATTAGCATGGACCTTAGCACATTGTGTGATTTCAGGGACAGCACTTTCCTGTACAATTTTTTTTGGTAATTAATCTTTTATATATTTATTTTTAGTTTTCAAGATTCATTTCCACAAGATTTTGAGTTACAATTTTTCTCCCCATCTTTCCCCTATCCCCCGCCCCAAGATAGTGAGCCTACTGAATACCCCTTCCCCCAATCTGCTTCCTCTTATATACTCCCCCATCCCTCCCTAACTTTCTAGTAGGGCACGATGGGTTTCTATACCCCAGTGCCTATATATCTTATTTCCCAGTTGCATGTAAAAAACAATTTTTTTTTATCATTTGTTTTTAAAACTTTGATTTCCAGATTGTTTCCTTTCTTCCTCATCCACCCCCATTGGAAAGACAAGCAATTCAATATAGGTTGTACATGTGTAGTTACACAAAATATTTTCATAGTAGTTGTATTGTGAAAAACTGACTATATTTCCCTCCATCCTATCCCGCACCCCACTTATTCCATTTTCTACTTTGACCTGTCCTTTCTCAAAAGTGTTTGCTTCTAACCAATCTCTCTCCCAATCTACCCTCCCTTCTATCATCTTCCCTCTTATCCCCTTCCTTCCTACTTTCCTGTAGGATAAGACACCCAATTGAGTGCGTGTGCTATTCCCTCCTTAAGCCAAATTCAGTGAGAGTTAAGGTTGACCTACGCCTTTCACTTTCTGGCTCTTCCCCTCCATTGTAATGCTTTTTTCTTGCCTCTTTTATATGAGATAATTTACTGTATTTTATCTCTCCCTTTCTCTTTCTCCCACTATATTCCTCTCTCGCCTCTTTAATTTTATTTTTTAGATATTAACCCTTCCTATTCAACTGATCCTATGCCATCTATGTATACATGTACACACATATATACATACATGTGTGTTTATACAAACCTATACTTTCATATATATATATATATCTATATGTATATATATATTTATATGTGTATATATATATATATATATATATACACACACACACACACACACACACACACACATATATTTCCTTCAACTAACCTCATACCGAAAAAAGTCTGATGAGTTACAATTATCATTTTTCCATGTAGGAATAGAAATAATTCGACTTTAATAAGTTTCTTATGATTTCTATTTCCTGTTTACCCTCTCATGCTTTTCTTGCTTCTTGTATTTGAAAGTCAAATTTTCTGTTCAGCTCTGGTTTTTTTCATCAAGAATACTTGAAAATCCTCTATTTCATTGAATGACTATATTTTCCCCTGAAGCATTATACTCAGTTTTGCTGGGTAGGAGATTTGTGGTTTTAATTCTAGCTCCTTTGACCTCTCCGATACCATATTCCAAGCTCTTTGATCCCTTAATGTAGAAGCTGCTAGGTCTTGTGTTGTCCTGATTGTGTTTCTACAATACTCAAATTGTTTCTTCCTGACTGCTTGCAGTATTTCCTCCTTGACTTGGGAACCCTGGGATTTGGCTATAATATTCCTAGGAGTTTTCTTTTTGAGATCTTTTTCAAGAGGTGATCAGTGAACTCTTTCAATTTCTATTTTGCCCTCTGGTTCTAGAATATCAGGGCAATTTTCCTTGAGAATTTCTTGAAGGATGATATCTAGGTTCTTTTTTAGGTCATGGCTTTCAGGTAGTCCAATAATTTTCAAATTATCTTTCCTGGATCTATTTTCCAGGTCGGTGGTTTTTCCAATGAGCTATTTCACATTGCTTTCTATTTTTTCCTTTGTTTGGATCTGTTTTCTAGTATCTTGATTTCTCATAAAGTCATTAGCTTCCATTTGTTCCAGTCTAATTTTGAAGGAATTATTCTCTTCAATGAGTTTTTGAAATTCCTTTTCCATCGGCTTTTTAAAGCATTCTTCTCCTCAATGGCTTTTTGGACCTCTTTTGCCATTTGCGTTAATCTATTTTTTAAGGTGTTATTTTCTTCAGTATTTTGGGAGGTTTCCTTTAGCAAGCTATTGACTCACTATTCATGATTTTCTTGCATCATTCTCATTTCTCTTCCCAATTTTTCCTCCACTTCTCTTACTTGAGTTTCAAAATCCTTCTTGAGCTCCTCCATGGCCTGTAACCATTTCATATTTTTCTTGGAAGATTTTGATGCAGGAATTTTGACTTTGTTGTCTTCTTCTAGTTCCATGTTTTGATCCTTTTTGTCCCCCAAAAAAGATTCTATGGCCTGATTGCGTTTCCTCTGCTTGTTCATTTTGCCAGCCAGTTACTTGACTTTTGAGCTCTTTGCCATGGTAGAACTCTGCTTCTAGAGTGGAGAGAGCTGTCTCCCAAATTGCTGGCATTTTCACAGTTGCCAGAGGTATGAAAAGGATGCCCTCTTTACAGTCAACATAATCTCTGACAGCTATCTTTCCTCACCCCAGGACCACCACCCAAGACTTCAACCCAGATCCAAGCAGGTCAAAGCAAGAGCAATTACCCTCCCAATGGTTGCTTGGTCCTCTTACAATATACAAGCCAGGAGCTCCAGAGGTAGCCATGCAGCAGTAGCTGTAGCTGCTGCACCTCCACTACCTCTTGCCCCAGGGGCAGGGGCCAGACTGCTCTCTTCTGTCACCCAGTTCCAACAGAGTTCCCTACTGACTGTTTACTTTCTCTTTGGCATTTATGGGTTGAGAATTCTGGAAACCACCACAGCTTCTGGTGATTCACTATCCTGAAGTCTGCTCTGGCTGGTCTGTTCCACTGGTTGGTGCTGCCCCAAGTCTGGGCTGGCACAGCTCACGCAGTACTGGGTTCAGCTCCCCATACTGTGTGATAGACCCTTTCTGTTGGCCTGCCAGACTGCCTTTAGCAGGGGATCTGTTTCTCTCTGTCACTTTGTGGGTTCTGTAGGTCTAAAATTTATTTAGAGTCATATTTTACAGGTATTGGAGGTGGTTGGTACAGAGCTCACACAATTTCCTGTTTTCCTCTGTCATCTTGGCTCCGCCCCCTATTCCTATACAATTTTTTTTCTCTCACCCACCAAATGGAAAGGCTTTATGTAAAACAAAAATGACCCCAGGCCCTGACTGACCTACATAATTGGCTTCAGCTTCCTAGCTGACATGGGGTAGGACCAGGGATATGCTGGTAAATGTTAAACACCTAGTCCTCTTGGAGAAAAAAATATATACACATGACATTCTTTTAAGATTAATCTGCATTATTAATATTTTCACTGCTTTCTTAGGTCTAGACAATAAGGAAAATAACAAATCAAGGCCTCATTTGGAAAATTTTGCTGATTTCCAAGGTATAAATACTCACACGGAAAATTTAACAAGTGGCTCAAGCGGGTGCCAGCATATTCCTGGACCATATAGGACACAAACTGATTGACTCTCTCTTTTTAAACTCAGTTTCCTGGTAATTTAAGGCTGTAAAAAATCCCAGCCATATAGACTCTAAGCCCCTTCCAACCTGGCGGATTTCTGAGATGTACTTATCTAACCTTATTCTGTCCTGCTAACCAGACATATTTCCATTTGGAAACAAGAGGGTGTGTGTGTGTGTGTGTGTGTGTGTGTGTCCAGGAAATGTAAGTATCAGTATATACATCTTTGCCTAGCCTTGCTGTGTTATGACAAAGTAAACCACTTTGTGTTAAATGTTCAATGAGGGTGCTGATGTTAGTCTTTCTTTTGACATCGTACTTATTTGCATTGTTCTAGACGGAAAGGAGTCAGAGCAAATGTAAGGGTTTTGGGGTGGGAAGGAAGATGGACTCCTTGTTTCGAGATCCTGAGATTCACAAGGAAATTGAAGGAAGAAATACTTCTACATGGCACGGTGAGTATTTCCACTTCTCTTAATTCAAAGTCTAACATAATTAAAATGTAGTAGCATAATTGGGAAACAATTGAATAAATTTTGGACTATTAATGGAACAGAATTTAATTGGGCTCTAAGAAATTATGAAAGTGAAAGTTTCAGAGAATCTTTGGAAGACTTGAGTTAACTGATACAGAGTAAAGTGAGCAGAATGCAGAGAAAAATAACAATACAATGAAAAATTACTATTAAAGACTTAAGAACTCTGACGAGTGATGAAACATGCTACCCATCTCCTGGTGTATGACTGTGCTTATTTAATATAAGGATTTTGATTTTCTTTCTATCATTTTTGTGGAGGGTAGAGTTGGGAAAGAAGGAGAAGAGCTTTCATTAGGGTTACCAAAATTAAAAAATAAAAGTAAGAAAAGAGGGTCATTGAAACACTTATTAAAATACCAAAAAGAGGACAGAAGGAAGGTCAGTAAGAAATAGATAAAGCAGATAGTGCTGAAAATACATATTGAATTTGTTGCAAACTTAGAAAAATGAGCCAATGTGGTACATATTTGTGGCTACATGGGCAATCTAATTTTTTGCTCTGTTTTGTATATGTAAAAACACATCTTACAGTATTAAGTTCAGAATAAAAATAATTTATTTTTTAAGAAAGAAATGTAGTAGTATAATTGAATCATCTGTGTAGGTCATAGAGGAGTAATGTAGAGCAATGGATAGTGAGTCAGCCTCCCAGTCAAGATGGATTGGATTTTGCTTCTGACACATTTTAGTTATTTGATCCTGGGCAAATCCTAGATCTCCCACCTTGTGTACATTAGAGAAATCACACAACCTCAGTTTCTTCATATGTAAAATGAATGAGTTGAACCAGAAGACCTTTAACCTTTGATCACCTTCCAATTCTTTGTCTATGATCCAATGTCCTCTAAGTACACCAAGCAGCTCTCTAAGACTATATTTAAGTAGCAAAACAGCTGCCAATCCATATTAGTAAAAGCAGGTAGGGTTTCTGATAGGGCTTCTTACACTGACGAAATCACAGGTCCAAATAAACAAAAATATTTAACTTAATTGAATTTCTACTAAGTCAGCATTTTATGGTATAGGTGGCTTGGTGGTACAATGGGTAGAACGCTGGACTTGGAGAAAGGAAGGCCTGAATTCAAATCCAACATCAGATACTTGCTAGCTGTGTGACCCTGGGCAAGTCACTGAATTCCTCTCAGTCTCAGTTTTCTTATACGTAAAATGGGAATAATATAGGATCTACCTCCCAGGGATATTGTAAAGATAAAATGAAATAACATTTGTAAAATACTTTGCAAACCTCAAAGTGCTATATGATTTTTTCTTACTATTACTGTGATGATGATGATGATGATGATGGAAAAACCATTTACCCAACTTTAGCAGGGATGTAAGGACTCCAGACTAGGAAATTGCTTACACTTAACTCTGAGGGTATTTTTTTTTTACTAGATATGTACATATTATAACTAATTTGTCTATGTAAGCTAAATTTTTTTTTCCTTTTCCTTTGTAAAAATGGCGAGATCATCTTCCTACACTCTGGAATTATTTCCAAGTTATTCTAAGAGGAAAAAAAAGAGGGCCCCAACAATTGTAATTTCCAAACAAGGTCATATTAAATATGCAATTCCAAATGCTACTAGGAGTACTAAACATATCCATGGATGTGAAAAGATCTGAGTTTGAATCCTAGCTCTGACCCTCTGGGCTCTGTGCCTTAGCTTCTTCATCTTTATAAGGGAAATAATAATACTTGTACTACTTCTGTTACAAGGTGAGCAAAATGCTTTTTAAAGTGGTACATAAATGTGACGTGATGATGACAGAAGTGTTCTGTGAACATGAAAAGTCTTTCATAGATGGGAGGAGAACCATTAGGAAGCTATGGCATTCAAGATGGGGATTTCCACAGGTCCATCTTCTAATGTAATTAAGGCTAGAGGCAGGTTTTCCCAGGAGATTCTACAGCTCTCACCCACATGATCCTGACTTTAGGGCTAAGTGCCTTGACACAGAGACACCACTTCCCCCAGCTACCTATAGACTGTCTCCTGACTCAGGCAAACTGACCCACCTGGACTCAAGAGGGTCAGGCCACCATGGTTGATGTGGGTAGAAAGCCAATCTCAGAGCGAGTGTCTGTGGCCTCAGCTGTGATCTTCCTGGGGCCTAAAGGCTTCACCTTTTTTCACCAGAACAAGCTATGGAAAGGTGATACCTTGCTATGGCCCAGCTGGCACACAAATTGACCATGCAGCTGAACCCACTGTGCCATCATGTGGCTCTGATCCACATCCAGATACAACTAGGGCTGGATGCTGTCCATCATGCTGTAGATCCAGGCATCATGTCAGGCCTGGGGTTTCATAGGTATGGAAATAGAGACCCTAATTTCTGCCGCTACAGCTTCCCTCACCCTCTATGACATGTACAAAACAGTCAGCAGGGCCATCGTCTTGGGAGAGATTAAATTGCTCATCAAAACGGGGCTGCCAGGGGCACTTCAATTGAAGTTAATATTCCAAATGATCTCAGCCCCAACTCTGACAGACCAATGTCCCTTCCCTTCTTAAGAGTCTTTATCAAACTCTGTATCAGAGTCTAGGGAGAGGAATGGGTGTGAGAGGGCATTTCATCTTTGTCTGGATCACTGTGCCCTTTCATCACTTCCTTTATCCAGAGCCAAAATATGTCAGAGTTGGGAGGTACTGTAAGAATAGTCTAGTTGTAGATTCAGAGCTGGAAGGGGCATCGGGGACCATTTAGTCCAAAACTTTCATTTTACAGATAAGAAAACTGAGACCCAAGAAAGGGAGAGGAAGTAGCTGGGATAAAGGAGGTGAAGACAACACAGAAGGTCAGAGGCAGAAATGGGGTTAAAACTCATATTTTATAGCTGTGGATGCTAAGATCCAAGAATAACAATGATACTTCACCTTTATACAACATTCAACACTTCAAAATACTTTAACATCCATGACATCATTTGACCCATGGAATCATGTTGTGAGGCCTGTGGTTGGGAGCCAAAGGTCCAATTCATGTACAGATTAAATCAGTTGCCCTGGATGGGAGAGTTTATTAATACCACTGACAGAAGAAGGAGGAGAAGGAAGAGGAGAAGGAGAAGGAGGAGGAAGGGGAGGAAGAAGAAGAAGAAGAGGAGAAGGAGGAGAAAGAGAAGAAGTAGTAATAGTAGTAGTAGTAGTAGTAGTGGTAGTAGTAGTAGTAGTAGTAGTAGTAGTAGTAGTAGTAGTAGTGGCAACAGTGGCTATGTCATTCTCAGATTCTCAGTAAGGAAGTCCTCAAAGTGAAGGAAAAGAAAGAACACTAAATTTGGATGTGAAGACTTGATTGTGAACCCTGCCCCCCCCACCCAGTGACCTTGGTTATGAAATGACCTATATTATATAGCATATAATAACCATACTACCTATATAATTTGGGGCAATTCATTTTACCTCTATGGATCTCAGTTTCATACAATGAAGAGCTTGGAGTAGATGACCAACCTCTAGGGTTTGTCCTGGATCTCGAGTCCACGATTATTCATGCTACTGCTTTTGTCACATCAGTATCATCAGAGAGGACTGCCCACTTAAAATGCTAAAGCCACTAAATATAATAAGCAATGGTGTACAAAAAAAAAACCTTAAAAACATCAATGGCTACATTTACAGGAGGTACTTGAAGATCAGGGGGAAGATATGACTGAGCTACTGTAAGAGGAGTATAATCTTCTGAAACGTTATTGCCAATAATTCAAAATGCATCATGACAGGAAGTTTAAAATTACTAAGCCCATCAAGTTGTCGGTGTGGCAGACATCCTTTAAGCAAGTCTGTTTCAGACTCTGATTCTGACCAAGTAATGGAATCTACAAGGAAGAATCGATGAAGTCCTGAGTGTTGCAGTGTTTGTAAATGAAAGCACAAATACACAGGAAAAAAAGGAATCATAAACTTCAGGATAGCAAGACCTTGGAAACCAGAAGGAATATACTTTTGGCAGAGTAGAGCAGTTGTCAAATTTGTGAAACCCTGCAGAAAGTACTTCCATTTCTTTAGTGGACCTCATCCATATGGCTACTTCTCCACTGACACAGAATGCAAGTAAGTATTCCATACCTTATCCTGTAGGATTCTTGTCCATGTCTTTCTATAATTCCTCCACAGAGGCTCTACCCAATAAACAAGAGATACTCCTCTGGGTGTTTCAAGGTTTTGTAGACTCTAGCGAAGTACTCAGACTATCAATTGGTTATCCTCTCCTTTGTGACACGAATGGACTATCTCCATTTCCAATTATATACCGACATGTTGTAGTGGAAAATAACACGATAATTGGAATCAGAAGACTAAGGTTTAAAATCTGGATTTGCTGTTAGGTAACCTTGGACAATATCCCTAGGGCCTCAGTTTCTACATTTGTCTTTTTAAATTTTATTTTATTTATTTTGTTTGATATTTCCGAATTACATGTAAAGAATTAGCAATCATTTAAAAAAGTTTTGAGTTCCAAATTCTCTCCTTCTCTCATGCCCCCATCCTTAAGATGGCAAGAAATTTAATTTAAATTATACATATGAGGTGATGTAAAACATTTCCATACTAGCCATGTTGCAAAAGAAAACACAAACAAAATATAATAATGAAAATCAAGATAGTAAAAAGAAGTATTCTTCAATCTGCATTCAGAGTTCATCAGTTGTATCTCTGGAGATGGATAACATTTTTCATCATGGGTCTTTTAGAATTGTCTTGTATCGTTGCCCTGATCAGAACAGTGAAGTCTTTCAAAGTTGATCATCCTTATGATATTGCTGTTACTGTATACAATGTTCTCCTGGTTTTGCTCACTTTACTTTACATCGGTTCATATAAGTCTTCCCAGGTTTTTCTGAAAGAATTATGTTTATAATTTTTTATAGCATAATAGTATTCTGTCACAATCATATACCACAATTTGTTTAGCCATTCCCCAAATGATGGACATTCCCTCAATTTCTAATTCTTTCCCACCACAAAAAGAGCTGCTATAACTATTTTTATACAAATTGGTCCTTTTTCCTTCTTCTTTGATCTCTTTTGGATATAGACCAAATAGCGGTATTTCTTGGTGAAAGTTTATGCAGTTTTATAGCCCTTTGAGTGTAGTTCCAAATTGTTCTCCAGAATGGTTGGACTAGTTCACAAGTCTACCAACAGCGCATTAGTGTCCCAATTTTCCACATTCCCTTCAGCATTTATCATTTTCTTTTTCTGTCATGTCAGTTGATCTGATAGGTATAAGGTGCTATCTCAGAGTTGTGTTAATTTGCATTTCTCCAATCAGTAGTGATTTAGAGCATTTGTTTCATGTGACTATTGATACCTTTGACTTATGAAAACTGCCTGTTCATATCCTCTGACCATTTGTCAACTGGAGAACAGCTCTTATTTTTATAAATATGGCTCATTTCTCTATACATTTGAGAAAGGTGGCCTTTAACAGAGAAACTTGCTATAAATTTTCCCTCAGTTTTCTGTTTTTCTTCTAATTTTGTTTGTTTTAGTTTTGTTTGTGCAAAAGATTTTTAATTTCACTTAATCAAAATTATCTATTTTATTTCTCATAATCTCCTCTATCTCTTGTTTGGCCATAAACTCTTTTCTTCTCTGTAGCTATGACAGGTACATTTTTCCATGTTCTCCTAATTTACTTACAGTATCACTCCTTATGTCTAAATCACTTATTCATTTTGATCTTGTCTTGGTATATGATGTGAAATGTTGGTCTCTGCCTAGTTTCTGCCAAACTGCTTTCTAGTTTACTCAGAAAATTTTTGTCAGATATTGGGTTCTTACCCCCAAAGCTTTAATCTCTGGGTTTATCAAACAGTAGATTACTTTGCTCACTTACTACTTTGTATTGTATACCTAATCTAATCCACTGATTCACCACTCTGTTTCTTACCCAGTACCAGATTGTTTTGGTGGTATAAAGGAGCTGAACTAGAAGACCCCTGAGGTCCTTTTCAGCTCTAATTCCTGTCATCCCATTTCATTTACAGCACATCTAGCATGAAAGTCACCAGATATATTATTGATATTACTTACATCCATCATCCATCTTTCTATGACCCTTTGGGTCACTTAGAATTTTGGTGGTTCCTTAACCAGTGGCCACATAGACTCACCTGGAATACTATGAGAAGAACTCCAGGAATGCTTTGAGGGTTAGCCTGCTTGCACAGAGAGTATCTCTTACTTGAGCCACCTTCAGAAGTAGATCGTGCAAGTATTATTATGTATGAAATAGGTCATACAAATATTATTCCCGTTGTACAGCTGAGGAACTTGAGGTTCATAGAGAGACTGAGGTTCATGCATACTAAGTGATTTGCCCATGCGCATACAAATATGTTAGAAAAGAAAGCTGAATCCAAGAATTCTTACTCCAAACCCAGCATTCTATCATCTATATCAGTGGTTCTCAACCTGTGGGTTGCAACCCCTTTGGGAGTTGAATGACCTTTTCACAGGGGTCACAGGGATTGCCTAAGACCATTGGAAAACACATATTTCTGATGGTCTTCGGAACCGAGACACCACTCCTCTATCTGTCTCCAGGCAGGTCCGCCCTCATGCAGATACCCCCACATACAAGTATTAAAGGGTCGCAGCATTAGGAAGGTTGAGAACCACTGTTCTATACTATACCATGTGGTTTCTACCAAGAAGAAGAATGATGTTAAAAAGATAAGCATTTGGTAAAAGAAAGACCACTAAAAGTATCATTCAATTTTCAAAACTTTCTGTGAACTAATCTCCTTCCCCAATTTCATTCTGGGAAATATTTACTTTGCCACTATGAAAGGCTCCTGATTCCTTGTCCTTGTGACACCATCCCTTCCCTATTTTTACCCGTTGGTATAATACCTAACCTCAAGGAACCAGCTCAAATGCTGCCTCCTCCATGAAACTTTCCCTGACTACCTCAGGTGGAAATATCACCTGGTTTCACTTATACTTATAGAATTATAAAGTTCATTATAGCCATTATAGCCATCCATCCATCCATCCATCCGTCTATCCATGTATCTACCTACTATCTATTTGGGCAGCTACGTAGCACAGGGGATAGAACTCAAATCAGGAAGACCTGAGTTCAAATATAGCTTCAGATACTAGCTTTATGATTCTGAGCAAGTCATTTAATCCTGTTTGCCTCAGTTTCCTTATCTGTAAAATGAGCTGGAGAAGGAAATGACAAACCACTTCAGTATCTTTGCCAAGAAAACCCCAAAAGGGGTCACAAAGAATTGGACATAACTGAAAATTCACTAAACAAACTATTCGTCTATCATCTATGTCCTATCTTTTTCCTCATTAGATTTTAAGTTCCCTAAGAACAGCCAGGATCTAGAACAGTGGATCTAGAACTAGATTTGTGGTCAGAATAGACCTGAGTTCAAATCCAACCTCAGATCCTTACTAGCTGGGTGTCTCTGGACAAGCCACTTATACTTTCTATGGCTTCTAAGGTCCTAAAATCATTCAGTTCTAAAACTATGATCCCTTTACCGGATGTTGAGTTTATCTGTTTTTTTTCTAGGAGCTTAGTTAGCATAGAGCACTTCATATAGAAGAATCTTCTTGCATATTTGCTGAATGTTAAATACTGGTTAAATATTCAAATACTGTACTTAGATATACATCCAAGGGTCTAAATTTTCTTTTTAATCATACTGTGGCTTAATTCTAAAAACTCCATAGGAGAACATAAGAAATAAAAATGTGGAAAGAGGCTTAGATTTAGAGTCAGGAGACCTGGATTTTAGGTTGGACTTTGGCTAAGTCAGGTAACTTCTCAAAGCCCAAGTCTCCCTGCTGTATAATGGAGATAATAATACTCCTTTGCAGTTTATTGTTAAATGAGATAATAGAAGCAAAGCCCTTTGTAAAGTACTGCTTAAGTGTAAGCTATTATTATGTAAGTACTGCTCAAATCCAAGCTATTGTCTTTAGCAAGAACTAGAAAGAAAACAAAGGAAGAACAGTGACAGGGAAACTCTTCATTAAAATGATGGCAAAGGGAGCATTGTTCTTTGAGAGTTTATTGTAAAACAAAGAAGTCCTTCAAGAATCAGTAAAAATCAAATTAAAATACCCACAAGTATAAAGACTTCTGTACTGGAGAAAGAATTCCTCTGTGGGTATTCACAGAGCTCTCTGAAGATGTGTGATACAATGGATAAACCCTGGACCTGAAATCAGAAAGACCTGAGCCCAAGTCCAGTCTCAGATACTAACTAGCTGTATGACCTTGGACAACACATTTAACCTCTATCTTAGTTTCCTTATCTGTAAAACGGGAACGATAATAGCATCTACTTCACAGGGTTGAGGTCAGGATAAGAGAATATTTATAAAACTATGATGATGATGATGATGATACTCCTAAAGCCTGAATGGGATGTGCTTTTTTTGTCCCCTATACTTATTGCCAAAGTCAATTATTTTGAGATTTTTCAATATATTTCTGTTTAAAATTTGAAATTAAAGTTCTTTAGTTGGCTTCAAAAAACATGAACAAATGAACTAGAATTCCAGGTATACTCCATTCAGTTCAGTTTTTCCTTATAACATAGAAAAACAATAATGACCAAGTCTGACATCTTCTCATCTCCTCTTAGGGCCAAGAAAGCACATTAAAATTATGCGGCGTTGGATTTCATGTTAGGTTTTTTTTCATTTGCCTTGCTGTTGCTCTTGTGTATACTGTTTCCCCCGTTCTCTTTATTTTACTCTACATCAACTCATCAGTCTTCTCATTGTTTATGTATTTTCAAAAATCAAGATCAATTCAATCCATAAAATGAGCAGCTCATATAGGTCTTAATGGAAGCTCTATCCATTCTACCTTCATAACATCTCTGACATCTAAGATTCAGAGCTGTTAGAGATCACATAGTCCAACCATCTCATTTTACAGATGAAGAAACTGAGGCCCAGGGAAATTAAGTGACTCTTAGACAAGGTCTCACAGGTAGCAAGGAATAATGGTGGGATTCAAACCCAGGTCTGCTAACTTTCATGAAGTCTAGCAACTTCTTGGCATGTCTTTGTAATCCATCTTGATTATTGTTGTTGGAGCACCTGGCCCTTCAGGGTTTTTCTCTGTTAATTCCCATTTACCCCAGACTACTTGGCTACTCCTAGATGCTTCCCACAGTCTTTCTATATATAAGGCTCATTTTGCACCCCCATTGAATTGCTCAGATTCCTTAAGAGTCTGGCCAAAACTCAGATTCAATCTGGCCCCTTTGTCAACACAAGTATCACAAATGCTCAAATTCTTAAAATCAGGCCAATATGGCAGATTCTTAAAATCTTGCCCACCCTAATGGGTGTTCTAATAAATCTTGTCTTTAGCTGAAAGAAGGCTTGGGTCAAATTCATTCAAGGCAGGACCTGTGTCATTTGCCTTTGAATTTTGGGGTTCCCAATGCCCCTTGACCTCAATAGAAGGAATCAGTTGATTTCCAGACATCTTCATTCTATTGTATCCTACTGCCTTTCATGTATTCCCTTTCCTCTATTCAGTTCCAGTGCCCTAGCCTAGTCCAAACTCTCATTTCCCCTCACCTAGAGTGTTGTTCAGATCCCCTGCCTTTTGTCTTTCCCACATAGCTGCTAAAAGAATTTTTCCTAATTTCCTAGTCACTTGGGTGGTCAAAAACCTCAGTGGCCCCTTGAAATATAATATCTGCCTCCAGAATAAAATATCACCCCTTTAAGTCATCACTTAAAGGCATCCACAGTTTGACTCTGACCTGGTGTAACAGCAATCAGTTTAGCAGATACTTAGCACTTAGTAACTTAGGGCTAAGTACAGAAGGTGTGAGCTCTTCTCCTGTCCTGAAGTGGCAGGACAGGGGTTGGCTGAGACAGGAGGCTAGTGTGTGTATATAAGAAGAGTTCTAGAGACAGAGAGA
>CM053582.1:387123988-387146488 GCA_028627135.1 Pseudochirops cupreus
AGAGAGAGAGAGAGAGAGAGAGTTTTTCTCCCAGCATCTGGAAGCTGACTGAGAACTGAGTTGGAGTTTTTCTTGAGACCAGAATCTGGTGAAGGCCAGTGTTGCTGCTGCTGCCTGGAAGGCTGAATTTTCTACTGGGTCCTAGGGCCAGCTGAACTGCTGGAGGACTGAAGAAGCACGACTAAGATAAGACTCTGTTTGTTTGTGGCTTGGTTGATCCTTGAGTTCCTGGCAACAGAAGTGGTGAAGGGTCTGAGATGTGCCAGACCCTGTGAACTTCATTGTGTGCCAAGGACTGCCCTGAGGACTGGGCGAGGACCTGGGAGCTGTCTGCCCCTGAATCCAGGTGACTGTTTGGTGGATTCAGGAAGGAGCTAGGACCATGGAAGGGGATCCAGTGAATCAGAGAGACCACCCCAAGTCAAGATGAAGAAAAGGCCTCTCCTTGGATATTGAATGAGTTTACTAGACACTGAGGGGTGGAGGGTTTGTTTAATTTTCTAATGAATGTATTTAGTGACTTATTGTTAGATAAGTGACTGAGTTGATGTATAATTGATTGATTATTATATTGTGAAATGATTGAATGATTAAGTATTAATTATTGTATTGTGAATTGATTGAATTATTAAGTATTGATTATAGTATTGTGAATTGACTGAATGATTAAGTAATGAGGGTTTCCCCCTTAGGGAAACCAGATGATTATTCTTTTGTCCTTTGTTGTAAATATTGTGGCTATTGTAGTGAAAACTGTGTGGCCAGTTTTGTAAATATTGTGGCTATTGTAGTGAAAACTGTGTGGCCAGTTTTGTAAATATTGTGGCTATTGTAGTGAAAACTGTGTGGCCAGTTTTGTAAATATTGTGGCTATTGTAGTGAAAACTGTGTGATTTTCTGTGATAAGATGTAATGTTGTGAATATTATATTGTGATTTGTTGTGAATGTTTGCCTTGATTTGTAATGGAATAAATGGAGTATTCACTATACTGTGTAATCCGACCCATAAAAGCTGTTCACAGTAGCATCCTTTTGGGAATCTGCTTGTGCATTGTGTTATACCTGGCTCCCAATTCAGCCTTGATTTCACTCTCTTCTCCTTCACACATTCTATATCCAGTCAAATTGGGTTTTCCTTGATCTCATCCTACTGTCTCTTCCTTTGTACATCTGCACAAGCCATTCTCCATGCCAGGAACACAGTCTCCATATCTTTCCTGTTGGAATCTTTCTCTTTCTTTAAGACACAACTCAGGTGCCACATCTTCCCTGAAGGTCTCTCCTCCTCTCCCAATGCCCTCCAGATGAAAATAATCAGTCTTCCCCCTCAAAAAACCCTCCAACGAATTAGTTATAGCATCTTTCCTAGACTTCTCCTTAGCTCTTATGACAGATCACCTGGCATTTTATTTCTTTGTATATATTTGTGCACATTAGATCATAATCCCCTTAAGGACAGGAATCCTGCTATTGAGAGACAGCTTGGCTTAGTTAAGGGAACACTTATAGTCAGGAAGACTGGAATTCATATCTTGCCTCAGGTACAACTTAATTGTGTGGCCCCAAGAAAATCACTTAATGTCTCAGAGACTCATCTATAAAATAGGATAATAACAACACCTACCTCACAGAGTTGCTGTAAGACTCTGGGGCTTCCATCCCAGATAGCATTGCTATGGAAACAAGAGACTCAAACATATACAATCCTGGAGCTCACCAGTTGGTGATGCTTTTTAAACTTGGCTTTTGGGGTTTTGGAGAATTCTGGGAGAGAAAAGCCTGAAGAAGATAATGTATTCTCCATCTTGTGTTTGTCCTTTGTTCTCAAAGAGGATCATGACATCAGGGAATGATGACATGACTTGCAGCTAACTTTGATTTGAGTGAGGGAGAACTGTGCAAAGACACCAGCCTCACTTGCTCCTCTAGAGTCATCTGGGTCCAGTGGCCAGATCTCCATCAGGAAGACTATATGGGAAAGACTGGTAGTAGTCACTTTTAAGGAAGAGTAGGGGATTTTACGGTGCCTGTGTGTCACATACAGCCTAGTGACTACTACCAGTCTTTCCCATACAGCCTTACATATGTAAAGCAATTGTAAAATCTTAAAGAAATGCATAAATGTTAGCTATTATTATTTCATTGTTCTATCTGCAGTGCCTGGCAAAGAATTATACATTTGTTGTTGTTCTTTGGTTGTTCAGTCCCATCTGAGGCTTCATGGTCCCATGGAATGGTCCATGGGTTGTTGCTGTTTTTTGACAAAGATACTAGACAAGTTTGCTATTTCCTTTTCCAGTGGAGTAAGGCAAACAGAGGTTAAGTGACTTGCCCAGGGTTACACAGCTAGTTAGTGTCTAAAGCTGGATTTGAACTCAGGGCATCCTGACTCCAGGCTTAGCACTCTATCCACTAGGGCATCTGGCTGCTACTGTCCTGTACCTAGTAGGTGTTCAATAACAAACATTTGTTAAATATTAGAAAGGTGATTTCCTGTCTTTTAGAGTAGAGAAAATTCTCAGGCATTTTGTTGAGGAATGCAGGTTGGGATCTTGCCAAACACATCCCTCCTGAAACATGGAGGCAAGACCTTTGTAGGTCACAGACTCTCACTCCTCTTGCTCCATTTTTATCCTCTTCATAGACTTCTGAAAACCTAAGCTTTGCCTCAACTGCAACAAGCTCCCCTACCCTTTCACATGATAGTTTATTTCTCGATTTGGCACAAGCATTTCCAAATATAGACTAATAACTCTCACATGCTGAAGACAGAGGAATCCAAAGCAGGTGAGAAGCCTCAGAAGCAACGGAAACTCTGGATAGTGCTAGCTCAGAAAATGGACTGGATTAGACAGAGTTCAATGTGGGAGAATGTGTCCTCCCCCTCCCCAACTTAATAGTATATATTTTTCAATTGCATGTAAAGATAGTTTTCAACATCCACTTTTATAGGATTTTGAGTTCCAAATGTTTTTCTCCCTCACTCCACTTCCCCCTCCCCACACAAGCTTGTATGCAATCTGATATAGGTTATACATGCACAATTCTATTAGATGTATTTCCATATTGGTCATGTTGTGGAAGAGGAATGAGAACAAAAGTAAAAAAAACCTATAAGAAAGTTAAAAAAAAGAGAAAAGAGTTCAATCTGCATTCAGACTCCATAGTTCTTTCTCTGGATGTGGATAGCATTTTCCATCATGAGTCTTTTGGAGTTGTCTTAGATTCTTGCATTACTGAGAAGAGCTAAATCTATCAAAGTTGGTCATCACATAGTGTTGCTGTTACTGAGTATAGTACTCTTGGTTATGCTCACTTCACTTAGCATCAGTTCATATAAGTTTTTCCAGGTTTTTCTGAAGTCTGCCTGTTCATCATTTCTTATAGAACAATAGTATTCTGTTACATTCATATACCACAACTTGTTCAGCCATTCCCCAATTGATGGGCATCCTCTCAATTTCCAATTCTTTGTCACCACAAAGAGCTGCTATAAATATTCTTGTACATGTGGGTCCTTTCCCCCTTTCTTATGATCTCTTTGGGATACAGACCTAGTAGTTGTATTGCTGGATCAAAGGTTATGCACATTTTTATAGCCCTTTGGGCTTAATTCCAAGTTCCTCTCAAGAATTGTTGGATCAGTTCACAACTCCACCAACAATGCATAAGTATTTCAATTTCCCCATGTCTTCTCCAACATTTATCATTTTCCTTTTTTTTTGGGTCATATTAACCATTTTGATAGGTGTGAGGTGGTACCTCAGAGTTGTTTTAATTTGTATTTCTCTAATCAACAGTGATTTAGAACATTTTTATATGACTATAGATAGCTTTAATTTCTTCATCTGAAAACTATCTATTTATATCTTTTGACAATTTATCAATTGGGGAATGACTTGTATTCTTATAAATTTGAATCAATTATGTATATATTTTAGAAATAAGGCCTTTATCAGAGATAGGAGAATGTATTTTCAAGGAGCTTGGGGATTTTTTCCTTTGCACTCTCATTGCCTATACCTACTACCTCCTTTTCTAAAAATTTGCTTTTTTTTTCTATACTATTTGGCACAATGGAGACCATATTATTTAACAATTTACCATGGTCCCAAGTGATGACATTCACCAGAGACTCTTAGTATCACCTTTTCCCTTCCCACTCTCCCTCCATTTTATATTAGGGCAAGAGAGGCTTAGGAGCTTGCATACGTATGGGAAATAGGAGATCCAGGATTAAAACCCAGATCTTTTGACTCTATATCTTCTTCTTGCCCACTATACTTCAGGGGATCATCAAAACATTTCTTACTGGAAAAGCAGATAGGGTAGTCATGTGACAAAAGTGAATGATAACAGGTAGACAGCCTAGGAGATGCACTAGTATTCACAAAACACTGAAACAGAGGAAAGTTTCCAATACATATTGGGTGGATCTTCTCTGTAGGATTTATGGGTAATCCAGTTCAGTTCCTATCTCTGTCACTTATTACCTCCCTGACCTTGGGCGCAAGTCAATTAGCCTCCTTAACCTCAATTACCTTGTTGGTAAAATAAGAAGGTTGGAATACAGGACCTCTAAGGTCTCTTTCTGCTCTGAATCTATAACCCTATGAAAAATTTGAACGAGTTACATAGTACAAGTCAAGGCAGAGCTACACTCTTAAAGGATGTAGGTAGCACACACACTTAGGGAAAGATTGATCACTTGGCACTTTACTAGTATTTTGATGGTTCCTTCTGTTCTCAAGGTCTGGCCTTTCTTTTCACAAACCAGCAAAAATTGAGGTGCTAGATTTCTTAAAGTCCAGTGGTTTATAACTATTTCTTTTATATTATTGATTGAATAATTCATTAGGTATATTAAGTTACCATAAAACTTTAAAAATTAACATGAAGAATAAATTCAGTTGGCAAATCAATAATTAGTATGTAAAAATTATCCCTTTAAATTTAATAAACTTAATATGATGATTTGAGGAATCAAATTAGCATAACAATTTTTATTCTTTTAAAGCAAGAAGAAAGTTTTAGCTCTCTGTAAGGTGGGCCAAAAAATATTGCATGTACTGTGGTTTTGCTCTAAATTTTTATTTTATTTCTCATCTTCCTTCCCTACCTCCCAACATACCCCAATAAAACATAAAAATTTTCATGGAATCATCACACACCAGACATATATATAGGACATATGTTTATAGTTCTTTCTAATTGTGCTCTTTTTACATGACTCAGGGATGTCATTTCCCTAAGGTTAGCCATGCCTCTCCTCCTTATTCTCCCAAATTTGAAAGGAGAGAGGAAAGGGAAATAGGTTGATTGGTATGTTGTTTCTCTGGGAGGGAAAGTGAAGGATCATAGTGTAGCCAATTAGTGCTTCCCTTTTGGAAGGAAAGGTGTAGTATCACACCCTCCTAGAACAAGTTAGATGGAATCCCATCTCACGTTCATTGTCCCTTTTCAAGGCATAATTTTATTTTGTTCTTATGGAAGTGTTTTCCAATTTATCCAGGTTATTTTAGATTCTATTATTGCCTTCTGGAATATAAGCCACTTCACCCAATTTAATAGCCAGGTAAGGAGCTATGATTTCCTTAGGTAGAGAACTCCAAATATAGTGGGAATTCTCTGCACCAAATCATTACTGTCATTATGATTTATTCTGAGGGATTCTTCAGTTTCACCACTGTACATGGAATGTGAATGAATTGATGAGTAGTTAAAATGCTACATTTAGTTGCATAGAAAGAAAACATGATTGTGTAGACAGAGAACTGCCTTGGAGCTAGGAAGACTAGGTTCCAGTCTTTCCTTTGGCACATACTGGCTGTATGACCCCAGGCAAGTCATTTAATCTCTCAGGGCTGTTGGCAATTCTCTAACACTACAACTTTCAGGGAAGGTGCCAGTCTGCCTTGGTAGAAGGGATTTCCTCACTTGAGAGTTCCTTACATTTATAAAATTATAGATCTTGGTTCTATCTTCATTTGCTTTCACTTTTTATGTAGCGTCCATAAATAGGGGTGGAAGTGTTATTATGAAGGGCTGTCATTATACAAATAATACCGTTGAACATAACTTCAGAACAAAAACCACCCTGGACTTGTGATTTTACATTTGTCTTTCTGTATCTATGTTTCATCTAGCTCTTGTTCTCTGTGTTTTCTTATCTCAAGAAGCTTTGGGGGATTCTGAGGTCCAGATGGCTAATGGTCCAGGAGTGGGGAACCTGCAACCTCGAGGCCACATGTAGTCCTTTAGGTCTTCAAGTGTGGCTCTTTGACGGAATCCAAACTTCACAGCACAAATCCCCTTAATAAAAAGATTTGTTCTGTAAAACGTGGACTCAGTCAAAAGGCTGCACCTGAGGACCTAGAATACCACATGTGGCCTCAAGACTGCAGGTTCCCTACCGTTGGCCACTAAACCATCACAATCAAATCTTTGCCTATTTTCTTCTTGAATATTGACAGAAACCCTATAATCTTCATCGACAGCTTCTTCCATGACCAGCCTGATCTTCCTTTTAGTAAATATGAAGATTCTTTGTTGGTTTTCCATATTGGCACCTCACTGTTGACATGTCCAAGTCATGGACAACTCAATAGCCTTCTCATAGAAATTTTTCTTAAAGACATTATTGAATCTTCTTATTTTTCTGTGTTCTAGGCACAACGGTTCCTTGGATCCATTTTTGATAATTCTAATTACCTTTGTGGAATATTTTCCATTTTTTCTGTATTCTTTTATTAAGTATGACAAAACTGTGCATAACACTGCTTTAGTTAGAACCCTTATAATGATTTCTTCCTGACTTTTCTATGTCAAACAGCTTTTAATAAATCTGAGGATCATTTTTTGTTTCAGCATGGGGATCTCACTGCTAACTCATTCACCTTGTAGTCAGACATGACTAGTGTTTTTTATATTGTTTTGACTCCCTCTCTCTCCTTTTTTTTTTTTTTTTTGCTCTGATTGGGCCCATCCATCCTGGATCTAAGAGAGGCAAATTATCCCTTCCTACCCTCACCCCCTAACTCTCTATATAATCAGGGACCTGTCTTTTTTGAATTTCATACTGTTTTTTACAGAAGCATTTTTCAATTTATCCAGATAATTTTGGATTCTGTTCCTACCTTCAGATTATAAGAACTCCCACCCAATTTAATACCCAGGAAGAAGCTGCAATTTCCTCAGCTGGGGGTCTGCAGGTGCGGTGGGATCTCCCTCTACCAAAACATCAAGGTTTATGCATATTACATGAGACAAAAGTTCAGAGTAATTGAACTTTTTTTTGGACAGATAAAAGAGGAAATGTCTGAGAAATTTCCTTCATCTGGCATCTCTTACTTCACCCTACTTTCCCATTCTCACCTTTTTTTTTTAAATCCTTGAATGACCAATTAGATTTCTTACATCTTTCCAGTAAAAGTAGAAAACAGCACTATATTTTCTCTAAATATTAACATATATAAATTATTACTAGCAGCCCCAAAAGAGATTCCTAATAGAAACAAAGATTGAGGATCTTTTAAGGGACTTTTTTGTTTTTATCAGAGAATCACTGAAGTTCCACATCTTAAAAATTTCCAATCTGTTGGTGAGGGGAGCTCCTTGTGTGGAAAATCCTTCTACCAATGAAAATCTTAACCCATCTACGATTTTCTTATATATGCCCAATGTGAATTGCCGCAGGAACACAGAGGTTAAGTGACTTTACAGGTCTTAGCACAGTGCTTGGCATTCTAGTAGGTAGTTAATTAATGCTAGTTGAATTGCCACCATTTGTAGGTGTCCAGAAACAGGATCTGGACCTAGATCTTTCTGATTCTAAGCCCCAGACTCTATCTACTATGCCCTACTCCCTTTATGTTTTTAAATCACCTGCAAATTTGATAAGGATGTTTCTCCTTGATTACTTTTCCCAGGTTATCAGTAAGGACATTGAATAGAATAAGTCTTCAGCCTAATCTCTACTACACATCACTCAGTACAATGCCCTAGATGGATGCCTGTCATTGATATCTAACTTTTGGATGTAAACCTTGAAGTGGTTGCTCTTCTATTTGACAGGTTAGTAAAGCACATCAATGATGTATACTTTTCTAGCTTGCCAATGAGAAAGATGACTGACTGGCTTGCTGAAATCAAGATAGCTCACATCTACAATTTCTTTGTTTACAAAAATGTGCTATCAAAGAAAGAAATTCAATTGATCTGCACAAAAAACTCATCATAAAGCCTATTTAGTTGCTTTCTAGTACATATACCTAAGTTCTTTTAGATGACTGCTAGTTAGTTGTAGATTTTAACCAATGACCAATTAAAAATTATATTTACAATACACTTGCTATATATATCCAAAGCACTATAGTTCCCACTGCAAGGGATACATAGTTGAATAAGACAGTCATGTTCAAAAGATTTACAACCTACCAATGACTCAATCAATCAATTAACAATCATTTATTAAGCACTTCCTGTGTGCCAGGCACTATGCTAAGCACTGGGGATTCTCTCCAAAAAGCAGGTATAACAGTCCCTGCTCTCAAGGGACTCACAGTCTAATGGGGGAACACAGGTTAAATTGGAGGTAATCTCAGATTATCTAAGATTAAGGAAGAGAGAAGGGAAGAGAATAAGCATTTATATAATGTCTACTATTTGCCAGGCATTGTGCTTTATGAATATCTTACTTGATAAGGTAAGATTAAGGAAGACTGGGAGAGGTTTCTTGAAGAAGGTGGAAGTCAGGAAAACTTGGAAGCAGAGATGAGGAAGGAGGGAGTTCTAGGTATGGAGGACAGTCAGAAAAAATGTCCAGAAATGGGATGTGGAATGTCTAGTGCTGGAAACAGCAAGGGGTCTAGTGTCACTAGATTATAGAATATGAGGTATGTGTGTAAGAACACTGGAAGATAAAGTGTATGCAAAAATAATCATAGTATAAGTATGATAATCATAGTATAATCATATGATAAATTCCCTAAGAGCAGGTGACCACAAGCATGGTAACTTAGAGAAAAATTATATCCAAAGGGGAATGAAGAGGAAAAATCTTTGTAAAGGAGTTTTCATTAGAATGGGTCTGAAAGGATAGGTAGGATTGGGATAGTGGATATGGGAGTTTTCTTTTAGTATTTTCCTAAATAATATTGTTATATTGACTGATCTGTAATTACCTGAATTCACCTTCTGACCATTCATGGCTTCCACTATCACTAATATTCTCATGATTCCTAAATCAGTTCTGTTTTCTTGACTAAGTTCTGGTTACCAAGTAGAACTGCATGCTAGTCATTTCCACTTAGATGTCCCACTGTCATCACAAACAACATGTTCAAAACCACATTTAATATTTTCCATTTAAATGAGTTACCCTTCTCAACTTTATTGGCTTTGTCAATGGAACTGCCTTCCTACCAATAATCCAGGCATAAAACCTTGGAGTTATTTTTGACTCATCCCTTATATTCAGACAGTCAGTCATCAAGTCCTGTTGATTCTTGCTCAAAATCTAACTCATTCAGTCCTTCCTCTCTTTTTCCTCTGTCAGCAACTTAACTCAGACCTTCATCATCTTACATTGGATTACTACAACAGTTTAGTAACTCATTTCCCTGACACCAGACTTTCTTTCCCTCAATTCATTCTGAATAACTCTGCAAATTATTTTTCTTTAAGTGTCATTCATACTTATCACGCCATTCCTCTGCTCAGACTTTTAGTGGTTCCTACTTCTTATTGCTCTAAACATGATGTGTTTGTAAAGAAAAATGTTTGTATTTGGGAGTCCTAGTTATTACAAATGCAGAATCTACCAGCGGTTTAAAGAAGTCTACTAACATAATTTTGTGTTGAATTAAGAGACATAGAGAATTTTTACTATGACATAGTAAAAAGAGCTGGCCTAGGAATCAGGAAGACCTGAGCTCTAATCCTGCCTTTTGTTCATACTTGCTGTGTGATCTGGGGCAAATAATTTAAATTCTTAGTGCTCTAGGCAACTCTCTTAAAATATTAGTTGCAAAAAAAAGTCCCAGCCACATAAGTGAGTGAGTTTGGTGAATGAGTTTCCTCACATGGGGGTTCCTTCTACCAGTGAAATCATGAGTCTAATCTCTATCACTACAGATTATAGAATCTTTGAATCTCAAAATTTAAAGCATCATGAAAGTTCCATGAGTCTAACTCCCCAAGTCTTGTCCATGTTGTTCTTGTAGTTGACCCTTTGCTTGAAATTTTGTTCATCCTCTGCTTAGACTTCTAGAGAAGGGGAACTTAATTATACCCATAAGTAACTCATTCCCATTAGCTCTTCTTACTGCCAAATAATACTGTTGACACATATTGATTTTTATATCCATGAGGACATCTTGGTATTTTTCATATAAACTGTAATTTAGAAATAGCCTCCCTTATCTTGAATCTGAACAGTTGATTTTTTAAAATCATGTGTAGAATTCTGTATTTACTCCTACTATATTTCATTTCAGTAGCCTCTTTTTAGGTCCTGATTCTCCCATGAGCTACTTTAGGTATACCTCTTAGCTTCATGTCATATACAAATTAGATAAATATGCCATCTTTGTCTTCAAACAGGTCATTGACAAAAATGTTAAATGGAATAGTACCAAGGACAGAGCTCTAATGGCAATGCACTAGAGATTTCACTTCAGGTTGCTCTATTAATTTGGATTATCAGTTTGTTTGGATCCTGGCAAAATGCCTGAAACACAGTAGGTACTTAATAAATGCTGATTGATTGAGCCAATTTTGAACCCACCAAACCATTTCATTCATTCTGTATTTCCCTCATCTTGTCCACGAAAGGATTTGTCAAATTCTTTGCTGATATCTGGCTAGACTCTCTACAGTATTACACTGCCCAAAAGGAATGAGATTGGTTTGGATCGGATTTGTTCTTAAGGAACCTATGTTGCTTTTTAATTATAACATCTTTTTTCTCCTTACAAGGTTCAGAAGCTATTCCTTTAATAATCCACTGTAGAATTTTGCCAGAAATGTATGCCAAAGTCGTAAGTCTTAGTACCAATTTTCTTCCTATTTTTTAAAAATTAGGACAATTGCTCATCTTCAGTATTGAGGCATTTCTCCTGCTCTTCCTCATTGCTCAAAGCTTGGTAACAGTGGTTGGGCTGTCACATTTACAAGTTTTTATAGCACCTTTGGTTGTGGCTCCTCCAGGACAGGTCACATGAATCCACTTAGGGCAGCAAGGGTCCCTCTTGCCTCCTCCCTATCTTAGTTGTAATTCTCTATTAACCATTTTCATTGGATCCTTTCCAGGCTGATGACCCTTTCCTTATTAGAGAAAATAAGCATAAAAGGAGTGGAATAATTCTACCTTCTATTTTTACATATATTCATGTCTTCCTTATATTGAAAGATAGAAGGAAAGGAGCCTATGGCTGGCCACATTGTTTGAATCCCAAATGTCCATTTGCCTAAGACTATTTTAGGGAGAACTCACACAAGGCAAGTGCTCACATGGAGGTCAGAAGAAGCAATACAAGGACACAATCAAGGTCTCTCTGAAGAACTTTGGAATCGATTGTGAGGCACAGGGGATGCTGGTACAGGACCACCCAGTATGGTATAATTGCATCAAAGAAGGTGCTGTGCTCTATGAGCAAAGCAGAACTGCAGTAATTCAAAAGAACCCAGAGTTATGCAGACTTAGAGACATCTCCATTCCAAAGGTTTATATGGACTATTTGTAGCCTTCCTAGTTCATGTTGGTCTGATCACCCACAGTCAACATGCTGTACCTTGACTTCGACATAGTAAGATCATTTTGATCCTTTGAGCATGAAGGACAACAGTTACCAATATTCATGTCTCCCTTATATTGAAAGATAGAAGGAAAGGAGCCTGTTGGGGGAGAGTAAAATTATTGGGACAGGGGTAAGCATAGAATTTAGCTTAACTTCATAATGAAGCAGCTAGGTGGTACAACAGAGAGAATGTTAGACTTAAATTTAGGAAGCTGTGTTCAAATCTTGCCCTAGACACTTAATAGCTGTGTCTCTTGGACCAAATCACTTAACCGCTCTGTACCTCAGTTTCCCTATCTATAAAAAGGGCATAACAATAGTAGATAAATCCTAGGACTGATGTGAGGATTAGATGAGATAACATCTTCACTGTGCTTTGCAAATCAAAGTCCTATTGAAATGGAAATTTTTATTGTTATTATTATGAGTCACACAGATAGAAAGATATTTGGAGTGGGGAAAGAATATGTTGTGTCAGATTTAGGCAAAAGAAGAAAGGCTAGATATAGAGTCACAGATAAGTGGAAGTGGGGATCTAAGTGAAAACAGACATGAGGTCATCTGCTGCAAATGAGGTGGGGGGGGTTGGTAAGAGGAGCTGGAAATGTGAAGAGAGAGGAGAATGTTTCAAGCAAAGATATGGCGAGAGAGCCAAGGAGTCAATGAGAGAGGAAGAGTACATCTTCTCCCACAGGCATAGTTATAAAGCTTAGCTAACTGCCAACATTATTTCCCAGACCAAAGACTGACTGAATGGAAGGAAAGATGACACTTCAAAGAAGAAGTGCTAAATTTTAATCTGCTGTCACAGACATGCTTTAAAGCCATCTTTAAGGAGTTCAGACCATTCCTGTGTAACAACATTTGCTGAATGAGGATGAATAAGGATTTGGTTAGGGGTGTGTGTGTGTGTATGTCAGAATTTCTAGTACGTTGTAGATAAACCTGACTTCACAAAGAGGTCTGATTTTAAGGCATGATTTAAGGGGTGCTAGAATAACCTTCCTGCTCCCAAATGTCTTCTGCACACATTTCTCACACTTGTTGAAATTCTACCATTAAAGCTTAAATTATATTTGCTTAAAACTATCTTTGAATGTCAAGTAGTTATATGGTCAGCAGAAAATAGGGCACTAAGCCAATGGGGCTGATGGAAGAAAAGGGCCTAGTTTGGGAGCATGAGACAGTTATTTTAGGAGAAGGAAAACAGGAGAGGGGCCAGGTATTCTAAAAGTGCTGAGTAGAGGGCAGTGAAAACAAACTCCAGCTTCTTAGCAACTTTGAAAACTTAAAAACTATTCAGTGTGGAGATTCCTTTTTTGAAAAGCCCTTGTAGCCAGATTCCTTGCCATTTGGAGGCCAGGATTATTCAGAGGCAATGTTGGAAGAAAGAGCAAATGGCTAGGTGCTTAAACCCAGGGAGTACTAGGTGATACCTCAATGTCATTTTAGAATCAGCAAGTGTTAATTTGTGATACTGGAACTTCCCTCTCCAGGTTTTGCATATCCCCCTGTGGATAATGGTGGTTGAGCAATTAGGGAATTCTAGTAGGCCAGGGAATAACTGGATTTGACTGCACTTTTTTCAAGAGTCTCATTGTCTAATTTATTTGTTGCTATTGCTGAGCTGTTTCAGTTGTGTCTAATTCTTTGTGACCCCATTTGGAGTCTTTTTAGCAAAGATATTGGGCATTTCCTTCTCCAGCTCATTTTGTTCATATAGCTAGAAAATATCTGAGGCTGGATTTGAATGCAGGTCCTCCTGACTCCAGGGCTGGTGCTTTAACTACTGTACCACATTACAGACATTGACAATGGTTTGATACATTTACTGGTAACACTGATCACCAGAAATCTGCACTGGAAGTCACATGGCAGATCTTTAGGTCCATTTTGCCAGCCTAAAAAGCGTCCTTGAAATGGTGTACCCAGAGAACTCTAGGACCAATGTAAGTTTCCTTAATATCATTGATAGTATTAGTGCTTATATTGGCCTTAATTATGGTAGAAACTTAGAGGATTGCAGAGTTAGACCTGGAAGGAACTTCAGAGGGCATCCAGTCCGTTCCTCTCATTTTACAGAAGTATGGAGAGGTTAAATCTGTGTTCTGTGACTCCAACTCAGGGCTCCAGCTTTGGTTGTCTTTACACTGCATTATATTATTTCCATCTTTTTGTTAACATTCTTAATATACAGCTATAATTATATTACTCCCCCACTCGAAAACCTCCAGTGGCTCCCCAATACCTACAAAACAAAGCTTAGTCTCCTTAGCCTGGCATTCAAAAGGCTGTATAACTTCTCTTCTGTCTACCTTTCCAGCCTTAACTCATCAAAGCAAAATGTTGGAGTTGGAAGAACTCATTCTAATCTTCTACCACCACACAGCCTCTTAAAAGAAAATCCTCACATTTATATAGGATTTCACATTGGAAATTAGAATCTTCTTAGATCTTTGTAACAATCCTGGGAGGTAGGAAGAATTTTTATTATTTTGCTTAGTTGAGGCTCCGAGAGAATTTCCAAAGATCCTTCAAACAGGTAATTCCATTGCTGCCAGGCCTCCCAATTCTTTAGTCCTTGGCCTTTTGCCCTTTCTGTCTTTTGCAATATTCTGGTGATTTCCAGTTCCTTTTGGGTGACGGAAGGAGGAACATGTTTTTAGCCACTTCTCTGCTCTGCAAGGAGCAAGAGCAACAATAAAGTCCCTATTCTCAACTTGCAGGCTGGATGTTTTGTGGGTATGGGTGATCTAGGAACTGGGAGGGTTCCCTGCTTCCCTGCCAGCCCCAGGACTGGCTGCACCTGGAACTGTCCCGCTTAACACTGGTCTAAGTTATGCCTCTTTGTCTTTGCCAAGGAAGTCTGAAGCAGTTGTAAAGTGAATCATTTCTGTTGACTCACAGATGTTAGGAGTGTAGAACAGCCCTTGCTAATTCAGCTAAAACTGTCCAGAAGGAGTCTGGACTTGCATAGGTTATAGCAGCGAAGCCATCTGATACCATGTTTCCGGTGGTGACAGAGTTTTATGAGATACATTATTCCTTTTGGCCTACTTTATAGGAACACTGTTCTTCAATTTAGAGATAGTAATTTATAATGTTGCTAAGCAGAGTTGAGTTTTTTTGCTAGTGGAGATTTCAACAAATTTCATTGCAATAGGCTGCATGTGTTTGTACATATCCTCACATGAAGGAAACAAGGATTAAGAGAACATCATTAGGCAACCAAGTGATAATGTTCTAAATTAGTGTGATAAACTCTCAGAATTCATATCACAAAAAAGATGGCTAGCTCCTGGGGTATGAAGACTTTTAAACCTCTCTTTTTATGAGTTGGCACTCCTAAAGAAAGCAATTATTTACACAGCACTTCACATTTTTTTCAGTCTTCTTTTATTCTCTCCCCCCCCCCCCCCCATCTACCCCGCAATCCAACAATCCTGGTTTCCTTGCTGTTCTTCCCACAAGATACTCCATCTCCTGGCCTTCAGGAATCATCACTGGCTTTCCCCAATGCCTGGAATTCTCTTCTCATCTCTACCTGTGGCTACAACACCCATTCTGTAATTAAGGCTAGGTAAGAACTGAAGCAAAGAATGGCTTCTTTTACCTAGTTTAAAACAAAAAAAATCAATCTTGGAGGGGCAGACCCTGAGGGTTTCTGGCCAAAACAGAAACAATTTCTATTAACATTCACTCTGAGCCTTTCCCTTCCCAGTGCTGGTTATTTAAGCCTTATCCTGTCTTTGTCTTATCTGAACACAGTGGTCTACCTACTGTCTCCCCATTAGACTGTGAGTTCCTTGAGAGCAGAGAATTTTTTTTGCCTTTTTTTATATCCTCATCACTTAGCAAAGTGCCTGGAAATACTAAATTGATGCTAAATTGGAGCTTAATTGATGGTTGACTACACAAAACTTTATGAGGTAGATCTTGCAAGTTACTGGTATCTCCATTTTACAGATAAGGAAATAGAAGCTCGGGAAGGCGACTTAACCAGGACTTAAACTCTTGTTGTCTGACACCAACACTAGTGTTCTTTCCACTGTACTACACTGTTTCTCTGGGCTAGCCTAGAGATAGTCAGCAAAGCTTGCTGGGAGGGCTACTCTACAGACACATTTGTGCAGGCCTCCATTTTGTTGTGGTGTTTTGTTACCTCAAGAGGGAAGGAACTACTTTGTTATTAGCAAGGAAATGAGACAAAGATCTTCAGCTCCACCTAACCCCTTTTAATCTTGGCCTTAGGGTTAGATTTACATAGACCACAAATTGCCTGATGACAACAGAAAGGAATTGAAAGGAATTTTCCAACACTAAATGAAACAGACAACTAGGTTCAACAGCAACAGATGGCATTAAAGCAAGAGTGTCTAAAAAGACAAACTTAAATTCCTTGGATTTCTCCATCTACGTGGTTGGGGTCTATATCATAGCAGACCTGGAACAGCCCCTAGGGCTATGAGAGAAAGAGTTCACAGACCTCTTCCCCTATAGGAAAAAGAAAGCTTCATTATAGAAAGACCAACAGATATTGAACCCAGGGCAGCAGAAGCTCGGTTGAAATTCCTAGAAGAAACAGAGAAGAGCTCAACAGAAACCTTCAAGAGAAAAAAAAAAGAAGCCAACTGAAAACAGCCTGGCAGAGAGCATGAATCAACAGAGGATTTCAGACCAATCAACAAAACATCTCCAAAAACGGCATCACCAGAGAACACTACCATCTCTATAGAAGAGCAAGTAGAAGCATCAAAGGCATGAATTTTGCAGGCCATGCATGTTCCCTGGCCCTATCTGTTCTCATACCTCCTCATCCGCTAGAGGTGTACTAACTTGTGAGAGAATGTACTCACTTGTCATTTCTTTTGTTTTGATATTTCACTAAATATACATTGTGGTGAATGATATGTCCTCCAGCTGGTTGGTAAAAAAACAAACAAACAAAAATTCCATCTGTTGGAGCTCATCAGCTATCAATCAACTTATTAGGTATCTACTTTGTAGACTCTTAATAAATGAGATCAAATAAGATAACACTTGGTATAACACTTAGCACAATGCTTCCTTCTCTCTTCCCCTTCCTTCCCCTTCCTTCCCCTTCCGTGTGCCACTTTCTAGAGTTACAAATACAAAAGTGAGACAACCGCAATTCTCAAGGAGTTTAGATTCTAAGACTGTGGCATTGAAGGATACTGACCCACAATATGTCTCAGACAAGGAGTAACTCATAAGGAGAAGCCAGGGTGCTTCACGTATCTACTTCTTTCCCTGCCAACTAAGGGCAGCTTCCTCTTTCTTTCATATCTAGTCCAGGTGGGATCTCAGTGCAAGGTTGATAGCAAAGGTTACTGGAGGGGAGAAGAAGAGTAGTCTCCCAGGTCAGGCAGGTAAACTAGCTATATTTCTTCACTCCAACATCCCCAAAGTAAAAAATCATTCTTGTAATAAAGTGAACCACAAACTACAAAAAAACCAACAGACACCATTATGTACAACATCAAAGAGACAAAGCAAATTGTGGGCATGCACATGCTTGCACACACACAAACACATGCACAGACCAGAACCGATAACAGCAATAACACCCCCTAATTTATTGCTTTTAGTATACACTAGATCACGGCGGGGTGACAGTATGATGAAGGAGAAAGACGAATACACTTCTGTTGGGCACAGCTGGCTGATTTGCTTTTTAAAAATAACTCTGGACTCGATCAATAAGTAACCAGAGGCTGTGTGTTCATCTTAATTTTTAAACTTTAAATATCAGAGCTTTTCTCTTTCCAGCGACCTGGAACCACGCAGCTGCCATGGGAGCTTTGCTCTTATGATCAGACTTAGGGGCACCCTTCAGAACCATCACTACAACCTGAGTTACTTGGACTCTTGGACTATCAGAGACAGGAGGTCCTGAATTAAAGCAGCATGGTACAGTGGGTGGGGAATTAAAAGGGGATTTGGAATTAAAAGACTTGGGTTCAAATTCTGATTCTGTTTCTCATTTCCTGTTTGACCTTAGGTAAGTCATTTAATTTCCCTAGGTCCCTATTTACCCATATGAAACTTGATTTTTTGGCTGGGGTTGAGATGAGGAAAAATGGGCAAGCTCTTTGATCTAATTGGCCTGATCCAGCAGTCTGTTGGTCTATTTCTACTACCTGAGAAGCAGTTCCTCAGTGATTAGTAGATTGGATCCTTGTGGGATTTGACAATTAGATGAAGCCTTTATGGCCTCTTTTCATCTCTGTTTATGATTTGAGTAGTAGTTTTGCTGTGGACTATGTGTGTGACCTGGAAAAAATCACTTAACTTCTCCAGGTCTCAGGTTATTAAGGGAAATCCTGAATAGTTACATGGTTGAGTTATTATTTGCAAAATGGGATTTTGAACTCATGGGTCTGCTAGAATGCAAGTTCCTTGAGGGCAGGGATTATTTCACTCTTGCTTTTGTATCTCCCATACCTAACACATAATAGATATTTAATATTGACTTGTTGGTTGATTGACCCCTAAGGCTCCCTCTAGCTCTAAATCCTATAATGAAGTCAGATTGCTCAGTAACTTTTGATACAAGGAAACCACTTATAGCATCAGATATGGCCCTTATAGCAAAAATTACTGAGAAAGATAAAAAGGACATTTGAGGTCATCTAATCCCACCCTAACATTCCCTCCATTTCACAGTCAAGAAAACCAGTAACCTATTGAGTGGAGAGAGTGTTAGACTTGGATTCAAGATGACCCAGGTTCAAATTCTACCTCAGATACTATAATAACTACAGCAACAATAATTAGTACTTATGTAGCACTTTAAGGTTTACAACATTCTTTACATATGTTATCTCATTTGATCCTCACAACCCTGGGAGGTTGTTATCTCCACTTTACAGATGAGCAAACTGAGGTAAATAGGAAGGAAGGAAATAAGTGTCTATTAAGTATGTACTATATTCCAGGCACTGTGCTAAGAATTTTATGAATAGTATATTTGAATATACTATAGAATATCCATTTGATTCTCACAACAACCCTGGGAAGGAGGGGCTACCATTATCCTCATTCTACAGTTGAGAAAACTGAAGCGGAAAGAGGTTAAATGACTTGCCCAGGGTCATACAGCTAGTGTCTGAGGCAGGATTCCCACTCAGATCTTACTGACTCCCTGTCCAGTTCTGAAATGGGGATAATAATAGCACTTATCTCATAGCATTGAGGAGATTAGTTGAAATAATTTATGTAGACAATTCATAAACTTTAAAAACATTATATAACAAACAGCGAACTACCACCATGAGCAAATGTTCATTTTTTTGGATTGAAAAGTGGCCAGTTCATAAACTGCAACTCGACCATCTCTATCTCCAAAGTCTGAGACTTCTTCTAATATGTGCCAGAAGAATAACAAAATTGATTTTGGAACCAGAGTTGGGTTTAAACTCTAGCTCTGCTCTTTCTAATCTATATGGTCTTTTGAAAAGTCATTTAACCTCCTGGTCTCAGTTTCCTCAAATGTAAAATGACCAGATTATCTCTCAAGTCCTTGTGAGCTCTGGAAGTTGTGATTCCATTACTGGATGAAGTCTACATCTTATCCTAATTAAGGCAATTCAATAGTTGGCATATTGCCTTGGCCCTTTTAAAAGCTTCCAAAAACAAACAAACAAAGAAAGGAATAAAACAAATGCACAAGGACTAGATGGGGGAAACCTGGCTTAATAGCCTTTAATGGGGAGTCAAAGAGGTTTTAATTGGCTGCAATCAAACAAAATAAGCTAGAGATTATAGGACATAGCTACTTTTTAAAAATAAAAGCTATTTCAATCTTAAAATGCATTAATAATTAATAGTTGTATAACATCCAGATGAGGGAGGTAGTAATTCCAAGGCACTGTTGATTATCGCCAATTTATCCTGGATGTATCTGGTACATAGGTATTTGTGCACAGGTGTTTACGTACTGTCTCCCTCCTTAGTCTGGAAGCTCTTTGGAGGCAGGGACTGTTTTTTGCCTTTCTTCATATCCCCAGTGCTTAGTACAGTGCCTGGAATATAGAATGGGTGCCCAAGAAATGCTAGTTGACTGACCTTTTGGTCAGATCACATCTAGCAGATCGTATTCGATTCTGGATCTCTCATTCTAAGAGTCCCACTGGTCAAAATGTGGCCAATGACCCTCTTAAAATCCAGAGCGAGTTGGATTTTAATCCAAGAGCTAACATACTGATACATTACACTTGGAGTTCACTAAATTACTCTGTATTGTTGTATATTGCACTATTTTTCCCCTCAATCCTCTCCGCGTCCTGAAATTGGGCATGTAGTAGATTTTTTGAACCCAACATAAGAGTATACTTCTCCCCATTAAATTTAATCTTCTTAGATTTAATCTATCATTCTAGCCTGGTGATTTCAATTTTTGGATGCTAATTTTGTCATTTGTTGTGATATCTTCAGTCAATAAGCTTTTATATTAAGCATTTACTATGTGCTAAGCAATGCACTAAGCATGGAGATATGAATAAAGAAGAAAAGACTGTCCCCAACTAATATTTTAATGGAGATACAACATGCAAATAACTATGAACATACACCACATGTACAGTAAAAATTAAACATCATCTCAGAGGTGAGACCTCAGTAGTGGGAGGAACTAGGCAATGCCTCCTGCAGAATATGGGAGTTGGAGATGAGGAGGGAGATCTTTCCAAGCATAGAAGAAAATCAGCGCAAATGCAAGAAGTCCTGAGTACAGTGTGAGGAAGAGCAAATAGGCCAGTGCAGCTTGAGCTTAGGGGCAGCTATGTGGTGCAGTGGATAGAGTGCTGGGCCTGGAGCCAGGAAGACCTCAGTTCAAATCCAACCTCACACACTTACTAGCTGTGTGACCCTGGGCAAGTCACTTAACCTCTGCCTCAGTTTCTCTTCTATAAAATGATCTGGAGAAGGTAACGGCAAAAAACTCCAGTGTCTTTGCCAAAAAAAGCCCAAATGGGGTCACAAAGAGTCAGACACAACTGAAAAATGACCAAACCACAAAAGTTCGATCATAAAGTATGTGGAGAGAAGTAAAGGGTAAGACTGGAAAGGTGAGAGGGGAACAGGCTGTGAGGTTCTTTAAAGGCGGAACAGGGTATTTTATATTTCATCCTGAAGTTAATGGTGAGTCACTGAAGTTTATTGAGTGGAGGGGGCTGGGGTGGCATTAGATCACATTTTGGAAAAAAAAAATATTCTGACATCTTGATGGATGATAGATTGGATTTGGGAAAGACACGAAGCAGGGAAAACAATTAGAATTCTATGGTAATTGTCCAGGGGAGAGGTAATACAAGCCTTTACAAAGGTAAATTGTATGAATAGGGAGAAAAGGACATATATAAGAGATATTGTGAAGATCAAAAAGACAAGATTTCTTTTTTTTTTCTTTTTGGAGGGGGGAGGGCAGTGCAATTGGGGTTAAGTGGTTTGCCCAAGGTCATGAAGCTAGTAAGTGTTAAAAGTGTCTGAGGCCAGATTTGAACTCAGGTCCTTCTGACTTCAGGGCCAGTGCAGAGCAACCTAGCTGCCCCCAAAAGACAGATTTAACAACAAACTGGATTTGTGAATGGAGTGTGAGTGAGGCATCAGTAAGGCTCTGAGGTTTCCAGTATGGGTGACTAGGAAGATGGTGGAACTCTTGACAGTGATAAGAAAAAGGGGTTGTGTGGTTGTGGTTTGTCCTTCATTCTAGAGGAGGGCCATGACATCAGGGAGATGAAGCCATGAATTGCAATTGTCTTTGATTTGAGTGAGGGAGGACTGTGCAAAGTCACCAGCCTCACTTTCTCCTCTAGAACCATCTGAGTCCAGTGGCCAGATATTAATCAGGAGGACTGGAGATAGCCCACATGCAGTGGGAGAGCAAGAAAAAGTGGAGGGTTTGGGGGAAAGAGAAGCAGTTTTATTTTGGACATAATGAGTTTGAGGTACCTTCCTATTTTGTGCCATCTTGCAAATTTCATTTTTTAAAAACAATACCTATGGCTTCACTGAAGTCCTAGAGATCATAGGATCACAGAGATTTCTACCTAGAAGGGACCTCAGAGGCCATATGGTCCAATTCCTTTTTTACCAATGGGATTTGTAAATGGCGTTTTACTGGGGCCAGAGGGATGGGCCAGTTAACTTGACCAAGGTCACACACTTATTACCTGTAATTGGCAAAGACAGGATCTCAACACAGGTTCTCTCCCTCCAGGATTCTTTCCCACTTCATCATCCTGATTTTCCTACCTTAACAGAATATTAATCTGATTAATTAATTGATTGATTGATTGATTCCAAAGGAGCAGGCTTGGAGGACCCTAAAGCTGAGACTAAGGGTAGCCACAAATAGAACTGAAGCTATGGCAGATGTGGCAGTGGCCTTTGCTTTGGTGCTCGATGTGGTAGAACTCATGCTTAATTACAATGGAAGGATACATAGGCAATTGAAAGAAAACTAAGTTTGAAGGCAGGCCCTGTTTCCCGTTGTCTTTGTGTCTTAGCACCTAGGACAGTGCCTGATACTATCAGGTAACGTCTCAACAAACAATTATTGAATTAAAGTGTTTTGAGTTAAAGACGTATGCCTCAAATGTCCTTCATCTCCTTATTAGGATGCTTGAAGACAAAACTCGAGTTTTATACTTGAACAAAAAAGCTTGAAGAATGGTGAAG
>CM053582.1:387151488-387182401 GCA_028627135.1 Pseudochirops cupreus
GAGCAATGAGAAAGAAGAAACAAAAGAGTGAGAAACTAAGTAGTTTGCTTCCATCTGCATTCAGGATCCATAATTCTTTCTCTGGATAGGGATAGCCCTTTCCATCAGGAGTCTTTTGGAGTTGTCTTACAGCCTTGCATTGCTGAGAGGAGCCCAGTCTATCAAAGTTAGTCATCACAGATACAATGTGTCTATAATTGTGTATAATGTTCTGCTCCCCTCACTCAGCCTATCAGTTCATGTAAGTCCCTCCAGGTTCTTATGAAGTCTGTCTGCTCCTCATTTCTTATAGCACAACAGTATTCCATTACACTCATATGCCACAACTTGCTTAGTCATTCCCCAATTGATGGGCATCCCCTTGATTTCTAATTCTTTGCCACCACAAAAAGAGCTGCTATAAATGTTTTTGTGCATATGGGTCCTCCTCCCAATTGTATGATCTCTTTGTGAGATGGCCCTAGAAGTGATATTGCTGGGTTGAGGGTATGCACATTTTTATAGCCCTTTGGACATAGTTCCAAATTGCTCTCCAGAATGGTTGGATCAGATAACAGATTCACCAACAATGCATTAGTCTTCCAATTTTCCCACATCTTCTCCAGCATTTATCATTTTCCTGTTTTGTTATGTTAACAAATCTGACAGGTGAGATGTGGTACCTCAGTTGTTTTGATTCATATTTTTATAGTCAATAGTTATTTAGAGCATTTTTTTGTATGATTATAGATATCTTTAATTCCTTCCTCTGAAAACTGCCTGTTCATAACCTTTGATCATTTATCAGTTGGTGAATAACCTGTATTCTTATATATTTGTCTCAGTTCTCTTTATATGTTAGAAATGAGGCCTTTATCAGAGACAGTGGTTGTAAAAATTCCCAATTTTCCACTTCCCTCCTAATCTTGGTTACACTGGCTTTGTTTGTACAAAAACTTTTAAATTCAATATAATCAGAATTATCCATTTTGCATTTAGTAGTGGCTATTACTTACAGATAAAGGAAAATGAGGTTAAATTGTTAGCCTAAGGACACAGAGTTAATAGCTGGAGTAGGATTTGAACTGAGGGCTTCCTGAGTCCAAGTCTAACAGTTGGCCATCTGCAGCAAAGGATGCAGTTGGAGACCCTGGCCAGAATGAAGGATGAACAAGTAACAATCTGCAGCACACATAAGAAGACCTGAGTTCAAATCCCACCTCCTTTGTGACCTTGGATAAGTCACCCAACCTCTTCCTGCCTTACATAGCTCTCTAGAACTTATTTACCTGGTGATCTCCTTCCCCAAGGAAAAAAAAATTCTCCTTGCCAATGCAGGTCCATGTCTACACTGCCCTTTATGGGTCTAGACCAATGCCACGACCCTTTAATACGCGTATGTGGGTGTATCTGCATGTGGGTGGACCCGCCTGGAGACAGATAAAGGAGCAGTGTCTCAGTTCCTAAGACCATAAGAAATATATTTTCCGACAGTCTTAGGCAACCCCTGTGAAAGGGTCGTTCGACACCCAAAGGGGTCTCAACGCAGAGGTTGAGAACGACTGGCCTAGACTGTTACCTGGGGCATTGAAATATTAAATGACTTGCCCAGGATTACTCAGATGGTATGGATCAGAATGACTTCATTTTTGTATACCCTCCTTAAAAAAAATATTTGGTTGATGCTTTTTTCTTTCCTTTCTGTATATCACCGTCACTGTATATCTGTATATCACTACCCATTGACTTCCTGACACTTCTTCCCCTAACCTATAACCCTCCCTTGTAACAAATAAGTAGAGTCAAGCAAAATGATTGGAGTTATTGGCCATATCTGAAAATGACACATGTCTATAATCACCCTTTTCTCTTCTGGAACAGGGGAGGGATGCCTAACTCTCAGTCCTCTGAGTCCCTCTGAGACAAAGGTAGTATATAACCAGTTATAGTAGAAGGAGTACTACGATTACCAGTAGGAGTAAAAGTAGTATGTAAGTATGTATAAATGAAAGTATGGAGTAGTGAATAATGAAGTAATGAATAAAAAGTTAGCTGTAGAGTCAGGAAGATGTGGATTCAGATCCTGCCCCTAGTGCCTACTGGCTGTGTAACCCTGGGTAAAACACTAAACTTCTCAGAGAAAGTGCTGACCCAAATTAGCAGAAAGAATTCTTTTATTTAGGAGTTTCCCACATCAAGAAAATCACAGTTCCGTTCCTTGTTTTACCCTCTGCAAGATATGACTGGTCACTGAGCTGATCAGAGCGTCCAAGTCTTCCAAAGTTATTTCCCTTGTGATCATAGTGTAAATTGTTCTCCTGGTCCTGCCTGATTTGCTTTGTATTAGTTTCAGATAAGTCTTCTTTCTTTTCATCCCTTTTCCAGATCTTGAGAGGGCCACAGAACTAAGAAAGGTTGAGTGAGGATACTGATGAATGCGGCCAGTTTCCCAAACACCTTTGCCAACAATGAAGAGGTATTTTGCATTTGTAAGTATTTTTACTCATGAAAAACATTTACTAGATAGGCTGAGTTCTTGAAATCTAACTTCCTGGATCAAGAAGGGACATGTTTGTCAGGAGTGCTAGCCTTTTAAAGAGAAGAGGATCCCAGAGAAAAAGAGAGAGAGAGTAGAATTCCTGTATAGTTCCAGGCTTGGAATTGGTTCCCTACAAAACCCTTGACAGGTTTGAGAGTTTGGGGGGTAAGGGGGGAGAGACAGAGAGACAGAGACAGAGAGAGAAACAGAGAGACAGACACATTCAAAGAAACAGAGATGGAGAGAGACAGAGATGGAGACAAAGACAGAGACAGAGACAGAGAGAAGGAAGAGTTCCTAAGCAGTTCTTCATGCCATAAAGAAAAGAGAATGCAGCACATGGACTTGCAGATAGAGAAGAAGCAAGATATATAAGCCATGTGGAAGCAAAAGACATGGACTTTGCCCTTTGTTGATACCATGAGTTATCCAGACAGTACCTATCTGATGGGAATGGGTTTGATTTTCTAAAAACTCGAAATTACTTTTCTTCCTAGGGGAAGTCGAAGTCCTTATTCTAGTACTATAAGGCTATAGGCTTGTGTGCATACTGGGATGAAAATATGACTCAGGAGAACATTGAGAGTTGACTCTTAGGCATTTCCAAGTTTGCTTCCATCTGGAGGGAGGCCCAAACCACAATATGGTACTATGACTCTCAGATGTTGTATGGGCAATGAAGGGAAGGTGAGACTCACCAAAGAGGGAGAAGAACTATATAGATGGTTTATAGGCTACTGTGAGTCCCTTTATGTATTTTCTTCACTATTCTGTGGGGTGAAATAAAAGTACCCTTGAGTGCTGATGAGGGAGCTGGGGATCCTTTTACTACTTACATAGGTAGAGACCTAAATGTGTCCTGTCTGTGAGGCATATTCCAAGATTTTCTAGAAACAGCTATGGGTGGGGGCAAAATGATGAAGAAGAGATGATTTTGGGGTCTCTTCTCTAAGACTGAACTCAATCTACGTATTCCCAGGACCTGAGGTCAGCTGGGTCATGGGTTACATAAAAATACATCTGAAATCGTTCTCGGAATGTAGCCTTATTGATGAGAATGCTTTCGTGAAGGGAAAATGTAACTCAATATTTTTACCCAGACCCAAATTGAGTGTTAAATAAAACACATTTTCCCTCTACCGGGTATCATTCTTCTTCCTTTTATTATTATTGGTTGGACTGATAAAGCTAAGAAAGGTCCAGGAACCAAACGATTAAGTCCATTAGAATTCATGACCCTTTAGTTCTCCTTTATTTGTTCTCGTTTACAAAGGATATTCTTTGAGGTTACAAAAAAGATCACACCATGAACTTCCTCATCTTTGTAAGATGAGGATGTATAAAGCACAGAAGATCACTTAGTTATTTGGTGGTGGGACTAAGACTAGTACCTGGGGCTTTGGCTCTGGCTGACTTCGACTTCCTCTGCTGGATGGGGTGGAGAACAAGTCCCTGCCCATTTCCCCTTCCCCTTCCTCAGAAGAAAGTCACACCAGTTAGCCTTCAGATAAGCAGCCTGAATAGGCAGTGGAAGGAGACCTGGGGGCAGTAGCCCTGGCCCCAGGCAGCTTTAGGAAATTCAGGTTCCAAGATTATTCTGTTGTCTGCTAAACCTCTTCAGATCACGGCACAGCATTGCTCTGATCCATATGTCAACATCACTTCAGGATCAACTGAGGTGTCATGGCCCATTAGGGAAATTCTGGGATCATTGGCATGCCTGGAACTTTTTTTTTCCCTTCATCCTCTGTAGATGGTTTAGTAAGATGGGCATCTAAGGCTTAAATTCAGGCCACTGATGTGCCGGCAATCAACAATCCACCAAGCATACCCACGCTATCTCCTCTAAAATTATCTTCCACGTACTTTGTATTTATCTCAGGTATACTGATTTATGGGGCATGAGTCAGAAGACTCATCTTTGTGGGTTCAAATCCAGCCTCAGACAGTTACGAGTTGTGGGATTAACTCTGCCTCAGTTTCCTCGTCAGTAAAATGAGCTGGAGAAGGAAACGGGCAAACCATTCCAGTATCTTTGCCAAGAAAACCCCAAATTGGGTCAGGAAGAGTCAGATGTTACTGAAAAACTGATTTGTATATTTTGTCTCTTCCAATAGAATGAAAATTTCTTGAGGAAAGACACTGTTTTTACTTTCATTTTGTATCCCTGTCCAGTGCTTAGACTAATTAATGGCTGGTATACAGCAAATGCTAACTAAATGCTTACTGATCAATTATAAAAACACTTTGTACCAGACATAGTGCTAAATTTTAGAGATACGAAGTCAAAAGGAAAGAGTCTCTGCCCTCAGGATACCTTATTGTAAAGAGTTAACATTTTATTCTACATAGTGTTTTTTAAAGTCACCTGACTCCTCTTGCTTTCAGTTTTCCCTTAAAGCAGTGGTTCTCAACTTTCCTAATGCCATGATCCTGTGTATCTGCATGTGGGCAGACCCACCTGGAGATGGATAGAGGAGCTGTGTCTCAGTTCCCAAGACCATCGGAAATATGTGTTTTCCGATGGTCTTAAGCGACCCCTGTGACCCCTGTGAAAGGTTTGTTAGACCCCCAAAGGGGTCTCGACAGAGGTTGAGAACCCCTGCCTTAAAGCAAGTTCCTGAAGCATGAGGGGGTTTGAGTCACAGCAGCTATTGAAAAGGTATAAAAAATTTCCTCTCTTTCACCTGAAAGCTCATTGAAGAGGGAGGGCTTAGACTGATCAATGAAAATCTTACTGTTATATCTTCCTAGAAGTCACAGGTTCTAATTCTGGGCCATACCAAGTGGAACTGTTTCTGGTACCAGTAACAGAGATGGGTCACTTGATTTAGGATCCTTACTAGCAGTCTGATCTAAGAAGAAATACCAAATGCAGAAAAGTTTTGGGGGATAATCATATAGAAAGAAGTAGTAGTGATAAGGTGCAGGCTCTGGGAACCCCCTTGAACTCTCCTTGAATCTTCCCATGTAAGGCATTTGCCTGAGGCCATAGGCCTTTCATTGTGGCTCTGCCCAAATCTTTAGCCCTCCTTTGTCCAGCAATTTCCCACCCTTGATTCTGCTGTTCCACCCCTGAACTGGTCTAGCCCACCATTATCTGTCAGCTCCAGGTAGCCTCCAGCAACTTCCCCCTTAATCACTCATTTACTGGAGTCTGACCTCATTGATTCCTCCTGAAGACCCTCCCCTAACTCTTCCTCTAGACCACCCCTAGATTCCTCCCACTACGTTTCTGTATAGACCCCATCTTGCCTCCATGGGGTGTGAGTGTGCCATAGAATTTTCTAGCATAGACTTGTTCCGTGTCCAATACAAGCAAACTTTTAATAAACTTTGCTTTTCTTTGGCTGAGAGAAGACTTGAGTCGAATTCATTCCACAGGACCCGGTGCATTGGTATTTTGGAGTCTTGAGCACCCCTACCCTAAACCTCAACATTTTATGGTGACCCTAACTTCATCAGTAAGGGGAGCTGGATGAAATTCGGGGTAGATAAATGACCTCCAACACATTGCTGAGAACATGTAAGTACAAAAGGGTTGTTTTTTTTTCTTTGATAATGCTAATAATGATGCAATTAAACATAAAATCATTAGCAAGAATGTATTGAATGCCCTGTGCTGGGAACTAGAGATAGAGAATCATAGAATTTCAGCATTGGAAACAACCTCAGCAGTCTAACTTATACTCCGAAAAGCTTCCCTACTAGAACACAAGTGAGGAAGGGTCATTTAGTCTTTGTTGAAAACAAAAAGGGAAAACCTGTTACCTACTCACAAAATCCATCCCACTCTTAGGCCTTCCATTCATCGTTATTCATTCTTTCCTATGAAGCCAAAACAGAGTAGTTCCTGTTCCATATGACATCCTTTCAAATAACCAAAGACAGTGAGATTTTGCCCCTAAGCTATCTCTTCTCCAAGCTAGTCCCTGGTTCTTTCAACAGATCCTCTTGTGCTTGAACTCAAGGATGGTCTTTCATTCACCCTTCTGATTGTCTTCCTTTGGACATTCTCCAGCTTATCAATGTCCTTCCCGAAACTATGGTAGACCAAACTGAACACAATCTTGCAGATATGGTCTGACAGGGTAAAATACAGCAGGCCAATCACCTTCTCATTCCTGGAAACTGTACTTTAATAGAGCCAAGATCACTTTCAGGTTTTGAATGCCAAATTATACTGTTGCACCAATATTGAGTTTGCAAGTCCACAGCCAATGAGCATTTATAATCTAGTTAGCAGGGTTAGAACAAAGATGATTAGAATTGGAAGTTAGAGATTTTCTCCAACTATTCATTTTATCAGTGAGAGAAATGAATAAATTGAGTGGCTTACTCAACTGGAATCTACTTCTTCTGACACCAAGTTAGAGGACACTTTCCATCGCATGACAAGGCTGCATATGGAGCCTTGCTTCATTTTGTAATCTCTGACTTCATATAATTGCTCTGGATGCTTAGAGAAGAATGTGGGTAGAGGGAGTAGATAAATTCAAGGAACCAGGAGAACAGCAAAACATAAGATATGGAGGGGGGAAATGTCCCTCTTTCTGAATTTAATCTGAGAGATACCAGAGAAATCTTTGACTTTTCAAGCTCCCATCAATTATTTCATTATTTTTTATCCCCATAGAGCTGGCCTTCTTTGATTAATAGCCCTTAACCCTTCCTTCTATGTAGCCAAGGCAGTCTTCCAACTAGAAGCATAACCAGGAATTTCTGTAAACTGGAAATTCCAAAAGGTGCATTTGCTCCACGTCTTTCCTTTGAAATGTATAGAATTATGGAAAAATAGTCTCATTTCTGAAGTCTAAACAAGGTCAAATTTCAATTGGTCAAACTTTTTTGAATATTATGTAGAAAGTTGTGTGTGTGTGTCTGTGTCTGTGTATGTCTGTGTGTCTGTGTGTCTGTGTGTCTGTGTTTGGTGGCTGGAGCAATGGAGACACAAAAGAAATGAAGCATATTAAGGAAAGTATGAACAAAGTGAAGCATAATAAAGGGATATAAGTACAGCCAAACAGTGAGGCTTATTGGAAGAAGATTTTGTGCCTCTGCTGGACATGGGGATTACTATGATTCTACCTCTTGTTCCCAGTTAGTGACAGGGCATGGGTCTCTATTAAGGATTAAATTACATTTTTACAATGATTTTTACCACCTCTGAGACTGTGCTCCCTCCTTTCTATCAATTCTGTGGTTTCAGAAGAAGATTTATTCAGTCATTTGAACAAGTGTAGTATGGAAGAAAATGTCCTGGACTGTACTTTTTTTTTAATTTAAATTTTCTTTTCTATTATGATCTTAACAAACTTCAACCATCACAAACCTATTGATATAAAAAGAACAGAAGAGCATTGCCTATGAAACTGTGGGTCCCTATTATATGAATTTTTAAAAATATGTCACATTTAACACAACAGTCTCTTCTCACTTTTCTTAACTGTCTACAGTCTGACAGTCAGCCTCATCATTCAACTGAAACTACTCTCTTCAAAGTTTCCAATGATCTCTTCTTAACCGACAAATCTAAAAATGTTTTCTCACTCCTCATCCTTCCTGACCTCTCTGGAGCCTCTGACACCATCAATACTCCCTTCTCTCTAATTTTCTGTGACACTCCTCTATCCTGATTCTCTTCCCATCTGTCCATTGCTTCTTCTCAGTTTCCTTTGCTGGATTTTCATCCAGGTTACAATCACCACCTGTGGGTGTCCCCCAGGGCTCTGTCCTGGATTTGATTTTCTTCTCCTTCTATACTGTTTCAATTGGTAATTTCATTAGCATCCATGAATTCAATTATCATCTCTCTGTTGATGATTCTCAGATCTATAACCAGCCCTAACCTCTCTCTTGTTTCTCTAACTGTCTATGGGACATTTTGAACTGCAGGTCCTATAGACATCTTAAAATCAACATGTACAAAACTGAACTCAATGTATTTCCCCTGAAATCCTTCCCTTTTCCAAAATTTTTTATTATTGTTGAGAGCATCGCCATCTTTCCAGTTACCCAGGCTCACAACCTTGGTGCACCTTTGATTCCTCTCCCATTCTTTCATTCCCATATTCAATCTATTGCCGAATCTCATCAATTTTGCCTTTTCAACATACCTTGTATCTTCTTCCTTTACTCTCTGATGCTACTGTTGTCACTCTTTGTCCTTCATTCTTGAAGAGGACCATGACATCAGAAAGGTGATGCTATGACTTACAAGTGAATTGGATTTAAGTGAGGGAGGGCTGTGCAAAGTCACCAGCCTCACTCTCTCTCCCAGAACCATCTGGGTTCAGTGGCAAGATATAGATCAGGATGTCTGGAGATGGCCCAGGATGCAGTGGGAGACCTTGGCCTTTTTAAACTAAGGTAGGTTTCATTTTGACTGAGGCAACTCCCATTCAGTGATTAAGGCTAAATAAGAAATGGCCTCTTTTATCTAGTCAAAAAAAAAATGAAGCTGGGAGAGAAAGACCCTCAGGGTTTCTAGACAAAACAGAAACAATTGCTAGTTACACTCACTCTGAGCCATCAAGGCCCAAACAATGACCAGGTAAGGCTTGGGGTGAGACCTGTTGTTGGCCAATCAATGAGAGCCAGAGCGATTTGGGTTTAAGGCCTGGTTCTTAAGAAAGAAATCTAGCCAGTAAATCCCAAGATATCTTGTGAGGTTTCAGCTATCAAAATTTATATTCCTTTGGGCAGAGCACCCTCAGGCAAGGGTATGATGTCCTATGTGGACAGGAGGAGGGAAGGAGACAGGGAAGGGAGGAGAAAAGGAAAGAAAGAAGGAAGGAAGGAAAGAAGGAAGGAAGAATGAGGAAGGAAGGAAGGAACGAACGAACGAAGGAAGGAAAGAAGGAAGGAAGGAAGGAAGGATAAAGGAAAGAAAGAAGGAAAGGAGGGAGCTGTGTTGCTCAACTGCAGCTGGCTAGTTGGGTCCCCAGTCGGGTAGATAGTACTACAGGTTGTTGTTTATCCTCTGTTCTAGAAGAGAACCATGACATCAAGAAGGTGATGACATAATTGGCAAGTGAATTGGATTTAAGTGAGGGAGGGCTATTCAAAGTCACCAACCTCACTCTCTCCTCTGGAGTTATCTGGGTTCAGTAGCAAGATAGAGATCAGTACAATTGGAGATGGTCCCCACTACTACCATTCTGGTGAAGGCCCTCCACACTTCATTCCTGAACTATCACACTAGCCTTATGGTTAGTCTCCCTGCTCAAATCTCCCCTTGATCTAATCTATTTTTTACTCAATCTTCCTAAAAGCTCATATCTTACCATGTTATTTCCAACTCCCATCCAATAAACTACAATGGCTCCCTATTACCTCAAAGATCACGTATAAAATCTTCAATTTGGCATTCCAAGTTCTTTATAAACTGGCCCCATCTTATCTTTCTGGTCTTTTTTTATCTTACCCATCCCTGTACTCTGATCCAATAACACTGTGACCTCTTCAATGTACCTTCCATAAGAAACTCAATCTCTACATCTTATATATTTTCATTGGCTGTCCCCCATGCTTGGAATTCTCTCCCTCCTCATCTCTGCCTCCTAGTTTCTCTGGCTTCCATCAAGTCCCAGTTAAAATCCTACCTTTTACAAGAAATCTTCCCCAATACCCCTTAATGCTAGTACCTTCTCTCTTTTGATTACCTCCAATTTAGCCTGTATACATCTTACTTGAACATAGTTATTTGTAACTTGTCTCCCCAAATAGACTGAGATCCTTGAAAGCAGAAACTCTCTTTTGTCTTTCTTTTTATCTCTAGCACTTAGCACAATGTCTGACACATAAATGGTGTTTAATAAATGCTTCTTGACTGACAGATTGAGGTCCACTCGAGCTCAACTGCCAAGCATTCAAACTCTATTGCAGAGATTGCAACTCCAATGGGCTGGCCATGTAGTCTAAATGCCAAACGTATGTTTATCTAAAAGACAGAAGACGCAGTATAAAAGGACACTCTCAAGGTCTCACTGAAAACTTTAGTATTGATTGTGATACATGGGAGATGCTGGCACAGGACTGCCCAGCATAGTGTACCTGCATCAAAGAAGGCACTGTGCTCTGTAAGCAAAGCAGAATTTCAGTAGCACAAAGGAAACATGAGATACACAAATCTAGACTCAATCTCAAATGTTCAGATGGACTATTTGTACTCAACCTATGGTGGAGCCTTCTGAGCTTGTATTAGACTGATCACATAACACACTGTACTGATGTCCTGATGTCATTAGTCCTCTTTGAGTAAGAAAGATGAATGACAATTCAAACAACATTTGTTTGAATGAAATGAAATGAAAGATGAATGACAATTAAAGCAACAAAACAATAGTCCTGCCTGTCCTTGCTCCTTTCTGAAATTCCTTCTGCTTTCACCCGTTTATTTTTAATGTTTCATTTCTACTCTTCTTCCTTCCTTCTTTCCTTCCTTCCTTCCTTCTTTCTTTCCTTCCTTCCTTCTTTCCTTCCTTCCTTCTCTCTTTCTTTCTCTTTCTCTCTCTCTTTCTTCTTTCTTTCTTTCTTTCTTTCTTTCCTTTCTTCTTCACTATAACTGCATGCCAACTCCCTCCTCCTATCTTCTCCATCCCCCATAGAGTAGCTTTTCTTTGTATCCATTAAGTCTAGTTAAGCAAAAACAAATCTGCACATTGGCTTCATCTGAAAATCTATGTCTCATTCTGAACTTATAGGCTATCACCTCATTGCCCAGGGGTAGAAAGCATATACATCATTAGTCTTCTGAAATCATGATTGGTCAATGAATTGGTAACAATATACAACTGCAGCTATTTATCCACAATTGATCATGCCTCTAAGTCCCTCAAAATTGTTTTCCTTCATATTATGACAGTCATTATATAAATTCTTCTCTTGGTTCTATTGACTTTGCTCTGTGTGTGTGTGTGTGTGTGTGTGTGTGTGTGTGTGTGTGTGTGTGTGCGCGCGCAGATGCTCAGTTGCTATAAATCTGAAAAGAAAAGCATAAATGTAATAAGTTGACATTCACTGTGTGACAGAAGAAAGGATTTGAAGCCTGAGGATTTGGGTTTGATTTCCAGCTGCTACTTATTACTTTGTGTGTGATCTTGCTCAAGTCATTTAAGACTCTAAATCTTAGTTTCCCCATCTGGAAAAAAGAAGGTTTGGATGAGACTATTTTCTATGTCCCTTCTAGCTTTAGATCCCATGATTCTTTTCTGCTATCTCAGCTAACCAGACAAGCCTAGGTTCACCAGAACAATTCTTGGTTTCACCCCCTTACCCTACCTATCCTATTTCCTTTCCCAAAACTCTGATAGAGGCTAAGTGACTTTGAGTCAGTATATCCTCTCCCCTCCCAAGAGATCAGGAAGTTATACAAAGAGGAAGAGGGAAAAATTCAAGTTTGCAAACTCAAGATAGAGTTTGGAGCACTTTATAAAACATTCTGTCAGTATTTAGTCACTTCTACTGGCAAGATTATAATTGTTCTCACTGTGCTGGGAGAGAGGAAAGGAGGGAGGAGTCGTATCCTGCCTTACATGACTCTCACAAACCATGATGATGTGCTTGGAAATTAGCATGGAGGGCAAGGTGAATTGGGAAAGAGCAGCTGGGGAAATCATCCCCTTAACTTTCTTCACACGTTTTGAATTCATATTGATGATATGCCTGAAGTACATTTTCTATGGATTTGTTAGAGACCAAGTTGCCATAAGGGGACTGCCTGGTCATTCCCAGTTGCTGGAATTTGTAAAGAATTTGACTTTTCCTTCTTCTGTAAGAATAAAAACTCAGGGAAGGAAGCACAACACAATAGAAAGAGTATTTGGACTGAAAATCAGCAGATTTGGGTTTGGGTCTCAGTTTAACCACCTATTTGCTATGTGTCCTTGCATATCACACACCTGTTTTGGGCGCTCATCTATAAAATGAGATGATTGGACTAGACCAAGAGTTCTTAAACCAGGATCTCTGAACTTGCTTGGTTTTTTTTTTTAATAAGTGCATTTCAGTATAATTTATTTTCTTTGTAATGTTACATATTTTATTTTATGCATTTAAAAACATTATTCATAGGCTTCAATCAGACAGCCAAAAGGGTCCATGATACACACGAAAACGTTTGAGAAGCCCTGGACCAAACTACTTCAAGGATCTCTTTCAGTTCAGACATTCTATAATTTGTGAAAACTCCACTGAAAAAATACTACCTGTCTTTTTGCATCAATTAGACTTCTGTAATAATTCCAAAGATCTTGATTTCACTGGTGGGGGAACTACTCTTTCCACTGACACAGATAGCAACTCTTCTCTGCCTTAGTATATAACCTTTGAGAATTACTATGGCTAAAAAAATGTGCTCAGCTTAGATATTTCTCAAATAAACACACTGGCTTCCCATAAAGTTATTGGAAATCTCTAAGGCTCTATGAACATTACATTTACATATTGCACCTTTTTCAGTTAAACCTTGTTCAGGTAACCTTTGCATTTCAGGAAGCCTGCAGAGAGAGAGCTGTTTATTTTAAAACTAGAAGAGTCTTTTCTGAAAATTTTTGCTTGTGGGTTAAGAATTTCACTGAATGCCACGCTATCCTAATGTTTACTTAGGGAGTACTTGGGCTTACATAATCAGGAGCCCCATCTCTTCTCCTTTTTGTCACAACAATATTTAAAGAGACAGTTCTAGTTTTGATGAGCATCCTCCTGAGACATCTTTGATTATTGTCTGATTGGGACTGTTAGTAAATGATTTTTAATCTGTTAAAGTAAAACCGTTTAAATATGGTGTTTTTGTTGCTGTGGTTAATCTCCTTCTGACATGATCTGAGATGTCTTTGTAAGGCTAAGTCTTGAAAAAGAAGGTAGATTGTAAACAGCTTATGTATTGTAAGCAGCTTCAATGAGAATGATGGCATGGCAACATCTCACTTATCCAGAGGTAATTTATCTATCTGAAACACAGCTGAGGATGTGAGAATAAGCAAAAAAAAAGTCCTTCAGGAAGCAAATAGGAAAATCCTAAGGACTTTAGTCAGAATCTATTTACTCTTACTTTAGATATAATGCTAACAAAGTTGGTCATATGGTCTCCTGACTTCTAGCACATTAGAAGGAGGGAGGCTACTGTAAGGATAGCCATTGGACATTTCAAGAAGTGACCCCTAAATACTGACAGTGGGTGAAGACACAGAAAAGTTATAAAAACAGACTCAATAACTCAAAACGAGTAACAGTTTGGGGCCTTTTAGCACAGGGGCAAACAGCGTGACAAACCTCAGCAGCCTCTAAGGGCATCACTGTGTTAAAGTTCAGTACAATCATCGATGACTCCAAGTCATCAAGAAAAGGTTAAAATATGTTCAATAAGCTCTATTTAAGCAGACAGGAAAGTGTGTGGTAATCCATTTCAGAAAGAATTCCATTAAAAAAGGTCACAATTAAAATAAAAAAATAAGTGTTGGCACTTAGAAGAGTTAGCTTCAGTCATCTGGAAAAGTTGCTTATGAAAGAACATGGATTCCCTAATGATGCTAGACAAAAGTGTTATTTTAGTTAAATAATAGTAACTTATGTTACTATAGCACTTTCACATTGGCAAAGGGCCTTCTTCACAACAACCCAGTGAGGGAGGCAGTGTATACTATTATTCTCATTTTACAGACTAGGAAACAGAGGCTTGGAGGCTTGTCCATCATTATAGAACTAAGTGTCAGAGGGAATATTTGTATACCTAAGTCTTTTGACTACAAGTTGAGCATTTCGGATTAGCTCGCAAGTTGTTAGGAGAGAGAAATTTATCATATTCTAATGTCTCATCTGGAGGCAGCTGGATAATGGATAGAGTAGATAGACAGTGGATAGAGCCCTGGTCCCAGAGTCAGGAAGACCCGAGTTCAAATCTGTCCTTAGATGCTTACTAGCTGTGTGACCCTGGGCAAGTCACTTAGCTCTGTTTGCCTCAGTTTCCTCATCTGTAAATTGAGCTGGAGAAGGAAATGGCAAACCACCCTACTATCTTTGTCAAGAAAACTCCAAATGGGGTCACAAAGAGTCAGAGAAGATGGAAATGACCGAACAACAATGTCTCGCATCATAACCTCATTAAAGATAAAGACTTCATCTTGTTTCCTTGTTTGTAACCTCAGGATATAGAACATTTAAACCCTCAGTGAATATTTGCTATTATTACTGTCATCTCCTTTCTCCCACTACTTCCTATTGCCTCTTTCCTCCCATCAATTTTCCCCTTTTTTCTGTCTTTCCTGATATCTCTGTCTGAACCTAACTCCCCTTCACTCTGAACTGCGAACCTTCCTGAACTTCCATCTACCCCACTCTCTATTGACTAATGTGGAATACCATCGTCTCACCACAATCTGCTTCAGTCCCAGCATTGGTTCAAATATGACACCGACTCCCAGTGCCTTTTCCTGTAGATGGACCTCTTTGAAACATCCTGTTCTATTTTGTTGCATCAGAGATAATTGAGGACATTTTCAAATTGGGAAACAAAGTTTGCAGTAATTTTTCATGTCTTCACATCTATTTGTAAATATTTAGCAATGGGCAGATTTTAAACAGATGTTTCTGGATCAAGTACAAAGAAAAAAAATCCAAATGAGGTGATAACATTTTACCTGCCAAAAATAAGCCAGAACTCTTGAGTGGAGCTGACCAAGGAGAGGCTGACTGACATAGTAGAGAGATTGATTGACCTGGAGTTAGGAGACAAGGGGCTCAATTTCTGTGTTGGACACATACTACCTATTTTCTCATTATAAAAAGGGGAAAATAATATTCCCATATCTCAGGCCAGTATCTAAGAGCCTCCACAATCTGGCTCCTGCCATACCTTTCCAGTCTGATTTCACATTACTTTCCTTCATACATGCCACATTCAAGCCAAACTATTTCCTCAACTTGGAATTTCCATTTCTCATCAACTTACTTGTACAGTTCTTCCCTCAAATCTGGAAGGAGCTTCCTAATCTTCCCCTATCTGAATTGTTATCTTCCTCAAAGATAGCTCAACTGTCATCTTTTCTAGGAAGTCTTATCTGATCCTTACTCCTACCAATTTTTAGCATTTTTCTTTCCAAGGGGAAGAGAACTGTACAACAGGAGGAGAGGATCAGGATATATTCCTTTATCCTCCTTCCCCCCAAGTAGAAAAGCCAATATAATGTAAGCTTCTGAGGGCAATTACTTTATATCCCCAGCACCATGCATTGTGTCTTACATTTAATAGGTTTTTTTTTTTTTTGGCTTAATCATTTTCAGAAATGTCCTACTCTTTGTGACCCCATGTAGGGTTTTCCTGGCAAAGAAACAAGAGTGATTTGCCTTTTTCTTCTCCAGCTCGTTTTACAGATGAGGAACTGAGGCAAACAGGGTTAAGTGACTTGCCCAGGATCACACCACTAGTAAGTGTCTGAAGCCAGATTTGAACTCAGGAAGATGAGTCTTACTGATTCCAGGCCGCTGCTCTATCCATTCTGCCGCCTAGCTACCCACATTTAGTAGAAACTTAATAAATACTTGTTGAATATGGATAAAACTTGTGTTGTCTACCTCACTGAGCTACAAGTAAAGTACATTGGAAATCTCAAAACAGCATATAAAAAAAGCTTTTATTGTTATAATAAAGTGCCAAACTGACACCAATCCCTTCTGAATGGTTTCCATCATTCTTAAGTTGTAGGAGCTCTTTGCTATTAATAACTGATGTCTTAAGGATTGCAGGAAAAGCCTCGACTTTGTTGAACCATGCACCATACAAAGATTTCACCTCTGGTCACGTCAAGTTGTTCTTAAGTGTTCTTAGCTGCCATATAACGTATAATCCACTTTTTGGAAAAAGTTCATCTATTTGGGGCAAGCGCTAAGATTTGCCATTTACTTCTGCCCTATTTTCTTTCACTCACCTTTCTATTGAAGCACTTATATTATTTGTACTTCCATAGTTACTTGAACTGTGCTCTATAGACACTGAAAAGGAAGCAATTGCTGGGGAAAAAATCCCTTCCTACCCATTGCAGGATGCTAGATCACTATTTGTGTTATGAGTTTGGAGGAATATGGTACCAATAGTAAATAACTATAGTAGGAATGGATAAGTTAGTGTGTATAAACCCCATTTGGTAGGATATATTTCCTCACAGACCCAAAGTAAGAGAAACAGAAATATTTGGTATGTACAAGTATGTACATTTGGTATGTAAGATACATTCTGCCTCTAGTAGTATGCATGCTTATCTCTCTGCTTTTCTCTCTCTCTGTATATATACATACATATATATATATATATATATATATACACATACACACACATATATAATGTGTATATACAGACGTATATATAATATGCATAAACAAATACATGTGTATGTGTATGGATGTGTGTATGTATAATACACACTATATATTGACTATACTTATGAACACACCAGCCTGCATTGCTTTGGGCATTTTCACTTAACAGGCATTTAATCAATTAAAGCAGTGGCTTGATTTAGGTATCCCGTTAGCATATTACACACACATACACACAGACACACACAAAATTTTTACTGGAGCAAAAATCAAATTTCAACTAAGTTCTTGAAATAGAATGAACTTCAAAGGACCCCCTCTGGGGTCAATTAACACCTGCAAATGCCCCTTCAAATGCTAAACCAAGCCGTTCCTTAATGACAACTTGGCTTAATGTGGGTCTAGCTAAATACTGAGAACTGGTTTAAAAAAAAACAACCTTTCAAACAGGTTTTAGGTTTTACATGTGTCTAATTATTTAAAAGATCCATTCCTCTTCACATTCTACAATAAACAATTGAAAACTAAGTGCAGTGTGGTATCCAAGGAAACTGGCATGTTCTGTCCAAAATACATCTCTACCATCAATGAGGGAAATGGTTGAACAAACCATGGCATAGAAATGTAATGGGATATGATTGTGTCACAAGAAACCAAGAAAAGGAAGAATTCAGAGGAGCCTGGGAAGTCTTATATGAATGGATTCAGAGCTACATGAGCAGAGCCAAGAGGAGAATATACAGTGACTACAATAATGTAAACAAAGCAGTGCTAAAAGGCAGTCAAACTCTATGAAATGTAAGCAACAATCTCAGGCCCAGAGAGTCTATAATGAAACACAGGTACCTCTACCCTTGGTAGAGAGGTGGGGGAGATCTCGGTTGTAAAACATCACATGCTCTGCCAGACCCAGTTACTGTGTCAGCAGTTCTCCTTAAAGGTTATTCTTCATTAGGACGAACAAGTAATGGCGACAGGATGGTTTAGGGGAAATGATTGTGGCGTAAGAACAAAAGGCAATGATAAAACTTAAAACAACAGCAACAAGACATGTTCAAGGGATTGGGTCTGCTAATAGTTCTACTTAGTACCTGGGTCAGTGGCATCAGCAACATGGTCACTTAAACTTGAAAAGACCAAGAGAATCCCTGCAAACCCTCAAGGAAGTGAGAATGAGCTGTATGTGGTATTAACTATACATGTGTTCTCAATGAGTAGCACATCACGGTCATATGGATCTCTTCTACCCTACGAGTCTCGTTCTTTTGGCCGACTTTCCTTGCATAAGTTGTGTGAGAGAATTAAATATACACAGACAGAGTTGGCAAAAGCAGAATGCTACATTAAATAAATGTGAGGGCTAAGTATCATTTTTACTACTTTACATAAAACATGTGTTTTTCCCTCCAGAACATGTCTGAACTCCATAATAGAAGTCAGTGTAGGAAATGATTCCATATACAGGTGTTCCCTTTGCAGACAAGAGGATCAAATATAATTGATAAAGTGAAATTCAAAATGCACCCACTTCAGGGAAACTGAAGACAGATGCTTTGGGAGAAATAGAAATGACATAAAATTATCTCCAGAGAAAATCTCAACTTAAAATTATGTAATTGTGATCATTGGTAGCATGCATAATGGATATACTGTAGTATTTAAGAGATGAGTATTTTGATGTGGGACTGTTTGAATGCTGAGGGGAACTAGTTAGTGAGGTTCCCTTTTGGGGAATATGCAGTATTTATTGTTGCTGAGCTGTGAATAAATCCACTTAGATATTTCATTGGTTCCATAATCTCTTTAGTGTGAGTCCTCACCTTTCAAATGTAGTTCATAATGTCTCCAGACCATCTGTTGCATAAATCAAGCTTCTAAAAGCATTTCTTTGGTTCCTTCATCATGTCATAGAATCATAGAGTCGGAGATTGAAATAGAGGATAGGATAGTGGATAAAGAGCTGGCCTCAGACCCAGAGAGTCCTGGTTTAAGTTCTACTTATGATACCTACTGGCTGCGTGACCCTAAGGAGTCACTCAGTATCCCAGGCAAATCTCTAAGTCTACAATTTGCAGATAATGTACTGTCCTGTGATAGCACAGAGAGTTTCCCTGTCCAAGAATTCCCTATATTGATGGTTCTCAAACTTTCCAGTCTCAAGACACCTTCACACTCTTAAAAATTATTGAGGACCCCATAGAGTTTTGTTCTAACAAATTTTCTTTTTTTTTAATTAACTAAATTAATTAATTTATTTTCTTCTTTACATCACTCATTTCCACGAGATTTTGAGTTATGAATTCTAACAAATTTTCTACAAAAAAATTTGCTTATCCACATCTTATTTTCTTCATCAAAGATAGCCTTGTTGTATGAACAGATCATTCTCATTGATGTTTTGTAGACATTAGAAAACAGACATGTGGAAGGATGGTTGCTAATAGATACTTTCTTGGATATCTTTTTGTTTGTTTGTAGAGGTAGTATCAGTGATCTTTGTCATCCTTTGTTAGAATCTTTTCCCTTATTGAGATATTTTGAAAATCTGTCCGTGAGGACTAATTTTTATTATCTTCAGTATGATCACCATTTCTTCATTCTTCATTGTGTCCTGAGGAGGTTGAGTCTAAATGTGGTGGTTTCTTCACTAGCGAGGAAAGATAATTACAAAAACAGCGGTAGATCTATCCCGGTGGTTGTCTATTAGTTGCCACCCTTTCAATTCTATCTACAAATGCTCTTTGGGAGGGTCTGGATTAGCTGGGTTTCCTGCCAAGTTCTCTGCAGTCTCACCACTTTTCAGTCTTTGAGTCAATACCGCTTTTAATCTTCCATAAACTTGTATTGTTTTGTACTCTCAAGCAGTGTTGGACCAAGCTTCCATGTCTCTCTTCTTGGAAAAGAGATCAAGTGGACTACAGGCTAAGGTGATATCTGAACATTTTCATCTTCATCCTTGAAGGGTGACTGTTTTGTATCATTTAAAATTAATGCCTTTACTCCTGTTCATTTCCCATTTTCCAGAATTGACAGCTTGTTTAACAGGTTGGATGAAACCTATGTCAATCACCCACCCTGTCTTCTCATTTTGATGTTTTTTCTAATTTAGTTTTGATTTTGATCTTTGCTCTAAATATTTGATGATTTAAGTGCACACAGATAGTATTGTGGATCAGTGGAAAGGTGGCTGGATTTGGAGTCAGAGAGCCTCAGCTGGAGACCCAGCTCCACTCCTACATGAGTGACCTTGGACAAGTCATTCAATCTTTAACTGGGCTTCAGTTTCCTCATTTGTAAAATGAAGAGGTCAGACTGTATAATCTCTGAGGTCCCTTCGAGCTCTAAATCTATGGCCCTATGGCCCACATTCTGAAATGACTGCTACATCTGCAAACAGTTATTTCTTCTCCACTAATACATACTCAATTTATTATTATTATTTTTTCATTTTGTTTGGTGTTCTCTACATCCAGTGTCTTCAGACTCCATTCTTGAACTAAGTAGTAATGAAGAGCAGGTGTGAGGCCTCTGAGACGTCCACAAAACTACAGCTTTTTTCATTTCATGGTCTTGAGCCATATTTTTCCAACTCGGTTTTGAGACCCTTCCTTGTATCCATCTTCACATTGAAACCAGCTAGGATTAAGCATATTTATACTTTGTGTAGAAGATCTTGATGAATTCTCCATCACATTTGTTTAATTCATCATTCTCTGCAAAAGATGTTACAGCATAGAATTATCTACTTGGTGGTCTGACATATGCTTATCGTCAGTATCACAAAGCAAGATGGCCAAGAGATCCATGAAATGATACTTCTCATTGGTGTTTGGTGTGCATGATGAAATCGATTCAATTGTATTATCCTCTTAAGGGAGAACCTGTGAACTATAATTCCATTTAGTGGCCACCTTTTTATGTCTTCATTTTTCACTCACAGCAAGAATTTCCATTTAGAAATAGTTTCATTTCTCTAGCAATGTATCAGCAGTTCATTCAGTAGAGCGTTCAAATCTAGCTGTGTAGAACAGGACCAGAATAGAACAGAAAACCCTATTTATTCTTCTGTCTTGTTTCATAGGTTGCCAGGACCAAAAAATTCACAACCTAGTGACCAGCTCATGGGAATGAGCCTCTCCACGCTAAGGTTGGTTGTCCTCAGATGACAAACTTGTACCAACTTTCTATCTTGCCTTTCTAACTTGGTAGAAAATACTCCAGAGAGCAGGTACCATTATTAATTATGTCCTTTGAGAACTTAGGGCATCTTCTGTGCCATAATGAGTGAGACTAAAGTAGGGCTTGTAAGGGAGGGAAGAATATATAATAATTACAGCAAGGATCGTTATTAATATAGTACTTTGAGGTTTTGCATAACACTTTATAAATATTGCCTCATTTTACCCTCATAATAGCACTGGGAGGTAGGTATTACTATCCCCCTTTCACAGATGGAAGTTGAGGCTGGGAGAGGTTACGTGAGTTGCCCAGAATCACACAACTAGTAAGCCATCTGAGGCCAGATTGGAATTTAGGACACAGGATTCCAGGTCCTGTGATCTATCAGAAGACAAAAATTGAAAAAATTGCTTTTAGGTAAATTCTGACCACCGAGATCTGCAATGTACTTAGTTATTATAGAAATAACTCCTCTTAAAAACAAAACAAACAGTATCTTATTTTCTCCAGTCACAAGTGATATAAAGGATAGCTTCTGCTGAAAAATAATTTCTTCCTTGACTGATGTGCAATGACTGTTGTCTTTATTACTAAATGAGGGCAGGTTCAGAGTAGCACTGAGGGCAGTTATGGGTCTAACTTGCCTAATATCATTAATTTATTCCACAAAAATAGGTGAAATTAGGTGGGATGATGTTACCAGATTCAGATAATTCCATCAGAACGATTTTTTAAATGTTATTACTTTGTGATTGTCTACACAATCTTACGGTAGGGTTTTGTGATTTTATTATAGGATCTCGTTATAATACATTAACGATATTATTGTGAAATACCATTGGACAGGAGAGTTCCATTTGTTTATTTTAGGTTTTATTGATACCTTTTGTTTTTTAATCACAGACATTTCTCAACATGTTTCTCCTCCTCATAAGATTTCCTTTGTAATACATTTTTAAAAATTCAGCAAAAATAACTGACATATTGACTATATCTCATAGCATGCAACATTCCCTATCCATAGTACTCTACTTCTTCAATGGAAGGAAGTTGGAACATTTTCCTGTCTTTTCTCCAGTTTAACACTCTACTTGCATAAAGTTGCTCTGTTAGACTAAAAGTCGAGAAAGACTGGGTTCAAATCCTACCTCCAATGAGCAAATCTCTTTGAGTCTCAGTTTTCCTATGTGCATAATGGGCATATTACCTTTGATATCTCAGAGGACCTATGTTCTCATTCCTACTTTGTCATTTACTACCTTTGCGGCCTCAGGGAAAGCCCTTAAACTCTTTGGATCTCAATTCCCACATTTGTAAAATGAGAATAATTAGAATAGAGCATTTTTAAGATTCCTTCCACTTCTGAGTCTGTAATCTTGTGATCCTAACTAACAAGGCTGGTAGAGGATAGACTGAGATAATATATATCACAGATATATCACAGAATATGATATATATATATATATATATATATATATATATATATATATATGAGATATATATCACAGATAATATATATCACAGAATCTTAAAAGCCTCTACAAACGTCAGCCATCATCATTATTATTCTTAAAACAGCAGCTATCAGCAAATAGAGAGTTCATGAATAGGACTATTCTGTGAATTTCAGACTGTAAAACTTTTCCCATCATTTGGACAAATAAGTTTCCACTAAGTCCCTTTAAGTGAAATAGCAGAGAATTCGAGGTCCTTCCCACTTGGCACACCAACGAGCCTTTCTGTAATGTTATCTTGACTGTGGAAAGAACAGACTTCTTGTTTACATTCATAACGGACAACTTTTAAATGATAATCTTGGGGGAAAAATCATTCTCAGGGGCCAAATTATGACCTCAATTATTTCATGCACAGAGCCTGGAGCTCTGCAGAAGAACAGGAAGGCAGAAACAAAAAGGATAAGAGGCAGAGAAGTCTGAGACGTGGTTGGCCATAAGCCAACATAATCCTATAACCCATTTCATAGTCTTCCAGCAGGTCTATGAAGCTATTGCACAGACACAGCCAGCTTCTTTGTTGGCTGAGAAACACCACTGAGCACTGGACCCAGTACTTCATTAACACTATTTATTAATGCTGGGGCACAAAGTATGTCAAAAGGTAAAAGGTCAATCAGGTTAATGGCCCATCTCCCTCTATCCTCCAGGGTTGCCCTTTTATTAATAAGGACACTATTACCCAGAGGTCTATTATGGAAAACAAAAGATGATAGCTTAAGTAAAGGTCACTGCTCTGCCTAGTGTTCAATGAAGGTTTTCTTTAAAGCCCTGTAACTTCACCTTTGGAGTCAAGCATCTTTTTGCACCTGTTTTTCAAAACAGACAATGATTTATTTATGTCAGTGAAGAGAAAACCATGCAGAGAAAGTAGAAAGAAAATTTGACTGTGAGTTAGGAGAGTTGGTTCTAATTCAGATTTGCTATAATTTAATTGTATGACCTTGGAGGAACTTATTTAACATCTCTGGGCTTCATAGAACTTAGACTTATTAGTTAGAAGAGATTTTCTAGCTAGTAAGTCTACAACTTGGTGTCATGGACACCTTAGTGGTGTCGTGGAAAGCATATTGTCTTTAAAATCAGAGCATCTGGGTAAAAATGTATATCTGTCCCTTACTTATGTGACCTTGGATATCTAAACTCATTATTCTTCTCATACCCTATTACTACACACTTTCCTTGTGTATAATGGTATTAGGATGGTAGTAGAGTAAATCAATGGTTTCTAAACTTTTAAACTTGTGTACCTGATTAGTAAAAAAATATTGTGAGCATGTACCATATATATTTATTTATTTGTAAAATATACACATGTGTTTCAAAATTATTAATTATATTCATCAACACAAAAATAGAAATTTAAAAGGGATGAAATAATATTTAACTCTGAAGTCAAAGGGAGCCATTGAAGTTTCTTGAATAGGAGAATGACATGATCAGACCTGTGCTTTAGGAAAATTACCTTAGCAGTTATATGGTGAATGCATTGGAGTGAGGAGAGATGTGAGACAAGGAGATCAATTAGGATGCTATTGCAATATTCCAGGTGAGAAATAAGGAGATCCTGAAATAGGGTAGTGATTGTGAGGAGAGAGGACATTTGTGAGAAAGGTAGATGTGGGAACAAGATTTGGTAATTGATTTGTGAGGGAGAGTTAGGAGTTGAGGATTGCATTGAAGATGTGAGACTGGGTGGTTGAAAGGATGGTGGTGTCCTTGATAGTAAAATGGGTGGATTTGAGGAGAAAGAGAACATAATGAGAGCTGTAAGACAGGCCACAATCCACTCGTTCTTATCCATTCTATGACATTATTCTACTCAAAATGAAAGAGGGAGGGGCTGCTCTTACTGATCACTGCCCTGGAGTGCAGAGCCTACCCTTACTGCATCTCATCTGCTATAACCAAGAGTTGATCATCTAGGAGCAGAAAGTAGGTATGCCAGGATTGGTGGTGGCAGGTAGGGGCCAGGCAGAATTTTTCTAATGTCACCTGTGCAGTTGCTGATGTTGGTGGTTTGTAGAGGTTAGGTTATAATTTCCCTGAAGGGCCGGTGCTCATCTCAGAAGAGAGAAAGTTGGGAATTTGTATAGTGGATGGAGGGGGCAAAATGGAAAGTGTTGGGAAGTAGGGATAGATGTGACTATTTCAGAGAAATCCCCCTGATTAGCTCTCTTGGAGGGATGTGATCTATCTTCTGACCCTCAGATTGTTTGATCATATCCCCCTTGGCAACAGGCAGACCCGCAACACCCCCTTTAGAACCTACTAGATTAGATGATCTTTAAGGATCTTTTGAGTAACTTTGACAGTTCATACCTATGCCATTCCTATGCAGTTTCACCATTGTTTATCATTCTTGTTTGTCCTTCATTCTCAAAGAGGACCACTACATCAGGGAGGTGATGCCATGACTTGCAAGTGCATTGGATTTAAGTGAGGGAGGGCTGTGCGGAGTCACCAGCCTTGCTTTCTCCTTTGGAGCCATCTGGGTTCAGTGGCCAGGTATAGATCAGGACAACTGGAGGTAGCCTTGCCTTTGCTAAGAATGTACATTTGGAAGAGGAATTGTAAATCACAATTTTCTTATTCTCCTATTTTGAAGAAAATATGGATTTGAGCCATAGGCTAGCCCCTATTCTGAGTAGAGAACTATGCTAGCAAAGGAGATTGTGGTGATAATAAAATAAATAAACAAAAAAACAAACAAACAAACAAACATACACACAAATATATACATACATACACACAGTTTAGATAAGGCACATCCTTGTCCTCAGGTAGTATGTAAGACACATACACAGAAAATTGTAATATGCAGCATTCCATGTAATGCTATACAAGGACCAAGGGGAAAGGTCCTTACTGACAGTGGGCATGGGAAAAAACTTCACTGTAGAGTTAGTCTTTAGGCTGTCCTTTCAATGATAATTGGAGATTCAGCAATGGAATGCGAGAGTTAATTTGAAGGAGTTTTCCAGAGTTTTTCCAGAGTTTTCCAGAATGTTAAGAGCAAGGATGAGGAAACTGCAGTCTCCAAGGCACCTGTGGCCCTCTAGGTCCTCAAGTGCAGCCCTTTGACTGAATCAAAACTTCATAGAACAAACCTGATTTGGAGACTTTGGTCACTGGATCTTCAAAATCATTTGTAGATTTAATAATATCAAAAAACAAGATCAGTGAAAGGATTTGTCACCCTCCCCTACTACACAAGGACCTCTTCCCAAAACTTCTCTTTCCCTACCCATCCTCTAATTAAGAAAGTAAGACTAAGGTCTGGGTAGACTGTGATGCATTTAAGATCTGGAAATGTTTAGACAATCTTAGAGTTTTTCCAGGGGATGATTAATTTGGAAAATTTAGCCCTTTTCCCTTGCTCTTGTCGAAATGCAATGAGAACTAGTTATATCCTTCTGTTCCATCAGCTCATATGGCAACACAAAGGCCATCTAATAAATGTCCTGGTTCCAGGAAATCTAAACCAACACCCGTTCTTAGCTAGAGTTTTTCAGCCTATGCTCCCTGCTTCTTCTCAAGCTTTTTTTGTGTGGGTCATGGACTCCTTTGTCATTTCAGTGAAGTCTATGGATTTCTTAGGAAAGTGTTTTTAAATGCATAAAATAAAATATATGGGTTTATAAAGGAAATCAATTATATTGAAATACAGTTAAGGAAATATTTACAAAAACAAGTTCATAGAAGCCAGGCTAAGAACCCCTGCCTAAGCATTGTTAGATGAAAGGAAGGTTAGTCATTGTGGATATTTCTCTTGAGTATTGTTCATAATTTTGAAGAATAGGTGGATAACTAGACATGTGATTTCATTCATTGTAGGGAACTACCAAAGTGAAAAAAACTCCCCACTCATCTATCACATAAAATCTTAGAGACTTGTTTGAGCACACTGAATGAGATGATAAGTAATTTGCTTTTGGTCACCCAGCCAGTGTTTTAAAAGGTGGAATTGAACAGAAGTATCACAATTCCAAAGCTAGCTTTCTATTCACCACTCCAGGCTGCCACTACCTTCATCACTAATGCCCAGCAACAAAAGCATTCTAAGTCTAGGGTTGTTGAGTATGAAAAAATATATGAAAAAAGAATTATATTAAAAACTTTGAAAACTGTCATCCCAAAGGTCACTTGATCACCATTGTAATACAAGTCCCTGGAACTCACACCTATAGAATATTACATTTTTGAAAAATGGCTTTTAAGTTTGCTAAAGCTTTCAGAATTTGATTCAACCCCAATTTTTCTACTGATCTTTACCTCATGTTCAATACATATTCCCCGAGAGACTTCAGTTTAGTCAGCATATCAGTAGCACATAGAAAAGAAGGCAAAGATATTTCTTTGTCCTCAAAGGGTTTATAATCCGCTGGGGAGATGGGCAAATAGAAATATGAGACAACTTGAAGACAAAAATAATTCTGCTGGTATTGGAAGCACCAAGAGTGTTGTGATGAGATAATGATGAGATGTGATTGTAAGAGACTGACAAGAAATTGCTAAGATGAGATAATGTATTAAAACACTTTGTAAATCATAAATTGCTATATAAAAGTCAGACATCATCATCATCCCTATCATCATCACCATCACCATCATCATCACCATCACCATCATCATCATCACCATCATTATTGTCATCATCACCATCATCATCATCACCATCATCATTACCATCACCTCACCATCATCACCATCATCATCACCATCATCATCACCGTCATCATCATCATCACCACCACCATCATCATCACCATCACCATCATCACCATCATTATCATCATCATCACCATCATCATCACCATCACCTCACCATCATCACCACCATCACCTCACCATCACCGTCATCATCATCACCATCACCATCACCATCATCATCATCACCATCATCATCATCATCACCATCATCATCATCATCATCATCACCATCACCATCACCATCATCATCATCACCATCACCATCATCATCGTCATCACCACCATCATCATCATCACCACCATCACCATCATCACCATCATCATCATCACCATCATCATCACCATCATCATCACCACCATCACCATCATCACCACCATCATCACCATCATCATCATCACCATCACCATCGTCATCATCACCATCACCATCATCATCATCACCATCATCATCATCATCACCATCATCACCCTATGGTCACCAGGCCTCTAGTCAGGTGTTGACTTCATTCCCTGAGCCTTCTATTACACTCCTGCTGGCTCGAGCAATGAAGCTTCTCTTGAATCAACAGAGAAGAAGCAGGGTTGGAGTTATAACTAGCCAGAGCCAATCATGGCTTTGCTCCAAGGCCCCAAAATTTAAAAGGCATTTATAAGCACTTTTACTCCATCAGTAGCACAGAAAAAAAATGAGCTTAGTGCATGAGCTAGCAAGAATAATCAAATAGCCAGCTACTTATGAGGCCCGTTTCTTTTGCAATGGTAGCTACTTCAGGTAACTTCCTCTCCACTGGGTCTGTCCATCAACAGCCTCTCCAGCAATGGCTTCATAGTGACCAAGATCTCAGGTTTGGTTTTTTTTTCTCCATGGGGTCTTGGGTCATAGAATCTCTTTTCTTCCTCAAAACTGAATTTGTCTTTAAAGGCTTGATTTGAAGACATATTTTAATGATTTTTTTGCCCAGGGTGTTAAAATTGCTAACGGCAATATTGCAGAAAGAAGAGAATGAAAATGATATGGTTATGGGATATAAGCAAGGCACACATGAAAGGAAGAACTGAATAGAATATAAAGTAACCACAGCTGAAACGGATGTGGTTTTGGCAATGGAAATGACTTTAAAGAAGGCTCTTTAACATAGTACTTGGGACATAGTAGGTGCTTAACGAATAAGTGCTTTTATTCCGCCATTCATTCATTCTTTCATTCAGTCACTGATTAAACTGAAAAAAACTTATCTCAATTTTTAAAAATATAACAAAAATTTCCTTAAAAATTCAAACTTAAAAATGAGATGCAAAATGACATTTTTTGGAGACAGAGTATATTTATGGAGTCTCTCAGTGCTCAACAACTAAGACCCAAAGAGAAGATGCCCCTATCTTTTACCGGCTCCCCATGAGATTAGATTAAGTGAACACCAACACCTACCTGTTTAAAATTCCCACATTACAACATACTTTTTGGCAAAGCAAAACAAAAAAAGATTTTAAAATACAAGTAAGTAAATTAAATTATTTTTAGGCCTACTTTCTGATTCACATCATCCCCATCTTCGTTTCTTTCAACACTGGACACAGATCCGGAAATTTACCATATACAAAGATGTTCGGGTTCTACCCTACATATAGAGGTTTGACATTTGTTTTTTGAAGTATGAATTTTTCCATTATTTTATGATTTATATACTTCTTTGATGACTCTCCACCACCTATCACCATATGAACCAGAATAATTTACGTCAAGGACAGGTCAACTTTGCCACTATTTGGGGAGAAAATTGAAAAAAAAAGTGTTGTACCTCTTAATTAGAACAAATTATAAAGAGCTGGAAGAAACAGTATACTAGATCAGGACAGATAGGTTCTGACTGATTACCACCATGCTTTGTTAAATTTTCAAAAGACATTTATGGTAATCTGTTCCTGATGATCAATTTTCTTAACAAGAAATCGACCAACGGGTGACTTTTTCTTTCCTTTTAAAGTGTCCCAAAGAATAGAATGAAAAGATCACTAATTCTGGAATGAGAGGAATTGGGTTCGAATCCCACCTTTGATCCTTACACCTTGTATAACCTTAAGCAAGTCATGCAACCTCCTGGCACCTCAGTTTCTTTATCTGTAAAATGAGAACGGACTAGAGGTTCTTTCCATTTCCATATCTACGATCCTACAAATTGAATGTTTTTTTAAAAATTTCTTCTTTAGCCTTCTTCACATATTTCAAAAGCTCCAAGATTTAATGATTGTTGATATTTCCTCTCCTTAGCACAGCCTCCCCACAGCCCCACATATATCCAAGGCCTATATTTGAAACCTATCCAGCGTAATAACGGCTGCTAGACCATGTGCTCCATTGTTACAGCCTTCTGGAACTCTGGGTCACCTCCACATGCCTCTCTTAGGGCAATGCAGTGGGAATCTGGTGTCACCTTCACCGCACAATTTGTTATCTATTTCTTTAACATTTTAGCAAATGAATCCCCCCCACCTAGACAGCAGCCTGGATTTAACTAGGAAGCTTCGTAACTGGCTTAGCGGAGTTAGCTATCCTGGTTAATTGGATTGATGGAGACAACAGTAATTACCATAGATGAGATTGCCTGTACTGTAATTATGTTTCCATCTTCCCTATGAGCCAGCCTTGTCGAATACATACTGGTAGGTTCTTCCAATTACAATCAGGTTAAGAAGAGCATAGTATTTGCTATACAAATCATGTTTGCAATTTATAGAATTAAAAAAGTGTCAGGAGCTGAAAGAATTGTTCATCTGAAGCAGCTTTTATGATTCAAAGGCATTAATTTGCAGGACTGTATGTTTAGTAAGATAACTACAGCACAGGGAGATTTATTTATTTATTTTTTAACCAAAGGATCATGGCATAAAGGGATCTTGGAGGTCATCTAGTCCAAAAGAGGAAGGAGCTGAGATGCTGAGATACTACGTGACTTGTCCAAGGTTATACAAGAAATAGAGAGCTAGGGTCCATGTCTGAACTTAAATCCTCAGATTCCATGCCCAACATTCTTTCCACTGCACAAATTGCCCATCAGTGCTCATCAGACAATGGAACTGGTATGCAGAGAGGTAGCCAGAGTAGAGGTTAGGGAGCTGACCTCTGAATCAGGAAAACCTTGGTTCATATCCTGCCTCTAGCTCTAGGACTGTGGGCAAATCACTGAACCTCTCTGAGTCCCAATACCCTCATCTGCAAAACACGAATATTAAAAACCCTATTGCTTACTGCATCATCAGGAGGTTTGAACGAGAAAATGGATGTGGAACGCTTTGAAAACTCTAATGTGCCATACAAATGTCAGTTATTATTATTATCTGCATTGTAGATCATGTATAAGTAGGAATATTGCATCCATAAAGTTACTCTTAGTTTAAAAAAATTCCTGACACAGAATGAGCGTGATTCAAGTTTTCTGAGGTCCTAAAGTTCCTTATTGCAAATGGCTTAAGCAGCAGCAGAGAACAGCAAATTGGAATTCGCTTAGAAATGATAAAAATGATGATAAAACTGCCATAGCCATAATCATCCTCCTGCTCAGTGGTTCTTCACTTTTTTTTTTAATGTCATGGACCCTTTTGACAGTCTGGTAAAACCTATGGCCTCCTTCTTAGGTTATATTTATTTTTAATTTATAAAAAGCTAAATTTCAGTTAG
>CM053582.1:387189691-387281360 GCA_028627135.1 Pseudochirops cupreus
TAATACAGATACATTATTTCTTTTTTTATGTTTGAGGGGTTTTTAATGGTATGTACTTAAGGTATAAACTGAACTAAATTCATTTTGATATAGCAATAAAGAGCAAGGAAAAAACCCACCAGCCCCCTTTGCCCGTGGTTACATCGTTCTGTTTTTCCATCCTAAGATTTTTAACAACTTTTCCTCCACAAAGCTGAGAGGCCGTGTACACAGACCTATACATGATTTGTCTTTAAATTGTATATAAGTGGAACACGGACTTATATGCAACTCGTTTTTATTTTGGGAATCCTTTTCTTTGGAACATACAAATTATTACTGAGAGGCACATGTAGAAATTTTTAACTCAGGACTTGTGTTAGACCTATTAGTTTCGGAGCAGCAATTTTTTCTGGGATCAGAGAGTCTAACAAGGAGAAAATGGAATTAGAATATCAGAGTAAAGCAAAATTATTTCTGTTCATCCCCCCAGCAAGGAGTGAAAATCAAGAATATTTAATTCTATTATTTCTTCTATTGTGCAGCTTGGTGGTGCTGTGGATAGAGCGCTAGCCATGGAGTCAGGAGGATCTGAGTTCAAATACTGCCTCAGATACTTACTCACTGTGTGACCCTGGACTAGTCGCTTAACCCTGAGTCTCCTCATCAGGAAAATGAACTGGAGAAGGAAATGACAAACTGCTCCAGTATCTTTGCCAAGAAAACCCCAAATGAGGCCACTAAGAGTCGGATACAACCAACTGACTAAACAACAATTATTTATTCTGTTTTGTTCCTATTCCATTCTGTTCTAGTCTAGTATATTTTCATACATTAAATACTTATTTAGCAAGCTGTGCTGATATACTGTGCGATTAAGGATAGAAAAGAACATAGTCCTTATCCTCAAGGGGCTTACAATCTAATGCAGAGAGATGAGACCTATCTACAAATAACCATCATATTAAAATATGATTGGTATGCCTACCAATGTCTACCGATCTACCATAAATAGAGCGGTGAGAGATAGTTAAGGAAAGGGGAAATAACTTCTAGCCAGCATGATCAGGAAATTGATTGGCACCTCAAATGAGCCTGGAAAGAAGGGAAAGATTTCAACAGGTAGAGATAAGGGGGGGAGTTCATTTCAGGAATGGAGGACAATTCGGGCAAATACATGGAGGTGGGAAAGACATAAGATAGGGTCATGGTATGATGAGTAGAGCGTGGGGAAAATGGAAGATGTGAATTAAGGCTGAAAAGGTAAGCTGGAGTCATCTCAGGATGACTCTTTGTTAAATGATCATCGCGAGCATTTATTTTTTAGGAATCAGCAAAAACTACAAATCAATTTGAGTTATTGTTTTGTTGATTGTCTAGATTTAAGAAAAGTGATGGCGAAAAAAATTTAAAAAAATTAAATGCAAATTAAAGCATCAGATATACACTTCTCCCTCAGAGAGCTGGTTGTTAAATATTTACTAGCAGACTCCTACTGGGAATCAGACTATGCAGGGCTTGAAAGCCAAGGTAACGATTTCGCACTTTATTCAGTAGGCGATACATCAATGAGTAGCTTCTGAAGGTTTTTGGACAGGGAGTAAGTATCTTGGTAACATGGCATCAGGGAGATAGTGTGGCACTGATGTTAAGGATGCATTGGAGATGCAAAAAGATTAGAGACAGGAAGACCAGTTAGGAGAGGCAGCAAGGGAATGAACGTTTATTCAGCACCTGCTGTATGCTAGACGCGTTTACAAAAATTATCTCATTTGTTCCTCCTAACAACTCTTCCTGGCAGGTGCTATTATTATCATCTCTCTTTTACAGTTGAGGAAACTGAGGCATATAGTGGTTAAGTGACTTCTCCAGGATCACACAGTTAGGTCACATTTGAACTCGAGTCTTCCTGTTTCTTGGGCTACTGCTCTAACCACAGAGCCACCAGCTGCCCCAATTAGGAGTTCAGGCAGAGGTAATGAACTAAGGTTTAGGGTCGAATTAAAAAAAAAAGGTAATGAGGTTGCATCAGGTTCTTTGCAAAAACAAACACTGCCTTTCAAAGTGTGAGAAGTCTTAAATGCTCCTTCTTCCTCTTGCCAAACAGGAGACAGCAAAACTCTGCCTGCAAGAAGTTAACTTTCCTCAGGCATGACTTTGTTCAGCTTTGTTTTATTCTAAATAAGGAAGAAGACCCTGGAAAAGAGTGTTTCAAAGGTTCTTTAAGCAATCCTCCAGACCCAAGGCCTTAGGAAGCATTCCTGATTTGGAGAATTTTTCATGTAAATTACCTGGTTGGCTCAAGGGCATAAATCTTTTCCTGCCTGATCCTAGAACAAAGGAAAAAATGTATATGCATGCGTGTATGCATACACACCTATACACACATAAATACAACACACAAACATGTAGATGTAGATGTAGATGGGTATGCACACATGTGTGAACATATATATATATATAATTTTAGAGTATTATATATCTATATGTTTATAATTTTATGAAAGCATTTAGCCCAGGGCCTAGCACATAATAAAGGCCACATAAATGCTTATTCCCTTCCTCCCTGCCCTAACTGATCTTCTTGCCTCTAATCTCTTTGCATCTCCAATCGCCACTGCTAGACTATCTTCTTAATGCCAGGTTAGCATGACAATAATACACACATATGTACATATATATATATACACATATATTAAACTTTAAAATTATTATCTTATTCGATCCTTACAACAACTTTGGGAGACAAGGGCTATTATTAACTCCATTTTACAGATCAGGAAAAGGAGGCAGACAGAGGTTAAGTGACTAGAGAGCTAGTAAGTTGTTTGAGGTCAAATTTGAACTCAGGTCTTTTTGATTCCAGGCCTGGTACTACCTAGGGATAGGTGGGTGGGAAATCCAGACATTTTAGAACAGGTTAAAGACAAGGATATATCACAGCACAGAATGGTACTGCTCTGGCTGGAGGCCAGAATGTTCAGAGGACAAGCCAACCTTTCTACGATTTCTATGCTGCCAGGAACCTATCTTTAACGATCCCAGACCTGCCTATGTTCTGGGAGATCATCACTCATCATACTACTCTGTCACAGGCTTGTCAAGATGAGATTTATAATGGTCAGAAGCAGACATCGTTACCTTTAATAAAGAACAAAGTGATGTACCATAAGGTCTGGGTAAATAATAGTAGGATATAAAATATTACAGACCATCACTACAATTATGTTGCCATTACCACGGTGGAACTAGTCCATAGGCAATGGAGAGAATTCACAATCATCGATGTATAATTTTCTTGAAGAGCCCTTCTCCAATGCAAATTTTTATTTATGTCACTCTCATAGAAGGTAATTGGAGGAAGCCTCCCTCTCCTAACTGAGGGGTTTGTTGTAAACACTTTACTCTATTTAGCTCGCAATCACCACACAGTTAAATGGCTAATCATAGACACCAGACTCCATGATCATTGGCTAGGACAGCCATATTTAACATGGGAGAAATTAGCACTGGGGAAAACAAGGATCTTTCTCCTTTTTTTTGTTTTCTCCCACTAATTCAGTTTCATCAAGATGACCCAACCACAAAGGATGAGACAGAATTAGTCCAGGTTGTCTGAGCCAAAAGAAAATGTATAACCTCAGGCCCTGTCTCACTCTAAATAGCAATTGACTCACCACTGCTTTAAAGAAGGGTGAGGCAGAGGCTGCTGGTTCACTCTGAGTGGGACTTTGGCAGGAGGGGGCATCTTATTTTTAATCCCACCAGAGTGACAGGACTGGGCTCTTCTTCACCATCTCATTCCTACTTAACCCTTTCCTTGTAGGTCACAAAATACTGAAATGTCAAAAATGTTATTAACTTCTACTCTGTGTTAGGCACTTACCTTAGACACTCTAAAGGTGCAAAGTTAAATGAGACATAGTCCCTGCCTTCAAGGAGCTTATCATCTACTGGGAGGAGATATGAAAAAAAATTGGGCGTGTATGGGTGTGGGGAAGGGAAGCTGTGATTCATCAGTGTGGTGATGGAAACTCCCTCTACTGACCCACAATTCATCTGTAGCTAATCTTGTAGAGTTGCTCAAAGCATCAGAAGCTGTCACCTGCCCTCAGGTGAGCAGCTGGCATGTGTGAGGGGCAGGTCTCCAAGTTCCACAGCTATCCACCATCTACTATGTAACTACACTGGGCATGTAAACATTACTCTAAAAGACAAAATAGGGCATAAGTATCCAATAATTTATTATGAACGTTCCAAGAAGGTAAAGATTTTTTTTTTCTGACTGTTCACTGTCAGGGTGACTACATATATTTGCGAGTGAAAGAGACAGAGAAAGACAGTGAGAGACCTCACTGAGAGGTAGAAAAAGAGACAGACAGAGATAGAGAAGACAGAAAGACAGAGTCAAAAACAGACACACAGAGAGACAAGTCAGAGAGCAAGAAAGAAAGAGTCAGAGATAGAGAGAAAGAGACAAAACAGAGACACAGAGACAGAGACAAGACAGAGAGACAAAGAGAGACAGGGTCAGAGACAGAGAGAAATACAAGCCAGAGACATAGAAAGACAGAGTCAGGGAGAGACAGAGACAAGATAGAGATATAAAGAGAAAGAATCAGAGAAAGACAGACACAAGACAGAGAGACAGAGATAGAGAAACAAGTTAGAGGGAGACATATAAACCCAGAGTCAGAGACAGAGACAGAGAGACAAAGTAGAAATAAAAGAGAAAGAGACAGAGATAGAGAGACAGAGAGACAAAGTGGAAATAGAGACAGAGACAGAGACAGAGAGACGATTCAGAGAGAGATATAGAAAGATGAGTCAGAGATGGAGACAAAGAGACAGAGATGTGAGGGTTGAGAGAAAGAGACAAAGATATCTGAGAAGTTGCTTTATATAAATGTGTACTTTAATAGACGATGATCAAATCCTCATCTCCTGTTACACTGCTTAGGATAGAATACCTAAGCTGAGCTCTGTCAGGAACCTGTCTGTCAGGGCATAAGCCCAGGTCTGGAATAGTCAACAAGGCTCTTCAAAATTATCTAGGACAGTAAAAAATAAAACATCAGCCTCTCACCCTCTTCTAGGGTTTCAAACTCCATGTCTCGGTCTTCCCTTCAGAGTTTCCTGTAGAGTATCATCAGGTGTTGGAGTACCCCTACTTGTACCCCAAACTCTGGGCACTGATGTTAGGGGTTACCCTTTGGGGATAGGTCACAGAAAGATCAGTGAACAAAAATCACTTCAAGGAACTGTCAATAAAACATACCTCCCACCACTTGACAGAGAAATACTGGACTAGAAATGCAGAAATAGATCTATTTATATTCATAAACATGGCCAATGTGCTAATTTGTTTGTCTGGACTAGACATATTTTTTTCAAGGAAAATCTTCCGGGGTTGTGTGTGGTAGATGAGTAGGTAGTGACAGATATCCCCAGAAGACCATTTAATAAAACATTTTAATGAATAGAAGAAAAAAAAATCTCAGGAGTAGTTTTGTTGCTATCTTGTCAAATTTATCGATCAACAAACATTCTTTGTGTTTTCCTCGTTTGTGTCTCTTTCAAAAATATGTTGAAATGTTTGTTAATAATTATTAAGTTCACAACAAATGAAAAAAAGTTTTTTTAAGAGTCCGTGCACCTGGAACAGGTCCACTCTCTGGACCTCCTTACTGAGAATTACGATAATACATAGGGAGCATTCAAGGTTTCCAAAGCACTTTCCAAATAGCATCTCATTTTTCCCTCAAGACATTCTTGGGAGGTAGGTGCCATTATTATCTCCATTTTATAGATGAAGAAACTGAGGCAGACAGTGGTTAAGTGACTTGGCCAAGCTCACACAGCTAGTGAGGATCTGAGACCTGATTTGAATCTGGGTCTTCTAATAAACGATGTGACAATTGGCTACCTCTAAAGACGGCAAATTGATGGGTTATTATCAAATTAGTTATTAGAATTATATTGTACTAGATCATTATGCTACTATCTTATTATATTATTTACTAGTTATAAAATAACTCAATTAGTACTAAGATTCTTTGGTTCTATGTCTCGGCAATTTTAGGTCTATGACAGCTAGGTGGGTCAGTGGATAGAGCACTAGGCCTGGAGTCAGGAAGACTTGTCTTCTCGAGTTTAAATCTGGCCTCAGACCCTTACTAGCTGTGTGACCCTGGGTGAGTCACTTAACCCTGTTTGCCTCAGTTTTCTCATTTGTAAGATGATCTGGAGAAGGAAATGACAAACCACTCTACCATCTTTCCCAAGAAAACCGCAAATGGGATCATGAAAAGTCTGATGTGACTGAACAACAACAAATATCATTATTTAGGGGGCACTGGGGATTTTAAATTGCTCTCAAAAGGATGCTAAATGGTGGCTCAGTGAATAGAGCACCAGCCCTGGAGTCCGGAAGACCTGAGTTCAAATCCAGCCTCAAACAATTAACACACAAACAAAAATTAGCTGTGAGACCTTGAGCAAGTCACTTAACCCCAATTACCCTACCTTTCCCCCTCCAAAAAGTAAAAAAAAAAAGGCTGTTGAAGTAAAGCAGATAGCACAGTGGCCTTGGAGTAATGACATATGGATTTGAATCCTGCTTTTTACACTAGAATCACAGGACTTGGGGCTACAAGGGACCTTAGCGGTTATCCAATCCAACCTCCTCATTTTATTTGTTGCATGGCATTAAGTAGGTCCCTTAACTTTTCTGAGTTTCAGTTTCTTCTTCTGTAAAGTGGGGCTAATAATATTCTCTTTACCTCAGAGGGGCAATGAGAAAAACCCTTTGAAAACCCTGACGTGTGAAATGATTGCATTCATATGTCTGTAAGTGTAAAGGGACCTCAGGGATTCTCTAGGCCAATCTCTTCAGTTACAAAGAAAAAAAATCTAAGGGATGGTATGAAATGACTCATCCTCATTCACAAATATCGTTAGCATTAGAGCCGAGAGGAGCTGAAGGCCTGCCGATCTTGTGATTCCACACGGAGTCCTCTTTCCACTGTACCAACTAGATTCCTGTTCTCTGAAGGAGGGACACTTTGGGGACCTAAGATAAAGGTATGAAGATGTAGTGGATAGAGCAGGAAGGCTTGAGTGCGACTCCCTCCTCAAATACTTATTAGTTGTGTGACCTTGTGCAGCTCTAATCATCAGTTTCTCCACGTGTTAACAGCGGTTCTCAACCTGTGGGTTATGTTCAATTTGTAACAATGAAAATTCATCCTGCATATCAGATATTTACATTATGATTCAGAACAGTAGCAAAATTACAGTTATGAAGTAGCAACAAAAATAATTTTATGGTTGGGGGTCACCACAACATGAGGAACTGTATTAAAGTGTTGCAGAATTAGGAAGGTTGAGAACCACTGTGTTAAAAGAATGGGTAAAACTCAAAAACTTCGAAGCTCCCAGTCAGCTCTAAAACTAGGATTCTACCAACTACCCAAGCCCAACCAGAAAATACTAACCATACCTAGATAACACTGTCTTTGAAACCATTATCTCCCAATACCTCAATTCTTCTAGGAATGTTTCTTTTCTCTTGCATTGAGAGAATACCCAACCTAGACTCAGACTGAAGGATGACAATGTAAAGATTAAGCCTAAATAGGAGATTCACTGCCCTCTCAGATCCACAATTTATAGTTCTGAACATGTGCAGTTCAGTGGGCCAACCACCGATATCTCCCCAAGGGACAGATCTTTGATCTTACTGATCACCAGGAGCTCTGCTTACAAAGATGAAGAAGGTAAGGGTGGAAGGAAGGAGTCCAAGTCTAATTCTATGTATTTTACTCCCTGCTAATCAGGGACTTCCCTCAGAGGGCTGACTGGGCAAGGAACACAAACTCAAAATATCTTCCTCCCACAGAGCCATATACCTATTTATAGCTAGTGTGTCAGAGTGGAAGAACAAACAAACAAACGAAACCCTCCCCCCACCCCAAACAACACTAGACCTGGAGTCAGAATATCTGAACTGAAAGTTCTAGGTCCTAGTTATGTGACCTGGAGTAAGCGGATTCACCTTCCTCATCTGAGGAACCTCAGTGTCTTCATCTGTAAAATGGTAATTACCTTCCACACAAGGTGGGAGCGAGGAAAATAATTTGTAAAGCTTGAAGACTTTAAAAATATGAGGACAGTAATTAGATATTAATTTGGTTTAATAAGATTCTCTTTAAAAAATGTAAATCTCTCTCCCCCTCAGGATAAGTCTCATTTGCACCTTAATGTTAATTACTATAAGCAGATTATCAGATCTATGCCTAGCAAAGGTAGCATTCACAGGATAAGAAGTTAGAGGAGGTAGGTCTGAGTGGGGGAGATAGGGCTTTTGGACAGCCAAAGTGTATACTCTGGATATGGGACAGGGCAGAGGAGGAAGAAATAATACAATTTTATACTTAGAAGGGATGCAGCATGAAATCTAGTGTCCTTGTCCATGCTCCAGGAAAAAAAAAAGAAAAGAACATATGTATTTTTGTGTGTGGTGTGTATCTATATGTATACACCCTCCCCACCCCCCTGTGTGTGTGTGTGTGTGTGTGTGTGTGTGTGTGTGTGTAATTTTTATTATCAAGCATTTGTTTTTTCTCACTCTTAGCCCTCCTACCCATTGTAGAAATAAAGGAAGTAAAGAGAGGGAAAAAAAAGAGAGAAGAGGGGAGAAAGGGAAAAAGAAGAAGAGAGGAAGGGACAGAGGGAGAGTAAGGAAAGAAAAGAAAGGAAAGGAAAAGAGAAGGAAGAGAGAAAGAAATACGGAACTCCTCTACATAAGCACAGTTAAGTGAAACATTTCCTTATTGGTCACATCTAAAAATACATTCCTTATTCTGTGTATTAGTCCATCATCTCTAGGACATGAAGCAGGCCATGTTCTTATTTATCAGTCCTCTGGAATCACGGCTGATCATTTTGCGACCATCTTCCAAATTGTTTTTGTGATGTTGGTGTTATGGTACAAATTGTTCTTCTAGCTCTGCTGACTTCACTCTGCACAAATTCCTACATGTTTCCATGTCTCTTTGAAACCATACTTCGTCTTACTTCTTAGAACAGAAGAGTATTCTACTACATTCATATACCAGTCTGTTATGCCACTTACCAATGGATGGGCAAGCCCTTCATTTCCAGGGATTTTTTTTTTTGCCACCACAAAAAGAGTTTCCTTTTACAGATTCAGAAATTCAGACCTAAAGAGATTGGGTGGCTTGCCCACAATCCCAGAGGGAGAACCTGATGTGTAAGAATATAATTCTTTAAATTTACCTAAACAGCATTGTTGTAAAAGGCACTAGTTAAGGGTTCAGAAAAAGACAGAGGCAGAGATTATTTTGCAATGTTGCCTAGAGATGCCTGAGTTAAGTACTAATTTAGAAGGCAGGAAACCTCAGTTTTACCCAATTTAGCCTGATGCCTTCAATCTGGCTTAAGTTGATTCATTCACTTCATTTGGGCATGGCATTATCTCCCTCTTCAACCAATCAATCAATACACAGTTACTAAGCACTTACTATGTTCTAGGTACATAGGGATTTAACAGAAGCAGAAAAGATTAAGAAGAGGTGTCAAGAATACACAAAAGAATTATTGTAGAAAGATCTTAATACCTCCTATAACCACAATGATGTTGTCACCCATCTAGAGCCAGACATCCTGGAGAATGATCTAGAGCCAGACATCCTGGAAAATGAAGTCAAATGGGCCTTAGGAAACACTGCTAACAATAAGGCTGGTGAAAGTGATGGAATTCCAGCTGAGCTATTTAAAATCCTAAAAGATGGTGCCCATAAAGTGTTGCACTCAATACATCAGCAAATTCAGAAAACTCAACAGTGGTCATTGGATTGGAAAAGATCAGTTTATGTTCCGGTCCTAAAGAAGGGCAATGCCAAGGAATGTTCCAATTACTGAACAATTGCATTCATTTCACACACCAGCAAGGTTATGCTTAAGATTCTACCAATTAGGTTTCAGAAATATGTGAACTGGGAATTACCAGAAGAGCAGGCTGGGTTCTGAAGAGGCAGAGGAACTAGAGACCAAATTGCAACATTCACTGGATTATGGAGAAAGCAATAGAGTTCCAGAAAAAACATCTACTTCTGCTTCACTGACTACACTAAAGCCTTTGGCTGTGTGGATCACAATCAAATATGGCAAGTCCTCAAAGAGATGGGAATACCAGATCATCTTATTTGTCTCCTGAGGAACCTGTAAGAAGCAACAGCTAGAACCGAACATGCAACAACTGAGGGGTTTAAGATTGGAAAAGGAATATGAGAAGATTATATGCCAGGCTGGATGAATTAAAAGCTGGAATTAAGGTTGCATGGAAAAACATTAACAATCACAGATATGCAGATGATACTACTATAAACGCAGAAAGTGAAGAGGAATTAAGAAGCCTCTTAATGAGGGTGAAAAAGGAGAGTATAAAAGCTGGCTTGAAGCTCAAAAAAAACCCAAAAAACCAACCTTAAGATCTTGGCAACTAGTCCTATCACTTCCTGGCACAAAGAAAGAGAAGAACTGGAAGCAGTGTCAGATTTTATATTCTTAGACTTGAAGATCATTTCAGATGGAAACTGTAGCCATGAAATTAAAAGACGCTTGGCTCTTTGAAAAGAAAGCTATGGCAAATATTATCAGTATACTAAAAAGCAGAGATATCACCTTGCCAACAAAGGTCCATATGGTCAAACTTACAGTTTTTCCTATAACAATGTGTGACTGTGAGAGTTGGACTATAAAGAAAACCGAGCAATGCAGGATTGATGTTTTCAAATCACTGTGCTAGAGAAGACTTTTGAGAGTCCCTTGGACAGTAAGAAGGTCAAATCAGGGAATATATAAAGAAATTAATTTGAGCTACTTATTGGAAGAACAAATACTGAAGATGAAGCTTAAATACTTTAGCCACATAATGAGAAGATGGGACTCATTGGGAAAAAAAAAACAAAACCTGATGTGGGAAAAGATTGAAGACAAAAGAAGGGAATGGCAGAGGATGAGATGGATTGGTGGTATCATGAAAATAATGAACACAAAATTGGACAGACTTCAAGAGATAATAGAGGATAGAGAGGTCACAAATGCTTTGTAGAGGAGCTTGGAAAGTTGTCAACAAGTGGAACGCTGGCAGCTGAAGTTTTGGAACTCTTGTGTTAGAGATCACAGAATAGGAAAATGATACAAAACAGCATTGAAGAGAATTAGAGGGATAAAATAAGGAGGCTGGAAGGGAGGTCAGGAACTAAGCTGAATTCTAGATTAAGGTGATGATGATTTGAGTACTGGTCCATTGAGTCAGAAGTACTCCATCCATAATCCTATCTCTGTATCATGATGATCCTGATTCATACTCGACTTCCTGATAATGAAATGAAATGAAACACTGTTATGTCATTTAGCAGGAGTTAAAAAAAGACTTGCTTCCACCTTAGTCCCTCCACCCCAATCTCAGCTAGGTTTTGAGGACAACTTCTTTGGTTTTTAGAAAAATAACTAGGGTAACTGCATGGCAGGGGAAAGAAGCCCTGATTGATCATACCCCCAATATGAAAGGGAATCATGGAGGAGTTCAGGAGCTAGCTCTCTTGGGTCTCAAAGAAGATGATAGATTTTCACCTGTAACCAGGTGGTTAGTGAAGGGAGTTTTTAGAGGAGGGGAAATATGGAGAAGGAGCAAACCTCTCCAGTCTTCAGTTGTAATAAGCTTCCATCATGACTTTCTTATCTTCTTCTCTCCTTACCTTATCTCCCTTATCAACCCCTACCCTCCTCTCTACCCCAGGGACCTCTAATATTTAAGCTATTACTAGGAAGGAAAGAATGTGGGTAATGTTAAGGTAACAAATCTGGAAGACTGGAAGGATGATGATGACTTCAACAGAAATAAGGATTTTAAAAGAAGGGACAGTTTTGGGGGAAAGATAATCACCTCAGCTCTGGATATAATGAGTTTGAGATATCTACAGAGAGATTAGTTTGAAATGTTTACTAGGCAATTGGTGACATGGAATGAAGCTCAGGGTAGAGACTATGACTGGATATATAAATAGATCGATTGATCTATCTTTCTATCTATCTATCTATCTATCTATCTATCCATCCATCCATCCATCCATCTCTCCATCTATCCATCCATCTATCTATCTATCTATCTATCTATCTATCTATCTATCTATCTACTTATCTCTCTATGAGTCATCTGCATAGAGATCATTGTTTGACCCATGGTAGCTGAAGAGGTTACCAAGAAAGAGATAGTGAGGAGGAAGAAGAGAAGGGGGCTTAAGACAGAACCTTGGGCAATATTCTTAATTAGGGAGCACAATATTGATGATGAGCCAACAAAGGAGGCTGAGTAGGAATAGTCTGGCAGGTAGCAGGAGAACCAGTGCTATCATAAAGACTTGAAGATAATAGAGTACTCATGAGGAAAAGGTAGTCAACAGTGTCAAATGCAGCCGAAGTAGGCAGGTTTGGGAAGTCACTTAAAAGCTCTCTGGTCTCAGTTGCCTCATTTGTAAAACGAGGGGGTTGGACCAGATGAATTCTGAGGTTGCTTCCAAACTTAATTCCATTCCCATGTGAACAAGAGAAGCAGCTGTAATTACAAAACAAAACAAAAAATTGAAACTGAATGATACGTAATTATAATGACTAAGTTTGGCTCAAAAGAAGAGATATAAGAATGTCTTTTGTGCAAAGATAGGGAAATATGAGAGCAGAACAGTATATCTCGTGTCTGTACGCTTGGTTGATTAATCTTGCTGAATTGTTTTTTCTCTTTCTTTTTTTTTTTAATTATTTGTTATAAGCTATGGCTTTTTGCAAATGGATAGGGAAAGGATATATTGGAAAACTCAGGTAATAAAAATAAGAGATTTCAACAATAATGGTAAAAATTTAAAGTTGGGGCACACAAAAAGGAAAGGAAAGGAAAAGAGAAAAGAAACCAAGAGGTAGAACATGGTGGTAAGGCAGGGGTTCAATGGCAGCCAAGAGAGCCGGTGATAAAACAATAGCTTGACTGACTCCTAGTTTCCTCCAGCAGATCAAGCCTGATGAAGTTGCTGAGAGCTATGGCCTGAGAACCCCAGGGAAGTGGCAGGCTTGGAAGCATTCCACTTGATTGGCCTTTGACAGAGGGGATGAAGTGAGAAAAGAGAGCCAGCTCTTTCACCCCTGCTGTGTCTTCCTGGAGATACCTCTGCCATCTCAATCTCTGGGGTTCTTATCTTTCCTCAGAAGTTTTGCCTTCTGAGTCCTACCAAATCCTTTTTATGATACAAATATGGTGCTGAGATCTAAACCAAGAAAAGCCAAAACAGAAAAAGGGAATTATAGACTAATTTCCCTATTGAATATTGATGCAAAAATTTTAAATGAAATATTAGCAAAAAGATTACAGCAATTTATCACCTGGATAATACACTCTGATGAGGCAGGATTTATATCAGGAATACAGGGCTGCTTCAATATTAGGAAAAGTATAAGCATAACTGACCATATCAATAACAAAACCAACAGAAATCATATGATTGCCTCAACAGATTCAGAAAAAGCTTTTGACAAAATACAGCACTCATTTCTATTAAAAACACTAGAGAGAATAGGGATCAATGGAGTTTTGTTGTTGTTGTTTTTTTTTTTGCTTTTTGGAGGGCATTTGGAGTTAAGTGACTTGCCTAAGGTCACATGGCTAGTTTTTGTGTTAAGTGTCTGAGGCCGGATTTGAACTTAGGTCCTCCTGACTCTAGGGCTGGTGCTCTATTCACTGCAGCACCTAGCTGCCCCTGGAGTTTTTCTTAAAATTATAACTAGCATTTATCTAAAACCATCAACAAGTATTATCTGTAATGGGGATAAGCTAGATGCCTTCCCAATAAGATTAGGTATGACACAAAGATGCCCACTATCTCCACTAGAAATGTTAGCTTTAGCCATAAGAGAAGAAAAAGAAATTGAAGGAATTAGAATAAGCAATGAAGAAACAAGACTATCACTCTTTGCAGATGATATCATGGTATATTTGAGAATCCTAGAGAATCAACTAAAAAAATACTTGAAACAATGAAAATTTTTAGCAAAGTTTCAGGATATAAAATAAACCCACAGAGGTCATCAATATGTCTACCTATTACCAAGAAAGCCCAGCAACAAGAGATAAAAAGAGAAATTCCACTTAAAATAAATGTAGACAACATAAAATACTTGGGAGTTTACTGGCCAAGACAAACCCAGCAATTATATGAACACAACAAAACACTTTTCATACAAATAAAGTCAGGTCTAAACAATTGGAAAAATATCAATTGCTCATGGATAGGCTGAGCTAATATAATAAAAATGACAATTCTTCCTAAATTAATTTACTTATTCAGTGCCATATCCATCAAACTACCAAAAATTATTTTCTAGAACTGTAAAAAATAGTAACAAAATTCATTTTAAAGAACAAGAGATCAGGAATATAAAGAGGATTTATGAAAAAAAAATTCAAAGGAAGGTAGCCTGATGGTACGAGATGTAGAAATACATTATAAAGCAGCAATCATCAAAACTATTTGGTACTGGCTAAGAAATAGAGTGGTAGATCAATGGAACAGATTAAGTTCACAAGACACGGTAGCAAATGACTATAGTAATCTACTGTTTGATAAACCCAAAGACTCCAGCTTCTAGGATAAGAACTCACTATTTGAAAAACAAACAAAGAAACTGCTGGGAAAGCTGGAAAAGTAGTATGGGCAGAAACTAGGCAAAGAGCACCATCTCACACTGTATACCAAGATGGGGTCAGAATGGATACATGATTTAGACATAAAGGTTGATACCATAATAGTTTACCTGTCAAATCTATGGAAAAGGGAAGAACTTATGACCAAACAACAGAGAGAGAACATTATAAAATGTAAAATGGGTAATTCTGATCACAAACTTAAAAAGTCTTTGCACAAACAAAACTAACATAACCAAGAAAGTTGGGAAACAAATTTCATAGCCAATGTTTCTGAAAAAGGTCTTGTTTTTCAAATATATAGAGAACTGAGGAAAATTTATAAGAATACAAGTCATTCCTCAAATGATAAATGGTCAAAATATATGAATAGGCAGTTTTCAGATGAAGAAATTAAAGCCATCTATAGTCAAATGAAAAATGTTATAAATCACTATTGATTAGAGAAATGCAAATTAAAATAATCCTGAGGTACCACTTCACACCTATCAGATTGGCTACTATGACAGGAAAGGAAAACAATTAGGAAATGTGGGAAAAAGTGGAACACTAATGCATTGTTGGTGGAGTTGTGAACTAATCCAACCATTCTGGAGTGCAATTTGGAACTATGTCCAAAGCACAATCAAACTGGGCATACCCTTTGATCCAGCAATACCATTACTAGGTCTATATCTCCAAGAGATCGTTAAAAAAGGGGACAGCACCTTCACATATGAAAATATTTATAGGAGCTCTTTTTGTTGTGGCAAAGAATTAGATATAAAGAGAGTGACAATCAATTGGGGAATGGCTGAATAAGTTGTGGTATATGAATGTGACAAAACCTGAAGAACATTGTACACAGTAACAGAAACATTGGGTGGTGATCAACTATGGTAGACTTAGCTCTTCTCAGCAATCCAATGATCCAAGACAATTCCAAAAGACTCTTGATGGAAAATGCCATTCACATCCAGAATCGGAATGCTGATTGCGGCATACTATTTTCACTTTTTTTTGTGGTTTTCCCCTTTCGTTCTGTTTCTTCTTTTACAATATAACTAATGTGAAAATATGTTTAACTTGATTGTGCATGTATAACCTGTATCAGATTGCTTGCTGATATGAGGAGAGGAGGGAGGAGAAAAAAATTGGAACTCAAAATTCTATAAAAAATGAATGTTGAAAACTATCTTTATATGTAATTGGAAAAAAATATATATTTACATAGAAAAAGAAGAACTTTTGCTTTCTTCTGTTTTTTCAAACTTTGCTTTGGCCTAGACTTGTCAGTGTTCTGGGAAAGACAATAGGGGATTCCAGGCCTGGATGTTGCCTGTTACCTCCTGTCACTGTTTGCAGCATGAGAAGGAATGTGAAAGAGTGGGTGAACTTCAGGTGAGATCACTGGGAAGTAAAGGCATTCCCAGAAAGGAGGGGAGGAAGTTAAACCTTCTGAGAAAAGCCTCGGCTTCCCTCGTCCCTTGGGATTTTTCTTTCTTTTGAAGCTTTGCTAGACTTGCTGCTTAAACTTGATGAGGGTGGTGAGTTAGGAGACCAGGCAATGGCTGAAATGATGGAAGGGCAGCCCTTTTTGTTCAGCTGCTTAATGTAAGTCACAAGACCATGGACAACTGCTTTGGAACAGCTGGTGTCCCCGTGTGTGCCCCCTTGGTAGGTCAATTTCTAAAAAATATATTTTTATTTATTTCATGAAATATTTCCCAATCATTGGACAAATTTTTTAACGCTCACTTTTAAAAAACATTTGAGTTCCAGATTATTTATCTCCTTCCTACCCTTTTGACACACCTTGAAAAGGAAAATAATAGGATATCAAATATACATGTGAAGTCACGCAAAACATATTCTCATATTAGTCATGTTGTAAAATACAAGAAAAACAAAGAAAATTTTTAAAAAGTATGCTTTCATCATATTTCAAATCGGGCCTCAGAAACTTGTCAGCTGTGTGACTCTGGGCAAGTCACACAACTTCTGTTTGCCCCACTTTCCTCATCTGTAAAATGGGGATAATAACAAAACTTCCCTCCCAGGATTGTTGTGAAGATCAAGTGAGGTAATGTTTGTAAAGTGCTTAGCGCAGTGCCCAGCACACAATAGGTGCTTAATAAATACTTTTTCCCTTCCCCTAAAATGATGGAGATATTTTAAAAGAGAGCCTAAAGGCAGTACCCACCACCATCACTGCCAATGGTATTCCCACCCCCACCACAGCCACCACCATGGGTTCTAGCTCTATGATCCAATGAGATGGTCCCTAAAAACCTAAAATTTCTTCTAGTTCTAACTTAGTACTATTGTTTTTCTTTTCTTTTTGTGATGGGGCCTTGCTTTATTTATTTATTTTGGGGAGGGGATTGTTTTTAAGCCCTCTTTTGGATCCATCTCCTAAAACATGAGTTTGCTATAAGGAATACCAATGTACCCCAAACCCTCCAATGATCAGGCTTCTTGGATGCTAAATATGAAGAAAAAAAAATCATCTTTAACATGTAGTTATTGAGAATTAGTTTAAATAAGAAACTACCAAATGGCCTGATTCCTCAGAGTAGGGAGTTGGGGGGATGAGCAGCCTACTAGCAAAAATCCTGTGGTCTCCCCTCTGTCTCCTGGCATGGGGTAGTGTCTTTCCCCCTCCTTCCAGTCTCTCCTATCTCCAGTACCGCCCCCACAGATACTCGCTGTGGGTACCTTTCACACCTTTTGTCCTGTGCACAGTTTGTGGCACCTATCCCAGGTACAAAATTTATAGCCACACTCTGACTAAGCTTTTGACTCTTGACCTCTCTGTTACCTGGTTTCAAGCCTTGCAGTCTGCCTTAAATCTTCCATTTTCCCAACCCACATCTTCAGGCCTAAAGCCCTGGAGACTCCTAGCTTCCAGCCTGCCCTCCTCCCCTATTGACAGCTTTCCAGGCCCTGCTGGAAGCACTCTGGGGAAAACAGAAAGAACACAAACACAGGCATATCATGTTCAAAACCTGTCAGATTTTATTTCGAAGATCTCACGCTGCATTTAAATACAGTTAGAGCATAAACCAAAGTACCAAAACAAAGTTTTCTTTACAGATGGCCTACTGCACGGACAGGACTTGTGAATGCATCTGTTCTATAGGACGCTACTCAACATTTAGGAGGAATTCATTTGAACCAGATAAACCAAGCCCTGTTACTATGGGCCATCTGCCGGGCTATGGAAATAGCTATGTAAAATGTCATTTGTTTAGAAGTGATTTTACCTCATACAGTATATGCTCACAAGAACATGAGATCCCTTTCCAGCTCTAACATTTAAGGTTGTTTATTATTATTTCATTAAATTATTATTCAATTAATAATATTTAATTGCTAATTAATGTTAATGATGCTATTGCTGATGGCAATTAGTATTGATACAGCTCTTCAAGGTTTACAAAATGCTTTACAAGTATCATTTTATTTTATCCATAGCATTCCTGGGAGGTAGACGCTCTTATTTCCCCCAATTCACAGATAAGGTAACTGAGGCAGTTAAACTGAGAAGTTAACTGCTTTGCTCAGGGTCACACAGCCAATAAGTATTTGAGAGGTGGATGTTATTATTAGCCCCATTCTACATTTGAGGAAACTGAGGGCATAACGGGTTAAATGATCCTCCCGGGCTCACATACGTAATAAATGTCTGAGGACAGATTTGAACTCAGGTCTTCCTGTCTCCAATTACTGCACTCTACCCATTGCACCACCTAGCTACCTCTTTCAGTGGTTAATTCCGTGAAAAAAAAATTCAGATTTAGAGCCAGAAGGATTCTTGAAGAAATATGATCTAGTTTCTAGTATCTATGGCACTGGAGTTGGCGTCAGGAAGAACTAGATTCAAATCTTTCCTAAGATACTGAGTAGGTGTGTGACTGTAGGTAAGACACTTAACTTCTCAGGAAATTAGTTTCCTTATCTGTAAAATAGAGCAACTGAGCTTACTGGCCTCCAAGGTTCCTTCCAGCTCTTGATCTATGATCCTATAACCATCCCTCTTTGCAGGTTAGGAAATTGAGATTTGCTAACTGCTGCAATACAGCTAGCAAGTAGCAAAAGCCGGATTTGAACTGTGTTCCTATGAATTCGTATCCAAAATTCTTACTACTTCACCATGCATGATATGCTAAGTATAATCTGGTCAGAAGAAAATTTGAATATTTCAGAGAAATGTCATAGGCTCTTCCCTTCACCTCTCCCATTTCCTGAATTTAATTCAACAAATTAAGCATTAAGCAGTCTGAATAAAATGCTAAGCTAGAATTTGAGAGACTGTTGTCATTGTTTAGTCATGTCCAACTTATTGTAACCCCATTTGGGGTTGTCTTGGCAAAGACACTAGAGAGGTTTGCCATTTCCTTCTCCAACTCATTTTATAGATGAGGAAACGGAGGCAAACAGGGCTAAGTGACTTGCCCAAGGTCTCACAGCTAGTGAGTTTCTGAGACCAGATTTGAATTTAGGAAGATGACCCTCCCTACTCCAGGTCTGGCACTCTATCCACTGTGCCACCTAGCTGTCCCTTGAGACATATATAGTAACATCTTCAAGGTAATTGCATCAAGTTAGAGGGTATAATTCAAATGGTCTTACATAGATGTTTCTGAGCAGCATATGAAATCATTCTCTGTAGAATAAATAAAAACACCATCCACAGCTATTGTAACTTTCTAGTCTCCCTGCTGGGACACTAGTTGCAAAAATTGCTTAGCTCCCAAGAGTAGAAAGGTTAACTGAAATGGGTCCTATTTGCAAATGCTCATTATATATAGACTCATTAGCTTCCTTTGAAGCATAGAGGGGAAGCATCTTAACATTTTTCTGTTAATATAAACTAGCAACTTGTCAGTACACATGAACATTTAATATATGACAAAGTTTAGAACATGAGTATTACATATGAAATGGTGAATTTATGACATAGAACATGTTTTTTAAAAAAATACCTATATTAAATTGAGCATGGTAGTGTCAGCATTACTCTGCTTATTCATATCACCTTATGAATTCCCTTTTGTTCTCCTTGGTACATTTTTAAAGTGTTTCATTGACATTTTTTTTTTACTTCTTCTTCTCTCTCTTTTTAAAAAATCACTATTGCTACCCTCTACTCCTCTCCTACCTATGAAAAAAGCCTTCTCCTGAAGTAAAAATACAAAGGAGCACAACCAAATTGTGTTCTAATTTGCTATGTCTAAAAAAATATATGCCTCATTTTGCATTTACAGTCTAGCAGTCTATCACTTCATTGGAGGTGGGAGGGAAGCCTCATCATTGGTCTTCTGGAAGAGGGACAACACCTTGATCAGAAAGATAGTTGTATAGATACCGTTCAAATTAATCCCTTAAGGAAATGATTTCAGAGAAACTTGAGAAGACATATTTGAACTGATGAAAAGTGAAGTGAGCAGAACTAGGAGAATAATTTAGACAACAACACCAACATTGTAAAGACATACAAGACTGAAAGGCTTAAAGACTCTGGTTTATGACCAACCACAACTGTAGAGGACTCTTGAGGAAACATGCTACCTGTTTGCTGACAGAGGGAGGCATATACTATAGATGTGACAAATGCACGTTTTTGTTCTGCTTGATCATATAGATTTTTTGTAAGAGTTCTGTTTTTCTTCCTTATTTTTTTTCACAATAGGAAGAGAGATAATAGAGTTTGTTAATTGAAAAAGCAATTAGATTTAAAAAAAATTATCCTTTTAAGTGGCATAGTAATAAGCCAATGAAAACGGCGCCCCATTTTGTTGTTATTGCAACAACAACAAAAATCAAAGTCTGGGTAAAAATATTGTCCCAGACAGAAAGAGATATTTTATAGACAGAAGATCATGAGAAACTTTGAATGTACTATAGAAAAATGATGTTGTATATATACCTTCTTCTTCTCTCCTATCTCAATTAGAAGTCTCCTGTGTTTTAGGAAATGATTCCAAATGATTGGGGTTATGATTGGGATTTTACGTGTGCGCAGAAACCCAATACTATTGCAGAAAAACCCTGCCTTCTATTTGCTTTCCTGATACACTGTATTTTTTCAGGCCTTACTCTAGCAACAAATCCTAAGCCATGTCACTTTTTCAAGATTTCTATGAATTCACCAGAATTGGGAATGTTAGGGAGAATATGTGGCATGTAATCCATTTGAAACCAATTACACATGACTCTGTTTAACATATTAAAATGAAGATGTGTTCTTAGATTAAAAAAAAATTGAAGTGTGACATTAGAGAGAGAGCTGGCCTTGAAACTAGACAGACCTGTGTTCAAATTTACTAGCTATGTGACCTTTAAACTCAATGCCTTATATAAATTTCAGAGAAGACTAAGACCTGTGTGAATAGAGAGAGTTTCTCCACCCAGTAGTTTTTTCTACCAGTGAAATTAGAGGTCCAGTCCTCACCCATTTATTGAAAGGATAAATCTCAAATTTCATCATAGAGATAATAGAATGTTGATTGTCTATTAAAATCTCTCCATTAATCTAACTGAGTAAGTGAAATTTGCCTCTATAATGCCTAGGTATGATGAATTCAATAATGAATAATTTTTATTTTCATGTCTTAAAATGCCAAGTAGGACCTTTGTTTAGGTCACATGTGACAAGGATAGCAATATGTCAGGTCACATCAGGTTGCATATGGGAAAAAGAAAAGATTAGACTTGATATAAACAGATGCCAAACAATACACATCCCTCTGCATTAAAGTAATTTCACTGGATGCTTATATAACAAATCAGATATAAAGACACTTTGCATTTATATATTCTCTATATCTGTAGAGCTCAAGGGACTTTTTCAACATTATCTCATCAATAGCCTTAGGATTTTTGAGCAATGTTTAGAACCGTAGCAATGGGAAAGGCCTTATGAAGTCATCTAGTCTGTAAACCCTACATCAAAATTATTATTTATAGTAAGGTGGTTTGGCATTCAATAAACATTTATTTAATGAATGGCAACATTTATCAAGTCTCTAAAAGATAGGTCTGCTCCAGGGACAGGTAGGTCTAGAGGAAGACTGGGTGAGGATAGTACAGTATGTAGAGGGCCATGGGTTTAGATCCTGACTTGAGATCACCCCTAGTCCAGAATTATTACATCTAGGACAGGGATGGGGAACCTATGGCAACGAGAACACATGTGGCTCTCTAGGTCCTCAAGTGCAGCCCTTTGACTGAAGTTCTGTGAAGTTTGGATTCAGTCAAAGGGCTACACTTGAGGAACTAGAGAGCCATATGTGGCCTTGAGGCCACAGGTTCCCCATCTCTGATTTAGGGTATTCTCTCTTCTTTGGCCACTCCATTTTAGGAAGATCATTGACAAGCTGGAGTGAATTCAGAGGAAGGTAACCAAGATGAGGAAAGTCCTCAAATGAAGATGAGTTGAAAGAAATGGGGATATTTAGCCTAGAGAAGAAAAAACCTTGGAGGGGGGAAGGGACATAATAATTGCTATCTTCAAACTCTTGAAGAATTTTTTTGTTAGAGAGAAGAGATTTATATTCTGTGGCCCCACTGGGCAGAAATGAGACCAATGATTATAAATTACAAAGAAAGAGATTTTGGCTCAATATTAGAAAAAAATTTCTAACAATTAGAGAGGTTTAAAAAATAGAATGGCCTTGGGAGGTAGGGGATTTCCCCTTGGTTGGAAATTTCCAAATAGAGGCTAAAAACACCCAAAACAACAGTTGTCAAGGTTGTTATAGCAGGAATCAATGCTTGAGGCAAGGGTTGGATCTGATGACCTCTGAGGTAGGTCTTTCCTATGTCAAAGATTCCACAATGAAAAACCTTTTATCAAGGGATTGTTTTCTTGAGGTATTGAGTATTTGCCAAATAATATGTGAACCTTGTTCTTGCCTCAGCTAAATGTTTAGTTCAAGATAGATAATACTGATGGAGCTAACATATGGCATTTCTGCCTTTCTTTCTAACCCCTATCCTTCTTTCCCCTCCACTGTTAGCCAGTGTCTTCAGCTGTTCAGACCTCTCAAGATCTTCTACTATATTTCCCGATGAGTGATACCCTCTGGAGAACTGTACCAGGTACCCTCTAATTATTCCTCCTTTCTCCCCTGCCTCTCCTTTCCCCTTCAACGTAACTCTTCTCTTGGTGCTTTGCTCTTAACTAATTATTTCAAAGGAAAGTAATTTGGCAAAATAATCTATACAAAATACACAGAAAACTAAAAAAAAAAAAACCAAACCAAGCTGAAGGTGTTATTCTCCCTTCCATGAGTATTTGCATGTTCGTAAGGGATGATGTTTAATTCAAAGGAATAAATCTCTATTTCAGGCAGCATGAGAGGTTTCTTAGGAGCGATATACTTTGGTTCAGTAGGGGGTAGAGAGAGGGAAATCACAGCTCTTTCTGCCCTTTAAATTATCCCTTCTTTTCCATCTATGAGTAAGGCTAACTTAGAAAATATACACAGACACCAAATTAAATTGCTGAGCACATGGATGTCTGTTTCTTGTGCTAACCCTCTCCGGGCATATTATTTCTAGGCATGGAGAGTAGTTAGGGGCCACCATTTGAGTAACTGTCATGTGCATCTTGTCTTGAGGGCCTAAGATGATGGCTACTAAAAAAAAATGGAGGATGAAGGTCCTGCCCTAGGGAGCTTTCAGCCTAATTGAGTGAATGGAGCAAACACAATGAAATAATGGAAGGACAACTGCTGGATAAACTATTAACAAGGACAGGAGACAAAGTGTGACTTGAATGTACCCACACTCAGGGGATATAATGTCAAGAAGTAATTGGAGTGTGGTGACCTTAGTCAAAGAAAGCTTCCTGAAAAACATGAATTTTGAGCTGGCTTGAAGAGAAGGCAATCAGTATTGGATATGCAGAAATGAAGAGGAGTAAGTGGTATTTGAGGTGGCCATGGCATTCACATGGGAGTTATCCAGTCATATGCAATGTGACCACAAAGATTTTGGTTTAGCAAGGGATCACATTAGAGGATAATGAGGCAAATGAGGTATAAGAGAAGCCAGGAGGTTGGGAGAAAAAGCAGCTATAGTAGATTACGGGGTTGATTAGCACAGAAATTTCAAGATGAAGGGGAGGGGAAAACAAAAAAAAATACTGGTGGCTTTGTGGCAGAGGTTGGATAATTGGAAGAGCTTACTAAGGAACTATTTGGCTTAGGGCAAAAATGGTTGAACTGAGCTGGGGTACAGGGGTGTAATGGTAATTAATTTAAATTTGAAGACCCCTTTTTGTTATGTCAAGTAAGCAGGTACTTAGCCCTTAATAACTAATTAAACTTCTGTGAAAAAACAGAAGGCGTGAATTTTGTCTCCTGTTGCTGACATAACAGGAAGGGTTTGACTGAAACAGGAAGCCAATGCTGTGTGTGTATATGAGAAAAACCCTGAAGAGAGACAGTCAGAATTTTCTCCTGACAAGATCCTGGTGGAAAAAATTGTTCTGCTGAGAGGATATTGAATGATGTGATGATAACATGGTTTACTAGTGACCTAGGGGTGGGGGGGGGTTGTGTATTTTATAATGATTGTATTTTGTGTATTTTTTAATGATTGCATTTAGTGATTAACAATACTTAGTAACTGATTGCTAGATTAGTGACTGATTAAGTTAACCTAGCTGCCCCATGAGTGGAAGACTGACTATTGTATTCTGAGATGATTGAATGACTAAGTAAGGAGGCAAACCTCCTTTGGGACACTAGATGATTGTTCTTTTGTTCTTTGTTCTAAATATTGTGACCACTTTGGTGAAAATTATGTGGCTATTTTAATGATAAATTGTTGTGAACACTATATTGTGATTTTCTGAGAATGTTTTGCTTTGATTTGTTATGAAATAAATAGAGTGTTCACTATACTGTGTAATCAGAATCTTAAAAGCTGTTCACAGTAGTATTCTTCTGGAAAGCTGCTTGTGTCTGGCATTACAAGGGGGTGGAGGCATGGGAGTAGCCCATTCCTCAGAGTCCTGCCCATGCCCCTATGAGGCTGGGCTTTGCAGGGAGGAAGATGGGGTTTTAGAGTAGGATGCTATAGTAATGGGAACCTGGGGGATGTGGCTGAAGAAAGAACAAGGTTATGAAGGTTATCAGAGAATGGAGAACTCTGGGGATGGTTGCTACAGGGACCCTTACAGATTATGTCATCCTAGGACAAAGCCCCAGTTACCCCATTTTATTGACAACTCTGACCACTGGCATTTTGGAAATGAAATCTTTGGCAGGTTTTGGGTTGGGGTGACAGTGGGGTGGTGAATGAGTTGTAGAATTATTGGCTGAAGGCTTTCTGGTGGGCATAGGGTGATTGGATAAACGAATTTAGATTAAACAAACCAGGGATGAATGGAGGATATGGACAGAATACTGGAGATGAGACAACAAAGCAATTGGGGACATCTGGAGGCAGAAAGATTCTGAAGAATAGCTTGGAAATTGTATACTTGATTCATATGATAATGGTACACAGTGGATTGAGAAATGGAAGGGAATTTTGAGGTCATCTAGTCCAAACTACTGCGGTCCCTCCCTTTGATTGGAGGGAGGAAGGCTCTTCCCAGAACCTCCATTTAAGGAGGGCACCCAGGCCAACCATCTCTTCATTTTCCTTGGCTATATATCTCTAGTCTTCTCCATCATAAATTTGTGACCTTTTTCTCCATCCCTCTCCCCATTCCTGCTTTTCAGCTTCCATTTATGTGTTGTCTTCCTTGTTGGAACATGAGCTCTTTGAAGGTAGGAATATTCTCTCTCTCTCTCTCTCTTCCCCCGCCCCTCTCCCTCTCTGTCTCTCTGTCTCTCTGTCTTTCTCATTCTCTCTCTCTGTCTCTGTCTCTCTATCTCTCTCTGTCTCTCTCTGTCTCTTTCTGTCTCTCTCTGTCTCTCTCTCTCTCCCTCTCTGCTTGTACTCATATTTCCAGGATTTACCATTGTGCTTGACATATAGCAAGTGTTTAATGAATCCTTGCCAATTGACTGATCCTTCATTTTACAAATAAGGAAAAAGAGGCACAGAAGGGTTAAGAGACCTCCCTAAGTACACATAGGTATTAAATGGCAGAGATGGGATTTGAACCAGTTCCTCTGACTCCAAACCCAGCTCTCTCTCTACTGTATGCCCTTGTGGAAAGAAGGAAGCATTCATTGAAAGAAGACAGTGCTGATCAGGATTTAGATGCACTCAATGCTAGAGTTGGGGAAACCAACGAGAGAGGGCCAGTTTTTAAGCTAGAGCTCTGGCAGTAAAGATGGAAAGGAAGACAAGGTAGGAAGATGTAGAAAGATATCAATCCAAGAGGTCAAAAGATCTCACCCATTCCAGGACAGGACTGGTGGAGGTAGGAAAGTCAGTCCAGTGGGTTTGGGATTCCCAGAGCCCATCAGTCACAAGAAAAGTCAACTTCAACTCTCAGACCTGCCCTACCCTTTTGAGGCTTGTGAGAGACCTCTACCACAATGTTAACTTGAGACATATTTACACATACACATACATGAACACATACACATATGCCACTGCCCATTCTTACTCTGGACCTGGACACCAAAGCCTTGGTTACAATTGGATTATTCTAGAAGGATTTCAATGAGCAGGGATTTATTTCACCTAAATTATGATGGAAATAAACATTTTCTTCCACTGTCCTCTTTCTACCCACTATGTAGTATGCAACACAAACCACCCATTTCCCCAGCCACGCCGGCTGGACCCTCTTGCATTGGTGTTCTCATATACTCTTCTCCCACCCAGGGTTTACCACTAAATTGGGCCTCTGTCTTTACTGAAATGTAAGCTGTCTTGTACACAATCAGGCTTCTTGAATTTATCAAAATGTATTTTCTGACAAGTATTAATTTGACTGATTTCTTTGAAATCTGCTACTGAACTTCCTTCCCTTTCCAAAACCAAGTTTCGAGGTCAGATAGTGTGAAGAAGTATTGTTTTTTAGTCATTTCAGTCTTCCCTGACTCTTTGTGACTCCATTTGGGGTTTTCTTGGCAAAAATATGGAGTGGTTTGCCCTTTCCTTCCCCAGCTCATTTTACAAATGAGGAAACTGAAGCAAGCAAAGTTAAGTGACTTGCCGGGTCACACAGTTAGTAAGTGTCTGAGACCAGATTTGAACTCAGGAAGATGAGTTTTCCTAACTCCAGGACTGGTACTCTATCCACTGTGCCACCTGGCTGCCCAATATGAAGAAGTATTTGATTTTTATAGGCCGTTTGTAGATTAATTGTGCTTAGTCTCCAATTTCCCATTTATTTTAAAGAAACTACAGCAACCCAAACTAAAAGGTTCCTACAAATTTCACCCTTCGTAACTTTACCAGGACCTCTATTAATCTCATCAATATTAGTTCAATTCTACCTTCTTAGTGATTCAATTATGGAACTCGTACATTGCAAGTTATCCTGTGGATATCCCGGCCACTTAACTTAGAATTCAGGCTACTTCCTCTCATCCCTCCCTTTCTGTGGAAGCATCTTCCCAATGACTGGACCATTGCTCAGTCACTTTGATTCTCAGTCTATTTTGGCTCCTGATGCCCATATCTGTTTTACTGGCTATCCATTCTTTTTGCCAGTCTTTGGCATGTACTCTAGTCTATTATTGTACTCTCTCAGCATTGATCTATCATTCTGATCAGGAAGCCCTTCTCCATTCACTCCCTGGGATGAATCTACTCCTTCAGGTGATGCCATGGTGGAAATTCCTCTTCCCACACATAGGACCAGCCTGTCTCAGCGGTTACCCTTTGGTACGTAGCACTTCATGAGATCAAGTCTACTCCCTTGCCTCTTGACAGGTCTATATCTAAACCAGGTGTCTATCTATTGAGGGAAAGAGATCTTACTACTTCTTTCAGTTATTCACTGCTGAGCCTAATAATTCTGACAGTCAGGAAATTCTCATGTCATGTGTCTAATCTGTTTTATGTCAGATACACTGAAAGCAAATGGAGTAGCAGCAAGATATCGCTACTATTTTCTTAGACATGGCACAGACATTCCCATTTCATCTGTAGCCCTGGCCTTTGGTGGCTAAGGAGCAAATGTGACTGCCCCAGGCAATTAGCCAGCATCCTGGCAGTCCAGGAGACTTTGTCATACCCATTCCCTCTCACCAGTGGGGTGAAGTAGGCATATATGACAAACCCAGACTTGTTCAACCTTAGATATGTTATTTTCTATGACCTTTTAAATATGAAAGTCACTGAAACATTTTGTAGGGAGATCTCTCTGGTATTTCTCACATCTTTAGAAATCTTGGTGTATGTGCTGTTTCAAAACCCAAAGTTGAGAGCTTTAGAAGTTTGCTCTGGCCTCATTAGCAATTTACATCTGAAAGGGCTATAATCTGGAGATTTACTGCTTGATGCTCCTGAAAGGTGAGTGAGTTAGAGAATGACTGATTAATTTAACATTCATGTCCAAGTTACGTTATTTCTCTCAAGCAGATGCTTGCCAACCATAAACTCTTGCATTGTTCACAAGTGATACCTGTAAAACGCACTAATAATTCCTGATGTCCATTATGATGGAATAATTTCAGGATGAATTGTTGTTAGCGAACTCTGTGCTTCCATAAGGATAAGTAACAATCTTCTTTTTGGATAAAACAAATTGAAAAATATTATGAGCATATTTGAGAAGAATAACTGAGAGGCCCATGCTTAACTAGAGATGTTTGTGCCCAGGGCAAGGGTAGGGCAGAAAGGTAGGAGGGTGGAAAGGGGAGTTCACCTGGGTGTGGGTGGGAGAATGAAGTGTGGTCAGGGGCACAACTAGGTTTATGAGCTCCTGAAGGATTGGCCACTGCTAGGGAGGTGTAGGGTAGGGAATACAGGAGGTATAGGCACTGGATGGAAGGCTTGCTGAGGGTGGGGCTGAGTGGGTAGGAGCTCACCTAGGGTATGACCAGTAGTGGTATGGCCTAAAATGGTATTGTCTACATTCTCTAAATTTTCTGGCTACCTGGAGTGAGGATCTACTCACGCTGCCTTAGTTATAGTTTTGCCAAACTGCTGTATTATATAGAGGAAAGATCAGTAGACTTGTGATCAGATAAGCTGAGGCTGAGGCCTAGTTCTGACATTTGCTAGCCATGACATTTGGAGGAAAAATCCTAACTCTGTTGAACACCAGTTGACTTGTTTGTAAAATAGTTGTGGCAAAATTTACAGTATCTATCCCGCAAGGGGGTCAAGCACATAGCAAGAGGAAAAGCATTATAGGTATGTAAGCTATCATTATTGTTATGTAAAGTTGTACCACAGAGTATCTTTTTCTAGGTTGTAATTTTCCAAGTGGAAATTGTAAATAATCAGACTTCAAGGTGAGTTGTTACAGTAATTGTTGAATGAATCCTAGCATTTCCTACTTGCATGAAAATATGACAACACCTGATGCCTGTAGGTGGCTATTTCTGCAGTACCTTTGTTTTAAGGTGTTTATGGGTCATGTGAAAGTATGGAACAAACAGTGGACAGAGAACTGGTCTAAGAGTGGGCAAGACGAGATCTCAAGTCCTATATCTGAAACATATTAGTGGTTGTGACTCTGGGTAAGTCCAACAAACTTTCAGCATCCCAGGCAACATTCTGAGACTAAAAGTTAGACTTAGGTAACGAGTGTTTATTTGCATCGACAGTGCTTCTTCACAACAATTATATAAGGACAGTGGGATGAGCATTATCACTCCCATTTTACAGATGAGGAAACTAAGGCTAAGAAAGGAAACAAGTTCATAGATTCCAAGTTGGAAGGGGGCTTAGAAGGCATCTACTCCAATGTCTTCACTTTAGAGATGAGAAAACTGAAGCCAAATGCTTTGCTCAGAGTAAGGAGGTTAGTAAATAGATGGCATAGAATGTTTTCACGTAGCCTAAGAGTCGAGAAGCCTTGTAGTGACTTCCTCTGCTTTTGATGTATTTAACACAAAACAGGTTTAAGAAGTTCTTTCTTCACAACAGTTCTATGTAGAGTGTGCATAATTACTCCCATTTAACAGATGAAAAAATTGAGTCCTAGAGAGGTTAAGTGACTTGCCTTTCCTTGAGCACAGATTTAAAATCTAAAATTCTTTACATTATTCATCTTAACTAAGCATCCTACTCAAGGTCAACCAGTTAGGTAGCAGCAGAAGAGGTGTTAAATACAAGCACATATTAGGAATACTTGAGAAGGGAAAGGGATAATGTTGTATTCAATATTTAAGGATTTAAGAAGATGTACTTCAAAATGCAAATGTGTATTTGTGCTGATTTAGTTTATCAAGGAAAAGAAGCGAATATTTTGTTATGACTCTTTACTTCCTCAGTTACCATTCAATCTTATGGAGAGTAGCATGGAGTGGCAAAGTAATTACATGGTGAATACCATATATTTACGATTATTTATATTTTCTAGATTGGAGTACAGGGTAATTATTTTTGGTCTTATTAAGTGCAAATTACCAAGCAGTCTTCAGGAACATGTAATTACTATGTTCTGTAGTCACATGCCACTTACTGAGCAAAACTGATGCTGCGAATTGTCATTTAAGTCAAGAGAACAGGCATGTGTGTGCCTCTCTCTGGGAGACAAACTGCTAGTTACCTCTCCTTGTGGACCGGGATATAGGAAACCAAAGCACGAACAAATCAGTGCTCTATTATTTCAGCCATTTTCTAATCCTTCTCATTTTTCTAATGCATATACCATTAGTAGGGTACTATAACACTTTGATTAGCCAAAGAGCTAAGGCTGAAATGATAAACCATGGTGAATTTTGCAAAGTGAAAAGAAAAAAATTATTTTTTTTTCAGATGCCAATCTTTGGTTATTATTTCTGACTTTTAGCCAGTTTATTACTGACCCTATAAGACTATGGAATGTATCTGGCATCCTTAAGCCTGATGGCTTAAAAAAAAGAGTGGGGGGGAGTATATCTCATTCTTGTTAATCATATTTTTTATTACCTAAGTTTTTCTGGATTCCACTTATCTTTTACGTTTGACATTTTTGTAAGTATGTGTTGTATTTGTATATAATTCAGTTTAGTTGAAGAATATTTATTAGATTCTAAGTATGTGCAATACACTGTTAGGTGATAGACATACAAAGACAAAAATGAAACAGCTTAGCCTTCAAGGAGCTTCCATTATCTGCAGCCATACAACATGTACACAGGTATGTAAATACTTAGTAATACAAAGTCAGAGAGAGAGAGAGAGAGAGAGAAAGAACAGAGAGAAAGAGAGAGCTGAGGGTATCATGAAAGACCTCATACTGGTAGAATTATGTTTTGAAGGAAGCAAGGGAGACCAAGAAGTAGAGATGAGAATAGAGTTCATTCCTATGTGTGGTTGCATGCACACATACATATTTAGGACTTCAGAACCATAATTTGATTCCTTCCTCTCACTCCACCTCCATATCCAATCAGTTGCCAAATCTTCCTCTATAATATCTCACAGCCACCTCTGCTTTTCCATGTACATCACTACCACTCTAGTGTAGATCTTAATTTTTTCTTGGCTGGACAAATATTATAGCCTTCTCATCTGATTTCCTATCTCCAGTCATTCCATTGCACCAGCACCTACATGATTTCCCAAATGTATTGCTCTGAGTATATCACATCTGTGTATTTATTGCTCCTATTGGGTAATTTCTCAGCCTGGGTTCCATGAAAGCTTTGGGAAAATCTTACTAGTCCTAGCCAACAGATCTGCAGAACTGGGGATTAAATAAAATGAGCAACCCAACTGTTCCAACATATGTACAAATACAGAAGTACTGAGAGAGAGAGAGAGAGAGAGAGAGAGAGAGAGAGGAAGGGAGGGAGGAAGGGAGGGAGGAAGGTAGAGAGAGAGAGTGAAAGATAGAGACAGAGACAGGGACAGAGAGAGGGAGAAACAGACAGACAGATGCAACAGTAATTAATTTAGCAGATTAGCCCTTAGTAACTAAGGGCTAAGTACTTCTGTGAAAGAAACAGAAGGTGTGAACTATGTCTCCTGTTGCTGATATAACAGGAAGGGGTTGGCTGAGACAGGAAGCCAATGTGTGTGTTTGTGTGTGTATTTAAGAAGAGCTCCAGAGGAGAGTGTAACTCATGCATGAGTAGCTTCCCAAAAGAATGTAGTGTTCACAACAGCTTAATATTAGAATGGCCACATAGTTTTCACTACAGAGGCCAAAGTATTTAGAACAAAGAACAAAAGAATAATCATCTGGTTTCCCTAAGGGGGAACCCTCCTTACTTAATCATTCGATCAATTCACAATACAATAATCAATCTTCCATTCATGGGGCAATTATAGATGAACTTAATCAGTCACTTATCTAACAATCAGTCATTAAATACAATCATTAGAAAAATACACAAACCTTCCACCTCTGGGTGTCTAGTACACTTCAATTTCATCATATGTCCAAGGGGAGGGCTTTTCTTCATCCTGACTCAGGATGGTCTCTCAGATTCCCTGGATCCCCTTCCATGTCCCAGCTTCTACCTGAATCCACCAAACAGTCACCTGGATTCAGGGGCAGACAGCTCTCAGGTCTTTGTCCAGTCCTCAGGGCAGTCCCGGGCAAACACTGAAATTCACAGGGTCCAGCACATCTCAAACCCTTCACCACTTCTGTTGCCAGGAACTTATGGATCAGCCAAGCCACAAACAAATAAAGTCTTATCCTGGTCATGCTTCTTCAGTCCTCCAGCAGTTTAGCTGGCCCTAGGACCCAGGAGAAATCTTGGCCTTCCAGGAGGCCTTCACCAGATTCTGGTCTTATAGAAAACTCCAACTCAGTTCTCAGTCCAGCAGCTCAGCTCCCAGATGCTGGGACAATCCTGCTTCCTCCACCAGGAGCCACAAGGAGGAAGATTCCCGATTCTGATTCTCTGTCCCTGGAACTGTTCTTACACACACACACACACACACACACACACACACACACACACACACACACACACACTGGCTTCCTGTCTTAGCCAGCCCCCTCCTGCCATGTCAGCAACAGGAGACAGAGTTCATACCTTCCATTTCCTTCAAGAGGTACTTAGCCCTAAGTTACTAAGGGTTAAATATCTGCTAAATTGATTATTGTTACAGAGAGACAGATAGAATCAAGAATTTTCCTCCTGGTGGCTTCTGGTGGAGGGAGCAGAATTTTCACAGCATTTGGAAGCTGAGCTGCTGGACTGAGAACTGAGTTGGAGTTTTTATAAGAACAGAATCTGGTGAAGGCCTCCTGGAAGGCCGAGATTTCTCCTGGGTCCTAGGGCCAGCTAAACTGCTAGAGTACAGAAGAAGCATGACCAGGATAAAACTTTGTTTGTTTGTGGCTTGGTTGATCCTTGAGTTCCCGGCAAAAAAAGTGGTAAAGGTTTTGAGATGTGCTGGACCCTGTGAACTACAGTGTGTAACAAGAATGGCCCAGAGGACTGGACAAGGACCTGGGAGCTGTCGACCTCTGAATCCAGGTGATGGTTTGGTGGATTCAGGTAGGAGCTGGGACCATGGAAGGGAAGCCAGGGAACCTGAGAGACCATCCCGAGTCAAGATGAAGAAAAGTCATCCCCTAGGACATATGATGAAATTGAAGTGTACTAGACACTGAGGGCTGGAGGGTTTGTGTAATTTTCTAATGATTGTATTTAGTGATTCACAATATTTAGCGACTGATTGCTAGATGAGTGACTGATTAAGTTCATCTATGATTGCCCCATGAGTGGAAGATTGATTATTGTATTGTGAGATGACTGAATGACTTAGGGAAGAGGCAAACCTCCTTAAGGAAACCAGATGATTATTCTTTTGTTCTTTGTTTTTAATACTGTGGCCACTTTGGTAAAAATTCTGTGGCCATTTTAAATGTTAAGCTGTTGTGAACACAATATTGTAATTTTCTGTGATAAGATGTAATGTTATTAATATTATGTTGTGATTTGTTGTGAATGTTTGCCTTGATTTGTCATGGAATAAATGGAGCGCTCACTATACTGTGTAATCAGAACCTTAAAAGCTGTTCACAGTAGCATTCATTTGGGAATCTGCTAGTGCATGGCATTACAATATAGAATAATAAGAGCTTAGGAGATGATGAAAAATGTCATGTAGATGGAGTTATGTTTGGAAGGAAGGAAGGATTAAGAGGTAGAAGGAAGGAGGGAGATGATTTCTTGAATGTATGTATGTATGTATGTAATGAGCAGATAGAGCACCAGTCTTAGAGTCAGGAAAATCTGAGTTCAAACGTGGCCACAGACATTTACTAGCTGTGTGACCCTGGGTGAGTCACTTAACCCTGTTTACCTCTGTTACCTCATCTATAGAATGAACTGGAGAAGGAAATGGCAAACCACTCCAGTGTCTTTGCCAAGAATACCTCAAATGAGGTCATGAAGAGTTAGACATGATTGAAATGACTAACCAAGAAAATATATGAATACATGCACAAATGTGTTATAGTTACATATAATTATTAAAATTACAATATCGTTATAGTTAGAAGCCTTCTAAGACAATGAACTCCTTGAGGACAGTCACTGTTGAGATGACTACCATTCTATATCTCTATATTAATACACACACACACACACACACACACCCCCAAGGTCATAGGATGTTAGAGCTGGGAGGGACTTCAGATGCTATCTAGTACAACACCACTATTCACACTTGGGGAAATTAAAACCCAGAGAGTTTAGGTGACTTGACCAAGATCACACAATGAATGGGTGGCAGAGTTCAACCTGAAACCTATGTCTTCCAATTTATCTGCTTACTAACCTGTATAACCCTGGACAAGTCACTTAGTCACCTTGGGTCTCAGTTTCCTCAGCTATGAAATGATGGGATTAAAACAATATTGCTGTTACTGACTACAACGTTCTCTTGGTTCAGTTCACTTTGTTTTTCATTATTTAGGTCGGAGGCTCTTATAATTTTATGTTATGGACCCTTGGGGCTCTCTGGTGAATACTGTGGATCCCTTCTCAGTATAATGTTCTTAAATGCATAAAATTAAATAAGTAGGATCACAAAGGAAACTCATTAAATTGCATAGTGATTGAAACATTTTTTTAAAAACGTTCATAGGCTCCAGGTTAAGAACTTTATGGACTAGATAATGCTTAAGTTTCCTTCTCGCTCTAAATCCTAAGATCCCAATTCTCAGTTAGGTGCTATTTCCTCTGTATGTGTGTGTGTGTGTGTGTGTGTGTGTGCGCGCGCGCGCGCGTGTGTGTGTGTGTGTATGTGTGTGTGTGTGTGTGTGTGTGTGTATGTGCTTAAGTTTCCTTCTCACTCTAAATCCTAAGATCCCAATTCTCAGTTAGGTGCTATTTCCTCTGTATATGTGTGTGTGTGTGTGTGTGTGTGTGTGTGTGTGTGTGTGTAATCCTAAATCTTAGGATTTAGAGCTAGAAGGAAACTTAAGCACACACACACACACACACACACATATACACAAACACACATAGAATACATGTACTCTTTGTGTGTGTCTGTATACAGAGTGGAATTGCTAAAGAAATTGGGAGATTAAAGCAAACAGCTGAGCACAATTCTTTTATAAGCACTTAATAAATGCCTATTGATATAAATGCATTCACTTAAGAGTACCTTATTGTACATTTGTATTCAGGGGCCTGTTTATATAACCCAACAAAGTACCAAACCATAGTAGGTACTCAATAAACATGTTTAAGTAAATGAATGGATGCTTGAATGAATTCGTGCTTTAAATTATGGTCTATTATATGGAAGAATTATACACAAAATATTTTTTTCTTTGTTTGCTTGTTTCTCTACTTTGCTTAGCTTCTGCTCTGAATTTGAGAAGAAAATCAGTCAAAATGTTTTAGCCACATTTTTCTCCCCTCACCACTGTTACAGTCTCACTCTGGAAAAACAGCCATGTTGCCCATCAAACTTCTCTAAGGGGAACATCTTCAGAAAAAGAGTTAAAAATCTTATTTTGGAAGAAACCAGCTGGAAAAGCTGGCCGCTGGCTGCTGCTGCTAGTGAGGGCAGGGAGAACCAGTTATTAATAACAGTAACAACAATAATTAATAATAATAATAGCATTTATATAGTACCTACTACGAACCAGTTACTGTGCTAAGTGCTTTGTAAATATCTTATTTATTTCTTACAACTCTGGGAGATAGATGCTATTATAATCTTCATTTTACAGATGAGGAAGCTGACGTAGACAAAGGTTAAGTGGCTTGCCTGAGGTCACTTTTAGCAAGTGTTAGAGGTTGGATTTGAACTCAGGTCTTCCAGACTCTAGGTTCACCACTCTAACCACTCCTTCACCAAGATGCAAATAGCTATAATAAGGAGGGTAAAAGGCAGCTAGGACAGCTAGGTGGCGCCACAGTGGATAGAGCACTGGGCCTGGAGTCAGTAAGATTCATCTTCCTGAGTTCAAATGTGATCTCAGACACTTACTAGCTGTGTGACCCTGGGCAAGTTACCTTCCCCTGTTTGCCTCAATTTCCTCATCTGTAAAATGAACTGGAGAAAGAAATAGCAAACTACTTCAGTATCTTTGCCAAGAAAACTACAAATGGGGTTAGGGAGGGTCAGACACTACAGAAAAACAACTGAACAAAAGGCAATTGGCTGAGCATAGGAGAATGAGATCTGATGAAGCTCTCTTCCTTCCTCTTCCTTTCGCTGAGAGGGGAGCTACGTTCCTCAGTATTATCTCTAATCCTGTTAGGAGTCATGAGTGTTAAGCTGTGGAACAGTCGCCTGATCCCTCTTTTCCTGGAATTAAAGATATTTTTGATAGAAAACTAAAAGATAATCCTACATGTACACATTGCCTTTAAGACATATGTAAATCATCTCTTTGACTGTCTCTCAGAAGTACACTCACAGCATCACTTTGGTCTTTCGCTGCAAATTACTTTTAAAAATTAAATTCTATTTTATTTTCAGTTCTGCATTTTCTCCCTCCCATTCCTCTCCCCTGTCCCCCTGCTCCCCACTCTGCTATGAGAAAGGAAGAGAAATAATCCCCTTGTTACAAACGTGATGTTGAGCAAAACAAATGCCTTCACTGGCCATGTCATATTCATGTATATGTATATGTATATGTATGTGTATGTGTATATGTATATGTATATCTATCTGTCTGTCTGTCTATGAATGTATGTATGCATCTATCCATTTGTCTGTCTGTCTGTACATCTATCTATCTATCTTTCTGTCTGTCTATATGTATGTATGTATCTGTCTATCTATCTATCTATCTATCTATCTATCTAACACACACAATGTCTATTGCCGCTCTGTCAATAGGTAGGAAGCATGATTTATTATGATTCCTCTGAAATTATGGTTGGTCATTTTGTAATTCTGCATTTCTAAGTCTTTCCAAGTTGTTTGTCTTTATAATATGACTATTATATATATGTTATATATAATTACATATAAATATATGATATATTTATATATAAATATGCATATATTATATATAAATATATTATATATAAATTGTTCTTCTGCTCTTTTCACTTTGCATTAATTCAAATATTTTTTGTTACATATTTCTCTGAAATCAACCCCCTTTATCACTTTAGATGAGGAAACTGAGGCAAACAGAGTTTAAGAGGGGGAGGCTAGGTGGTGCAGTGAATAGAGCACCAGCCCTGGAATCATGAGGACCTGAGTTCAAATCCAACCTCAGACACACTAGCCATGTGACCTTGGGCAAGTCACTTAACCCCAACTCCCTCCAAAAAGCAAAATAACAATAACAAGAAAACCCAGAGTTTAAGTTACTTGTGCAAGGTCACACAGCTAGCAAGTGTCTGAAACAGGATTTGCACTCAGGTCTTCCTGACTCTAGGCCCAGTGCTCTATCCACTGAGCCCTCTAGCTGCCATAAAGTCAGAGGAACTGTATTCAAATTCTGGTTTTACTTGTATGTGGCCTATGTGATCTTGAACAAGTTAAACTTTCTGAACCTTAGTTTCTACCTCTGAAAAATAAGGGAATTAGACTAGAAGCTCTCTACGTTCTCTCCAGCTTTTTGATCTTGTAAATTTAATTGAACTGAAATATGAGTCACTTTGGGGTTGCTCTCCTACTACTCAGGAAAATGTGCCCATATGTACACAGTAGGCTTACAACCAGGGGTGTGTGGGCCAGATGAATGTTAAATTTTCAATGTGAGCACTTACACCCCAGAAATCCACAAAAAGCTACAAGTCAGGGATTGATTTATTGTTTTTTTAAAAAATTATCTAGATCAGAGGTGGCCTCGAGGCCACATGTGGCCCTCTAGGTTTTCAAGTGCAGGCCTTTGACTGAATCCAGACATCCCTTTAATAAAAGAATTTGTTCAGTGAAGATTGGATTTGGTCAAGGGGCCGTACTTCAGGACCTAGAGGGCCACATGTGGCCTCAACATGTGGCTTCAAGACCACATGTTCCTCATCCTTGTTCTAGACTTAAAGAGATGGAGAAAATGTTAATAATGCACATTAAACAAAAACATGTCTTTCTTACTCTTTCCATTATTCCACAGAACTGACTGTTAAACATTTACCAGCATACCACTACCAGTAACTAGTATGCCACACGTGGCACATTTATTAAACAATTCTACCTGAATTCCCAATGGACTTATTCTTAGCACCTTAACTTTGGGACTTGCCTTGGCTTTCAGTGCAGGATCAATGAACCCTTGCCAGACACTCATTACTTTAGCTCCTATACTTGGGATTGGCAGGTCTCCTACTTTCCCCACACTGCCCAGAATCATTTCCTCCCACATACAGATGCTGTTTAGGTTGTTGAGTCTTAACAATTCACCCTCTGTTTATCTGACACAGTTCTGGGGATCCCTTTTGCTCCATTTCTACAAGCTCTTATAATCTTGGTTCTAAACATGTCACAAGTTGGACTCTAATTAAAACCAAATATAAGTATATACTACTTTATGCAAGACATGAATTCCTAAAAAGTTGTACAAAAACCCTAATTGGAAAATATTTTAAATGCACTTAGAGGAAATCACTGTTTCAAGTATAACACCGTGTATCATTTTGTTTAAAAAAAATGACAAAACACACACACCACAGTTTTCTGAAACAGACATAGAAGGCACTTCTCTCCAGTATCTCCAACAACCTCCTTTGCAGCCCCCTCACTGCCCACACCAGAGCTCATTTCCTGAAGGAACTTCAGCCCTGGGGCTCTGCTCTCCTAATTGGTGGCCATCTCTCACCACTGGGGAAAGCTAGGCTATGCTTCTCTTCATTTCCTTCTCTCCACAACCACCTTGCAAATGGCTTAGTCTTTCTTTTCCAACTCTATCCATTCTTCCCCTTCAGTTCTGGAACCATGAATATATGAGCAAATCAACTCTGCTATTGTTTCTGAAGGGGATGTGTTGATCTATCTACTCTGACTCTACCCCCATTTATTATACCAGTAAATTTCTGGGCCAAAGTTTCCCTCTCTGACCTCAAGTCCCCAATATCTATGGTTTCTTCTATTAGAATCTTAACTCCTCGAAGGCAAAGACTATTTTTGTTTTTGTGTCCCCAAGTGTTTTGTTACAGTTTTGACACATAGTAATCACTTAGTACGGGATTTTTTCATTCATTCATTCATTCACTTCTTTATATACTTGTCTCATAATTTATCTTTTCTTTCAAGTAGATTTCTATGGTTGCATTTTCATTGTAGGTCACATGTGCAAAAATTAGAAGTAAAAGAGACAAGAAAATATAATTCCTCTAAATTTAATCAACATATATTTAGTGTCAACTAACTGGAGGATGAGATGAGTCACATCTCTTGCTCTCCTCTCATAGCCAATGGTGGGGTTCATCTACAACAAAATCAGACCCCCAACCTTCTGCCATTCCTTCCTCTATTTGAGTCAGATTTGGGACCTAATACCATTCCAGGCACAGACAGCAGGAGCTGCTCAGGTAACACTGGGAAAATCCTCCTGCTCTCCCAGTTTATCCATTCCCTGTTTACCCAGATCACTTCTTTGTAGGGATTTTTTTTTTTTGGCTTTTTGGAGGGCAATTGGGGTTAAGTGACTTGCCCAAGGTCATATGTATAGTTTTTTTTTCCCCGTGTTAAGTGTCTGAGGCCAGATTTGAACTCAAGTCCTCCTGATTCCAGGGCTGGTGCTCTATTCACTGTGCCACCTAGCCGCCCCCCAGATCACTTCTTGGTTGCAGTAGGTTTCTTCCTAGTGAAGACTCCATACTCAGGGGCAGTGACAGGTGAGTAAGACCTCTATCTCTCAACTCTTTTTATTTTGAGTGGGATAGAGTAAGTCATCAGTACAGGCAAGGATAGGATGCGATCTGTACCACCTTTTTCACTACATTCTCTTTCTTTTCAAGGCACGCCCTTTCCCAAACTTCACTACTACAATATTGTCAAAGGCACTAGTCATTTAGGTTTCTATTCTTGGTGTCTTCACTTGCCCTTACCCCACATACCCAATTATTTGCTAGATCTTGTCATTTCTATCTCTACCACATCATTAGCATCTGTGCCCCTTCTTTCCACTCCTACAATCACCACCCCAAGTCTTGTATTCTTGCAATAACCTCCTAAGTGGTCTCCCTGACTTAACTACTTCCCCTCTTCAATTTATCCTCTACACAGCTATTAAAGTGATTTTTCTAAAACTCAAATTTGCTCATGTCACTCCCTCACTGGATAAACTCTAGTGACTCCCTTTTGATTCTAGTATAAATTATTTTTTATCTTCATCTCATCCTTTAAAAATGTCTATTTTTGTATGCTTTATGGTATATACAATTCTTAGTATAGCAGTATGCTAATGTAATTTATAAAAAATGAAATATACACATATTAGTAGTACATGCTAAAAAAATTTTGACTTATGGTTAAAAAAGTTGAAAGCTTCCATATCTGGTTCTGTGATTGTATGATCTCTTCTACTAAGGGAGGTAGAATAGAAAGGAAGCTGTCTTACTTAAATGACTCCTATCCTGTTCTTCTATAGCAAGAGGAGACTATAGGATCAAAGAGACAGATCTTTTTGCTATCTAGGGGACAAAAATTGGTCATTGTGTATGAATACAACTTATCAAATTCCTTTTAAATGGATTCCACCTTAAGAAAAACTATGGTATCTAACTTTGAATGACATGTGCTAAATTTTTGATTCCAAAGGCTGATGGTTAATTGATTGTTATAAATAAGGGTAGGAATAGAGTTAAAACTCAGAGCAGCCAGCCATTTCATTTAGACCAATGCAACTAGCCAAAATGTCAAGGAAATTTTCATTTGATCTTATTGAAAAACTTACTGTGGACTTCGTATCATGCTAGAACATGAGCATAAGACAGTTCTTACCTTCAAGAATCTTATAATCTAGTTTATGAGGTAAAATATATACAAATTATTATTGAATAATAATAATTATAACAAATATTTATATAATGCTTTACGGTTTGAAAAGCAATGTGCATATATTACCTCATTTGATACAAAGTAGGCAATATTAAATTGACCCTATGTTTATATAATATATATATTATATATAATATAATAATACATAATAAAATACTAAATTTTACAGTACACACAATTAGAGACTCAAACTGTGGTCTACTTTACATCTCTGTTTTAAAATCCTTCCTCTTTCGGTGAACAAACCATTTCAAAATACTATTTTAAGGGAAATTTGCTGTTTTAGAAAATACTTTGTAGTATAATTTGGCATTTTTGAAAAGCCTATGAGAGAGCTGTAAAGAAAACTGGTAGTCAAGGGAACCATTGTATGCATATAACTAGCTTACTGTGAGATTCAGTTGCTTACAGGAGAATGCAAAGGAGTACCATGGACCTCTGAGAATAGGAGTAGGTGCTAAAGCTCAGAATGAGTTGAGATGGCTGTGAATGCTAAGAACAAAAAATAAAATAGGTTTTAATTTTTTCCTAAGAGCAGTAAGATGAAAGAGATCTAAGAAGGGATAGGACCATTCTTGGGTGAATGGAAGGATCATAACAGAGAAAAAGCAGCATTACTCATTCTCTCATTTTTCATCCATTTTCTCTACCAAGAAGAAAAATCCCCAAGTTATGAAGGATAAGCAAAAAGTGTTTAACAGAGAATTGCTACTCAAAATGAATGAGAAATTTGGTAAAAGAAAACCTGGCTGTCTTCAATGAATTAAGATTAACGAGTCCAGACAAACTATAAAAGAACTAATGGGTATGATTATTGAACCAGCTATCTTAAAAAAAAAAAGTGCTGTAGAATAAAAAAGTGTCACAAGCCTGGTAGCTATATCCCAATTTCCACATAAAAGGGAGAAGATGGAATTCCACAAACTACACTAAATCAGTTAGCATGACTTCAAATTTTAATAAAATCTAAATTTCTGTTCAGAGAATCTTCCTTAAATCCTCATAAGATAGTAGTTTCATAAACCACATTATTCCTCATTATAATGGTAATGGAGGGAGGTAGGGTGTGTGTGTGTGGTGGTATTTATTGGTAAGAGTTGCTCCTCTGGCATTCTTCTTAAGCTATTTGGTTCCTGAATCTCTTCAGCGTTTGGGTGGGGAAGGGAGCATTGTCATGAGCTCCCAGTTGATACAACTGCATTTCAAGTTTTATCATTCTTCCAATACTCATTGAGTATGGAAAAGGGGATAAGGAAAAGGAGTTGGATCAATTTCTACGTTCCATTATGTAACAATAACAACAGAAACAACAGCAACAATAATAATAATGGTCGTTGTCCTTTGTTTTCAGAAAGGACCAAAGTGACATCTCTATGCTAGAGTCAAGTTTCAGTGTGTCTTGACTATGGGTGATCAGACTAATGCAAGCTTGGAATGCTCTACCACGGGTTGGGTACAAATAGTATGCATGAACGTTTGGGGTAGATTCTCTAAATTTGTGCAACTTGCATATTCTTTGAATTATTTCAATTCTGCTTTGCTCATAGAGCGTAGGACCTTCTCTGATGTGGGCATGCATGCTGGGCAGTCCTGTGCTGCTTGTGACATGCTGCCGTGGCACACGATCAATTCTAAAGAGAGATCTTGAGAGTATCCTTGTATCACTTCCTTCTTACACCATGTGAAACTTGCCCTGTGTGAGTTCTCCATAAAATTGTCTTTTTGGCAAGCACACGTTTTGCATTTGAACAAAGTGGCCAGCCCATCAGAGTTGTGCTCTCTGAAGTAGAGTTTGAACGCTTGGCAGTTTAGTTCAAGTAAGGACCTTGGTGTCTGGTATCTCATCCTGCCAGGTGATCTTCGGAATCTTCCTAAGACAATTCAAATGGAAGCAATTCATTTTCCTGGCATGGCATTGGTAGACTGTCCAGGTTTCACAGGCATACAGCAATGAGGTCAGCACAATGGCTCTGTAGGCCTTCAGTTTGGTAGTCAGTCTAATACTTCTTGTCTTCTGTACTTTCCTTCAGAGTCTTCCAAACACTGAGTTAGCTCTGGCAATGTGTGCAATAACCTTATTATCAATGTGTACGTCTCTGAAAAGTACACCACCTAGGTAAGTAAACTTATTTATAGCATTCAGAACTTCTCCATTTGCTGTAACTGATGATTCCCTATATGGATGGTGTGGTGGTGGCTGAGGTTTTCTTGGTCTTGATCATTAGACCAAAATTAGAATAAGCAACAGAGAATTGATCCATATGTTGTTACACTGAGGTTTCAGAGGCTTCATTGAGTGCACAATTATCTGCAGACAGAAAATCATGCACCAACACTCCCTCCGCTTAACAACAACAGCATTAGCAGCAACAGTAATAGCAACTGACATTTAAATAGCACTTTAGACTAGTTTTCAAAGCATTTTACATATGTAGTATCCATTCTGGGCTACCAGCCCATCGCCACTTACTATTCATTAGGTTAAAGTTGGGTCTCCAGTGGGGCCACCAACCTCAGGTTCAAAGGTCCTCTATGGGTCCCCATTCCTAAAACTATAGCTCAGGAACCCTCATTACTATGCTTACTTTTGATATCCAGCCGGTAGACACAATTAACTCAAAGCAAAGAGATTTACTAAGATGGTAGAGTAAGGACAGTAGCTATTAACATCCTCCCTCCCCCATCATCTTAAAACTGGGACATACCCTCCCACAAACACATATAGCATCAGTAGAAAGAAAGAGCACAGAGTATTCTGGTAGTGAAGGACACCTCTAGGGAACAAATGTGAACAAGGTCATATACCATTAGCAGGGTTCTAATGCCCTTCTCTCCCACTAGTCCTGTGCTGCTGAACAAAACCTTCCTTCCCCTATTCTGAGCACAGTATCTCTGTTTGGCAAGTTGTTCAGCTGGGCTCCCTGGGCAACTACACTCTCTGCAGCTTAAACCTCAAATGTTATGGTTAATTCTTTCTTGAAACTATAGCTGACTCCCTTCTCTGCTGCCAGGAGTCAGTCATATTCACTGGAGTCACCTTCACTGATTTTTTTAGGGAATGTGTCCAGTTTTTTTTTTTAAGGCCACCAAAGGTATAAATTATCTTTGGTTAGCCAGTAACTTAACTAGTTACTCTTCTAATTGAATCAAGGAAAAAAAAATCTTCATATTTTTTAAAGAGTCAAGAAAGTGAAAACTGTTCATTTTACTTTGTGATGTATTTTGAAATATAATACATGAACTCTCTGCCATCTTTGTTACCTTATGTAGTTTCACTGACTGGATTGAGGGAGGGCAGAAATCAGGGGTGTCCTGACTGTACATTATCTTAATTAAACAACAACTCTGCAAGGTAAGTACAGGTATACCCATTTTACAAAGGAAGAAACCATCCAAGAGAGGTTAAATTGAATAGCTAGTAGGTTCCTGAGGCAGGATTTGCAATTGAACATCTCCTGATTTCAAAATCAGAATTCTCTCTAGTATATCATACAACCTCACATCTCTAAGACCATTTTTTTTACCCCTAATAAGAAGAGACAGACGAAGAAATCATATAGATGGAAAAACAAAGGCAATTTGAGAACCGAGTGAGTTGATTAAGGATGCTAGGAAGACAGGAAAAATCTTTCCTCTGATCTCTTGGAAGCAGTCAGAGATAAGACTTGTACTTGAAGAGACAATGAAACTACGAGCACTTGAGCAGTATTAACTGAAAGGAATAATTAGTAAACTATGGGAAAAATTTGTCTCTCAAAACAGGGCAGGAAGGTGAGTTACATAGGAACATGCCAATGAAATCTCTAAACAAGATCAAGGTTGAGATAGTTATTACGGCAATTAAAAGCTATCAGGAAAATATGAAATTATTTTTGTTATTTACTGTGGTATCATAGGCCCCTATGGGTTCCTTGCACAGCTTTGGGACCCCTTGGTACTTCCCAAGTTTTATATGATATCTTGGATCATCATTTATTCACCCTCCTCCAGTGCCTCTGCCGGGCTATTTCCAGGTGACATGTGGAATCAGAGCAGAAGACATTTAATTAAAAGAGGATGCAAAGTAAATAACGAGGAATAGGATTAGGCCATAAACATCCCCTCAATGAATCCCTGTACCTCCCCAACACAGCAGGAGAGGGACATATCAGTTCAAATTCACAGCACAGGTAAGATTGGAATCCTGAAAACAGTTTTCTATTAAGACATTTCTTTTTCTATTTGAGCACAGTAGCTTCTGAGTGACCACTTTTCTCTTTGCAACTGGAACTTCAGAATGTCTGGATCACGTTCCAGCTCTGGGCATCTCACTCTATCTGCCCTCTATATGCTTACCAGTCTGACTTTCACAGTCCGCATCCATGCCCTATACTTGACATAGATAGATTTGTCATTTTTCCTATTTCTTTGTCTCCCTGGTGCCCAAACCAGCTAGCTATAACAACACACATCTAGTTGATTCTGGAAAGAGTCCTATGAGCTCTATTTAAACTACCCTCGTTGGATGCACTTCTAACCAATCAAAGTCTGCACTGGGTAACATAAGGTCATACTGTGGAGTTCATGCACAGTCTTTCCTTCACCCACCCTACCCTCCAAAGTATAGTGGGAAAAATGGAGTCTTCCCTTTGTGTCTCTTTAAATTTGGTTCTTCATGTATTACTCTTTAAAATATTTAATACATTGGGTGGATTCAGGATAAGAATATTCATGGAAAAACATGGGCAGGAATTCTACAAGATAGGAAGTCAGGAGGAGCTGCAAACGTGCTATAAGGAAATATTCATAATGTGAAATTATATTATTCATCAAAACATCAGTTATGCAAATTTCATTGTGTAGTATTTTGGGGAAATTATTATGGGATTTTTACATATAAAGAGTTTGTGTTTTAGTCTTTTGTATGCTTTATTTAATTTCTCCCCCCCCATTTTACAAAATGAACATTTAAATTATTTTATTGCATTTTATTTGGGGATTTTTAAAACCAGTGAGTGTTTTGTGAGCTGTCAGACTCATACTTTTTCATAACTAAAAATACTGCCTGAAAATTTACTGTTAGCTTTTATTTTTAATTAAATACTTTATGTGTCAGATTTTTTATTTTTTACAATAAGAAAACACAGTGACTTCTTTTTGTTTAACACATATTAGACATAATTAGAAAATAGTTAAAACTATATGTATGATAGACTTGCTGCCCCAAATAAACTACAAGTTCTTTGAAAGCAAGGATTCTCTCTTAATCATTTTCTGCATCCTCCACAGAGCCTAAAACAGTGCTTCATACAAAACTGATACTTAAGAAAATTTCTGACTATGTGTTGATTGCAGATTTTTAAAATAATACTTTATTCTTCTGAAGGACACTTTTTAAAAACATTTTTTGAACTTAAAAGCTCTTCTTCTTCAAGTATTCTTCTTTTGTAACAGTGTTTATTTTTTGGGAAAAAAATGCTTCGAGGGGTTATAACATATCTCCATACTTTTTGGGAAAGCAGGGGTACATATGTCTCCAATTTTCTTTTTCCTGGGATAGGTGCAGCAGGGTTTAGTATTTTAAAAAATCACTTCCTTTTTCTGTGGACATGATAGTCATCCATAATCAGGTATGGAAGTAATCCTTAGTTCTCAAAGGCTATCGCAGGTTTGCAGCCTCTGACATGTTCTAACCAAATCAGAAAGGTAGCAAGTAGAATCCTGGTGACAGGCTGTGTCTCCTGTCTGAGGACCAACTTAGCATCTAAGTATGAAGAAGCTCATTGTCATTAGATTTACCAACAGGTGAGAAGCTCTTTGGTCAAGGTCACTCATATATTCTTCAATATTTTAAGGGATCTACTATCTCTTCAGTGTAGATACTCCTTTCAATTGTGCCAATCTACACAAACCATCCACCCCTTATCCCATGTGATTCTTACCCATGTCTTTTTATGGATGCTCACCAGAAGGTAGTTTCTGCAATAACTTGTCAGAGGAAAAGGGAAAGCCTATGTCATCCCCTGGCTTGCCAGCAAATCTAGACTTTGTGAATTTCTCAGCAGTACAGATCAAAAGTAATGTGAAATTTCTGTTTAGCAATCTAACAAAATTGCTTGTTTAAAAAAAAACCTTTCTAGGAGAGTTTATTATGATTAATGAGTTAGCATTTTATATTTTAATCAATGTGTCGATGTCTGTTTATTAGCCCCTTGTCTTTTAAATATTTCTTTTGTGATAGAGAAATAAATAGCAGTCCTATATATGATATCTACTTTGTGCATTGAATTCCTTTCTAGAAGGGACCTTGCTATTCCTTTATCAGGAAATTACAGAAAGGAATGAAACTCAAACTTTATGTAAGAGATTTCCCACATAATTTTAGGGTGGGGACATAATGAACTAGAGAGTTTTAATTAAAAAAAGAATCTCTGAAAACTAGCATGAATCCCTCCCTGTGCGATCAGGCTCACTCAGGACTTAACCCAGTCCATGTGAATCCAGAACCAGAGTCTTATTTGAGCTCAACTCTGATCTCGGGCCAGGGGCCACATTTCCATCAATTATATGCTCATTGAAAGTTCCTAGAGGGGAGGATTCTTTTTGTATTTTTATCTTCACATCCCCAGTTCTTAGCACATAGTAGGCACTTAAATAGTTGTTGAATTGAACTGATTTTACTATATGTGGAGAGATTTTTTTTCTTCCATAAAGATTTGCAAATGGTTTACAATGGAGATATGTTATAACCCCTTGAACCATTTTTTTCCCCAAAAGTAAGAGAGATGAGAACACAAATCCATCTAAAAATAAGCAGGTCACAATAGAAGCAGATTTGAGAGAGAAACTTGGCTTCTCTTACCAAAGGCATAGCCAGGCAACCTGTATATATCCAAATTTAGAAAGGGAGGCATGATCAAGAAGGCCAGAGGCATCCAGGATCTCACTGTTGAACAAGTTACGACAGATGATGGCCAAGACAGGAACAATAGAATGATAGGATTTAGAGTTAGAAGGGACCTCAGAGGTAATCTGGTCTAACATCTTCATTTTATTCATGAAGAAAATGAGTCCTAGAGCAGTTTCATGGCTTGCCCAGGCCCATCCAGTTAGCTGATCACAAACCTGATACTCAAACTCAAGTATTTGCCTTCAAATCCACAGCTTATCTTACTCCATCCCGATACCCAGAGCATAGGTTTTAACTCGAGGTCAATGGATGTCAAGAACAGAAACAAAACAAACAACTCTACTCAGTTTAATTGGTTTCCTCTGTAATCCTATTTATTTTATTTTAGTCATTTAAAACATTATTTTGAAAATGGGTCCATAGACTCCCTTAGACTATCAAAGGGTTCATGAAACAAACAAACAAAATGGCGGTGTAACCCTGAGCTAGAGGGAAGGCTAGAATTAGCCTACCAAAGTCTACTATTTGCTAATCATTTTATTTACCAATTGCCAAGCAACGATAATGTTCCTATGCACTGTGCTAAGTACTGAGGATACAAAGACAAAAATGACATAGTTTCTGTCCTCAAGGGGTTTTTATTCTATTCACGGATAACTTCTAATAGATAGGAATACTAAAAACCAGGGGGAAGAAATGGAGAGTTTCATGGTCTCACTGACCAAAATCAAGTTTCCAAGAAGCCTAAGCTTGAACTCAAGTTGCCAACAGTGAGGTCAGTGTTTCTTCCCCACCCTCTATCCAGGGATGGTGAACTACACATTGTCCTGTAGGCGCAAGTGTTGGCTGTAGAGAGTGGATCTGAAGCTATGAAAAGAAAAAAAACCAGGCAAGGTGTAGAAACTCTTTACTGGTTTTCTTAGTTTTTGTTTTTAAATGTCTTTTATTAAAAATATAATTAAAAAAATAAAAAAATAAAAAAAGATTCTACATAAAAAATATAATTAAAATTAATTTTTAAAAAGTATCCTTTTTTAACCTAAAAATTAAAAATTCAAACATTGATTTAAATAAAAATTAACTTAAAATCACTTATTAAGTTAACATTCATTTAAAAATAACAAAGAGAACTAAAAACAGAACCTAAGGACCAATAGCAATTCAAGGAAGACAACCCCTTCCAAAAAGCCTAATCACCATTTTAAAGAGCTCATAGTGTGTCCCCAAGCTCCATTTGACCTAAATTTTTTTCAATCAGTTCCAATAATCACCTGGACAATTTCAGATGAAAGGATTTATACCTATTTTGGACCACTTGGGCTAGACAAAACTAGAAAAGACCAATCCACTTGAGTCTGGATTGTTCTCACATCTCTGGCAGTAGTATGTACTGTTATGAGACAGAGTTCTCTAAACCAGTGGCGTTGGCTTTTAATGGGCATATACTGCTCTGTGATCTAGAAGGTACCTCTTACATGGAACATTTCTATCTCATCCAGTGTCTTAGGGCAGAACTGATTTCAACTTAGGAAAATGTGTGATTTGGCTTCTGTTTCTATGATATTTTGAACAAAATACTGCATAAGAAACACTGCTTCAAACAGGAAATCACAGGTTTTGTTTTTCAAGGACTTGCTGCCAGAAGAATAAATATCTTTTGGTCAGTTCCAGGAGAGAATAAATTCAGACAAATAGCTTTGAGTTTCATATTTCCTTTATAAAAAGAAACAACGCACACTCTTTGTGCACAAGCAGTCTAATGCCTAATCTTCCAAATTAAAAAAAAACAAAACATAATTTGATTACTTATCCAATTATTTGATCAATTTCCAATCCCTTACTGAAAGGAGATAATACCAAACCTAGCCATATCTGACACCATTGAATCTGGAGAACAGACCATGATAAAATGTGTGATAACAGAACTTGGTCAGCAAACCACAGCTTTTAAGCAAAACCTACATAACAGAGTATTTTCCGAAATGTTTTTCCGGGAAAACATCCTAGTCACAAAATAGTTCACAGCCTCAGTCTCCTGGCTTTCTTGGGCCTGGATAAAATCTTTGGAATGTCTTTGTCATAGGCTTTTTTAATCACTGTACTTGTACACTATGTTATTTTAGATGGTTAATCAAATTCAGAGCACAGAGCAAAGGCCTAGCCCTTTGCCTTAATGGACTGCTTTAAGCTGGAGAGTTTTCTAATCAGAAAGCTCCCAGCCTGTTGTGAATCAGTAAGAGGTAATCTGTACTCTCAAGGCCATTGGCCAGAGACACTAGTTTTATGAATTCCAGGAATACTGGCCTCTGTGAATGTTCTTTGTTTTGTTCTTAAGTGCTTTCTTCCAGACTGGGTTGGTGGATTTTTTTCCCCCTTCCCCTATTCCCAGAGCAGAATGAATATAGCAATGCTGCTAATATTAGCCTCAAAGATATTTCAGGTAAGTGGGTCGGGAAGTGAGTCCCAGTGGGAAATGAACTTGTGACCTTGTCAATTAAAAAGGTAATGCTGAATTTATAAGATAGATGTTGAGCCACAGCTTGTGGACAGGAAAAGGAAGGGAAAATTCATTCAGGCTCATCACCTCATGCTATTCCAAATTGTACATGGAGTCAAATTAACATCAGCTCTTGGATCCATCCAGAGTGGCTGAAACCCTCCCATCTGGCGGCATGCAAAAAAGTCTATGCCTCTGTGACTCCATTCAGAGCCACTGCGACATATTGGACTCTAAGCATCCACCAATTCAATTACTTGGATTCCACTGACCTCTCTCAGACCAGCTGAAACATTAGGTAGGACCTCATTGAGCCTTTTGGCACCAACTTAATCACTTGGGTAGGAGCATTCTAGTAAGAGCTGTAAAGTATCCTAATTTGTCTTTTGCCAAAGGATAGCCTCTTGGAAGCAGGACTATGTGGAACATGCTTTACTGGAAGTGGAAAAAAAACCTCACTGATAAGATGGGGACAGAGCTATAAACACCAGGAGTCTGGGAGGGGAAGGAAGGAAGCCTCGGGCACAAGGGCTATGTGCATGAAACTTACACTAATTGGGCCCCAGAAATAGTTACGGGGCATATGAAATAGTGATTGCTTAAATTTCTATACAGCAATGTTTTATAAAGTTATTTTTCTTACAACATTAGAGGCAGGTTATAGGAGTATTATTATCCACATTTTAACAAAGGAGGAAACAGAAGGTCATTGTTGGCACGTAGAGGAGTCAGCACTTGACCTTGAGTCTTCTGACTCCAAAGCTCATGCCATCTCATCAATTTCCATTGCATGTTGGGAAATTTGAACCTATAGTAGAGATACCCCCGAATGGGGCAATGCCTGGCCAAATGTCTCGGTGTAGCTGTAATTCAGTCAAGTAACAACTGGATTAGATGCCCCAAGGAATCTTTATGTCCTTATAATTTAATGATTTAATTAAAAAAAAATCATTTTCTAAGCTCCTACTAGGGAAAAGAAACTTTGCTAAACAATGGGTATACAAAGACAAAACAAGACAATCCCTGCCCTCAAGGTGTTTACAGTCTACTGTGATATGACCTGTGGAAAAGTAAGTAAGTGGTAATTTGAGAGAGGGGGTGCTAATAACTAGGAAGATCAGAAAACAAATCAAAGCATACTCGTTTTGGAGGCTGAGTTGTGCTCTGAAGGAAGCTACGGATTCTGTGAGGTAGAGATAAGGAACGAGGGCCTTCCAGATTTAGGGAACCACTTGTGCAAAGAGAAGCAGGCAAGCAATAGAACGTCATGAAGGAAGAACAGATTAGCAGGATAGTGGAATGCTCAATGCACCAAGGAGAGTGATGTGAAATGAGACTAGAAAGCTAGATGAGAGCCATATTGGGAGGGTTTAAAAGCTAGGCTGAGGCATTTGGGTTTTATCCTAGAGGTAATAGGAAAACACTGAAGATTTTTTGAGTAGGGTGGGGATGACATGGTCAAATCTGTGTTTTAAGATTTTTCAATTTGGCAATTGTGCAGGCGATGAACTGAGGGGAAAGTCTGGAGGCATTAAAAATATGCAGTAGTCCAGATGCAGGGTAATCAGGGCTTGTAGTAAGGGAAAAGGGCTGATAGCTAGGGTTACAATAGCTTTCTAAATGGTCTCCCTTGGTCTCCGTTCCATTCAATCCATCCCCTCTATTCAGAACGCCTCAGGTTTGCCCCCTTAAAATCACAGGAAAATAAACTGTTGAGGAAACCTTTTGGTGTGTCAGCTTATTCCCCAACTGATTGAAACAGCAGACAATTAGAAACCATTCTCCAGACATCCTGCCATAAGGAAGCATAGTGTGCTACCATAGAGAAGATTGTGTGTTTTCAGTGGAGGCTTGCGGCTTTGATCTTAGTGCCTGCCTCTAAACCTGTGTCAGGGAAGAGAGAGCTGGGAGGTCAGGTTCGGTCTAGCCCATCTTATCTGAATCAGGCGCATGGCTGAGCTTGCCTGTGAATTCCCATTCGCAAAGAATAGTGCCCAGGGGAGTACTAAGCAATGAAGAAATCAGATCTGTATAGGTGGGGAGGAGATGAGAGGCATTCTAGGGCACGGAGGTGTAATCACAGGATCTCAGAACTTCGAAGTTGGAAGGAATTTCATTGGGCCACCTACTCCAACCCTTTAATAAAAACAAGAATGCTCTCTACAACATACCAGACAAGTGGCTGTCCAGCTTTTGCTAGGAGTTCTCCAGTAAAGGAGATTTTACCATCTCCTGAATCAGCCCACTCTACTTTTGAATCGCTCTATTTGTTAGGAAAAAGCTATGACATGTCCTTGTGATTACAGTTTCCTTTTTTTTAAAAAAGAAAATCTTGTTTTGTTATCTTTTGTTTTTATATCACCTTAATTTATGTCCATATCCTTCCCTTCCTCCCTCTTCCCTTCATTTCTGTGAGCCATCTTTTCTTTTTAGCAAATTGAAAAAGAAAAATAAACGTGGTACCTTTTCTATGTGTTTAATAAGTATCCCGTCAATAATTAGGGAGTAATATGTATTTATATAATGGAAGGGGGAGGGAGGAATGGTCTGGCTAGAGTTGAAAGTTTGTACTGGGGAGTAGTAGGAACTGAGGTTGTAGATAACAGCTGTAGTTTGTCCTTCAGAGGACCATGACATCACGAAGATGTTTTGCAAGTGAATTAATTGGATTTAAGTGAGGGAGGGCTGTGCAAGGTCACCATCCTCACTTTCTCCTCCAGAGTCATCTGGGTCCAGAGGCAAGATATAGATCAGGATGACTGAAGATGACCTTTTACAGGTAGATAATAGAGTTAGATTAGAGATGTTCTTGAAACCATACAAAAAAATTTCAACTTGACACTGTCTCAATCAATTATTCAATCAACAAATATTAAGTGTCAGCTATGTGGTATGAGGCCCTGTATGGCTCTCTAGGTCCTCAAGTACAGCAGGGCCACGTGAGGCCTAGAGGCCACAGGTTCTCCACCTCTGTGACTAGGTGCTGGGAATGCAAAGACAAAAAAATGAAACAATCTTTATTTTCAAGGGGCATTCTAATGGGATGTGTAACCATATCAGGTATACCCAAGATTCACACATGGTATGGTATGGTAGCAAGGCAATCATTGTAAGTTTGTCAGTAGCCAAGTAACATAAAATGCTTTTCATTTATTTTTATTACCTTAGTCTCCAAAGCTGGTGTTTTTTGTTTTTATTAGACTCCTAATGATGCAAAAAACCAGACCTCTGATTTCTACCGCTCCAAATCCCCAATTTCAGTTATTTTTACCCCCTAATATTTGGCATAAAGGACAGACCAGGTCTGAAAGGGGTGTATGTGACAGAACTCAGTCTTTGCTTTCTATGTCTACTGGGAGGGCTTACTTAATTCATTCTTAGTTCTTTCTCTTCTCATTCAAAACACAACTTCCATGGGCCCTACTTCTGTTTAGTGGTCAGAATGTAGGATAGTTTGGTATTTAAAATTTTTCCCTACTCATGGTGTATCCTAGCTATATATAGTAGACATACAATAAATATGGGTTGATTAATTTATGGTTCTATGACCTTACAAAGGAAAAATAACACCGACATGGGATTCATTAGGACTGGGTTCCAGTCCTAATTCTGTTACTATGGGATAGGCAGTCTGGTTTAATGGACAGAGTACTAGATTAATCACAATATCTTCCCTCTGGGATTGTCTCAAATTTGTCCTGTACACGTCCTTTATACATGGTTGTTTCCATGCGCTCTCTCCCATTAGCCTGTGAGCTCTTTCAGAGCAGGGACTGCCTTTTAACTTTCTTTTGTGTCCCCAGTGTTTAGCAACGATGTCTGGCTCATAGCGGGTGTTTAATAAATGCTTCTTGATTTGACTCTAGTCTTTCTTTTCCTTCTCTGTAAAAATGAAGTGTTTAGACTAGCTGAATTCTAAAGTCACGTGTAACTAAAACTTTCTATACTTTTAGAATTTGGTATGGTGGAAACAATTCTCTCTTTTTGGAGCCAAAGAACTCATGTTCAAGGTCAGTTGAACATTTATTAAGTGCTTATTGTATGCCAGGCACCGTTCATATCTTAGCTCTGCATTTACTATGTGACTTTAGGCAAACCCTTTGCCTTCGGGTCTCAGTTTCCTCATCTGTAAAACTAGACAGCCTCTAAGGTCACTTTCTGCTCTAAATATAAACTTCCCAAGTAGAGTTCTATTTGTAAAAAGTAGTTTGGCCTGAGAAGGGCGCAGCGATGCCAAGTGCCAGCAGGGGGCAGAGTAGGGGCTATTGAGTTGGGCTCTTGCCCATGCTCAGGACAGCTTTTCATTTACTGAGAATTCTAACCTTATGTATTCTCCAGTCTCTGACTCCTCCTCCTCTAAATCGATTGGTATGCAAGTCCTTTCCCCAGGAGCAGTACAGCTGACCTTGCATTCATTGTAGGGTAACAAATTAACTGGTCCATTCAAACACAATAGTTACCCAGGTCTAATGACCTTGGCTTTCCTTTTGATGGGAATATGTTAATGGACTCCAATGCATTGACTGGGCCCTTAACAAGGAAGTAAATTCAAAACTTAACAAGAAATGCAAACCTGATTTGATTTTCTTAACCAAAACTGAGGGGAAGCAGCCCACAGAGCAACATGTGAAGTTTGTAGCTCCTGAACTTTAATGACAACATCAGTCTTGCTTGATGAGGGCAACAGGAAACCCATGGTTCATCTGTTATAAAGACTGGAATTCAGTCTGATTTTCCTGCTTTTGGCATCTGGCCCCATCTTATTCAGCTAACTCAGGCCTTATTCTAGCTGCACTTAATGAAGGCAATGCATAGCCTTCATTTTCATAGCTTGGTCTTTGGCTTATCTACATAGCTTTGCCTGATTTCCCCACGTTTTCACTCTCCTAAAGAGGGGTTCTTAACCTTTAGTATGTGCATAGGTCCTGCATACTTTGGGAAGTCCAGTGAAGCCCATGGCCTACTGCTCAGAACAATGTTTTTAAATACAAGAAATATAGACAATTACATAGGAAAACAATTTGCGTAATAATAGTCAGCATTTATATAGCTGGCAAAGTGTTTTTTGGACAAGGTGTCCCAAAAGTCATGGTGCAATTTTAAACGGCCTTATTTCCATTTTTTTTTTTAAATCAGATGAGGGAACTAAGGTTGAGAAAGATTAACTGACTTGGCCAGGGTCACACAGCTCATAAGAGCTACAGTCTGGATTTGAATTCAGATCTTCCCAGTTCCATGTCCCAGCCCTCTATCCATTGTACCCACTTAACTAAGCAATTTTGTTGAAATACAATTATCGATAAATATTAAAAATATGCCCCCCCCCCCAAGTTCATGGACTTCTTCTAAAGCTTTGTGTGTGAAGGGTTGTTAATATTCCCAAGTATTTGAACACTAAATAAAAGACATAATGAAATAGCAACTTTGGATTTTGTCAGTTAGACCAGGTACTGAAAGTTATGCTAACTCAGCGACCCATTGTTCCCAGGTCCTGCTTGTCAGTCAGTATTGGGGGAGGTGTCACCTAATCTGTAGCTTTTGTATTACCTGTTATTCATCACGTAGGACATTCACTACCAGTTAAACATCACATATTGGCACTTGGGAAGGAACTGAGATGCAGTGACCCATTTCCTTTTTTGAGTGAACCTACCCAAGTTGTCTTTATCTTTTTACAAAAGCTATCAATAAAAGCTGGCTCCATCTTGAATCCCTTGCTGATCTCCAGGGATCAGCCCCAAAATATGTTGCTACCTTGACGAATTTTAATAAATTCCTTAAAATTCTCCTTTTCTTGAGCTTTGCCACATTAATCAGGGCAAATGCCAGAACAAAGACTTTTCCTTTTAAAAGGAAAATAAAAAAGCCATCTTAACCTTGAGTTTTAAATTTATTTCAAAAGTTCTTGTATGAATGCTGGCTTCTGGAATTCTGGCTACTCTTTGAGAAGCAGGAGGTTAAATGCCCAGAATGCTGAGTTGAGTGTATCAAATTGTCATTTTGTTTGTTAATAGACTTGGTCTTGCTTTAATGATTTTTATGAGTAGCCTGATTCTGAATTTCTAGATTCTTCCTAGATTCTATTACCTAGGTTTTCCTGTATGTGGACTAGGCCATGACTACTAGAAATTTACTCTGTTGCACTTAGACATGACTGGCGTAATTCTCACTAAATTTCCAGATTTTGTTTGATGATTCTTGCTTTTGAATGCATAGTTTCATCCCTTTTCCTGGTTCTGACATTCGATCTTAACCCTGCTGCCATAAATAGTTGTTTTGACTACCAATCAAATTTTTGACCCTTAGAGTCATAACTTGGAATTCCTGTACATGAGAAAATTCAGTTGGAGGTGTGGTGAAATGTACAGTGGTGTAAGGGACAGGACCATCCTAGGTGAAATAGCATGTGAGAGGAAGAAGCCTGTCCTCCAGAGAGAATGGCCCTTGTTCCCATAGGAATTGGGGAAGGGGTGCCATAATGATGAGACTCTGAATGTGGCAATCCACAAGCTTTTGCACTACACAGTGCAGGCCAATAGTGGAACATGAGACAACGGAGGAAGTACATCCACTTGGACTTGCTGATCAAGGACAAATACCTGGTTGCCCCATGTTATTTGGAGTTCTACTCAGCCCTTACCCCTTGCCTGACTACTATTGCTGATGAGATGAGATAACTCTCTATATCCAAAAATGATTTGCCTGACCAGTGTTCACTTTGCTGCCTGTATACAACTGTGATATAAAATGGAGCAATTAGGTGGGGAAAATATCCCTTTAAAGGAATGAATTTTATTTTCAACTCTACTGTATGTCACACAAAATTAACACATTTTATATGGGCTTGTCCTTCTAATAGCATTCTTTCCTGAGCCTATTTTACTGGGTTATTTTTGTGTGTTAATTTATAGGGTTTTAAAATATCATATCAGGAAATACCAATTAAAAATAAAATATATGAGGTGTTGGATAATGCTAATAGAAACAGAAATTATAAATCTAGTTTTCATGTCACTTGCGTTACTTTGACTTCCAGGGCTATCTTCCTTCCTTCATAAAATATGGTGAATTCCCAATGATCTAGTATTAATTAATGGAGGGAAGCATTAGTTTCCATGAGTAACTCAAATCAGCAGCCCTAGAGGCCCCAATGAGTTATGTATGCATAATTTCTGCTTGTGAGTGGGCCTGTGGCCCTGACCCAAATGGGTGGTAGAAATAGCTTCAGGATCACTTATAAATAATTCAATTCTCAAATCACCACCAATGTACTGAGTGCCTACTGTGTGTAGACTCAAATAAGCTAATATATGTTGAAAATGCTAGAGCAGAATATTAATATAATTATCATAATACAAAGTAGAATGGGAAACTTCCTGGCACAGCTGATTGGGAAAAAAAATCTTTGAACTGAATATCTCTGGTAAAAGTCCAATAACCTAGATATATAAGTAGTTGTTAGAAATCTATAAGAGCAAGAGCTAAACTCCAAGAGATGAGTGATCAAAGGATATGAACAGGTAGTTTTTACTTATTTTTCTTTTAAGATTTAAATTTTATTTCAAAATGAAAATTCATTTTCTCTGAGAAATAGGCAGTTTTCAGAGGAAGATATACTCATAAGCTCACTATCAACAATCATACAAAAAAATGCTCCAAATGACCAATATTAAGGGAAATGAAAACACCTTCAAAGTTTCACCTCCTTCTCGTTAGATTGTGGGACAAAGAAGCAACTGACAGATTGCTGAAGTGGATATGGAAGGACAGCCTCACCGAAGAATTGTCAGTAGAGTTATTCATTGTTTTAATTACTATGGAAAATAATGTGGAATTGTGCCAGAAAAGTTACAAAACCGTGCCTACCCATCGATCCAATGACACCACCACTAGGCATACCCCGAGTTAAAGACAGAGGGAAAAGTATTAAGTATATAAACCTTTTTTTTTAATAGAAGCACTTCTTTCTGCAGAAGCAAAGAACTTGAAAAAAAGTAGATGTTCATCAATTGGAGAACGGTTTTATGGCGAACAAATTATGGTTTTATGAACAACAATGGCGAACAAATTATGGTTTTATGAATATAATAGAATATTTTTGTAGTGTAAGAAATGGTGAATATGAAGAATTCAGAGGAACTTGGGAATACTCTGTGAACTGATATGAGAGAAATAAGCAGAACTAAAGATTGTTTAGCGTCTTGTCTGTTGAAGAGATGATCACAGCAACGTGAAGAAAAACAACCTGGAAAGACTGCGGAGTGATGAACGATGCGATGTCGATTGTGACTACAGAGGACTATCGATAAGGCATGTTTCCTATTTCTTGGCAGAGAGGTGCTACACCACAGGTCAAGAGCAGAGCAAGGATGGGGAACCTGAGGACTCAAGGCCACATATGGCCCTCCGGGTTCTCAAGTGCAGCGCTTTGACTGGATCCAAGCTTCACAGAACAAATCCCCTTAATAAATGGATTTATTGTGTAAAGCTTAGACTCACTCAAAAGGCCACACCCAAGGACCTAGAAGGCCACATGTGCCTCAAGGTTGCAGGTTCCCCACCCCTGGTATAGAAAATACCTTCATAAACAAGGTCAATATACTGATCTGCTTTGCTTCACTATACTTAATTATCATAATCATTAATTTTTTTTTACAAGAGTTGGTTCTATAAGGGGGGAGGAATCAATGGAAAGTGAAGATGAAATTAGGAAACGATTATCAATAAAATATTTTAAAACAATGGGGAAAAATGTTCATAGAGGTTTAAACCGAATGCTGGGAATATTCATAGGAGGGAGAGATCATTTTATACAGAAGAGGAACATGAGATCCCAAGCTGATCATTGGGAGAGGCTGAATGACATAATTCGAAGAGAGTGGCAAACTTGGAGATCTCAGTTGAAATGCAGCTTTAGACTCTCGCTAGTTGTGGGACCCTGAGGAAATCACTTAATCTTTCAGTCTAAATTTGCTTATTTTTGAAATGGGGGTGGGGGTGGGGGTGCAATAGAACACACACTGCTTACCTCACACAATTGTTACTGGGGAAGTGCTTTGTAAAACTTGAAGTTGGAATAAATGTGAATTGCTTTTGTTGTCCTTAAGGCATTGAAGGCTACCGTTAAAATGTGTTAAATACGTTAAAATACAAATCTGCTCTTATATATTAATGCAACTGAATTATGTAGATACCATCCTAAGGCTGTTCCTAAGGACCAACTGGGTCTGGGAAGATGTTAAGCCATTATTTTTCATTAAAAACTTAGCAGTAATTGGTTTATCAGCTTAACTAGATACAGCAGAGGTTTGAGGACCAACACAACATGTGTAGATAGAAAGAAAGTGGACATCAGAAAAGTCCTGAGTTATGAAGCAGAGGACCACATACGATGAGACTGTGGGCATTCTGAGGGGGTGGGCACTGTGATGACACTGGGCACCTGATGAATATAGTTTGGAGAGGGGGAGGCCTGCAAAGGGGAAGATGGTTGCTTATATTTTGTTTTGTTGCAGGTGTTGGAATTCATAGAGATCTGGGCTTGGGAGTTAGGAGGACCTGTGTTCAAATCCTTCCTTAGACACGGATTTGCTGAGTGAACCTAGGCAAATCACTTAATGTCTGTCAGCCTTCATTTCCTCATCTGTAAGATGGGCATAATACTAGCACCATTTTACAGAGTTATTGTAAGGATCAATTGAGATATTAAGCACTTTGCAATAGGATATTTAGGACACCATATGAATTTTAGCTATTATTAATGAAAACAAATTCTATAGCTTTTCTAATGTGTATGCATGTAAATGTAACTAGTTAAAACTTTGCATCAGAGGGGTAATCGAAAATTTCCCTTCCCTTTCTGTCAGTCACTAATGGGCTTATTTCTTAAACGTAAATTAGTTACTGGGACAGCTTATGTTGGGGAGGTCATGCAATATAGTGGACCTGGCTTGCATTAGATTAGTACTCAGGGGACCTAGATCCTATCCTAAATCTCCCATTAACCAGCTGTGAGACTTTAAGGAAGGCACCTGATGTCTCACAGCTTTGGGTTTCCTCATCTGTAAAATGAAGGGTTTGGGTAAGATGATCTCATCTGTGGCCCCATCTGGCTTTAAAGTTCCGAATCTATGGGTTAATGATTTAGAATAATTTCCAGTATAAGCCTACCCTGTTGTCTGGGAAGCAAGCATTTCTTCCAGAAGACAATGTTGGTTTTGCTCACAGCAATCATAATAAAATGTTAAATTCTAAGTACAAGTATAATCATTCTTGATCTATAGCCGTAAATCCTTTATCTTGTATCAAACCTGAAGAAAACCGTTTTCTCCTAGCAAGTACAGTAATCCCTGTAAGAATGCGGACCTCCACACTCCAGCGCTTTCCCCCCATGGTGTTTGTAGGAGAAATACACAGAAGCTATGTCACCAAAACAAAGCCCTTCTGTTGGTTTCTCAAAATATGTTACCTCACAGGCAGCTAAATACAGCTAAGGAATTATGTGTCTGCATAGCCTGCATGTAAATTCACAGTCGGTTACCTCTAGGTATCTTTGCACTTGACTACATCTCTTGGTCCCTCGTTAACCAGAAAAAAAAGTGCTTGGAGATGACATAACAACAAGAGGCAGGAAATTGCTTTCTTAGGCATTAAATAGAAAAAAAAAGTGAATTCTAGACTCCCAGTTCCTCCCCTCACTCTCTCTCAAAAGCCTCTCCAGAGCTAGCGTAAGATTATCTGAGATTTAGGCCAGGTTTCTATTAGGTGAGACATCCCTCTGCTCCTAATCGTTCCCTCTCCTCCCACCCCACCTTCTCTAAAGTGTATACTTTTTGGTAAGTGCCTGACACATTTTGATATCTTATCCTCTCCAGCCCTCAAGGATTGTTGGCACTCCACTGCCAACAATTCAAAACTGACCTTTCATCTGTTCCATTTTGGCAGGGTCACCATTTTTTTTTTTTAGAGACAAGCTTTCTGCCTGCTGACAATGAGGTATAGAGGGTTAATCAGTTCCTCTGCTAATATGCCTCTAGACTTGGAATGCAATGCTTTCACCCAGTTAAAATGCATTTGTCTTCATAAGAAGGCCTTTAATAAACATAAATGACTTTTCCCCCCTAGTGCTTCGAGGCAAAGGTGCCAAATGCTGTTCATGTGGCCACAGTACTCCCCTTTGGGCCCGAACTAGATTAAAATGTAATTGGGAAATATTTAACAAAACAATAAAAACGCAATAAAATATAGATAATGTTACATTTTAAAATGAAGTCAATGTGGGGTCTGTAGGGATTGGCGGTCACCATTAACATTTGAGTTTTTCACCAATACTTTCAGGTATACAAAGGATATTTTACATATACACAGACACATACATAAATATATAATAAATTATTATATAATATATTACCACATAGACATTATTATAAAATATCTATTATATACACATCTTATATAATAATACATATATTACATATATGTATATATGTAAGAATTTTACTGAAGCCTGCAGCGATCCTATGATGTAACTATCAGTGGATACAGTGCTGTTCCAGGAGTTAGGAAGTGTTGTGTTTGAGACCTGACTCAGACACTCATTAGCTATGGGAACCTAGACAAGCCACTTAATCTTTGTTAGCTTCAGTTTGCTTGTCTATAAAATGGGAATAATAATAGCACTTACCTCATAGGGTTGTGAGGTTTATAGTACATGCAAAATGATTTTCTTTCAAATCTCAAAGCTTCATATAAGTACTTATTACTAAAGATGAAGTCGCTGTGATGCAGAATGATTAAATTAGTTGCTCAGGATCATACCACTATTAAGTGTAGGAGGCAAGATTTAAGCCAAGGTCATTCTGATTCTGAATCGAGCCATCTGCCAGGTTAGACGGGTACAATGCTCTGAATGTGATGGGGGTTTAATAAACATTTATGGACACTGAAGATTAAAAACATGGTCATGGTGACATTGTTGTAGAACCAAAACCCCAATCCTGGCTTTCTGATTCCATGACAAGTGTCTTTTTAAACTATATTATTCTAATAGGTATAGGAGAAAGAGATAAAAAGGCTCCACTTCCCAGAATCTCTGGCCCAAGATGTAACAGGCAACACGAAAGTGGGAAAGGATTATATCCCCCAAGACGTCTGGATCTAGAGTATAAACACTCATTGAGAGACCCATTATCCACACATTATCCTGTGAGATACATGTACCCATGGAGCAGATTGATTTCATGAAGTACAACCATGAAGCAGAGGAGTAACAGAGGTCTCTGTGGGGCCAAGGACACTTAGAGCCAAGAGCCAATACAGGAATTTCATGATTATTGAGAGTAGTTCAATGAGTGATCAGCTGAGTAGTCCCTGAAGCAAACCAAGGCCATTAAGGGCACCAAGTCTAGGATCAGTTCAACTATAGAAACTAGAGAAATAATTCTCAAGGAGGGAACCAAAGGGTACCTCCTAGGAAACCTCCACCATACCTTATTATGGTTGTAGAGACTTTGCCTAGGCCTTTCTTACAGGAAGAGACGTTTCCCAAACTATTCTAGAAGGATGGAAGAGATTATATTCATTCAGGAAATATTTACTGCAATTGTTTTCTATTGCTTCATTGTACTAATTATTCATTTCTGTACAATTTAAAAGTTTTGCTCTTTCTATGATGTTCCATGCCTTGGTCTCTTACTGTAAGCAACTGAATATTTTACATTTCATTTATTTTTATTGTGAACTTAACAAACACCATATAAAACGACCAATTCTATATATGTAGTAGGATGAAAAACTTTTATTCGGCATAGCTTCCTTTTCTTTTTAAGTATAGAGTAAATCCCACCTGTGGCTTTCCGAGCTGACCTAAGCAACTGAATATTGAGAACTGAGTCAACCTTAAAAGTTTCCAATGTTCAAACTGGGTAGAGGGCAAAATGATCCGGGCAGGTGATTTATCATTGACAATTTCCCACAAATTAAACCCAACTCCAAGAAGGTTCAGAATTGGTTGGACCATAGGCTACACTACATCACCTCAGACTACATATACTAATTTGTTCATTCATTCAGCCAACATTATTCATCTACTGTGAGCAGAACATGGTGCTAGGTACTGGGGAAGGATGTTTCTACTGTAGGTAAGAAATTGTCCCCCTTCTTGTGAAGCTTATAGTTCAAAAAGAGGTTATGACACGAAGAAAATTATAATCTACAATAATATGTAAAAACATTATGTAGAATTAAAAAACAAAGTGCTGTGTGGTGTTCCAGGAGGAGGTTTTTGCTGACTTGAGGGAATCATGAACAATTTAATGAAGGAGGTGGTATTTGTGTTGTTTTTTAAAGGATGGTTAGGAATTCAACAAGAAATGAACAGGCCACCCCTCTCCAGCATTCAAATACTTCAAGATTTGACATTTAATTCTTTATCAAACTCTATATTCAACTTTCTATCTACATTGAACCTAGAGTCAACAAAAGATAGGTTGATAAGAACCAGGAGAGAGATTTTTGGTTCTGGGGATTCAAAATATGGAAGTCTCTTTATAGGGATCCCATTTATTTTTATATAAAGATATACTGCAATGCCCCACCTTTGACTATGCACAGCTGCATATGAAAAAGAAAGAACTGGGACTGAGCAGGTGAAGAGATAATTACTTTGCTCTCAGATTTGGAATGATCTGAAAGGCATAGGGTTCACAAAACTAGGGAACTTTCAAACCCCAGGTCTGCTTTGCAATTATTGAACTTATAGTCTAGCCTTCAGAAATGAGGATAGAAAAAGATAATAAATGTTCACCATAAGTTAGGGTGAGATTTGTGTCACAGAGACCAGCCTCCTGTTCTGAGAAGAAACTTAAAGAAAGGTGTAAAGTTAGCTAGCTAGTGGGACCCCGTGCTTTGTTTTAGAAAGCCTGAGGTCTGGGGCTGAGAATGTCTTTCTAGAGAAGATGAGATGCTTTAATTATCAAGGCTCAGAAGGAAAAAGGTAAAACAATCTGAGGGGAAGCTTTTTACTGGTCCCATGCAAGGGTTTCTACATTTTCTAAAAGAGCTATTTTAGCGGGAAAAACCCTATTATGGGCTTTAAGCTAAATGAAAGCATCTGTTCTTCCCTTGGGGAAGAGATAGTTTTAGATTTTAGCCAAGTTAGAACCTGGAGGCAGAGCAGGGTCCAGTAAAGACTATATAGATGACTGGTGTATAGTGGAGATTTCACGTCCTTTAGAACTATGTCTAATGAAGATGACAAGACCAGGCTGGTGATAGCCATGTGATGACATCACTAGAAGACTTTGGTGGCCCTATAGCTTTGGAGGTATGGGCTGCTCTTTTACATGTGTCCTTGACATAAATGTTCCCAACATGAGTGCATACCATATATATGCCCTGGCATATGCTTTCCCTATTTCTGTCCTCTCTTTCCACTGATGTGTTTATGTTGGGGAGACTGCACCCAAGGTATATGGAAGGATGTTTTGTTGCTCCTTTTTTTTTTACTATGTCATTTCATTAAATTCTTTTGCTTTGAACTCATTCTGTTCCCTTATTATTAAAAGTAACCACATCAGTGGGAAATAATGAGCTATGGTTTTAACAGTGTGGAACCACATAGTACCTTGAACCTGGGGTAGCCATTCTCTGAGGAACCAACTGGGAGTTGGGAGGGTGCCTCCAGATGTTCCAGAATTAATAATGTTATATTCCAGAGAAGGCATTATATTTGTCTCATCCCACAAATCTTCTGGTCATCTTCAAGCTACCCTTTAAGAAACAAAAGTCTTGAACATTCCCTCTTCCTTTTAATTACACAGCTGTAGACCTAATGAGCAATGAAGAGCTTGTATATTAATACAGTATATTCCTACCAGGGACCAGGGATAAAGGAGGAAGAAACAATTTTGGTGAAGACCATTCCACACTGCAATATGTGATTAATTTTCTTTGTCTGTGAAAAGCATTTCTAAACCCTAATTAATGCACTATAGCTCTTCATTGGTTATTTCTGGATACAGAAAGCATCTTTTAAAAATGTATTTAAAACATAAGGTACTTTTTTAAAAAGTCTGAGTGTAAGCAGCTGGTGTTGTCAAGGAGAGTTGCTGCCTCATAATGAGGACAGTGTATGGTCAGGGAGGAAGTTTTTCAGCTAAAAAGACTCAGTTCAAAATGGGCTTTCTCTTGTCAAATAGCCAGTTTCTTGTAAGTAATCTGCATAGTTATATGCTGCCCTTAATTAAAAGGTAGATTTATGGATTATTGAATTTTAGAGTTGGGAAGTGATCTATCCTAAGCTTCACCTGCCAGGTGAGTATCCTCCCTACCACAGTCCTTGGCAAGTGGTCATGCAGCCTCTGTTTGAAGATCCCCAAGGATGTTAGACCCATCCCTCTTCCCAAACCTGTCATCATTATCTCCTTAAGGCAGGTTTTTTGGGGATAGCTTGAATTGTTAAGATGTTCTTCCTTATGTTGAACTGGAATATTTCTCCATAACTCCTATTCGTTGGTCCTAGTTCTGACTTCCTCAGTTAAGCTAACCAAAGCTAATTCCCTCTTTCACATGATAGCCCTTCACAGAATCACAGAATTTCAAAATTGGAAGAGACCTCAGCCTCTTATCTATGCCAATCCATGTGCTAAAGAGATTCCTCATTACAGCATACCTAAGTAGTCATCCAATCTTTTACTTGAAGACCTCCAGAAAGGGAAGGGCTACTATAGCCAAAGGCAGTTCATTTCATATTTGTGTGGCTTTCATATTTATGACATTTGTCCTTATCTTAAGCTTGAATTTTATCTCTTTGTAACTTCCATCACCACTCCTAGTTTTTCTCTCTAGGGTCAAACAGAAATAAATGCTCACTGTCTTCAAAATGTTGAACAGAATGAGCATGTCTCCTCTAAGACTTCTATTCTTTAGGTCAAATGTCCATTGTTCCTTTTCTTTAATCATTCCTCTTATACCATGTTTTCTCAAATACATCCACATTCCTGGTCATCCTGTTCTAGGCAGTCTACTTTTTCAACAACCCTCTTATAATGTTAACACATCCTATTAAAACACATAACACAGTATTCTAAACGTGTTCTAATGGCTGTGGAGATCTGGGTGCTGTCCTTTTTACATGATTGCAAATAGGTTTTAAAATTAAACTTTTTTTGCATAATATTACTTCTCAGTAAAGCACACATAGGCAGCTAGGTGGTTCAGTGGACAGAGTGCTGGACCCAGAGTTAAGAAGACTTGAGTTCAAATCTGGCCTCACAGACATTTACTGGTTATGTGACGCTGGGCAAGTCACTTAACCTCATTTGCTTCAGTTTCCTCATCTGTACAATATGCTGGAGAAGGAAATGGCAAACCACTCCAGTATCTTTGTCAAAAAATAGGGTCACAGAGAGTATGACATAATTGAAATTACTGAACAATAACAAAAGGATCATAGGAAAGTAAAGTACAAAACTGACGTTAGTAAAAAAGAAAACTGACTTATGATGATTAGATCTGGATTCAAAAGACCCAGATTCCAATCTTAGCTCTTCTACTTAATGTCTTTTTTTAAAATCTTGGGCAAGTTACTTAACTTCCCTCATCTTCCTCTTTTGCAAAATGAAGGGGTTGGACTCCAGTTCAACCTCTGAGATCCTTTTCATCGCTGAATCCATATTTTTATGATCTTCATTCAATAATATCATGTCATTCTCCACCTCTCTAATGAGAAGATTGAAATATCTTTTCTGCGAGTGTTTCAAAACAACAAAATGAATGTTTTTTTCTTTCAATAACACTGAACAAAGTCTTACTTTATTCTATCACAGGGACAATAATACTTAACTTATAGGCTGTAAAAATCAAATGAGATAATGTATGTAAAGGACTTTGTAAACTTCAAAGTACTATAGAATTGCTTGCTTTTATTATTATTTCTTGTCTATTAACGATTTCCTGTCATTCAGTATGCCGTCGCAGTGGTCTTTCTTTTTAGCGAAATATTCATCAATGTTCAGCACACCAAAAATGTTCCCTTTGGCAGAAAATATAAGCATACTATTAATAGGGCCTTAATCCACCCCCTAAAAGTGAAAGGGTGATGGGAGTGGGTGTGGACTAAAGGTGTTTTATGCAATCTCACTAGAGAATTATCATTTTAGAAAACAATTTTTTTATAGGCATAGAGTTTTATTAACTGCTAGTTAGCAGCAATTATATGATAAAGTAAAAATATTTATGTTCTTAAAAACTTCACAAGTGCCATGTGAAGTGTGACAGATTTTTAAGTAATTTCACCTGCAGCTTTGGAAAGATTAGTTCTACAGCTAAAAGCATAAAATTGAAATAAGTGATGAGGGTGGAATCAAATCAAACCTGTCTTCCTCCTTCTCATACTGCTAGATTTATTGCTACTATAATATCTCTGTAGACATGGTGCTCACAACCAAAATCTCCTGCCAGCTTTAGAACAGATACTATTTGAGCTTAAAGTAAATCACGAAACAACCAATACACTTTATGCCTTTACCTGAAACTGAAACAGAAAGAATTCTGTGTCTTCCTTCTTCTAGGATTTAATGGCTATTTTCCTGATGGCCAGTAGTGTTTCTCTGTGTATTTTTAAAATAATCAGGTTAGGACTTCCAGTTAAGATGGTCCTGTGAAATGTTGCAGAGTAACCCAGATCTCCCTCCTCTACTTCTGTGGCAATCTACAAAGGTCATCTGATAACCCAAAAAGACACATTGATAAACTCCTCCATGCTGCTGACCATGGCAACACCTTAACGGAGAACGTCTTGGAGTGGGAGATTATAACAGCCTCATGGGCAGAAAAGTCCCAGGCAAGATAGAAGACCAATGAGCACGCCAGGAGGGAAACATTTAGGAAGATGGAAGACCATAGTAGTGCACCGATCCAGGATAGTGAATTGCCATGCTCTGACCTTGGACACTGAAGCTTGAAAATATCCTGAGTATAAACACACTGGAGGAAATGGAAGCCAGCAGTAGGAACTTAGAAAAGTGGTATCAGAACCAAAAAGAACCCAATTCAAGAGTATGGCAAAGGGCTAAGTCTAGCCCTGATACAAATTCCTGATATAAATCAGGAATTAAGGGTGGAGAAATGAGCAAATAGAAAAAAGTACCAACTACTAAGAAGAAACATCATTAGTCAAGAGATGACCAATATAGCAAGAGTAACTCCACAGTAGCTACAAGTAAAGTCTATGAGGAAAAAATGACTGCTGCAAAGGCTACAAGAATACATAGAAGAAATGAAGCAAGAGATAAAATAAATAAGATTTCTAGAGGAAAGAAGTTGAAGAAGAATTAACAGCTTAGAATGCAAAACAAAGTCCCTAGTTGTCAGGTTAGTTAGAATAGACCAAACTGGACTCAATGACGCCAAGAGATGAGAAATGTTAGAACAAAATCAAAAGACTGAAAACATAGGAAAGCTAAGCTATCTACTATTAAAAACAACTTCTCCTGAAAATAAATTAAAGGGAGATAATTTAAGAATCATTGGACTTCCCAAAAATCGTGACCAAAAAACATCCTTGGGTACTGTATTTCAAAAATCTGTAAATGAAAACTGTTTATTAGAACCAGAAAGCAAAGCAGAACTGGAAGAATCTACTAGTTATGTCCTGAAAGGACTCCAAAATAAAAATGCCCAGAAATATCATGGCTAAAATCCAGAGCTTCCAAATCAAAGAAAAAAAATTCTGCAAGAACCCAGAAAGAAAGAGTTCAGGTACCATGGAACCACAGTCAGAATTCTAAGACATGGTAGCTATTTCCATAAAGGAGGGAAAATTTTGGAATATAATATTTGAAAAGGCAAGAGATAACATCACAAACAAGAATAAATTAGGTTGCAAACTTGAGTAGAAGTCTAAAGTAGACATGGATTTTAATGGAATAGAGGATTTTTAAACATTCTGGATAAAAAGGTGAAAGCTAGGTAGAAATTTTGAAACACGAATTCTGTAGTCATGAGAAACCTAGAAAGGTAAATACATTTGAGCATTTGGAAGAGGCTAAATGATGACAGAGTGCTTATATTTTAATAGGAAAGAAGGAACAAGTGGCCCTTCAGAATTGTAATGCCTTCAAGTATCAAAGATGGAATTAAATACGATACATTTAAGAAATGGGGCCAGTTTTGTTCTGTTTTAAAAATTTTTTAGAGAGAAAGGAGGACTTAGCCTTGTTGGATCTCAAATTAGTAGGATGAAATGTCTGTGACTGTGGTACAGCCCTTAAGTTCATAACCTGGCTCCCTTATACTTTGCTAGTAATCTTACACTTTGGGAAGCTAGCTGGGGTACCTAGGCAGCACAGTGGATAGAATTCTGAGCCTTGAGTCAAGAAGACTTGAGTTCAAATCCAGTCTCAGATACTTCCTAGTTATGTGACTTTGGGTGAGTTACTTAATCACTAATTGCCAAAGTTTCATCATGTGTAAATTGGAAATAATAATAGCACCTCCCCCTCCTAACCCCCCAGGGCTTGTTGTAAGGATCAAACGAAATAATATTTGTATGTGCTTAGCACATAGTAGGTGTTTTATAAATACCAGTTATTATTATTCCCTGTACTCTTTGATGCAGTTCCTCCCCTCACTCCATTTCCTGACTTTGGGCATTTTCAGGGGTTAGAATTCTTTCCCACCTTCTCGCTTTCCTGGCTTCCCTGGCTTCCTTCAAGTCCCACCTAAAATCTCAACTTCTACAAGAAATCTTTCCTGATCTCTCTTATTGTCAGTACTTTTCCTTTGTTGATTGTCTTTAATTTTCCCTGTATATAACTTGCTCATAGCTGTTTGCATATTGTGAGTTCCTTGAGATCCAGGTCTGTCTTTTGCTTTTCTTATTGTCCCCAGAGCTTTGCAAAATGTCTGGAATCTAGTAAGTCCTTAAAAAAATGCTTTTTTATGTCTCCTCTTTATGTCTTAATACATCTTGTATAAAAGTCAGCTACAAAAAGCTATCTTTTCTTTTTTTAAAATTATATTTTCTTTACTATTGTAAACCTTATCACTTACAAACTCAAACATTTCAGTATGCATAAAATAATAAGAACAGGATTTTATTAGAAATTGTGTATTTCTGTTACAAATTTAAAAAAAAATTACATGTGTCTATTACAAGGCAGTAACAAATTGCTCGTAGTTTATCTGGTTGTGTCTGCTGTACTTTGTTTGGTTTTCTTCTATTAAAAACTGTCTTCTTGATTTTTTTTCATTTTCATCATTACCCATTACCCCCTCTCCTAACCATTTCTGGTAATAAGTATGTGCTTTATTTTCACTTTTAAGATTCCCTATATCTACCCCCATCCCTTTAATTTCACCTCGTTTGTTAACTACTGGCTTGGGCTCTCCTCATTCCCTCCTGCTGGCTCCATGCTGTAGATAACCTTCTTTTTTATTTGTAGCACCACATCATATACCATAGTTTGTTTACCTGACATATTGTTTTGGTTATTCCTTAGAATAACATCTGGAGCTTGCCTAGACTCATGTCTTTCAAAGAGAGAAAGTGCTTTAATGGCTGGCCAATCAGTGGATAGATAATTGTTTTGAAACTCCCAACAATTAAGGTTAGGAACCTAGGTCCACTGATGTTAAGGACTATAGCTATCAATTCATTTCATAGGATCATAGATGGAGAACTGGAAAGCACCTTAGAGATAAACATGTCCAACTTCCACTCAATTTCAGATTAGAAAATTGAGGTCCAGAGAGTTGCAGTGCCTGGCCCAAGATCACATAACTGGTGACTGGGGTGAGATTCAAACCTAGATCTTCCTGCCCCCAAATCTACTGACTTCCGTCTACTACACCATTCTGTGCCATTTCATATAGGACCCCAAATGAACTAGTAAAAGAGAGTAATTTTTGATTGATGAAGTCAAGAAGTGAGTGAAGATGAGTTTTTCCCGTTAATCATGATTTCAACTTTTTATATATGCTGGCCTTGGAAGACTTTTCATTTATTTAAATTAAATACACACATATGTAAGTATAGACATTATCTTGTAAGAAATTATAGTGCAAGGAAAATAAAAAGCAATAGAAAGATGGATGGTGGCTATAATAGCACTGTTGGTATTGTGCCAACAATACGTACAAAGACTAGTACCAAAGATGTGATCACATACTTGGACAACTAGAAAAGGTGTTGGACCAGTTACAAATTGTGAATAAGAGCCAGCAGATGGATATATTGAGAGCTACCAATATTGGCTAATTAAAGAATGAAACAAAGTCCTCAAGCACACTAGGAAGTTATTCTATGAAGTATTTTTCAATTGATGAAACAAAATGCATTTACTTAGTGATTGCTATGTACTAGGTACTATGCTAAACTCTGGAGACAGAAAGGCAAAACATGAAACAATCCCTCCTCTCAAGGAGCTCCTTTCTATCATTTATGGAAATAATTATATACAAGGAAGATGCATGTATAGGAGAATGAGGTCATGATCTTTATCCATGGAAAGAGCAGATAAACTAATGCAATAAAAGATCCATGAACATATTAAGCTACTTCTTAATGATAACTCACATTTATATGGATTTTACACATCATTTTGTTCACAACCACCCCTCATCTAAACATCCCTGTTTCTGTTAAACATCACTTTTATTCTCTCTGTCTCCCAGGTTTAGAATCTTGGTGTTTTTCCTTGACTATTCACTGCATCTCATTCTATATATGTAGTTAATTAGTGGTTGAATCTTGCCATTTTACCTCCACAACCTTTTTCACATCTGATGCCTTCTCTAGACTCACACAGCTGCTACATTAGTTCAGGTCCTCATTTTCTCTTGCCTGGATTATCACAACAGCCCCTGCTTCAAGTCTCTGCCCAGTTCAGTCCATCTACAGACTATTACCAAAATGATCCTCCTTCAGCACAGATCTAACCATGCTACTCAATAAACTCCAGAACCTTCTTATTGCCCCTAGAATTAAATATTCACTTATCTGTTTAGCTTTCAAATCCCTTCACAACCTGGCCCTGACCTATTTTTCCAGCTACAATATTCTTCTACCCATACTTTACCATTTAGCCAAAGCAGTTTTCTTCTTACTTCTCATACATGACACTCCATCTCCTATATGGGTCTTTGCAATGGCCATCGCCCATGCCTGGAATGCACCCTGTCCTCACTGCAACTTCACAGAATCCCTTTCTTTCTTCAACATGCAACTTGGGCACTAACTCCACAAACCTCTTCCTGATCCACTCAATGGCTAGTGTCCTCCCTCTTCCTCTCTCTTTGTATTTATTCTCTTTATAGTTATTCTGTCTATACATATACATATGTGTAATATACATATACAAGAAGTACAAATATATACTTCTTGTCTCCTCATTAGAATGTAAGCTCTTTACAAGTGGAGATTATTTCATTCCTTTTATTTGTACCCCCAGTATCTAGCAGAGTGCACGACACAGAGTCGTTGTCATTTGTCCTTTGTTCTCAAAGAGGACCATGGCATTGGGAAGGTGATGCCATGATTTGTAAATGAATTGGATTTAAGTGAGGGAGGGCTCTGCAAAGTCACCAGTCTTATTCTTTCCTCTGGAGCCATCTGGGTCCAGTGGCAAGATATAGATCAGGATGACTGGACACAGCCTTGGGTGCAGTGGGAAACCTTGGTCTTTTAAGTCAAGGTCTTTCCCGGGTCTCAGTTTGACTGAGGCAATGCTCATTGAGTGATTAAAGTTAGGTAAGAAATGAAGAAAAGAATGGCCTCTTTTACCCACTCAAAAAAAAATAGTTCAACCTCAGGGTTCCTAACCAAAACATAAATAATTACAATTTACTTTCACTCTGAGCCATCAGGCCCCAAACAACGACCAAGTGAGGCTTGGGCTTGGACCTATTTTTGTCCAATCAATGAGAGCCAGAGTGATTTGGTTTTAAGGTGTGGTACTTAAGAAAGATATCTAGTCAGTGAATCCCAACATATCTTGTGAGTTTCAGTGACCAAAATTTATATTATTTGGACAGAGTACCAGCAGGTAAGAGTATGATTCCAATTGTGGATAGAGGGAGAAGAGAGAGGGAGAGAAGAAGGAGGGAGGGAAGGAAAGAAGGAAAGAAGAAAAGAAGGAAGGAGGGAAGGAAGGAATTGTATTGCCCAATTGGAACTGGCCAGTTGGGTCCCCAGTGGGGCAGCTATTACTCCTCACAGGTTGTTTGTCCTTCATTTTCAAGGAGCATCATGGCATTAGAAAGGTGATGCCTTTGCATGCGACTTTGCAAGTCTTTGCATACCACGACTTGCAAAAGAATTGGATTTAAGTGAGAGAGGGCTGTGCAGTCACCAGCCTCACTCTCTCTTCTGGAGCCATCTGGATCCAGTGGCAAAATATAGATCAGGATGACTGGAGATGGCCCTGGATGCAGTGGGAGACCTTAGCCTTTTTAAACTAAGTTCTTTCCCAGGTTTCAGGTTGCCTAAAGCAATGCCCATTCAGTGATTAAGGCTAGGTAAGAAATGAGGCAAAGAATGGCCTCATTTACCTAGTCAAAAAAAAAAGTACACAGTAGGCATTTGCTAAATGATTGATTGATTGGTACAGCAAACAGTGGTATTCCTTTTGACACATTAACATGAAGAAATGGGGTCCCAAAGGGGTTAAGAGATTCTCCCAAAGTCATAAAACTGTAAGCATTAGAGCCAGGACTCAAATCCAGGGCTTATGACTTTAAGTCTAGTGCTATTTCTACTGCACCCATGCTTCCTTTTGTTATGAATAATTGATGTCCATTTTGTAGCACCATGCATTTATAGAAGAGATAATAACATATGTATTATGCATTTTCTGCCCTCATGCATTCTTTTCCCAGCTACTCCTTCCCCCTATATTTTGAGAAGACAATTTAAAGAAACATTTTCCCTCTTTCTGCTTTAAAACTGCAACCATAACTGTCAGACAAAGCTCCTTAGGGGACTTTAGGAACATCACTTTCACAGCAAGAGGCAGAACAATCTAGAAAAGAATACAGCCTCTATTTTCCTCTCTATATCATATGGGGCTTCCGTGGGGGACAATATTTTGCATAAAGCAGAATCAGTTTACTTTTGTCTAGACAAAGGGTTAAGTGGAACAAATATCAAGGTACATCAAACTGTTTTCTTCTGAATGGGGCAGGGAAAGGGGACAGCAAGTCATTGTTCACTTCTCTCACCCTTTTGCTTCCTTGATATATCTATGTCTCTACCACTTTTCTGGGCTGTTTACTTGAATTCCCATTACATCCTCTCCTTTCTGGGGAGGTGGTTGAAAAGTCAACTGTATCCACAACTCCTGCCAGGTCCTTCTTTCCTGCCCAACAATACTTAAGTCTCAAAGCTGAAGCTTAGCAAGAAAGGAGGGGTTGTCAAGTGAGCATAAGCATTACAATTTATGCCATAATAAGATCATTGGAAAATCAAACCAGAAAGACTTAAGAACTTTGATCTATGTAATTAATAATCATTATGGAGTAGCAATGATGAAGATTTTTACTTCCATTTACTGAAAGAGAGGCGATGGACTCAATATGTAAAAGGACACATCTATGTTTGGATGTGTTCAGTATGGGAATTTGTTTGGTATGCCTAGTTATATTTTTTACACAGATTTTATTTTTCTTTCTCCTTTTTTTCCCATTGGGGAGAATAGGTGAAGAAGAAAATAAATGCTTCTTAATTTAAAACAATTAATTAAAACAAAGAAAAGAAATCCTGAATGTAAATATGACTTTCAGTTGCTTTGCAGAGCATTTTGTAGCTTTTCTTCTGTTGTGTCTCTTGTAAGATCATATATATATGAAAATGTTTTGAAAAGTATAAAGAACTATAACAAATGCATAGTATTCCTCTCACAAATATGCCTACACACACACACACACGCACACGCACACACACACGCATGCACGCACACACACACACACACACATACACACACACACACTCTGACACTTCCCCCCACAGTCTCTCCATGAAATTCTTTCCTTAGAGCTTGTTTTTGCCTTAAGTAGCATTTTTCAGGAAATGGAGGAATTGCTGAAAGGGACAAATGTTATGAGATCTAGAGCCTAATTAACTTTGCCACTAATTGCTGTGTAACTTTGGGGGCATCCTTGTTCTCTGAACTTCTTAGAGCCATTTATTAAAAATTAATGAAGGTTGTCCAGGATAGCATTAGAGTGGTCCAAGCTTATATAATTCTCACTCTCCTTTAGCCTACTGATACCTCCCTCTCCTGATATTTTTAGAGTTAAAATATTCCAGAAAATTATGAAGAAAAATACAAAAATGCTTATAATCTCTCTCTAATTTTAATATTTCAAAGAGCAAAATACCCAGTTATATATTTTATATGGGCTCAAAATAAGTAGAAATGGATGCTCACTGCACTTGGTAGCACAAAAATCCTTTAACCTCTTTATATTTCAATCAATTAATTATCAATCATTTTTGGCCTATGTGGTAGGCACCTGGTAGATACTGGCAACATGAAGACACAAAGAAGCCTCATCTCAAGGAACGAATATCCTATTAAGAGATAGCACAAATGCATAAAATTATATATACAAAAAAAGGTATGTGCAAAACATATGCAAAATAAATACAAGATGATTTCAGTGTTATTAGCTGAGGAGGGGAACTCTGTCATATAGGAAGAGCCATTTAAGCTGAGCTTTGAAGGAAACCAGGAATTCTAAGAGGTAGAGGTGAGGAGGGAGTGAATTCAAGGCATGGGAGGCAACCTATGCAAACAAGGGCATAGATATTGTGTGATAGAAGAATATTAAGAAGGCAGCTTGGCTGGGTTATAGAGCACATGAAGAGGAATCATATATAATAAGGCTAGAAAATTTCATCAGGTTGTGAAATGCTATAAAAATATCAAACAGAGGACTCTTTATTTCAGCCCATAGTACTTTTACATGGAATTAAGAACAAGAAATTCATTTTAATTAAAGCTATTTTGGCCCTTTGAGAGACTGGTGATTTTTAACAGTGCAGACACTCCTTTCCACTGAGCTGAACCCTAAATATCTCCTTGTTTTTCTGTCTTGGGTGATTTTTCTTTATTATACTCCATAAATTCTCCAGTGGAGATAGTCCAGCTCACCATAAGCTTCTCTCTTCTTTTAATATTTCATGTATGCCAAAGTATCTATAAGTTATTTAGTAATGTTTGAAAGAAATTTTTTCAAGTCACACATGTGATTGGTTTGCTTATTATTTTATACTATAGCATCTTCAGAATCATAAAGAAGAATTCTGAAACTTGAGGTCAATTTAGTTGAGAGGAGTGATGGCAGAGAGATAGACTGTGAAGCTGCTGCTGGGGAAGTCAGCATGTGTCCCACTATTGAAGCTGATCCCACATGGTATGTTTTTTCAAGTCTACAAGGAAGGGGTAGGCAGTACAGGTAGGCATGGGATAGGGCCCTAGAGCCTAATGCCCAGTGACTGACTGGTAGAGGGTCATGAGGCACTTAGGAGAAAGTGCACTTCCTCTAGAGGTCAGTACCTTGGATCAAAACCCCAGTCACTCCAAATTAGCTACAATTCTGAGCAGCTCTATGGCCTGGAGTGGTATTGTAGTCAACCTTCATAGGGGTAGTGACTATGTATGTTACATGACAAGAGATGTAATAAGGACTGATTATACAATCTGACTGGGGTTTTGCAAGTGACCTGTAAAATGTCCTTATTATAGGCAGAGAACCATATTTGGACACAATAGGGAGTCTCACTGTTCCCAGGATTATAGCCCCATTCCAAATGCTATGCTATAAAAAGGGTTTCTAAGACCCTTACATCCAACTCCTGATTTCAAACGTACATCTGTGAAGGCTGGGTATATTATTTCTACTCATTTTGCTAGCATGATGCTATTTCTTAGTTCTATTGCGTGGATGCCTGGCTAACCCTAAAATTTTGGCTACATACATCCTTTCCAGATGTTGTCACTGCAACTGAAAATTCTCTTCAGTGTTACCAGAAGGTCCATACTAAGTTCATTTCATTTCTAGTCCAGAAAACCCCAGAGAAGGTAGCTAGATCTGGAGCTGTCCATGGTGTTCTCTACTGTGCTATAATAGCACTGGGATTTGGGACCAACTTGGACTCCTGGCCCACCCTTTCTCAGCAAACTCAAATGATTTCCTTTGTATTCGCAGCACTGCATTGCACTGGACCAGGCAGGAAGTGAGGCAAATGGCTTATTGTATCAGACCTTTAATAATGGAGGGCTGGAGAGCTAGTTAACATTCATGAATCTAGGGGTATCAGCTTAGAAGTTGAAGAAGACTATATAATTCAGTGGTGGGTAAAGTTTCTGAGCTTTATTGGATCACTGTCCAATGTTGCAGCATCATCAAATCATACATGACATCATTCATGATATTTTCTAAGCTACCACTTTGGCATACTAAATACGTTATAACCGATTCAGTTCAATAAAAGTCTATTAATTAAATACCTACTACATACTAGAATGGAGGATAATGATAAAAATGAAAAAGGGGCTTACATTCTATGGATGGGCCAAGGCAAATTAATGGAAGTTAAGGTCCAAGAGATCCAAAGTCTGTCCAGGGTATAGCATAAACACTGAGAGAATATTATTCAGGGGGAAATTAAATGTAAAAAGAATGGGCATTTTTTCAATGGGTATTTACATGGATAAATTCCTTTACCTCTTTTTTTATACCTTTTCCCACCTCTGTGTTTGCTTCCAGAAAGGAAAGGGCCAAGAAAGAGGTAAACTTGTTCCAAAGAGAGATGTTTCTGGCAGGTAGGAAGATTTTATGATAATAAAAATATGTAGCAACCAGCAGTTGCCTCAGCTGAAGAGCAGCTGGCCCTACATGTTTTCTACTAAGCCCCTCATTGGCAATGGTTCCAGTTTCTAGCATGTGGACCCACAACAGGGTTTCCAGCCATTTGATCTTCATATAGCTGAGCACTCCCCTGGGGATTCCCAACTACCAAGTTCGGAAAGTTTGAAAAGCTTCTCATCAGTATCCCAGTTCTCATCAACTACTGTAGGTAAAACACATTTCCCCAGTAAGTACTTCCTCCAAATGGAAGATGAAAATGAGGATTTTATTTATTTCAAAGGGCTTATGTATACAATAGCACAAGATAGATATAATTCAGAGAAGAAGAAAAAAAAACACCCTAAGTCAGTGAATGTTTTAAACAACAAAAACTCAAGCCCTTGCCATGGAAAATCTTGGTTCTGTTTAGATACATAAAAATCTGAGTCTCCTTTTCTCCATCTTTGTCTAGTTGGAATTTAACAGAACTTTGAAGAAAGATGAGCCAGAAGGACAAAATACACAATGAGTACAACAATAGAAATAAAGTCTAGTCCAATACAAGACTCATCTCTCCAACAATGGACCCAGTCAATGGTCATTCTGCTTTTGCTTGAAGTTTCTCATTAAGGGGAACCCTCTACCTTCTGATGGTGCTCACTCCACTTTTGGCTAGCTCTAATTGACAGGACCTTTTCCCTTATATCGAGTCTAACTTTGGCTCTCAGAAACTTCTGCCCATTGCTCCTAGCTTTACACTCTAGAGTCAGAGAGAACTTTACACTCTACAGCCATGGTTCTCTACCTTCCTAATGCCGTGACCATTTAATACTCATATGTGGGCGCATCTGCATGTGGGCAGACCCGCCTGGAGACAGATGGAGGAGAGGTGTCTCGGTTCCTAAGACCATAGGAAATATGTGTTTTCCAATGGTCTTAGGTGACCCCTGTGACCCTTGTGAAAGGGTCGTTTGACCCCCAAAGGGGTCACAACCCACAGGTTGAGAACCGCTGCTCTACAATCTTTCAAATGCTTGGTGACAGTTGTCGCATTTTCCCATATGCCTTCTCCAAGCTCAACACTCCCATTCTCATAACACCCTTCAATTGATCCTCATAAGGCCAGCTCCTGGTCATCTTCCTCTGGATTCTTCTCAGGCTATCAATGTCTTTCCTAAAATGTGACATCTGGAACCAAGTGCGGTATTCTAGATCTGAACCAAGCAAGGAGGAGTATAATAAACACAAAGAGGCAATCAAAAAGTACAGTTCAAATGTAACAGACAATGTTGGTACCATTGTTGGTACCATATATTGGTTGGTTAATATGGTACAAATATTGAATTATTGGTACTATATTGGGGTGTGTATATATATATATACATATATTCTCTCCCTGTGAACAACTAGTAAACTACAAATGTGGAAACTGACAATCTACTACAAAATCAAAATTGTGAGAGGCTTTGTTTAACTGTTTTGGAGGAAGATACATTTTCAGAGGTGTTTGCTTGGATACCATTGAGAAGTTTTTATTGTAGCCAAGTAAAATGAATTTATAACTTAAAAAGGACACACAAAATAACAGCCCACATTTATACAATGCTTTAAAGTTTACCTCTGAGTTAAGTGGTCCAAGTATAATTATGCCCATTACACAGATGAGGAAACTGAAGGTAAGGAGATTAAAATGATTTGCCCAAACCCAGCATTTGAATTGAGGTTGCCAGGATCCTTGCCCCATGCTCTTCCCACTATGCACGGTGCCTCTCTAATGCATGTGGGATACATTTGAGGGGAGCACGGATTCCATTTTTATTGCTTCTGTGTTGGTAGGAGACAGACTTTAATAATAGTCCCAACATAAGTTTCTATGAGCATTTTATAGTATCTGAGATCAATCTGGTTGGTTTCCTATTATTTCTCTGCGTTTTGTTTGATATATTCTTGAGCTCTGATTTTTTTCACCTACTGCTAGGCCTGTGACTTAAGAGAATATCTTAAGAAAGTGCAAACATAGAAGGACATACTTTGTTTCGTGTTGTTGGAACTTACTGAATTCAAGTAGTGAAAAAGTTAAAAACACATACAACAATAGAAGTCAAGCAACATTATTTAATATGCCTTTAAAAAATCTATTACAAAGCAGGCTTGCTGGGCACTGTAGAAATCATTTGCAAAGTACTGAAGGGGAGCAGGGGGAGAGAGATAAACTAGACAGATAGACAGACATTTCATTCTGCAAAAAGGTCTTTTTAAAGCTCAGTGTTCACAAGATCAAGTAGTGTGCATAACAATAATTCAGTCTCCAAACTATTTTTGTTGCTGCTGTTTCCTGGCGGTCTTTTATGGGCTCTAGTGGAACCCCACTTTGGCAGGTGCGTTTTAATCATCTCTTCTGAATTTTGAGACTGGGATGGCTCCCCAGGCTTACATATCAGGCTACTCAGAGAAACAAGAATCCAGACCTACACAGTACAATTACTGCGATTTTTGTTTATCGTTTTCAAATGGCAATGACCTGCCACTTGATTCTCCCCAAGAGAAGATTGAGTTGGGAGTGGAATATTATTTGGCAGATAAACTTCTGTTCCTGTATCATTCATGAATTCTTTGGGGCTGGGTGAAACCACAGGGTTTGGAGAGGCCAAAGTAGCAGGTTGCAGCCCAGATAATTTGGCAGTAAAGATCCCTGTCCTGCAGCCACAGGGCATGTTCCTGGACTCTGATAATCTTGTCTGGAACACATCTGCTGCTGTTTGTAAGAGGAAGCTGGGTAAAAATATAGATGGTTCATAGTAATCTATGACTACTGAGGAAAAAAATGTTGATGCACATGCATGGCTGAAGGACACATGAGCACAAGACCATAGGTTTTTGAAATGCAAGGGGCCTTAAAAGTTGTCTAGCAAAAATCCTTTAATTTACAAATGAGAAACTAGGGACCAGAGAGTTTAAGGTTAAAGACTTGCCTCTGGTCAAACAGGTAGAAAGTGGTGGGGATGGGGTTTGAAACTAGAAATTCTGACTCCAAATTCACCATTCTTTTCATTTCTTTTGGAAGTATAGGTTGGCCAGATGAGGATTTTTTTTTTCCCTCTTGTGGACGCTTTTTGTGTTTTGGCAGCATTAATTGGTGTTACGTGGCCTGAGGACATGCACAGTACAAAGTGCCCATGCTTTCTGTTCAGAACCAAGGCCTCGGTGAAGTTGCATGATGCATTATGGGGCAAGTGCTATCAGAAACACCTCACATTCATTATGTATTTGGTTTTTAATTAATTTTTGGTTGTTGAGCTTTCAGAAACCTTTTTCAGCCAAATTTTTTGGGACCCTTTGTGGGGTTGTGACTCACAATTTAAGAAGTGCTGGGCTAGACCCCTTCCTTAGATGCTTAGGAGAGAAAAGGATGCCTATCTGTCTAAGTCTTATGTTTTCCGATCTAATCAGAACAAGTTTTTTTTTTAATGGTTTATTAAGCTATTGTGGAAACAAGAATCTTTGCAGAGTTGGAAGCCCTGGGTTGGCATTCTGACTCATTAATTTGCTATCTGTGGGACATAGGGCAGTTACTTAAAGTCTCTTGGCCCTCAGTTTCCTCTTTTTGTAAAATATGAAGAAAAAGCCTTTATATTATCAACATCAGAGGGTTAGTATTATTATTTTGTTTTGTTTTTGATGAAGAAAGCACTTTTTAAAATAGCAAGACATTTTGTGAATAAAAATGACGACACGCCTCTGTCCAACATTCAACAGCTTGTTTGTAAATTGTAGTTGGGGTCTGGACTGGGACAGGAGTGTGTTATATACTTTCAGGAGTGTGTTTACTACTAGCACTTTATTTACATCCCATGATACACTATCCCTTTTGGGTTTGTGGGTAGATATAATGATCAGTGTTTAAATTCTTAAAATTTCTGTTCAAATGATAATATTTTGTGAGGAAGAGGAGAATGCTACATATGAACAATTTAGTGTTATAATTAGATAAAACTTATAAGAGAAATGATCTGACACATTAATGATAGGTATAATAGTTATTCTATACATGGCACTTGGCCACAAACGGGAAAAACTGGAATTAGCATTATATTTATGTAGTCAAATACATTCTCTCATCAATGTTGATTATTTACTCTGATTCCATATAGAACTGAGTAACAAAGACACATTGATGTTGACACTGATAAAAAGACAGAACACTCGCAGCCAATTCACCAGCTACTTGTATTACCTATCCCTAATACTCTGCCTTTCTCCAACGGTCCATAGTACCCTGTGCATGCCCCTCTCCATACAGAATTCCTGTCTCCCATTCTCCTCTCATCTCTCCAACCAGAAAAATCTTTGAGTTGTACATCTAGAAATAGGGATAAGTAGACCTGTGATGTCATTGGTATAGGGAATTTACAAAAGCAGCAACAACAACAACCAGGGTAGAACTATATTACATCAGAAGCTTGTTATCCTTCATGGACTGACAGATGATGAATCTCCATACTGTAAATTCAAAACTCAAAGTGCCCCAGAGCACTCAACTAACAAATTGTATTAGAATCAGACTATTATCCCAGTCTGGACTGTTTCTCACAATTACCCCTTTGTAACATTGATCCTTAATAAAAAGTAGGGGCAGCTAGGTGGCACATTGAATAGAGCAAAAGCCCTGGAGTCAGGAGGATCTGAGTTCAAATCCAAACTCAGACACTTGAGACATTTACTAGCTGTGTGACCTTGGGCAAGTCACTTAACCCCAATTGCCCTGCCTTCCCCCTTCCAAAAAAAAAGTAGCATATTTTTTCAAATCAAATCAATAAACATTTCAGAGCATCTACTAAATATCAGGTACTGTGCTGTTACCATACCAAATACTTAAATTCTCTAAACTTCATGAAGCTAAAATCTCATAAAATATACCAGTTTAGCAGAAGAATTCAAATCATATGGGAACAGGATTGGGTACCTACCTATCCTATGTCCTACTAGAGTTTTACTAAAGATGCTTTCACTGAGCCTATAGAAGTTGAGTTTACATTATTATCTTTTTATTCAGCTACGTTTTCTTCTTTTATGTAAATATGTAACAATTTTTGCTCAATCGAAAAATAGAACATGTTCATTTGAGCTTAAATAATTGAACCTTGACATGCTTAAAGAAAATTACCCGACTGAATTCATTGTGGAGCATGACCAAACTATGAATGGAGGCTGACTTTCTGCACTCTAGTGACTGCTTTCACGCAGAGGCAATTTCTTCCTACTGTCCTTCATAATATTGTATCTCTGACCTTCCATCATATTGGCAAATGAGTTGATGTAACATCAGTTGATGTAGTGTTAGGCAATCCTAATATGACTAGGTATTAAAACCTAAATGATATCTCTTTAAGGTCAGGTCACTTAATACCTTGACTATTGAACAGTCAATCCAGAATAGGTATTGGTAGGTAGAGAGCCCATCAATAAGTGTCCACTCTCTTCTCCTAGTGATGGATAACATTGCAGCCTGGTTTAATTCACCTTAATTTGTAATTCAATTGGCTACACATTTTCCCCCAAAGCGTTAATCAATTTTGGGTCAAAGTCGACTAAAGCCTCACCCTGGTTCTCTAGATCTCTAGAGTCCCAAAACACCGTTTATTTTGGAAATAAAACTCAATCTTTTGATAAATGTAGGCCTATCCTTGGTACATTTCAGTTATGGATTTGTTGATTTGATGATATACAAATATGCTTAAATGACAATGTACAAGTAAACATTTCTATGTCTGTTGAAGAAACTGATTCAGACAGAATGCTTAGGATAGCTCTAGGTAAATCGCTCTTACTGACAATTTGCTATTGTCTGAGTTTTTATTTTTACCCTGAGATATGAAGATATCAACTTTTCTCTTATGAAATTCTCAGTCTCATACCACTATTTACATAATTTAATAACCACTAGATCCAAATTGGTAAGACAAGAGGCATTTTCCTTACGCTGTGGTTGCGCCTAATGCTGGTCCAAAGCAAAGGAATGAAGTAATAAATGTTGGGATGGGACCAGAACTTTGCTGGTTATACATGAGTTTCCAACAGAAAATATATGAAAGACAATTGATCAGTAATTTTAAGGACACCTACAGAGGGCTTATATGTAAATCATTAGTATTCATTAATTACCTAGAAACTTCACTTTTGCAACAGAATCTAACTCTATTGCTGCTAATTTAAAAAAACTAAAGGATGTAGGTCTAACTGGGGCATGGGGGAGAGGGTAGAAGAAACAATGGTGGCCTGAGTCATGACTAGTGGGAGGTAGCTGGGGTGTGGAATTTAGAGGGAGCTAATGGTGACGTTGGGGAGTGGGCTTGAAGCCCTCTCCTCCCCTACAGCTACACATCCAGCCTTACCTTATCCCTGCCTGAGTGACCAGTCCTTCAGCAGCATGGAAACTTTCCCAGGTTGTGTCATCTACCCCTGGTGATCACACTGCTGCTTCCCCTCACCCCAAATTGCTCCAGGTGCCAAATTTATTAGTCATGCCCTTGATGAGGTGGTGGTGTTTAATATGTGCCTGTGGGTACTGTTTAATATTATCAGACACTTGCAAGCATCAGTAGAATTATGCCAGTCTTAGAGCCCATGCCAACCTACTCCCTTAGTGAGTTATGACTGAGGAAGTAAAATCAAACCAAATCAAGATTCTCCATCAGGAACAGGTTGGACTAGACAATCTCTAAGCTCCCTTCTAATTTTGAGATTCTGTGATACAGAATTCCTATATTCCTGATCAGAGAACGAGGGGGAAGCTAACACTCCCTCAAACGCCTTTCCAATAGTCTCCTCCTCTTTTTCATAAGCTCCATCCTAGGGGACCAATGTCTCTGGTTGGTCAGGGCTAAGTGTCAGCAGTATCCTAACCAGCTCTCTCTTCCTGGAAGTGCGTAATTTATACTCTGAACCTTTCCTGACCTCCTTGCTACTAATGGGAGCTTACCTATCCAGCTTTCTAATCCCTTGGGGTTTTGATAGATAACAGTTGCCAATCTTTAATTTGAGCAATGGGATTATTGAGTAATCATGGTTGAGAATATATTTTGTTGTTTAGTCACGTCCAACTCTTTGTGACTCCCTTTGGGGTTTTCTTGGTAAAGATACTGGAGTGGTTTGCCATTTCCTTCTCCAGTTCATTTTACAGATGAGGAAACAGAAGCACACAGGGTCAAGTGATTTGCCTATGGTCACACAGCTAGCAAGTGTCAGCCCAGATTTGAACTCAGGAAGAAGAATCTTCCTGACTCAAGGCCTGGCACTCTATCTACTATACCACCTAGCACAAATGCCTGCAGAAACCAGGATTTGAATCTTGCCTTTGAAATTTATCAGCTGTGTGATCGTGGACCAATTACTTAACCTTTGGAACCTTAATTTCTTCATCCATAAAATGGACACAATAATATTTGCTCTGTCTGCCCTGAAGGATTGTCAGGAAGCACTTTATAAATCTTCAAGTATTATATAAATTAATTATTTCAATTTTGATTCTTATTAAATTCCTTCTCTTTCCTGATAATAATTTTAATCATTATGTCTGTGGGGATTATAGTTTTGTGTAGTGAACCCTTTTGGAACCCCACAAGTCATAACAAATAGGTACTGTAGTTACAGGAATCTTTCCTAGGTAGTCTATTTTTGCGGCGGCTAGGTGGTGCGGTGAATAGACCACCAGCCTTGGAGTCAAGAGGACCTGAGTTCAAATGTGACCTCAGACACTTAACACAAAAATTAGCCACGTGACCTTGGGTAAGTCACTTAACCCCAACTGCCCTCCAAAAAAAGAAAGGCAAAAAAAAAAATTCTCTAGTCTATTTTTTTTTTTCTTCTTTTTTAGTCATTGCTTTATTTTGACTGTTCTGAGCAACCTCACAGTTCAAGGCAACTTCTATTTTCTACCTTTAGAAATGAGGCTAAAAGATGGATCAAGTTATTATTACTATCTGTTGTTGTTATTATAGACAGTGCTTGCTTTATTTAAGAAGATCATTCTGCAGAGAGATTTTTATGTAATATGAATTTGCCCCAGTGTATTTTGTGAACTTTTTTGCTCATGTAGTTCGGAGATTATGAATATTAGCATGTAGACATCTATTTCAAACGTTCTTAAGTTTTTAATGGATCAATGTTATCTTCAGGAGATTGTGAGTAAAACGTCTAGTCTGGGATAATGGTTTGGCCCAAGTATAATATATTGATTGTGTTCCTCAGTATATTTTGAGGACTATATTTGTAGCAGGGGGATACATCATCTGTCAGTTTATGAAGGACAGTGAGCTTTTGATGGATAATATCGGCCACGAGGCTATGTTTTGTTAGATGTTAAACTTTGACAGCCTGCAGTGATTTTTCTTTTCTTCGTGAATATTCATTCTTGAATAATCTTCATTGATTGCTACGTCTGGGTTCATTGTTATCCTTTTAAATTATGATCATTGTTGGTACTGCTTCTACTGCTATCGCACAATTACAATGACCACTATTACTATTATTGTACTTGTCTGCTGAGAGTGCCAGTGCAATCCTTATTTTTGGAGACTCCTTTTCTAAGTAGGAGACATTTTTGTGTTTAATCTGATTTGTTGTAATCCTTGTTGGTTGTATGCTGAGTTAAAAGGTATATTTTAAGCACAAATCTTTTGGCCTCACGAGTTTGCGTGCTAAAGTTACAAAACATCTTTTACTTTCTTAGAATGCCTGCCCATTGTCTCTAAAGATTTGTCCTGTGACCTTTATATGGGTAGTAGTACTTGTTTCATCAGGCAATAGTCTGGAAGATGGCCCAAATCACTACAGGCCTTCAAGTTTTTGTTCCTCATTTGGAAGTACCCAGTGAAGGAGCCTTGGTAGCACACATACTCCCAGTACTCACCATTCATTTACCTTGCTCCTATAGTTACAATAACATCTATAATAACTCACATCCTTTAATAAATTTCACCAGAATATGTGAGTTTTATGTTGGATTTTGCTTTCCAGTTTTAGTGGGTTTGGGGCAGTGCTTGCTATATTAACTATTCATTTAGAGAGCTTTTGCTGCTAAATGTTGGGGAGTGAAGCGGAGAGCCTAATCAACTCAAATAACCCTTAACGTTAGTCTCATGAGCCTAGAGCCCTAGCCTATGATTGCAATGGATAAACAGTCACTTTAATGAAATAAGTGGACTATATTCCACCAAGAAAAGCAGATATTTAGAAATTACTTAGTTAAATTGATCAGCTGGCCAGCTCAACTTAATAGCTCAGTCTAAAACATAAACCCTAAGGCATATATTATTTAATTTGTCTAACTACATTGACTAGAGCAACTGGAAAATTTCTATTTCTCTCATCATTTTTGCTTTGTGGACAGAGGTAACAAGGGACAATGTTATGAACTAACCACAAATGAAGATGTTCTCATTTGATTGGAGATATAGAGCTGGCAGGGATGCCAGAGACCATCTAGTTCAACTCCCTCATTCTACAGATGGAGAAACTGAAGCCAAGGGAGGTTAAGGGACTAAGTATGCCAATACTTGCCTTTTCTAATCAAGTGGAATTTTGAATTTAGGAAGCCGGTAAAACATGATACTATCTCACCTTACAAAAATGTAAGCCTCTGACTTGGGGAATTTTCAAGGTAGAATGAATACATTGGATGTTAAACGTCAGGACCTATTGGTAACTTCTGGACTCATCTGCTAGTTGGATTAAATAAATAAAATAATAAATAAGTAAAAGGGAAAAAGAACAAGGACTAAGGTCTGATGATGTGGATTTGGAGTCAGGAAGCATTTTATCTCAAACACTTCCTACCTCTGCTCAAATCTCATCCCAGATACTGATTAGTTTTGTGGCCCTGACTGAGGCATTCAAATGTCCCCAAAGCTCAGTTTCTTCATCTGTAAAATGGGGACAACAGTAGGGCCCACCAGATAGGGTGATTATAAGTAACAAATTAGATGACATATGTTCAATCCTTAAATAAATGTGAGATATTATTATTGTTGGAACCTGTAGGTCCAACGTCAGGAACAAGAGTGATAGAAAAATAGAAGACAGGAAATCCCAGAGTTGGGGAAGTGCTAATAGGTTTTTGAAGCTTTATAAAACTCCCAATTCAAATTCAACAAGCATTTATGAAATGGCTTCTGTGGCAAAGCAATCTACCTTAATAGCCAGGTTATGAACATTATTTTAATAATTTAGTCATCAAAAGATTCTAAATGGACGGGACTGGGAGATGGGGAGACTGAAGATTTATTTTACAGAAATGTGTTTGAAATTCCCATTCCACAAAATGAGAGAGATCTATAGTTGTGCCCTGTGACCATTCATTGTGGACTGTACTGAATGGTGCCATCTACAGTAGCCTTGCTCAAAACAATCATGTTACTCTTCTCACCATACAATCAGCATATACAATAATATTTCAAGGAATGCAAAAATCTCATGAAGGGCCTTTTTATGAAATAACCAGCTGCAAAATGGAGGAATAACTATCCTGACTATGTTTGGGAAACAGTTCTAATCGCTCAGAGTATTCAGAAACTACACAGGGAACTCATTTAGAACAACCCTGAATATACCATGAAAAACCAGCCCTAAGCTAATTCTTCTGATAGTACTCTTGGCTAGCTCTCGGGAGAGCTAACACTATGCAGCTGTAAAAACACAACAAAAACACCCTTGAAATAAGTTAGGTGCATACATGAAGAGCACAGCTGGCTTACTCCCCTGGATCATCCGCTGATGTGTTTCTGTTTTTGGATGAGATTTTGCAAAGGGGAAAAGACCATGCCTATCCCAGCAGAAAAGCCAGAATTACACTGGGCCTCCCTCCATGGACATTTCTCTCCTGACTTTGGCATTTCTAGACAGTTCTCCATAGGAGTCACTGTTGGGAGCATCCCAACATGGCCAAAGTTAAGGGCAGCTCGTGCATTGATCTGCTCAGTCATAACAGGTAACCTGGATGATTCTGGGAAGGAAGAATCCCTTGAAGCAACAAGAGGGATGCATTGGTTCTGAATTTTCTGCATAGTAGTTTGGCTTGATACTGCCTCTCTGGGCATGCTTTCAGAGGATAGTATGGGCAAAGGATCTCTTTAAATAATAGAGTTATTTTGCATGGGAAACAGGGCATGTGATACGGTAAATTTGGAACCAGAAATCACTTCCTAGACGTTCTATCCTGGTTACAGAAGTACTGTGTTTTAGAGATGTAATGGACCCCAGAAGTCATTATAGTTAATCCAATGCACAGTGGAATCCTTACTCTAGCATACTCAGCAAGAGGTCATCCAGTCTCTCCATTTGAGAACCTTAAATGAGGGGCAGCCTCCTGAGACAATCCATTGCACTTTTGGACAGTGCTCAATGTTAGAAGATTTTCCTGACATCAAACCTAAATTCACTTCTTTCCCACTGTCACCCAAAGCTTCTAGTTTTGCCCTCTGGGATCAAACAGAATAATAAGACTAATTCTTTCACATGACAGACCTTAAAACCCCTGAAGACAACTATTCTGTTATTCCTGCAGTTTTTCTTTTATGCCTAGCTAAACATGCTCAATTTCTTCAACCTCTCTCTTCATGTAATACAGAATCAAAGATCTTTGTTAATATGCTATGTGGTGCAGTGGATCAAGCACTGAGGCTGGAGTCAGCTCAAATCTGTCCTCAGACACTAGCTGTGTGACCCTGGGCAAGTCACTTAACCCTGTTTGCCTCAGTTTTCCCATCTGTAAAATGAGCTGCAGAAGAAAATGGCAAACCACTCCAGCATCTCTGCCAAGAGAACCCCAGATGGGGTCACCAAGAGTTGAACACAACTGAGCAACGATAACAATATCATGTTTGCCCTCTTCTGGAAACTTCAATTAATTTATAAATACTTATACAGCAGCACCCAGAACTGAACGTAATTCTCCAAATACAATCTGGCCAGAACACACCACCTTGTTCCTAGAAACTATACCTCCTTAAATACAGCCTGACATTGCATTGACTATTTTTGGCCAACACATCACACTACTGACTTATATTGAGCTTGTGGTCCACTATGACCCCCACATTTTCTTCAGATAAATTTTTCTGTAACCATGTCACCCCATTTTATACCCAGTAAGTTGAATTTATTTGAACTCAAATGTATGATGTTTCAATTTTCCTTATTAATTGGGATCTTCTTCAGTTTAGTCCAGTGACTTTTAAGAAGTGTTTTTTTGGATCCCATGTGTTAACTATTCCCTTTAGCTTTGTATTATCTGCTGATCTTACAGGCATGACATCTAAATCACCGATAAAAATATTTCACAGCCAACCTAGCAAATGAGATGATGCATTTTGCACATAGTAGGTGTTTCATGAATGTTTCTTGAATTTATCTGAATAATGTATAAAAATACCTTGTATCTGCTGTTCTTTTTCAGTCTTTTCAGTTATATCTGACTCTTTGTGACCCCTTTTTGGGATTTTCTTGGCAAAGACACTGGAGTGGTTTGCCATTCCCTTTTCCAGCTCATTTTACAGATGAAGAAACTGAGGCAAACAGGGTTAAGTGACTTACTCAGGGTCACACAACTAGTGTTGAGGTTACATTTGAACTCATGTCTTCCTGACTCTAGGCTCTTTGCTCTATCCATTATGCCACCTAGCTGCCTTCCTTTTATCTATGAAGTATTATTAAAATGTAACAAGGGTGAGGAAATGGGGATTTTATCCAGGGCACCAAATTATAAAGAGGTTGCTGACAGTATTTTCAGTCCTTTAGCCCCGTAGAAACAACTGAATTTAGTACTTAGTTAAGAAGGATAATTACTTAAAATTAAAAGTTACTAAATGGTTATTTTGTCACCTTTCCCCAGTTTTTCTCAGTCTTGGGCCCTTCCCTGCTTACTACTTCCCCCTCCCAGATTTCCTAGATTTGTCCTTTCCCCCTCCTCTCAAACCCCAGTTGAACTGAAAGTGTTTCTTATGCTGCACGCAAAAATCACCACTTATGGCTCCAGCAATTATTATCAGTTTCCTCATCTGTGAAATGAGGAGGTTGGACTGGCTGGTCTCTAAGGTCTCTTCCAGCTCAAACAGTTATGAATCTATTATTATAATAGACGATGTGTTGGAATCAATGGAGCCTCTTTTGATCACTCCCTTCTGGGAACCTCCCTAGGGTCAGTAGCTTATACCTTGAGCACCTAGAG